>CM065816.1:132493357-133705071 GCA_033398695.1 Orobanche coerulescens | reverse complement strand
GTGTGAACCTTTGACTTGAGTATTTAGTAAAAGATGTACTTGTGATTAAGTTAGTCATTAATTTAGTTCGATCCAAGCACTTGTTGGTAGAGGTCAACCTTGAACGGCAGCTTAATGGGCAAATAGCAGCCTATACTGAATACCAAGATATGATTCTTTCTCCTGTAAGTGAGAAGATGAATGTCCTATGCA
This sequence comes from Orobanche coerulescens, assembly GCA_033398695.1. Taxonomy (NCBI): domain Eukaryota; kingdom Viridiplantae; phylum Streptophyta; class Magnoliopsida; order Lamiales; family Orobanchaceae; genus Orobanche; species Orobanche coerulescens. Next base: position 133,704,879 of record CM065816.1, on the reverse strand, counting down.
GTTAGTGACAAATAAGATCATAAGTCTATGGCCAAAGCAAACAATCTAGTTGTATTCGATATACGAGAGCTCTGTGATATTGATTTGCACTAACACTGCATAGTATCAAGTTAAAGTGTGGTTGAATTTACCGTGATGCTAAAACTTGACCGGGACGTCTGATTGAAGGGTTTATACGTATATGGTATAAAACATAAATGGTTTATTCAATCTCAGTTGGGTTACACTGTGAGCCATGGTTCTGCCTAGGTGTTACTCACACTCTTTGAATCCTCCCATTGCTAACTGAGACGAACAAGTCACACAATATGATAGATGATAATCTCTCTAATTAGTTTGCTGGATAATTATCAAGCTATAGTGAATTGAATTAGATTATTGGGTAATTAATTTAATTTTCTAAATCGTCATTTAATTAATTAATATTTTCTTGATGAATTACTTTTTAATTCTAAAGTATTCATTTATATAATTAACTGTATTAATTAAAGTAAGTGGAATATTTCTACCGTGACCAATTGAGTTTAGTGACTAAGCTCACAGCGGCCCAGAAGGCGCCCAAAAAGGAGCGGCTGATTTTGCTAGAGTAGGGATGTAGTTTTCTTGTTCCTAATTAAGGGCATGAAACCCTAAGAAAGGTACAATAGATACTACATTTACTCATTTTACTTAATCTAGGGTTTACAACATAATTTCCTAGCCACCAAGAGAAACAAAAGAGAGCTTCTTCCCCCTTCTCATCTAACAGTGGCCAAGAGTGTCCGAGCAAGAGGAGGATTTTCTCATATGACTCAATCTGATACGTATGAAGTAGAGGCATCGTCATTCGTTGCTGGGATCCATTCAAGCTTTTGGATTGAAGGACGTAATCATCATTATCAAAGCACAAGTCGGCTGATCCTATTTTCAAGGAAGGTATATTTTTGGCCTTCATATTTATTTCTTCATGTATACGGATGTTGATCGATCCCTACGGATTAATATGAGCATATGGTTGGTTGTGAGAATTTAACTTTTTTCGTTGTGTTTATTCATTCACCTGAACCCAACACAAAGAACCTAATGCCAGGACAAGTCGATCCAATTTTTGTCAGTCGGATTGAGGCGGTCTACAGCTCGAACTATGAAACAAGGCACTAGCAAAAGCTGGTGACTAAGGAAAATCTGTTCGAGGTGGGGATGAGATCTATCAAGCCAAGCTCGCAAAGAGCTAATTGCTCACAAGGTAAAGTACCTTCGTGCCCTTGTTGAGTGCTTTGTGTTTCCTTTAGCCCGACGTGATTAACTTTATCATCTCATTTGAAGTCTCTTACTGCCACAAACCCGGGATGCATTTCAGAAAGGTGGCATTAGCTGGGGAGAGCAGGAAGTGAAAGCCTGCTCCCATTATATATACGGTCCAATCCAACAATCCGACAAGCAAGAAGTCGTTGCTCGACCTGATGACTATCACGTGTCGCCTCCGATCTCATTCGCGATGCCAACTTCGCTGCTATGGATCAAGGGTCCAGCGGATCTTTATCCAGAAGGTGTTCCAATGGTGGACTTGTCGTACATGTCTCCAAATTGGATCATTCTCCCGATGATCGAGCTAGAGAGGATGGTCGTGTTACTGAAGGACTCCTAGTGGAGCTCAGCTTATCTATTCGGAATCAATACTTATCGAGATTGAGCTAGTTCTTAGACTACACTCGGGTGAGGAACCATCCTTTTTTGATAAGATCGTAGATCTTTAGGAGGTGGTTCAGGATGCTATGGAAGTACGATACATGGATTACTTGACCAAACTGACAGGGCCTTGCAGTTGGTAGGGGTCGGCGAGAGGTCGCAGTTCGCCATCACCAAAATGAACTGAGTCCTAAACATAATGGTGAATACAGCTGGGGCTACAGTCGAGCTAGAGAAAGAGCAAACTTGACTCCTCGCCTGTATTAAAACTTTGAGGGAGGCCCATATCAGCTGTTCATCACCAGTGAAGTCTGCCAAGGCTGAGATTCTCTGGTAGTGTAAGGTCGCCCTGAGGACACCAAGCTTATAACGTTTAATGGGCTATCAAGCGGCGTCCAAGCATGCACGATGGTAATTGGCTGAGTCTGAACCTGTGCTCTCCCTGGCTAGGTCCAATATATAGGGATACCAGAAGTGGCCTGGAGGATGTGGAGCTTGAAAGATGTATGATGTCGAGGCGGCTAAGGAGGACGGCATGAAGAAGGTTCAAGAGTTGGGCGTCAATAAGTACCAAGACTCTGAAAAGTATGGTCGGGTGATCAACTGAATCCTTGTGCTGGTCTGTGTGGATATTCTCAGATAGCTAAAGGCAGGGCGGTTAGCCGAGGACGTCGAAGCATATTTGGCCATTCAAAGAGCAGCACAACTTTGGCGACCCTGAGGAGAACGACAAAGAGGAGGCTACCGAGGGAGTTTAGGAAGCCGTAGTGGGCCAGAGACTGGTGCAAAAAGGAGCTGATGGTGCTGCTCCGAGTGACGAGCCAATGAGCTAGGCTAGGGTAGTGTCACGGGCAAACTTCAGTCCGTCGAGTTATGCCGTGCGCCCCTTAGCAACTCAGTCCTTCGGCCACTAAGGCAGGCTTTCCCAACCCTTGCCGGTTTAAGTGCGGAAGATTGAAGTATTTTAGAGAGAGAAAGTTAGAGAGAGAACCTGCTCTTTAGAAAGGAACTTTTATTGCTCAACTTCGGATGATGTACAAATGAGGGGCTTGGAGCTCCTTTTATATGTCTCCATCTACATCTTCTAGAATGTATAATAATCTACAATTATCTAGAACATACAAGAGATTACAAGATCATCTACATCCTTCTAATCCTTTCTATGGTCATTCCGGAGGGCTTCCGGAATGTTACAACATCTATCAAGTAAATACTAGAATTCTGGAGAAGAATCTCGACCCTTCTAGAAGCTTCCATAGCCAAAGTGTGACAATTCTCCCCCACCTGAGTCTTGACGTCCCCGTCAAGGTTTTGCCTTGTATGCTTCAATTTTGGTTTTGAACTGCCACAAGTCTTGCTCCTTTTCCCACGAAGCTTTGCTGTCTGGTAAACCTCTCCAGCGTACTAAGTACTCCGTCCAACAGGGTGTTCCCTGTTTTCCGACTTGTCGATCCGCCAGGATTTCTTCGATCTCCTTCTCAAAGGACACCGTGTGGGCAGGCGGGGCTCGTTCTGACTTATTTCGAGTTGGGTCTTCCTCATCCTTGTAGTATGGTTTCAAAAGACTCACATGGAAGACCGGGTGAATTTTGAAGTCATTAGGAAGATTGAGCCGATAGGACCGCGTTCCGACCTTCTTCACTATCTCAAAGGGTCCTTCATACCGCTGGGTCAAGCCTTTGTGCACTTGACGGATCGCCTTAACATTTCTTCCGATCATTCGGACCAACACTTGGTCCCCTACTTGAAATTCCCTTGGACGGCGCTTGTCGTCCGCCCACTTTTTCATTCGTTTGGCAGCCTTAGTCAGATATGCCCTTGCTATATCATGTTCCTCGTTCCAACCCTTAGCAAGTTTGTAAGCTGCCGGACTCGCTCCTTCGTATTTCTGAACTAGTTCCTGGGGTGTCGTCGGTTGTTGCCCCATCATTAGCTCGAATGGACTTCGCTGGGTGGACTCGTTACGCTGCAAGTTATAAGAGAATTGCGCAACATCAAGTAAACGAGCCCAGTCGGACTGGTTGGCACTTACAAAGTGTCGGAGATAAATCTCCAGCAAATGATTTACTCGTTCAGTTTGGCCATCCGTTTGGGGGTGAAAGCTCGTCGAGAAGTGGAGGTTTGACCCCATCAACTTGAATAGCTCCCTCCAAAACTTTCCTGTGAATCGCGGGTCTCGGTCGCTTATGATACTCCGAGGAACTCCCCAGTACTTTACCACATGTTTCAAGAATAGTCGGGCAGCTTCCTCGGCCTTACAATCCTTTGTTGCCGGTATGAATGTCCCATACTTGGAGAACCGGTCAATTACTACCATGATAGACCCGCATCCTTCCGACCTTGGTAGTGCCGATATAAAATCCATCGTAAGACTGTCCCACGGACGTTCGGCAATAGGCAATGGCTCTAGCAGTCCTGCCGGTTTACTTTGTTCCACCTTGTCTTGTTGGCAGACCAAGCAGGTCTTTACGTAGGCGTTCACGTCATCCTGCAAGTTAGGCCAGTAAAATGACTACTCAACAAGCGCTTTAGTACGAAGAGTACCTGGGTGTCCCGCCCATTTTGAGTCATGGCACTCCTTCAGCACTTCCCTTCTAAGGTTGTCCCACCGGGGTACATACAACCTATCTCCAACAGTAAAAAGTAAGCCATTCTCTTGCCAGAACTTTCTTGTTTTGCCCTCCTTTGCCAGTTCCACCAGATTCTTGGCCAAGGGGTCTTGGGCAATACCGTCTCTTATCCGATCGGCAAGGACGCACTGCGCTTGGGTGATAGACGCCAGTGAGGCCTTCCGACTTAAAGCATCCGCAACAACGTTCGTCTTTCCTGGCTTATACTCCATAGTATAATCAAATTCAGCCAAGAAGTCTTGCCACCGTGCTTGCTTCGGGGTGATCTTCTTTTGATTTTGGAAATAGCTAGTCGCCACATTGTCCGTCTTGATCACGAAGTGACTCCCGAGCAAGTAATGTCTCCACGTACGAAGACAATGGATTATCGCCGTCATTTCTTTGTCATGAACCGGGTACCGCCGTTCCGTCTCGTTTAGCTTCCGGGACTCGTATGCAACAGGATGCCCATCCTACATTAAGACTCCTCCAATGGCATAGTCGGAGGCATCCGAGTGTAACTCAAAAGGCTTCGTATAGTCCGGAAGTTTCAGCACCGGGTCATTCATGACTGCCACCTTCAGATCTTCGAAGGATGCTTGGCACTCATCCGTCCAATCCCATGCAACCTTCTTCTTGAGTAAGTTAGTTAATGGCGTCGTCCTCGCCGAATATCCGTCAATGAATCGCCGATAGTAGTTCATCAAGCCTAAGAACGACCGAAGCTCGGAGACGTTCTGAGGAGGCTCCCACTCGGAAATGGCCTGCACTTTCTTTGTGTCCATTAAGATCATTCCTTCTTTCACCTTGTGCCCCAAGAACATTACCTCCGTTTGGGAAAACGAGCATTTTTCCAGTTTTATGTATAGTTCGTTCTCCCTCAGGACTCGGAACACTTTCCGTAGATGTTCATTGTGTTCATTCAAGGACTCGCTGTATATTACTATGTCATCCAGGTACACAACAACAAACTTGTCCAAGAATGGGTGAAATATCTTATTCATGAGAGTGCAGAAAGTTGCAGGAGCATTAGTCATGCCAAAGGGCATAACCAAAAACTCAAATGAACCATAACTCGTCACGCAAGTGGTTTTTGGCTCATCTCCTTCTACGATACGGACTTGCCAATACCCCGACCGCAAGTCTAGTTTTGAGAACCACTTTGCCTTCCCCAAGCGGTCGAATAGGTCAGCCACCAAAGGTATTGGGTATTTGTTCTTAATAGTAACCTTGTTAAGCGCCCGGTAGTCAATGCACATCCGCAAGCTACCGTCTTGTTTCTTCTGGAATAACACCGGGGCGCCATAAGGAGCATTGGAAGGACGAATATAGCCAGCATCAAGTAAATCTTTTAATTGCCTTCGAAGTTCTTCCAACTCTGGCGGAGCCATCCGGTACGGCCCCATTGCAGGAGGTTTCGCTCCCTGTTCCAGCTCGATCTCGTGATCTACCTCCCGCCTCGGTGGTAACTTTTTGGGCAACTCGGGAGGCATCACGTCCTTAAATTCGGCCAACACTTCACCGATTTCTGCGGGGACTTCCTTGCCGACAATTGGGTCCTCCGTCTTTAGGGCAGCAAGATATGTCTCTTGCCCCTTCTTACACCCTTTTGAAACCTGCATAGCCGACAACATACGGGACTCGAGCTTTCCACGTAATAATGGAATATCGAATGTTACCTTGTTCGGAGTGATACTCAGAATTTGGGCATCTTGGATGGTCACCGTCTTCATCCTTTCCAGGAATTCCATTCCTAGCACCATCCGATAATCATCCATTCGGACCACTGTCAAGTCAAGCTTGCCTTGCCAATCCGCCAGTTGGACCGGGACTTGCTTATCTACGCCAATTATGGGTCTTGATGGTGTGTTCACTGTTTTCATCCATCCCATTTCCTTAGTAACCCTTACACCCAATCGGACCGCTTCGTCCTCGGCTAAGAAGTTGTGAGTGGCTCCCGTGTCTACTAAGGCCTTTATGACTCCCTTATTTATTTTTGCCTCAACATATATGAGACCATTCCTGACCTTTTCCGCCTTGGGTACCATCACGGTTTCTTCCTTTGCCTTTATTGCATTAAGGAGTTGCATCGACCCCATCTGCATTTCTTCGGCCCGTTCCTCCTATTGGCTTATTATGGCATTAAGTGCTTTCTTCTTCGGGCACTCCTGGACGAAGTGTGGACCCCCGCATAAGAAGCACTCTCTCTTCTTGGCTTCATGGGTCTTTTCTTTCCCTTTGAAGGTTGGCTTATATCCCGTCTTGTGAGGCCTGTCTCCCCCACCTTTTTCCTTGCCTCCCTTCCTGTCCTTTCGCTCCGCGAAGTCCTTTCGGAACTCTACAATTTCTTCGGCCGCAGCAATTGCTTCTGATAGGTCTTGGACCTTCTGCCTTCTCAGTTCAAGGGCTGCCCAGGACTGCAACCCGTCCAAGAAATAGAATAATCGATCCTTGTCCGACATTTCGGGAAGTTCCAACATGAGTGAGGAGAACTCATTGACATAATCCTTCACACTCCCCGATTGCTTCAGGCCACGCAACTTCTTCATGGCCAGGCTCTCGGCATTCTCCGGATAGAACTGCTTTTTTAAGTCCGCCTTGAATTCTTCCCAAGTATCTATCCGATATGTCCCTCGTGCAATGTCTTGATGGCGCCGTCTCCACTATAAGGCAGCGTCATCACTTAGGTACAAGATCGCCGACTTGATCTTGTCCTCGTCATCCCTTATTCGCACTGCATCCATATAGGTTTCGAGAGACCAAAAGAAATTATCAAGTTCTTTGGCATTACGCTTACCCGAGTACTTTGGAGGTTCTGGTGCCCGAATGCGCGGCACTTCCCTTGCCATGGTGCCACCTGCCACAGCTGCCTTGCACAATGCACAATCCTCCTCGGTCTTATCCATCCGTGCGGTCAGTTCTTCCCGCAATTTGGCTACCTCGCCAAGAAGTGTGGACTTCAACTCGTTAAGAGCAAGCAACACTTTGTCCTCAATATCGCTGGCATTTTCTTCAAGGACATCCATCCGTTCGATGGTTTCACCAACAGCCACCTCGATCTTAGTCATCCTTGCTTCCATCGAGGATGCAAGATCCCGGGACTTGTCCCTACCACCTTTCTTGGTCTTGCGAGCATCATCGCCAGCATTGTTCCCTTCGACCATGCTGCTGTTTCCGCTCATTCTCTCACTTTACCAACAAACCGGTCTCCGATACCACGTGTCACGGGCAAACTTCAGTCCGTCGAGTTATGCCGTGCGCCCCTTAGCAACTCAGTCCTTCGGCCACTAAGGCAGGCTTTCCCAACCCTTGCCGGTTTAAGTGCGGAAGATTGAAGTATTTTAGAGAGAGAAAGTTAGAGAGAGAAACTGCTCTTTAGAAAGGAACTTTTATTGCTCAACTTCGGATGATGTACAAATGAGGGGCTTGGAGCTCCTTTTATAGGTCTCCATCTACATCTTCTAGAATGTACAATAATCTACAAGTATCTAGAACATACAAGAGATTACAAGATCATCTACATCCTTCTAATCCTTTCTATGGTCATTCCGGAGGGCTTCCGGAATGTTACAATATCTATCAAGTAAATACTAGAATTCTGGAGAAGAATCTCGACCCTTCTAGAAGCTTCCATAGCCAAAGTCACTGCCACAAAAATGACATTCAACATCGCTCGTTTAACATCGGTTTTGTAAAAACCGATGTTAAAAAAAATGCGGTGGCATAATTGAAAATTTTAAAACAAATTAACATCGGTTCTGCTAAAAACCGATGTTAAATTAACAATTAACATCGGTTTTTAAAAAAACCGATGTTAAATTAATCCATTTCACATCAGTTTCGAAAAACCGATGTTAATTTTTAAATAAAGTTTCGATGTTAAACAATGTTAATTTAACATCGATTTTTAGAAAAACCGATGTTAATTTTTAATTTAACATCGGTTTCTTGTATAACCGATGTTAAATTTTTAAAAAATCTGGATTTTTTAAATAAATAGAAACTTTATTTTTTTTTAAAAAAATTCCGTAATATTAATATTAAATATTGGATGTTTATATTTATTGTTTTAAAAATAAAAGGTAAAAATTGGAAGTTTTTATTTAAAGTTCGAAAATAAAAAATAAACATTAGTTCGAAAATAAAAAATAAAAATCGGATGTTTTTATTTAAATTTCAAAAATAGAAAATAAAAATCAGGTGTTTTTATTTAAAGTTTTGAAAAAAAAAAGTGGAATATTATTTTTAAAAACCTGCTAGTTTTTTTTTTTGTAATTTTTTTACTTTTCATAAAAAACTATTTTATATTTTTACAAAAAATCTAAAAAAAAATATTAGTTATAAATCAGATCCAGATTTTTAATTTATTATTTTTTATTTTTGAGCTTTAAATACAAACATCCGATTTTTAATTTTAATATTCTAGATTTTTTTAAAAAAATAAATTTTCGATTTTTTAATATATATATATATATATTAAATTTTCTTATATTTATATAAATTTATAAATGTATATAGTATATAAATATAACACATAGCAAAAAATATACAAGAAGTTCATCTGGCGGAGTGGTAATATCACACTTCCACAAGCAAGAGGTGGTGAGTTCGAAACCCACCAACAACGAAATTTAATATATTTGTTGCAGGTTGGTGGGGCTTGAAAGGGGTCAAAAGTGCGTGGTTGGGGCGAGTGTCTGAGTTGGGGCCGGGTTGGGCTAGCTGGGCTAGCCGCGATCCGATAAAATTTTAAAATCGTGAAATTTAACATCGGTTGTCCCAGAACCGATGTAAATATCACGATATTAAAATTAACATCGGTTGGTATAACAACCGATGTTAAAATCAAAGTTTAACATCGGTTATTAGAAACCGATGTTAATTTTAACATCGCGACATTTAACATCGGTTCCAAAACCGATGTTAAATGTCCAAAAAAAACCGATGTTAAATGTCTGTTTTGTAGTAGTGAGTGTGACAGTAGGGCCCCATTGTAACTTTTTGTTATTTTTGTTCTGGGAATTATTATTCCCGTGATGTGTCTTACCTAATACTGATTGTAGATACATAGATGGAAGGTTCTATATCCTTCTAGAGGTAGTAGGATTCTATTAGATGTCTTACCTTATCTAGGAATCCTATGTATGGAAGGACTCTCCTTGTAATGCCTATATAAAGGCCCCTCTATCAATGTTATGAATGCAATTGATTGACTCTATTTACAGTCTTTTTACTTTCTCCTGAAACACGTTATCAGCACGTAGTATCTCAACTGAGTAGAAAAAATTCGTCCGAAATTCAAAAATTCCGAAAAAAAAAAATCGGAAACCCTAATTCCTATCTCCACCGCCGCCGCCGAGAGTAACCAGATTGGTTGGTTACCGTCTTCACCTTCCTCAACAAGAAGACCGCCGACCCCAGCCCCTAAAGCCGCAGTGGACACCATCGCCGCCCGCTTCATCGCATCCATCCGAGATTCGTTCGCCGTGCACCTCTGACCTGCGGCGACCTGCCCGAAAAGTACCAGAAATCCGATTACGAACCACCGCGATCTGTCTTCTTCCCAGACCCGCATCGCCGTCGCCTTCTGCAACACACCAAACCGCGTCGCGACTCCGTCCTCCAGGTATGCAACCAGTCCGTAGAGCCTCGGCCCACTCGCCCAGCCCGTGTTTGGCCCGCCCCGGTTTGTACCTGAGCCAGTTGCTGCCCAGCCCGAACCCGACTCGCGATCCAGTCCAGTCCGGTTGTGACCCGACCCGGTTGCCGACCCGACCTGCTCGACAGTCCCGTTTTCATCCAAGCCAATTGTTGCCTAAGGTTGCGACCCGATCTGATCGAAGACCGCCGGATCGTTCAAACGGTTTTATGCACGTGATATTTAATGTTTGAAAACCTAGTGCAATCGAGACAAAACCTATCAAAATCGAAAAAAAACGAGAGACGAGAATTTCCGCGTGTAAATTTTCTGCACAGCGCAGTCGCACTAAAATCATGTTTCCTGATTCGTTAACCGTCGGATCGGTGTGAAATTTTGACAGAAACTTTCCAACACAAATATATGTATATTCAACGGTGGAGATTGGATTCTGAGTAATATTGACTACTGAATCTGCCGCCGAACAGAAGCAGATTTTTACGAGGAAATTTGGAGATCCGACCTCATCCAATACCGAGCTGCTGCATCACCGCGCTCGAGTTCTTTTTCGGCCGATTATCGAGTCCAATAGCCCTTTTCGGGCGTTTCTCAACTCTCTATTTTCCTAATTCATTATTCATTTATCATCAACTTGTATGTTTATGAATCTAACTATGTTTATGCTTTACGTGGCATATAGGAAAATACGTCGCTCATGATGATGCACACTATGGAGAAAAAGCTATATTTATCCCGTTCAAGGATCAAAGTAAATATAGAACGGAGTACCCACGGAAATATGTTGCTCATATGGAGAGAATCTCCCGTTCAAGATCAAAGCATATATGGAACCAAGTACCCGTAAGACTTTATTAAAGTTCTCGTTTTTCAATTCCTCTATTTTGGGAAATTTTTTTTGAGGAATTGGGTATTTGGGTTCTTTATCTCCCACGCTACTTTGCGGTGGATGAGACAATGAGAGGTGGTATCACTCTCGGATGTCGAAGTAAACTGTGTGACGGTCTTGGGGGAGTCACGGATAATTGTTGAAAGTCGATATTTGTGGTTGTTGCATACACCACGTTTTAGGTGCGATTTGACGTCGCCGTTTTGTCGATTTTAAACCAACAATTGAAAAAAAATTGAACATTGTCGGTAACGGTATAGTTATGACTCGTTCATGATTAATCACGGATTTGTGACGTACAAATGGGACAAACATCGATTGCGACGGATATGTCGTGGTTAAAATCGATTTGTGACGGATTTGTCACGATGAATTGAGCGACCACCACGTTGGTCTTGACCCAATCCCATACTTGGAAAACTCCATCTTTCATCTTATTAAAATAAAATATTGCATGTGGGTGTAGACATGTATCGTCTCCTTGCAATATGATATATGGAAGAATGTACGAGTAATTCTCATGAATTTTAACATGTAAGGCAATGGCATATTGCGTTAAATACATGAATTCGTTGACCTCGATTATAGTTCGTATGACTATAGGTCCGAATATTTTTCCGAGTATTTATAAAGGCATGTGCTTATACATTTGACTATGTTTAGTCAATCTCATTGGATGGTCAAGACGAGTTGGTTATGGTATATTCATTATGTCTCGTGGTTCAAAATGCTTAATTATGATGCACCGCATTGCATCCATATAACATGGCTATTATGACGTATGCTTGCAAATTGAGAATTAAAATACTTGGTTGATTGATGCACTTTGGTGGATTTTGTCTACACTTTTGATCATGACTAGGCGCATCCTCCTTGGTATTTGTTTATGCTTTGAAAGTTCAAACGGAATCAGTGGTTTTTAAACAGCCTTAGCTGTACCGACATTCCTACTTTCTCTGCAAGTCTACCAAGTTGGAGTTACCGAAAGGATCATTAGTCGAGATAAGAAATCGAACACCGTACTGCGTGTAAACGCACCTATGGCTGTCATTGCCATATTTTTGCATCGACGCTTATGCCATTGGATATGGTCTCAACCTTGTTTTCTCACTAAACTTGGGAAATACTAAAGCAGTCAATTAAAATATGCACTGTGATCTGATTTTAATGATCCGTGTGGTGCACAATATATGGATAGAAAGATACAGAAGTCTAGTTTCCAGAACATCTGACTGTTCGTCAATAGCCTTTCTAACAAGGGAGTTATCGCTGTTTTAGTGAATAAAGGTCAAGCTGCGCAGAATTTTATTTCCAGCGATTGTGCTAACTTTTGTCCCCATCAACTTGGTTCCCATCTTGAATTTGCAAGTGGTCTTATGACACATATTTTTCAACCTCTTTTTGGCCAAATTTGCCATAGATGATGCAGTTTTTGGTATGCGTTGTACGCTAAACTAGCATCTTTCAAATATTGAAAAACAGTTTCCTTGGGGAAGCCCAAAATACGCACCCTTATAAGAAGGTCGAGCGTGTGCATGGTAGTGTTACACCATCTTGTGTCGTAATTTTGCCCCTTAAGCATATAACCTTGTCATGTTATGCACTCAATATGATAGATCATTTTGATCGTATCTGGTATAAAATCTCTATGTTGTTAGAGTATTCGCTATGCTCATATTTGTAAAATTTTGCAAGCGAAATTGAGTGCGTATTAAGCTATTTTCAAGGAACACGATATTTTTGGATTTTGGTTTATAAATCCATTGTGACTATGATAAATAGATCATCACAATCAATGAGCGGTATAATGCTCAAGTTGTTGAATGCCGAATGGCGTTTTCTAGTTATAACACCCCCGATATATTCAGGAATATTACAGCGCCGTAAATCCTTTACACAAGGATTTACAAGGCTGAAGAATTGAACAGACATTAAAAGGTATTAACTAATGGAAATAACGGAATTTAGAATACAACAATCCTGACCCAATACTGAAAGTACAATAGTTCAACGGGAACTTAATAATACAACACAAAATTCAAACGATTTCACAAATGACTTCGTACTCGAGTACTTATTGAATTAACGAATAAACAACAGATAAATAACCCGGCCGGAACATCACTCTGCACCCTCGTCATATACACTCCAAAGTGGTTGTTTTCCCGCTCTCCGGATCCCGAACATAAACAAAATGTTCACCCCAAGGGGTTAGCACAACGATGCTAGTAAGTACCACAACATATTATTTCAACGTCACACGCAGAATAATAATAATAACGTAAATGATAAAATGTCCAGCGAGTCTTCTCCTACGAGAAACTCAAACATAACATACACAATCGATAATCACAACATGATATCATAACATACACATGGTAATTCCGTCGATCCATTGCTCATCGCCTAGAACCCACGATGATCCCGTCAGATCAACCCGTGATGGAAAAACCCGTCCGATGATCCAGCGCACGCTAGCATAGATCCCCCGATGATCCCGTCGGACCAACACGAGGTGGACATACAACAACGACATACATGCACGACAATATGTATAACAACAATACATAAAACAATTAGAGTACTTGTTGAAGACAATAACAACACTTCCACGAAAATGAACACTCGAAGGTCGTCCTCCTCAATCAATCACGTAACGAGACCAAACCTTAACAAAAGAAATGATATAGGATTTATCTCACGTCGTACGAATGTTTAACAATTCGATTTACGATCAAAAGTTCATAAAACGCACCGCTCGAATCGCTTAGCGACGCTAAGTACTCGTAGCGTGGCGTTAAGTCCGCTCGATAACGCACGCAAACAACAAAGCCTAGCGACGCTAACTATGTATGGTCGATTTACCGATCCGATCGACTTCGTCATGGCCTAACGTACGTTACGTACCAAACGTAGCGTACGCTAACTCGTGCTCGATAGCGCACGTTAATAATCAAAGCATAGCGTGCGCTATCTGTGCATGGCAGTTTACTGCTGAGCAGTAAACTGTTCTCGCCATGATCGAAACAATGAAATCTTCCGTGATACTTCATGTTACCTCCATGAATATCATGTATATACGATTCTGAATGATCTTACGGATAACAACAACTTCGGATTCAAGGATATGCATACCATATAAACCATATTCCATTTCGACTACAATTCTTCATATGACAATTCGAAAAGCTTAACGGTTGATATCAACACTTCTATATCAATCAATATTATCATGCTGAAGTGGTTTAAACGTTCCATCTATACTAGATAAATCTTTCCATGATCAATCCTTTAGATTTATCCAACAATAATGATTGTTAAAGTCAAGTCCATGATTATTATGAAGTCATCTACTAGATTCGAATTACCAGTGATAGAAGCTTCTCTTTACATATTCAGTGTAATAAGATTCGAATCATGATGATTATAATCAAGGTACTTAAAGCTTATTCATCTCAATATTCCAAACATGATATACTTGGATAATTCATCTATGAAAATCCATATCTTGTTAACATGATCATCCAAATCGTTATAATCCAACTCTAAGTCTTGAGATAGATTGAACATACCTTAATATGATGAAAATCACTGAACCGTAAGTTAGAATCCAACTCCGGTTGGTTGTATGCCACTCCAAGGTGCTATTCCACTTCAATGATTATTCCCAAATGATAACCAATATATAAACATCCACAAAATGTGTTCTAAGTGTGTAGGAGGATATCACAGCTCTCTGGCCTCTCAAGAATGCAGAAGGAACGAGTAAAATGCAAGCCAAAACGAGTTGTTGTCCTATTTATAATATTCTAACAAGTTAGCGCACGTTACTAAGCATTCCTTAGCGTGCGCTAATAATGGTTGACTTCAGAATTGTCCGGGCTCGTCCGCGAGAATCTTATCCGGACCCATGTCCCGGCTGGCGCATGTGCTAGCTGTCCCGCTCAATAATTGAGTCCTTAGCGCACGCAACTCCTACCTGCATAGCGTGCGCTAATAATAGCCCGATAGCGCGCGTTAAGATACATTCTTAGCGTGCGCTATCACGAGGTTGTTTGAGCAAATTTTGCATGTTTCTATACTTATGTACAATGATATTAATGCACGAAATATCATACTCCAATAATCAAAACCACCAATCCGAATAATACATGGTTTGAATACAGATGAAATGCACCGTAATAAATCCGGATATTACATACTCTCCTACTAAAAAGGAGTTTCGTCCCGAAACTCAAGACGAAAATAACTCGGGATATCTAGACTTCATATCAGCTTCCGTTTCCCATGTGGCTTCTTCCATTACGTGACGTGACCACTGAACTTTGACCAAAACGATGGGTTTGTTCCTCAACTGTTTAACTTGACTCTCGAGTATCTTGACCGGTCTTTCTTCAAACGTCCCATCCTGCGCGACTTCGATCTCGCCGAAATCAATGATATGACTAGGATCTGGTATATACCTCCGTAACTGGGATACGTGGAACACGTTATGAACATGGCACAATGACGGTGGCAATGCCAATCTGTATGCCAACTCCCCAACTCTCTCGAGGATCTCAAATGGTCCGATATATCTCGGACTCAGCTTTCCTTTCCTTCCGAAACGAAAGATTCCCCGAGTAGGAGAAACCTTCAAAAGTACGTGATCTCCAAAGATCAACTCCAATGGGCGACGGCGTACGTCACGTAGGATTTCGCGACTCAAGGCGGTCAATGCCTTTCACGAATCAAGGCTATTTTCTCGAGTCCGCACGATCAACTCAGTTCTGCTCCGATCAAGTCTCGATTTAATCGTCCCAAAGATAGGGCGATCTGCATCTCCTTCCGTATAATGCCTCAAACGGTGCCATCTTAATGGAAGCATGCCAACTATTGTTGTAGGTAAATTCAATCAACGGTAGATGAACTTCCCAATCGTTTGACCAATCTAAGGCACAGGCCCTTAACATGTCTTCCACCGTTTGTATAGTTCTCTCAGATTGTCCGTCAGTCTGCGGGTGATAAGCTGTACTGAAGTTCAATTCGGTCCCCAAGGCTTTATGAACTGCTTTCCAAAAGTGAGACACAAAACGGCCGTCTCGATCAGAAACAATGGTCTTCGGCGTACCATGCAATCGAACTATCTCCGAAATAAATACTCGTGCCAACTTCTCTGGTCCCCACGTATCCTTAATGCCTAGAAAATGAGCTGATTTGGTTAAAAGATCAACTATCACCCAAATCATGTTCATTCCTGTCCTGGTTTTCGGCATATTAGTGATAAAGTCCATCGATATGTCCTCCCACTTCCATTCAGGAATCGGGAGTGGCTTCAACATTCCGGCAGGCCGTTGATGCTCGATCTTAACCTGCTGACAAGTCAAGCATTTCGAAACATAGTCCGCTACATCTTTCTTCATGTTGCCCCACCAGAAATTCTGCTTCAAGTCCTTATACATCTTACTGGTGCCCGGGTGGATAGAATAGGGCGAACTATGAGCTTCCTTCATAATTGTCTGTTTTAGAACATCATCATCGGGAACGCAGAGTCGGTTCTGAAATCTCAAAACTCCGTCATCATGAATTATTAATCCAGGGGCCTTTCCTTTGATCACTTCATCACGTAACCGAATCATCAGAGGATCATCTACCTGTCTAGATTTGATTCCTTCGGTTAATGATGAAGTTATCTCCATCACGCACAGTTGTCCTTGGACTCTTTGTAACCATACTTCAATCCCTTCATGAATCATCTCTCGTTGAAGGCTAAGTTGGGATGTCAGCGTCTCCAGCATCTGAATAGAGACAGGCTTGCGGCTAAGTGCATCGGCCACTACATTCGCTTTGCCTGGATGATATAAAATCTCCAAGTCATAGTCCTTAATCAGTTCTAACCATCTTCTTTGCCGCATGTTCAACTCTTTCTGACTGAATATGTACTTGAGACACTTATGATCCGTAAAGATCTGACAGTGAGTCCCGTACAGATAATGCCTCCAGATCTTCAAAGCAAAAACTACTGCTGCTAGCTCCAAATCATGTGTCGGGTATCAGCTGTCGTGACGCATAAGCGATCACCTTATCATTCTGCATCAATATGCACCCGAGTCCTTGGTTCGAAGCATCACTATAAACTATGAATCCTCCAGTTCCCTGTGGAAGTGATAGAATCGGTGCCGTCGTCAATCTCTTCTTCAATTCATCAAAGCTAATCTGACACAACTCATTCCACTCAAACTTTTGAGTTTTCTGCAGGAGTCAAGTAAGTGGGCGGGAGATTTTAGAAAACCCTTCCACGAATCGACGATAATATCCAGCAAGTCCTAAGAAGCTTCGGACTTCTTTCACGTTCTTTGGAGGCTTCCAATCCATAATTGCTTCGATCTTCTGAGGATCTACTCGGACTCCTTTAGCTGACACCACATGTCCGAGGAACATTACTTCCTTTAGCCAGAATTCACACGTAGAAAGTTTGGCGTACAATTGCTCGTTTCTCAAAAGTTCCAATACAATACGCAAATGCTGCGCATGTTCTTCCGGGCTCTTAGAATACACCAGAATGTCATCAATGAACACGACCACAAATTTGTCCAAAAATTCAATGAACACTCTGTTCATCAATTGCATAAATACAGCAGGTGCGTTAGTGAGACCAAACGGCATCACTACAAACTCATAATGTCCGTAGCGAGTTCTGAATGCTGATTTCGGAACATCAGATCCCTTAATCCTCAGCTGATGGTATCCTGATCTCAGATCGATCTTAGAAAATACTGTTGCCCTTTGCAGCTGGTCAAACAGATCATCAATCCATGGCAACGGATATTTGTTCTTAATCGTCATCTTGTTCAGCTCTCGATAGTCAATACACAGTCGGAGGACCCATCCTTCTTTCGGACAAAAAGAACTGGCGCTCCTGTGGTGAAACGCTTGGTCAATATAGCCCTTGTCCAAGAATCCTCCACCGCTTCTTCGGTCAGACATCTCAAGAGGTGCCATAAGATACGGCGCCTTAGAAATTGGAGTAGCTCCGGGTTCCACCAATGGTAAATTCCACATCCCTTCGTGGAGGTAGTCCAGGTAACTCGTCAGGAAATACATCTGGGAATTCGTTCACAACAGGAATGGATGAAAGTTCCACAATTTCGTCTTCTTTCTTCATTGCATAACACCAATATCCGGTACAGCCCTGTTTCAACAATCTGACAGCTTTCATCGCTTTGATTAATTTTCCTGAGCTTCCCGGTTTCCACCCCTCGAATAATATTTCGGAACCATCGTCAGCGATCAGCGAGATATTCCTCCTTCGGTAGTTCACAATTGCTCCATATCGATTAAGCCAATCGTCTCCGAGTATCAGGTCGTCTCCTTGCATTTCTATCACGATCATATTTGAGAGCCACTCTCTGCCTCCAAATGATACAGGGAAATTTCTAGTTTCTAAATTTCCGACAATCCTCTCTCCACTCGGTAAACCAACAACATAAGGTTCACAAGTATGAAAACCGGAAATATTCAAACGATTAATACAAGACAAGGATATAAAAGAATGCGTAGCTCCTGTATCGAATAAAACGCTAACTGGCTGGGAAAGGATCTGGACAGTACCTGATGCGATAGCAGCATCCTGATCGTCTGTCCTCCTCATCTCGTATAGACGTGGGGGAGCAGATCCGGCACTCGATGTCCCCTTACGGTCCCATTGTCCTCTGCCTCGTCCGCGGCCAAAATTCTGAGGCATCTGAACACTTTGCTGCGTCTGTTGGATACTGGCTTCCTTCTGGGCTGGCTGTGGTGTACGGGCTCTAAAAGACTTTGCAGCCTCTTCACAAAACACTGCCCGATGTCCCTCTCGTCCACAATCAAAACAAGTCACGGCAGGAAGGGGGCAATTCCGTCGATAGTGCCTGTCTGGGGCGCAGTTAAAGCATTTCTGGTAACATCAATAGTTGATGTCGCTCGAAGTTCTTTCCGCTCCTAACTAGGTGCGGAGGTTTCTTGAAAGAGTGAAAGGATGACTGGGCCTTACGGGCCCCGTTTCTTGTGCTCGTAAAAGTACCAGAGACTTTCTCGCTTCGATTCTCAAAATTTCTCCATGGCCGCTTCCTTGATCTCATATGCCAACGCCTTATCCTGGTATTGACGGAGTGTGGTACATTCAAATCCGGACATGTACCTGGATTTCTCGGTTTCATCCTCATATCGAAATGGATCATCATTTCGCATCTGCTCGACCGGATGTCGAACAAATGCCACCGTTAGTTAAACGCCTTAATCGCACGGGATACCGCACATCAAGGTCGGGCGGAGAAAAACTCCCGAACTTTGGCTTCCTCACGGGACGAGGGCAATCGAGCTTCCATCATCAATCTAAACTCTGCCCAATTGGCATCATGGTCTACAGGCCGAATGGCTTCCCACCATTCGGACGCTTCCTATCGTAAAATATTGAGCGATAGAGGCTCTCCTATTGCAGGCGCTTATTTCCGGCGAATATTTTCTCCAGTTCCTTCAACCAATGGTCCCAGGTGGGAGTCTCAGAAATACCGTCGAATTTGGGTGGTTGCATCTTTGCCACCTCTTGCAGCCACCGGTCACCTCGATTTCCCATGTCTGGGATCCCTTGCTGTCTTTCTCCCTGCTGTAGTCCCACCGCCACTTGCATTCGGTCCACGACCTGGGCGAACTGAGTCATCTGATTCACCACTTGACGAAGGATCTCTGGTACAGCAGGATCTGGTTCGTTATTAATAGATTGTTGCGGCTCGCCTGAGCTATGACGGCCTCGGTTAGAAGGCGACGCTTCCTTTCAAAGATTCCTCCGTCCGCGTCCACGACCGCGACCACGTCCACGTCCGCCTCTCAACATACTGTAAGCACAAATACTCAATATACAGGAAACAACATCGTTCTAATATTCGAGTATAAAGAGACACAACATGTAAAGAACGAGATAGAGTTTAGGAACTTACAACCACCGTTCGCATGAAGACGTAGGCAGTGCAGTGATGTCATTCACGGCCGGTTACTTCAAAAGACATAAATGACACCTATTTTAACCCAACGGCCAAGATATCCATAATCTTAGCTCCGATACCATATTCTGTAACACCCCCGATATATTCAGGAATATTACAGCGCCGTAAATCCTTTACACAAGGATTTACAAGGCTGAAGAATTGAACATACATTAAAAGGTATTAACTAATGGAAATAACGGAATTTAGAATACAACAATCCTGACCCAATACTGAAAGTACAATAGTTCAATGGGAACTTAATAATACAACACCAAATTCAAACGATTTCACAAATGACTTCGTACTCGAGTACTTATTGAATTAACGAATAAACAACAGATAAATAACCCGGCCGGAACATCACTCTACACTCGTCGTCATGGCTCCGTGGTTGTTTTCCCGCTCTCTCGATCTCGAACATAAACAAAATGTTCACCCCGAAGGGGTTAGCACAACGATGCTAGTACAAGTACCACAACATATTATTTCAACGTCACACGAAATAATAATAATAACGTAAATGATAAAATGTCAACGAGTCTTCTCCTACGAAACTCAAACATAACATACACAATCGATAATTACAACATGATATCATAACATACACATGGTAATTCCGTCGATCAGCGTTCATCGCCTAGAACCCACGATGATCCGTCGGATCAACCCGTGGTGGAAAAACCCGTCCGATGATCCACAAGACGCTAGCATAGATCCCGATGATCGTCGGACCAACACGAGGTGGACATACAACAACGACATACATGCACGACAATATGTATAACAACAATACATAAAACAATTAGAGTACTTGCCTCGATTTGAAGACAATAACAACACTTCCACGAAAATGAACACTCGAAGGTCGTCCTCCTCAATCAATCACGTAACGAGACCAAACCTTAACAAAAGAAATGATATAGGATTTATCTCACGTCGTACGAATGTTTAACAATTCGATTTATGGTCAAAGTTCATAAACCGCAATCTGCCGGCTTAGCGCACGCTAAGTACTCTGTAATAGCGTCGTTAAGTGCGCTTTCGATAGCGACGCGCAAACAACAAAGCCTAGCGCCGCGCTAACTATGTATGGTCGGTACTTCATCGATCGGTCGGTGACTTCGTCATTGGCTAACGTGCGTTACGCACCAAACATAGCGTCGCTAACTGCGTGCTCGATAGCGCACGTTAATAATCAAAGCATAGCGTCGCTATCATGCATGGCGCTTTCGCCGGCGAAGATTATTCGCCATGATCGAAACAATGAAATCTTCCGTGATACTTCATGTTACCTCCATGAATATCATGTATATACGATTCTGAATGATCTTACGATTCTGAATGATCTTCCGAAGTTGTTGTTATCCGTAAGATCATTCAGAATCGTATATACATGATATTCATGGAGGTAACATGAAGTATCACGGAAGATTTCATTGTTTCGATCATGGCGAGCGATTCTTGCTCGGCAGAAATCGCCATGCATGAATAGCGACGCTATGCTTTGATTATTAACGTGCGCTATCGAGCACGAGTTAGCGTACGCTATGTTTGGTACATAACGTACGTTAGGCCAACAGACGAGTCAGTCGACTGATCAGTGAAGTACTGACCATACATAGTTAGCGTGCGCTAGGCTTTGTTGTTTGCGTGCGCTATCGAGCAGACTTAACGCACGCTACTGCAGTACTTAGCGCTAAGCGCTTCAGCGATGCGTTTTATGAGCTTTTGACCGTAAATCGAATTGTTAAACATTCGTATGACGTGAGATAAATCCTATATCATTTCTTTTGTTAAGGTTTGGTCTCGTTACGTGATTGATTGAGGACGACGACCTACGAGTGTTCATTTTCGTGGAAGTGTTGTTATTGTCTTCAAATCGAGGCAAGTACTCTAATTGTTTTATGTATTGTTGTTATACATATTGTCGTGCATGTATGTCGTTGTTGTATGTCCACCTCGTGTTGGTCCAACGGGATCATCGGGGGATCTATGCTAGCGTGCGCTGGATCATCGGACGGGTTTTTCCACCACGGGTTGATGTGACGGGATCATCGTGGGTTCTAGGCAGTGAACGCTGGATCGACGGAATTATCATGTGTATGTTATGATATCATATTGTGATTATCAGTTGTGTATGTTATGTTTGAGTTTCTCGTAGGAGAAGACTCGTTGGACATTTTATCATTTACGTTATTATTATTATTCTGCGTGTGACGTTGAAATAATATGTTGTGGTACTTGTACTAGCATCGTTGTGCTAACCCTTCGGGGTGAACATTTTGTTTATGTTCGAGATCCAGAGAGCGGAAAACAACCACCGAGCCGCATGACGACGAGGTGTAGAGTGATGTTCGGCCGGTTATTTATCTGTTGTTTATTCGTTAATTCAATAAGTACTCGAGTACGAAGTCATTTGTGAAATCGTTTGAATTTGGTGTTGTATTATTAAGTTCCCGTTGAACTATTGTACTTTCAGTATTGGGTCAGGATTGTTGTATTCTAAATTCCGTTATTTCCATTAGTTAATACCTTTTAATGTCTGTTCAATTCTTCAGCCTTGTAAATCCTTGTGTAAAGGATTTACGGCGCTGTAATATTCCTGAATATATCGGGGGTATTACAGAATATGATTTATTACGTATTACGCGCTAATATGATTATAACGGGGGTGTCCGACTCGAATTAATGGCGGAATATGGTATCGAATTAATTTTCGTTGCGATCAAGTTTTCTATTGTCCAACAGTGGTATCGGAGCGTAGGTCTTGCGATCGTATATTCGATATTAGCATTTAGAATGCTCGATTAGATGGTGTATGATTTGGAATCATAATCGTATTAATCGTTGATTTTCTATTTTTCATCTAAATTAATTTTTCATGATTTTATGTTACAATATAAATCTATTTTTCGTTTGAGAAACTGATTTAAATGAGTAATATAAAGATTAGAAAAATATTATTTTTAAAATCGGGGCGAAAAAATGAGCAGCGTAAAACTGTGACTTGGAGGCCGCAGGAGCCTTGCCTCATGATCTGCTGTATGGACCGCGGTGCAGCGGCAGCGAGTCTGGTCGGCGGGATTGCGGCCGTGCTCGGCACCTGTGCGGCCACGCTTTCGCGGCCTTTGGCAGTGTCCCGGGTTTGGCCCGGTCGTGTTTTCCGACTCCGTTTTTTATATTTCGTTCGATAATTAATTTCCCACAAATTAAATTGGATTTAATTTGACTAAGATTTAATTATGGTAATTATATTCTTAGGGAAATTAATTTAATGAAATATTTTCTCGTCCGGAACAAGTTAAAATTGACGGTTGTTTGAATTAATTGGATTAATTCATTTTGGATGGATTGTTTTATATTGATTGGATCAATATTCAGATTCATTATGAATGCCATTTATTTAATGTGTTGGATGCATTATTTTTGAATGGTGATGTGGTTCGTGGACTTAGTTTTTGAATCGTTCATTTTATTCGATTGGGTTGTAAAGGCCATTTTGAGCCTATTTATTTTACTAGAAATATTTATATCTAGGATGCAATTTTCAATGTAAAATTTATATGTAATGACGAAGACCGGAGGAAGATCCATTTCGAGAAGACGAAGATTCAAGACGAAGACTTGTAATTAGATTACGGAGTTTTGTTTTCTAGGAACGGTCCATGAACAACATGTTGGTATCAACTAGGTTGTGAATGGTTTTTTTATATTGTATGAATACCACAATCCTGACGCAATACTGAAAGTACAATAGTTCAACGGGAACTTAATAATACAACACCAAATTCAAACGATTTCACAAATGACTTCGTACTCGAGTACTTATTGAATTAACGAATAAACAACAGATAAATAACCCGGCCGGAACATCACTCTACACCCTCGTCGTCATGCAGCTCCAGTGGTTGTTTTCCCGCTCTCCTGGATCCTGAACATAAACAAAATGTTCACCCCCGAAGGAATTAGCACAACGATGCTAGTACAAGTACCACAACATATTATTTCAACGTCACACGCAGAATAATAATAATAACGTAAATGATAAAATGTCCAACGAGTCTTCTCCTACGAGAAACTCAAACATAACATACACAACTGATAATCACAACATGATATCATAACATACACATGGTAATTCCGTCGATCCAGCATTCACTGCCTAGAACCCACGATGATCCCGTCACATCAACCCGTGGTGGAAAAACCCGTCCGATGATCCAGTGCACGCTAGCATAGATCCCCCGATGATCCCATCGGACCAACAAGAGGTGGACATACAACAACGACATACATGCACGACAATATGTATAACAACAATACATAAAACAATTAGAGTACTTGCCTCGATTTGAAGACAATAACAACACTTCCACGAAAATGAACACTCGAAGGTCGTCCTCCTCAATCAATCACGTAACGAGACCAAACCTTAACAAAAGAAATGATATAGGATTTATCTCACGTCGTACGAATGTTTAACAATTCGATTTACGGTCAAAAGTTCATAAAACGCAATCTGCCTGAACTGCTTAGCGCACGCTAAGTACTCTGTGTAGCGTGCGTTAAGTCTGCTCGATAGCGCACGCAAACAACAAAGCCTAGCACACGCTAACTATGTATGGTCAGTACTTCACTGATCAGTCGACTGACTCGTCTGTTGGCCTAACGTACGTTACGTACCAAACATAGCGTATGCTAACTCGTGCTCGATAGCGCACGTTAATAATCAAAGCATAGTGTGCGCTATCTGTGCATGGCAGTTTACTGCTGAGCAGTAAACTGTTCTCGCCATGATCGAAACAATGAAATCTTCCGTGATACTTCATGTTACCTCCATGAATATCATGTATATACGATTCTGAATGATCTTACGGATAACAACAACTTCGGATTCAAGGATATGCATACCATATAAACCATATTCCATTTCGACTACAATTCTTCATATGACAATTCGAAAAGCTTAACGGTTGATATCAACACTTCTATATCAATCAATATTATCATGCTGAAGTGGTTTAAACGTTCCATCTATACTAGATAAATCTTTCCATGATCAATCCTTTAGATTTATCCAACAATAATGATTGTTAAACTCAAGTCCATGATTATTATGAAGTCATCTACTAGATTCGAATTACCAGTGATAGAAGCTTCTCTTTACATATTCAGTGTAATAAGATTCGAATCATGATGATTATAATCAAGGTACTTAAAGCTTATTCATCTCAATATTCCAAACATGATATACTTGGATAATTCATCTATGAAAATCCATATCTTGTTAACATGATCATCCAAATCGTTATAATCCAACTCTAAGTCTTGAGATAGATTGAACATACCTTAATATGATGAAAATCACTGAACCGTAAGGTAGAATCCGACTCCGGTTGGTTGTATGCCACTCCAATGTGCTATTCCACTTCAATGATTATTCCCAAATGATAACCAATATATAAACATCCACAAAATGTGTTCTAAGTGTGTAGGAGGATATCACAGCTCTCTGGCCTCTCAAGAATGCAGAAGGAACGAGTAAAATGCAAGCCAAAACGAGTTGTTGTCCTATTTATAATATTCTGCATTTTAACAAGTTAGCGCACGCTACTAAGCATTCCTTAGCGTGCGCTAATAATGGTTGACTTCAGAATTGTCCGGGCTCGTCCGCGAGAATCTTATCCGGACCCATGTCCCGGGTGGCGCATGTGCTAGCTGTCCCGCTCAATAATTGAGTCCTTAGCGCACGCAACTCCTACCTGCATAGCGTGCGCTAATAATAGCCCGATAGCGCGCGTTAAGATACATTCTTAGCGTGCGCTATCACGAGGTTGTTTGAGCAAATTTTGCATGTTTCTATACTTATGTACAATGATATTAATGCACGAAATATCATACTCCAATAATCAAAACCACCAATCCGAATAATACATGGTTTGAATACAGATGAAATACACCGTAATAAATCCGGATATTACACTAGTCACATATGTTCCGTAACAATTGAACCATGTTATGACTCGATGATAAATATGCCAAAGTGTATCACTCATAGCATCTCATTATGATTTGTTAAAATAAAATCTTATGCATCACTTGTATTGGATATGTGAAAAGAAAAATATTCATGAGTCAATATGGTCCGGCTTGCATCGGTTTGTGTAACCAGAAGATGTATTGGGACATTGACACATTTAGGCTTTAATAGTCTGGAGTTTGGACAATTTGATGATCCATATACCACGGTATTATCATGGACATAATTTTCTTTGAACAAAGAAACTAATTGGATCAAAGACACCAAAGTACGTTGGTGGAGTCGTGACCAAGGCTCATGACCGATGATGATATTTATGTCATCCGCGTCTTGCTTTCATAAGCATGTGTGACGCCAAAGACCCCCCCGATGATCCTTTTTAGCCATGTTCGTTGATTTAAGCCTATTCTTTGGCACGATTAGGAGATGACGCCCTCCTATGCTAAAGAGAATAATGTAGCGACTCGCATAAGCATGGTGCTGAGTCCTCCCTTTTCACCAAGTCCTTATACATACATGATCATAAGTATTAGACTGGGCGGCTTATGATTCTATGATGGTGTTCACAAATGGTCGTACTCAAGTAATAACATTTATATGTTATGTGGTTCCTTTGACAATGATTGATAAGTTGATGAAACCTGAGTTTATGGTTGTCCAACTTGCGGACCAGTCATTGTAAAGGTCGGTTCACCCACTTTTAGACCAGATCTTAAAGTGAAATTTTAACGATACTTCCTAACATCCAAGGCTACCTTCTCACAAATTTTGATGCCATTTGGAGACTTGGAAGGAGGTGAACCACTTAAATGAAGTTTTCACATACCACCAGCCGTCCCAACAACCAGTTCGATGTCATTTCGATCGGTTTTTAACCACAAGGATGATGGTTTTGGAATCCTAAACACCCGTTTATACATGCTCATGAAATTTTGAGGTGTTTGGGGCTGGTGAAGGGAGTGAACTCTTCAAGAAAGCACTAGAGGTTCAATAAAACCAACGGCCTATCATCGGTTCAATCGTTTCTTCATGTTCGATCCCGGTGGTGCATGGTGGCGGTTTTGTTGGATTCTCAAGACCAGTAGATACAGTTATGTAGCATAGGTCAACATGTCATATTCACCTATACCTATCATCATTCAAATGCTTAGTTACGAGTGTAACAATATGCATTTTGTTAACTGGATTGTGTTAACACTGAAAACCTTTATCGTCCACATGTTCATGTGCCAAAGTGCGTCACCACAACGCATTATGACGGGTTATAAATGATGAATATGACATGCGCTTTCACTCATAGTCCGCTTAAAATATACCTTGGCAGACGATCTCGTAAGTCACTTTGATGAGCCAGTCTTCCCGTCGTTAGGGGGAGATGCGAACGATCATGTTCGAGTAGAACGACTTGGAATTATCGTAGTTTGTCCCTACTGTGCCTCACCAAGTTCCCTAAAGTGACGAGATTAAATACATGCTGCAAACATGTCTGCAAGGATTGTGTCCGGTCATGGACGTTCGTCACCTATAAATGGTGATATGGTAACACCACAAATTGTGGTAGATGGTGTTACTAGGCCGTGGATCTAATCGAGTATTGGGATGCCATTTGGTTCGATAAATACTCTCGCTAAGAATGTATGCGAGCTTGGTACATGAAACTTGATCATCTGATCAAATGAACTCATCCGTCTCATGTGATTCTGGATTATAGTCATCATTGGGGGACGCCTCAATGAATGCCAATCCATAAAGAGTACTCTATGAATAAAGCCGGTTCATGAGGACGTGGAATGTGAGTTTAATCGAACCATACTTCGTTGAAAATCTACAACGTTGTAGCCTTGGCCTAAAAATGGAAACATATGCGATTTCAGTATAAACTAAGTGATAGCCCTTTGTTGAAGTGGTGCCGACACTCCAAAGATAAGATCTATCCGTATACTTTGTTAAAGCGAGTGAGAGAAGGAGTTAAACTCACCTCATGGTGCGAGGTTTCTCATGAACGCACTGGAATCGACTACGATGACACGAAACTTAGTTGTGCTATCGTAATGGATGTTATAGCATCCACTATCTTTTCAGTTAGATAGTTTCCCAAAAACTGACGTGCAGCTTGTGGTTAAATCTTATCTTAGTGGGGAACTAAGTTAAGTGACAAAAAGGATCTCGTGGTGGATCAGACTCAAATCAAGTGGCTCCTGACCACGGAGCGCGTCGACAAGTGAATGTCGGGAACGCATACTAAGTATATACTTGATTTGGAAGAGATATGAAGCTTTTGCGTGTAAAACTAAGGGTTTATAGTGATGTACTCTTGTGAGACTAAGAGATTCCGCTAAATCCAAAGTTAAGAATGAAAGGATCTTGGGGACACTTGATGATGCATATTCATCAATCGATTTAAGGCAATCTAAGGGACGGTTTCCCTAAGAGACGATAAAGTAATGCCTATATGATTCCCAATGATTAGTCAAAGTCATCATAAGACTTGGCTCACTTAAGTGATGATGAAGTCTTAAGAGAAAAGTACAGTATTATGTACCCATGTTTGACTCGATGTACTCATTCGTAATAATCCGGTAAAGACACTGTGATGATGGCTTATGATGCGCTCACGCAATGTCTGTGATTGACCAAGAAGCTTGAAGCTCGCTCTATCTCGATAAAAAGGACACTTGAAAACTGATACCCTAATCTGCCCAGAATGTGTTGGTCTATCTCCCATATGACCTATAGGGGAGCTCACTTGATGAAAAATGGTGAAATTGGTACCATTGGAAAGGTTTGTGTCTACTTTCCAAGGAAACCAACCATTTGATCACATCCATCATGTTGAGTGATATATGACTATTGTTGCAAAATAGGACAGGATATGTCCCGTAATTTGCTGAGTCAACTTCGATAGAGCTTTGTGATCTGCTCAGGTCGATCTAGGTTACGTACTGTATGTGAATGAAAAGCTACGGGTGTCTAGTTTTCATAAGTTCTTACAGTCTCGTTGATACCTATTGAATCGAAGAAGTTATGACTGATTTAGTGCATGGAGGTCAAGACTTTAGAAAACTTGATAAGTCTTTAGCGACTCTGCACTTTGGATGTGTCGCGTTCTTTTTGTCCTTAGACCAAGGTTTGTTTTTCCCACTGGGTTTTCACTTGGTAAGGTTTTTAACGAGGCGACCTATGAGAACATCCATACAATGATGCGTTGTACTTTTGTTAAACTTAGACCAAGAGGTATTTTTCCCACTGGGTTTTTCCTTGGTATAGTTGTGAGGGCAACTTGGCATCCGACTCCTATGATTTGAGGTACTCATCAGGGGGAGTCGTTATGTATACATCAGGGGGAGTATACACGACATGCTATGTTGGTGCGTTGCATTCTTTTCCTCATCAAGCTTTTATTTTTCCCATGGGGTTTTGTTTTGGCTTGAAATAGATTTTTACGAAGGCAACATCTTTTGCACAATTGTTGTATTAGTGCTCGACACAGGGGGAGTGTTCTGGGAATTATTATTCCCGTGATGTGTCTTACCTAATACTGATTGTAGATACATAGATGGAAGGTTCTAGATCCTTCTAGAGGTAGTAGGATTCTATTAGATGTCTTCTCTTATCTAGGAATCCTATATATGGGCGACTCTATCAGAATGCCATATAAAGCGCCTCTATCAATGTTATGAATCTGATTGATCAATTCTATTTACGCCTTTTTTACTTTCTCCTGAAACAATTTTCTTCTTTTTTTTTTTTTTTTTTTTAAGTATGTTGAGGTTGGGGTTGGGGTCCTTTTTATAATTTTTCTTTCTTCGTCCAAGTTGGTCCGATCTGATTATAATGATGAAGTTAATCAATGAAACTTCTTTTCATTGCTCGTCCTTGAGTTTTTTTATTTTGCAAGTGTGCAGAGGTCGATGTTGGTCTGACCTTACTTTAACTCTACTTTTTTAAGAGACCTGCTGTTCCCCCACACCCGCCGTCTCCCCCTTTTTTTTTTACATTCTATCCTTTAATTATTTTGTTATTTTTTGTTTTTTTAACAATTTTATCTTAATATATTTAACATTAATATTATTTTTTCTGTTATTATTAAAATTAATAGTTTCTCATATTTTATATATTATTTTAAAATATATTGTTAGAAACTTTATTTTTTTTTTCTTTTCTATCCTTTACTCCTTTGCACTTCAATTTTTTTTCATATTATTTACTCCCTCCGTCCCGCACAAAGGTTTACATTTCTATCAAAAAGTAGTTCCTTTAGTAAGTTTACATATATCACTTTTTACAATCAAATCAAACAATCACTTTTTACTTTTTAATCTCCACCACTCATTCATCATCAATACTTTTTACTTTTTAATCTTCACCACACATTTAATCATCATTACTTATATCAATCATTACTTAAAATACACCAAATATACACCCTCTGTCAACATTTGGCCGGGACAGAGGGAGTATTTATTTGTTCTTTTTTCTTTGAATTTTTATTTTACTTTATTATTATCAAAATTAAAAATTTCTATTATTTATTTATTTATTTATTTTTATTTATATTATTTATGATTAAAAATAACTACGACACAATATAATAAATAATAAATGCGGAAAATACGATCAACATTGATAAATAAATTATTCAATTACATTATCTGGTCATCTAATCGAACCAAGATTGTATCCTTTCTCCATATGGATCAGCCCATCCTTTACAATCTTCACTCACATTATTCCACCATAAAATTGGAATTGGTGGTACAGGATAATCGGAGTTCAAAAAAACTTGTACAAAGTGATTATCATTAACTAATGCAATTGCTATATGTTGACATTGTTGAAATGGAATTGGAGCTGACCTTAATGGCAAGTGTGTAAAACAACTTCCACTAAGAGGAGTAAATGCATGCAGCACAACATTATATCGTGTTGCAATGACAGCCCCACACATAATGTCCATCCAACTCCACTGTGATGCCGGAGATTCGAAGAAATTTAGTGCTCGCATCATATTATCGGCAACACCTCGTTCAAGATAAACACGATTGTAGAACTCCATATTTTGTTCAATTTCAAAGTAAAGATCTGCCCGAACCTGCTTCCAACCATCTTCTGAATTATACCCGACTTGTGCAGCTATCGCTCTGTATCCGCAGTTACCATCCCCAAGAACATCAACTGTATGACTGACGTGACTCCGATATGCACCTGGCATTTGTGTGATATGTGGATCATTGATTCCTTTTCTTGAATTTCGTGTACGAGTGTTCGTAGACTCAAAGCAAGAGCGCATTCTCGGCTGACTTTGCTCTTTTTTACTTGGCCGACCTTTATTTTTTGTGTTGTAGGGTGGTTCTTGATATTTGCAGTTAGATGGATCTACCATGTCAATCATTTTATCTAACATATGATATCTCATGGCTGGATCCATTTTATCCAACTGCGTCTTTAACGTTGTCATTCTATCGGGAGATCTCGCCTCATTTGGCAAAGCAGAGGTCATGGATAACCTTTTCCAGTGGCAGTGGATCTTGCCTATTGGAATTGACAAGAATTGTGACTGATAAAACGATAAGCGATGCTTACATGGCAAACCATATACAAATTTGAAACTACAATTACAATTGTCCACATATTGTCCGTCGACCTTATTCAACTCATTAGAGATCAGGTGGAGTGCCTCCAAGGATATGCAGCCTAGTAAATTTTCGTAGATTTCATCATTAAAATCATGACATCTCATAATATGCGACCTTTCAAATGATGCTTTGATATCTCCAAATTCCAGAATCAACATCTTGTCGTTTTTTTCAACAGATGTGTCGATCGAAGACATCGTATCACCCAAATATTTTTTCAATCTTAAATGGGCTGGCTCTACCCTGAAAATTTATAATATTGTGTTAGAATATGAAATCAAGATGGATAAATACTAGTATTTTTAATTACATAACATAATACCTTTGACTTGAACGACATCCGATGTGCATATAATTATTCGTCCAAGCGTAGACAAATCGATCACTGTAAGGCAATAACCATGTTGACCATAGATATTCTATCACTTTCGGGTACGATTTATATTTATCTATCAACAACTTCCATTCATGTTCAAAAGAACCCATATCAGATGACATATAAACTTTGTGCCAAGACTGATTAAAGTTAGTCTATTCGGCACCTAAGAAGGGACTGCATTTTTTCATGATATTTTTATTTATGTGCCATATGCAGATAATGTGATGTGCGTTGGGAAAAACTTCTCCTATTGAAGATATTAGCGCCAAATCTCTATCAGTAACAAGCACAGATGGCATTAATGCCCCTTTTTCAAGCATAATTTTTTTTAGACAATTTAAATGCCAAGTGTATCGTTCTGTTAGTTCATCACACATATAGCCAAACATAAGTGAATAAGTTAGCTTCGTGGATGTGATACCCACGACCTCCAAGAAAAGAACCCGATATTCGTTCGTCGTGTAAGTGACGTCAATAACGAGTACCGTAGGAAATTGCGCATATAACTCAATACTATCTCTATGAATCCAAACAATATCTGTAATTGCTTGTGTCTCCGGATGCACACGGTACATATGAAAATAACCTGCATGTACCAAAGATAGTTAGTTAATAGATGGACAAATTATATTAATATTTCAAATGAAAAAAAAACTTAATTACCTTTATGAATTAATTGAGATAAAGCATATTGGACGTTGCTTAATAAACCCTTTTTGGCCTTCCTTTCGCTTTGTACTGCATTGTAAATACTTTTAATGCCTGTAGTATTAGATGGGTCACGTTCCTTCAAGGCGCTCAGAATAAACCGAGGAGCACTAATCTCGGCCATTTTACCCACAATGCACTTTTCATCTCGTGTTAGGCTTGATGTGTACTCATGACCCTCTAAATATTGTGCTGGGGCATGATTATGCTCTCCGCAAACAACAGTAATTCCGCACAAAATACCATCTGGAGGAATCGGTACACCTCGTAGAGAGAATGGACAACCATTTTTTTGTACTAGTACATCTTTTTAAAGTTTCTCCACTTTTTAAATATCTTGGTGGTTGATATTTTCCTCCCTTTTCACAAATTAGAGTGCATTTCGGGAGTTTGTTACCTATTTTCTTTGCGGATTTATCAATAACTATGACGAATCCATTTTTCCTTCCGGTCGTCCTCACCCAATCTAACATCTCATCTCTACTTTCAAAAATCTGTAAAAAAATAAAAAGAGTAAAACTGATTAAATGAGCAATATATATACTAAACTAATTAAATGAAAAGAGCAAAACAGAAAAATATATTTATACGAAAAAAGAGCAATATATATATACCAAAAAAATGACGAAACACAAATAAAAGATATTTACACGAAGTCGTACCTGATCAGTGATAAATTCACACGACATGTTCCCATTATTTGCTGAATTATATTCTTCCATTTATTATAAACAGAATAGTGTTTCAGAAATGTGAACAAATAAGTGATATTACATGAGAAATTTAAGAAGAAAATATAGAGAGATGATGAGTTATATTTCTTCTTCATTCCCTATTTATAGCCAAACAAGACTACTAAATAATAAAAATAATTGACATGACAATTCAATAGGTAGTATAGATTAGGGAACTATTTTGGTGAAAGATTTTGAAATGACAATTCAATAGGTAGATATAGGTTAGGGAACTATTTTGTTGAAAGACTTTGAAATGACAACTCAATTGGTAGCTAATAATAATAATATATATCAAGATAATAATATATAATCTGAATAATAATATATATTATTTGTATAGATGACTATTGATGTAGTGGAGGATATTGCAATTTGTTATTTGGAAAAGGGTTGTTTTTGAAATATATGGAAAATGTTTGTTGGTGAATTTTGGGATAAACTCGGCCTTTTTTTATCGGAATCGACCCACTGAATAAGACTCACTAAGGTCCGTCGCTTTTTGGCCAAAAAACGATGTTTAGGCCTTCGATTTTGCTTTTTTCTGTTTTTAGGGACTTAATTATAATTTTCTAAAAGTTTGTGTG
This sequence comes from Orobanche coerulescens, assembly GCA_033398695.1. NCBI lineage: Eukaryota > Viridiplantae > Streptophyta > Magnoliopsida > Lamiales > Orobanchaceae > Orobanche > Orobanche coerulescens. Next base: position 133,670,971 of record CM065816.1, on the reverse strand, counting down.
GTTGTTATTAATTGCCGTGATTTTAACTCTAGCTTCCATAGGGTATATATATATATATATATATATATATATATATATATATATATATGCGTGTAAGGCCATTATTTCAGACGTTCAATGAATTGAAGTTTTCTCTAAATTTTATTGAAATTCTTAGATCTGTTCGAACATATTTTTTAAATATATTTTTTAAATATAAATATATTGTATAGAAATAAATTTATAAATTAGTAAAAAAATTATCGAAAAAATATCAGTAAAAAATTGAAAAAAATTTAAAGTATTATATATATATATATATGTGTGTGTGTGTGTGTGTGTGTTTTAAAAAAGTGGGAGGGACAAAAAAGACATTTTGGTCTTTTTTGTCAAGAGAGGGAGGGGGGATTAGCAAAAGAGGGGGGGGGGGATTAGCATAGCCCTTTTTTAATCGAGTTGGACCAATCCATTTAGCAATTGTGTCATGCTTTTGTCGATTGGGTTGGACCGATATGTTCATCGAGATGAGTAGGTTGATCTTAGTTAGCTCAGTTCTTCTTTTACATGCATGTAAAATTGATTAATTCGATTACCAACTTTTTGAAGTTAGTTAGACCGAATAATTGTTAGTTCGACCTTGAACGTCTATTTAATGTTGATAATATGAGGTTGGGCTTTTAAGTTCTCCAAATAATCCCATGGTCTGACGGACTTGATTTTGCCGATCTGAAGTCGGTCTTTTTTGTAATCTTTTTAGGTCGATTTTAGCCTCTCTGGATCGTGTCCGACTCTGCTTACTTTATATTTGCCGATCTGAGGTCGGTCTTTCAGCCTTTCTGGATCATGTATGGCTCTGACGACCTTATTTTTGCCAATCTGAGGTCTATCTTTTTGCGGTCTTATGTCAATTTTAGCCGCTGCAGATCATATCCAGCTCGGATGACCTTTGACCCTTCTCGTTACAAATGAATTCAAAATTAAACAATTTTGAGCAAAAATAGAAAGAGGGACTAGATCGTCCGAAAAACAAATGTATTGTTGATAGTATTTTTTTCGAAAAAAATCATCACATTGATGATTAAAATGTAAACCAACTAAATATTCTAACCTCTAAGCCCCGTTCTGAAGAACTTGGAAAATGTGGTAGGGGCCTTCCATTTGGGCTAGAGTGGACCGGGCTCGGCTCCAGCGATCCTCTTGAGGATGAGATTGCCGACCTGGAATCTCCTTTAATGGACCCGAATATTGTAATATTTCTCGAATGGATGCTTGTTGATTGCATTGCTCAGGTCGGCTCGGTGTCTTTTCTCTTCAAGCATGTAAGCTTGATTGCCAGGGCCTGGACATTTTAGGCTTCATCGAATTAACTGACTCGTTATGTTGGGGCCCAGGTCTCGACATGAATGACCATTCTGGTTAGAAAGGCCAACAAAAATGGGTTTCTGCAGTCACTGTCCGATGTTAGTTTGGTATGACCAGAAGAAGTTGGGAGCTCTTTCGACCAGCCACATGGTTGAGCTCTTCCGACCAACTCAACCATGTGTTCATCAATAGGGTGGTCGTATACATGAAGAAATAAATATACGGCCCAAAAATATACCTTTTTTGAAAAGAGTATCATTCGACTTGTGCTTTGATAATGATGATTATGTCATTCAATCTAAAGTATTGAATGGGTTCCAGCAATGAATCACGACGCCTCTGCTTCACAAACGTCAGATTGAAATCCCCCCAAAAAATCCTCGTCTTACTCGGTCTATCTTGACCGCGACAAGATGAGAAGGGGGAAGAAGCTCTTTTTTTTCTCTCTCTCTCTTGGTGGCTAAGAAATTATGTTGTAGACCCTAGATTAAGGATGAGGAATAATGGTAGTATATATACTATCTTCCATAGGGCTTCGTGTCCTTAATTAGGAATAAGATAATCGCCCCCTACCCCAGCAAAATCAGTCGCCCCTCATGGACCACGTGAGCTTAACCACTAAACTCAATTGGTCTGTAATGTTTGGATGGTGTTGTTCCAAGATATAGTTCTTTAGACGTAAGTTCGAACAGAATATCTTGAATTTTTTGTTATCAAATTGTCTTGCCTTGTCCAAGATATTTGAGTTTGGAATGCCGAACCTGTAACACTCCCGAGATATTCGGAGAATATTATAGCGACGTGGATCCCTGCCTGGGACCCACTAGGCTATTTTTTACACATAACACATCCCATTTCACAATATCCACACAAGAAACAATGAATCCGATACAAACAAGGAAGCACGAACCAAACAACATCCAATATCACAAGGAAATACAAGAAAGTTATACATCAACCAGGAAAGAAATTCATAGAGTACTTTTATTAATACAAGGATAAAACGGACCAAAAGGACAATGTTCAAAATAAAGAGTACACGACTAGCCACAGTATCAAGCCTCACCTTCATCATCGTACCGCCCCGGTGCTCGCTCGTTTAGATCCCTCGGACCTAAAATACAAGAAATGAGTTTTCCCCACATGAGAGGGGTTAGAGCAAGTATTACAAGTGAAACGTCACATCTTACACCTAAAAGCACATGCATAAATTTCAAAGCCATGATAATGATTTTCCGGAAAATGCAATTATCCAAGTATATCTCAATAATGACAATTTCTCCCTGGTTAACCGTGGACCCGACAATGCGTGAATCCCTCCTCGGCCCCGTCAGGCCATCTCGGAGTGGCTAACCCAAATGTTCGCGGACCCGACAATGCGCGGATCCCTCCTCAGCCTCGCCAGGCCCTCTCGGAGTGAACGAATATAACTCTCACACTCATATGCATCACTTTTCACATTTAAGGATATAACTTTCACAAGAATCACTTACCTGGAACGAGAGAAAAGGGTACGAACGACGAGGTACCAAGGTTGAAGGAATCGACAACTCCGAACCTAGACAAGTTCATAATCAACTATCAATAACCCATCAGTAGGAAAATAAGTCGGAATCCATCCGACAATACTACCCACGATACATGTATTCCGGTAATAAAATCTCTAGATGGTGAATCACACTTCATCCCAAATACTCAAAAATTCTGGAAATATACTAATAAATCCGTAGGAAAAAATGTATCCAAGGTAGATAATCTATATTCAACATATTCCAACACAATAGCAAGCTAACTCGAAGAGATCAGAAGGAAAACCCCCAAATCCCGAAATTCTAGGGTTATGCAAAGTTTACCTTGATTTGGAGCGGTGGAGAGGATTAAACGTTGAATAATCTGAACTAGAAGCTTGAAGATGTTGATAGATGATAGTATCTCGAAGAGATCTTCACAAATCGCCCAAAATCACCCGAAATCGCCCAAGGAAGGAGGAGAAGTGGAAAAATGATGAATTGGGGCTGAAATGTCATATTTATACTAAAGTCAGCTTAGCGTGCGCTAGTTACTAAGAATAGCGCGCGCTAGCGGGTTCACCGGGTAGTCCAGTGACCTCTACCTGCATCGTTAGCGTGCGCTACATATGTTGTAGCGTGCACTAACGCCTTTCTCTTAGCGTACGTTAACCGAGTGTTAACGCGCGCTACCTGATAGTTGGTGTCCAGAAATTGGAGTCCAGAACCTACTATCCTCCGCCTGCTCGAGCCTTAACGCGCGCTACTATGATTGCTTAGCGTGCGTTACTAATAAAGCTAGCGTGTGCTATCTACTACACATAGCATGCGCTACGAATTCTCCATTTCAGTCCAGTATCTACTGGACTGTCTGCCTCAAATACACTAGTAGCGTGCGCTAATGTTGACAGATAGCGTGCGCTAATGTTGACAGATAGCGTGCGCTACTAGTACTCAAATAGCATGCGCTATAAAGAGTACATAACGTGCGCTACACCTCACACACAGGTGATAGTATCGCCTAAAATATCCAAAGCAGCACGATCCGAACAAGAAAGAGTAATTTCGAAATGATAACAACTCCAAGATGAACATCAACTTACTTAACAATTACAACGAGTGACAAAATTACAGGAGTACCAGAACGGGAATTTACAAAAAGTATGGGTATTACATCATCCCCCTCTAAAAGAAAGTTTCGTCCCTAAACTTAAGAAATGAATAGCTCCGGGTATCTAGCACGCATGCTCTCTTCGGTTTCCCATGTTGCTTCCTCAACTCCGTGCCTCGACCACTATACTTTAACCAATGGAATGGTTTTGTGCCGGAGTTGCTTTACACGATGCTCCAGGACTTTCACTGGCCTCTCTTCAAACGTGACGTCATCTGCTATCTCGATATCCCCATAATCAATTATATGGCTCGGGTCTGGGACATACTTTCTCAGCTGAGAAACGTGAAATATATTGTGAACGTGGCTAAGGGCTGGAGGTAACGCCAACCAATAGGCCAACTCACCAACTATGTCCAGAATCTCAAATGGTCCAATATACCTCGGGCTAAGCTTGCCCTTCTTCCCGAACCTATAGACTCCTCTCGTCGGTGATACCTTGAGTAGGACATGATCTCCCACATCAAATTATAAGGGTTGACGACGAGTGTCAGCGTAGGATTTTTGTCGACTCTGAGCAGTCAACAATCTTTCTCGGATGATAGATATCTTCTCCTTGGTTTCCATCAACATACCGAGCTCCGTCCTGACTAAATTTGAAGCTTCATCCCAACAAAGTGGGGATATATACCGCCTACCATACAATGCCTCGAAAGGTGCCATTTTGATTGATGCATGCCAGCTATTATTGTAAGTGAACTCGATCAAATCACTACTCCAGTCCAGGGCACACGCCCACAACATGTCTTCCAATGTCTGGATTGTCCGCTCATTCTGGCCATTAGACTGCGGATGGAAAGAAGTACTCAACCTCAACTCGGTGCCCAAAGCCTGATGGACCGATCCCCAAAAAAGCGACATAAAATGACCATCTCGATTAGAAACAATAGACTTGGGTGTACCGTGTAATCTCACGATCTCCGGTATAAACATCCGGGACAATCGTTCCGGTCCCCAAGTATCCTTAATGCCAAGAAAATGTGCCGACTTGGTCAATCGGTCAACAATGACCCAAATCATATTCATTCCAGTCTTAGCCCTCGGCATCCCGGTAATGAAGTCCATGGAAATATCTTTCCACTTCCATTCGGGAATAGGGAGAGGTTTCAACAGCCCGGTTGGCTGTTGATATTCAATTTTGACTTATTGACATGTCAAACACCTTGATACAAACTCGGTGACATCTCTCTTCATATTATTCCACCAAAAATTTCTCTTAAGATCTCTGTACATCTTACACTTCCTAGGATGGATTGAGTAAGGTGTAGCATGAGCTTCTCGTAGTATTCTTTGTCTCAATTCAGAGTCATTCGGAACACAAAGCCTACCTTGAAATCCCAAAATACTATCCTCGTGAATCATAAAACTAGGGGCTTTCCCTTTCTCTACGTCCACCTTCAGTTGGACGGTCATGGGGTCATTCCCCTGTTTCTCCTTGATGTCATCGACCAAGGACGAAATAATCCCAAGAGTACACATTTGACCCTGAATTCGCTGGATCCATACTTCGACTCCTTGCTCAATCAGCTCTCGTCTGATCTTCACTCGAGGTGTGAGGACCTCAAGCATCTGAAGTGATACTGACTTCCGGCTCAATGCGTCCGCTACAACGTTGGCCTTTCCTGGATGGTAAAGGATTTCCAAGTCATAATCCTTTCTCAACTCCAACCAATGACGCTGTCTCATATTCAGTTCGTTCTGGCTAAAAATGTACTTTAGGCTCTTGTGGTCGGTATAAATTCGACATGAAGAACCGCACAAATAGTGACACCAGATTTTCACTGCAAACACTACGGCAGATAACTCCAAATCATGGGTGGGATAATTTAACTCATACCGTTTAAGTTGCTGTGAAGCATAGGCGATAGTCTTATCATGCTGCAAGAGTACGCACCCAAGTCCTTGACCTGATGAATCACAATAAACCGAATACCTACCGATTCCCTGGGGCAGGGCTAAAATCGGCGCGGTAGTCAAACGCTTTTTCAGCTCTTCGAAACTTTGCTATATCTCTTCATTCCATTGGAACTTTTCGGACTTCTAGAGTAATTGAGTAAGTGGTCGAGCAAGTTTAGAGAACCCCTCGACGAACCTTCGATAATACCCAGCCAGACCCAAAAAGCTACGCACTTCTTTCACGTTCTTAGGCGGTGCCCAATCTAACACTGCCTCAATCTTCTGGGGAAATATACTCGGACCCCTTCCGCTGAAATCACATGCCCGAGAAACATGACTTCCCTCAACCAAAATTCACACTCAGAAAACTTTGCATAGAGATGCTGAGCCCTCAAAATTTCCAACACTAATCACAAATGCCGAGCGTATTCCTCATCATCACGAGAATAGACCAGAATATCGTCAATGAAAACGACTACACAATTATCAAGATGCTCAATATGTTAGGAATACTTGTTAGATTTTGATGATGTCATTAATTTAAAATCAAATGTTTATTAATTGGCAAAATGTAAGGAAGAACCAAATGAGTATCTTCCATAGGCCAAAATACGTTAAGTATAAAACTTGGCAAATTGTAAAGAAGAACCAAATGAGTATCTTCTGTAGGCCAAAGTTAGTTAGGCTGAAAATTGGCTAAGTACTAAAATACAGTCTAGTCCATCAGAGAAGTACAGCCGACTTCAATCAGAGTAGCCCTGGTCAACTAAATTTTATCAGAGAAGTTTGACCAGATCGCACTCGAGGTACCTCGTGGAAGTCACCCGATCGGACAAGTCTCAAACGGAATGAATGAGAAGACCTACTGCAGAGATGTAAGCACATCGGCCTACTCAACTACAAACTAGTACTCCAAGTCCACGTCGCATGCTTTGAAAAGTCAAATATTACGGAAAGCTCACATGCAACGTGAAGAGACAAATTGGAGTGATTCCCGCAAGAGATATGATTTAATTAAATCATCCCGACCCACCGTGAAGACTTTAATCCTTTTATATTCAAAAGATTCGGCGCCACATGCGTAAGTCCTCACAACTTCGGAAGATAAAATTAAATAATGGGAATCCAAATTTTGCAACGCTCGTAAAAGATTAAACAATGAAGTCTCCTCCAACGGACGGATTTGTTCGATTTGCAACGGCTACAAGGAAGAAGCTCGTAGATCGTGATCTATATATATCTCAAGATTTGAAATCGAGCGACTAATGGCGAACATATACTCTAGCGATCAAAGCAAACAAAGCAATCTCAAGCAATCAAATAGCATCGTGAAAAGAGCAGATCCAAAAAGTTCATATTCAAGGAAGCTCTTAAGTTGGAGAAGACAAACACTCTTGTCTATAAATCTTGAGTACGGGTACTTCACTGGTTGAAGTAAGAGACTGTAAGGGCATCCGAGGATCGAGGATCAAGAGGTGCAAGGCGATCAAGTGTGTATACAACGGCACGGAATTCCACCGGTTGGAAGCTGTTGTAGTGTGTTGTGAATCACTGTAATATTTATCACTGGTTGAAAATTATAGTGAATTCATCTCCAACTGGTTTGGAGAAAAGTGGATTAGTAGAGGATTACCCCACCTCCGAGACCACTATAATCGCTGTGTTATTTAATGTTTTACTGCATCATACTCTAACTGCTGCATACATTGTTAAGTGTTTCATTAAGATTAATTTATATTCGTCATCAGCTGACTTCCGCACTTATCCAAGAACAAACGACTCCAAGTCATTTGTTTGACTATCAGCTGAAGAAACTCACTCTTCGGAAAAAGAGTTCAAGAGTTTCAACAAGTCTATTCACCCCCCCCCTCTAGACTTGTTCCTGGACGACTTGTGACCTACAAGTGGTATCGGAGCGGTTGGTTCATTTTTTTCACGAACCAGATCTATACTAGATATATATCTTATCTCTCACTTTATAATGGAACACATGCACTCTAGACTACCTGTCTTTTCAGTTGACGAGTATGATCTCTGGAAGATAAGAATGCAGGCACACTTATCTTCAATCCATGACGACATGTGGTGCATCATTGAAGACGGCCCGTTCATTTTGGAGAAGGAGAACACAGCCGAGGAGATCGCAGCTGGGAGGCCCGAAAAGATTCCTAAGAAGAGAACGGAGCTGACCCCCGAAGAGAGAAAGCCGCCAATCTTGACAACAGGCCAGAGATGTGCTATACCAAACTCTTGACAAATCCACAATGGTCAAGATCAAAATTGTAAGAATGCCAAAGAGATTTGGGACACATTAGCTCTAATGTGTGAAGGAACGAGCGATCAAGGAAAACAAGTTGTCAATAGCTATCCAAAAGTTTGACAACTTTAAAATGAAGAATGGTGAATCAATAGACCAAGTGGACACAAGGCTCATCGAAATCATCAATGAGATCAACTCCTGGGCAAAACCTATGGCAACAGGAAATGGCACTAAAGGTCCTCGATCTCTAAATCCCGAATGGAGCATGAAGGTGTAGCTATGAGAGAGTCCAAAGACTGAATAAGATAAAAATTCAGAGTCGTTTCTTCGATCTAAAGGCTTATGAGTTCGAGCTTCCAAGCTCATCCTCAATCGAGCTCGCAGAGAAGGGAATCGCATTTGCACTGAGTCCCCGCTAAGAGCTTATCTCGATGTGAAACCTCCAAATCCACTAGATTTTGAGGAAGAAATGGCTTTCATAATGCAAAGGTTCAAAGAATTTCGTAAAGAACTACTCCAAGTATAAGAAAAACTACAAGGAGAATCCAAGAAGGAACTGAAGGTCGGAAGTGGAAAGTTGAATGCTACAACTGTCACAAAATAGACACATTCAAATGGATTGTCCCGAGCTCAAGAAGGACGAAACCAAGAAGGAGGTGGGCGTAAAGGAAGACAAGAAAAGCTCTCATCGGAGAAGACCAGGAGCATGTCGAATCAAGCGGCGGTTTCTTTTCCGATGAAGACGAGGAGTATGATTGTCGATGGCAAACTTGGGCCGATGAAGAGGTAACCTCTAAACCTACCGGTTCAAATAATAGCTCAGCCATGTCACAAGATATGGATTTACATGAATCGGTAAATCAATTATTCAAAGATTTTGAAACACTTAAATCTGCACACCAAGCTGTATCAGCAGAGAAGACTCAGCTGCAAAATGAGAATTAGGCAGCTGAAAAATGATTTCGAAAAACTCAGCCTAGATTTAAATAAGGTTGAGACAACTACAGCTGACTTTAAAAACCAGGTAAGTGTCAATACAGCTGAGATAGACCGGCTAAATATTTTACTTAAAGAAAAGTCAGTTGCACTTGCTCATGCCAAAGCTGAGTTTACTAAGCTGGCACAGATAAATAAAACTCAGGCGCAGGAAATAACCTCCCTGAAGGCGTCTTCAACTCTGGGCGAATTGCGTACCTATAAAAGGTCATTATATACCAAATCAGGCCTTGGATATGATTCTCACACTCCCTCTAGTTCTGAAACCAAGTTTATCAAGGGAGAAACAATGGTCTCGATCACGAGCCTGTGTATAAACCGATTTTCAAAAACAGTAACAGTCAAACGTCTAGCCGCAAATGTTACACTGCATACCACCTAGACAGCGACTAGGCAAGGCCTGTGCAAAAGCAAGACCTTGCACAACATGCCCACTATTACCAACAACTTCCCAAAAATAGATTTCATAATGGGAGGGGCATATGGAAACCTCAAGTTATCCAAATTATCAAAATGAACAAGTGTGGAGACCACAAAGGTTTAACAAATGGTCTCAGCCTAGATTTAGAAAGGACCCACACAAATTTGGGTACCTAAATCTCTGCTTGTTTAATTGCAGAAAAGGTGGAAGGACTACAACCACATCTCCTCAAGCTCAAATTTTGGAGGTGAAGAATGGTTTGTAGACTCCGGATGCTCAAGGCATATGACCGGGAACAAGAAGATGCTGACCAAATATATCAAAGAAAGAGGTCCCGATGTAACCTTTGGAGATAGCTCTAGAGGATGCATAAAAAGGCTTTGGAGAGTCGCACCGAGGAAACATTGTAATATCCAAAGTTCATTATGTCAAAGGGCTCAAGTACAACCTCCCGAGCATCACCATTTCCGTGACGAGAAGAATCTAGTAGTCTTCACCATTTTGAAGTGTATGGTGATAGACATCTTATCTGGAGAAATAAAGCTACAAGGTTTCCGAAGAAGAGATGTATACATGATTGATTGGAACACAGGAACACCTAACTCCTGTTTTCTATCCAAGACTGTAGCTGAGAATGGATGGCTGTGGCACAAAAGACTATGTCACCTGAACTTCAAAGCCATCAACAAGATTAGCTCTCGGAGTCGGTCGAGGACTTCCAAATGAAGTATTCAAGAAGGAAGCACTCTGTGATGCATGTCAGAAGGGAAAGCAGACCAAGGCATCGTTCAAGCCAGTTCAGCCTACAACGCTCACAACAAGGATCTTAGATCTACTCCACATGGATCTATTTGGTCCTATCAAGCCAAGGACTTTGAGCGGCAGGAAGCATGCACTTGTAATTGTAGATGATTACTCAAGGTACACTTGGATCATTTTTCTATTCAAGAAAAGTGAAACCCTGACCAAGTTACTCGAGCCTTGAGAAGGATCCAGACGAGAAATCCCTCTCCATAATCAAGATCGATCGATAGAGGAGGAGAGTTTCTCAACAAGGCGATAATCGATTTCAGCGATCGAATGGGATCCAAAGATGAGCTCTGCGGCCAGGACGCCCACAGTAATGGTGTTGCCGAAAGAAGGAACAGAACTCAAGGAAGCAAAGAAGGTCCATGATTGCGCGGACCTACCAAGAGGTTCTCGGTCAAGTCACAACACACCGCCACACCTGCAACAGGAGTATGATAGTAGGGAGACATGGCAAAACTCCCTATGAGGTTTGGAATAATAGAACTCCTACTGTTGCCTACTTTCATGTTTTTGGTTGTAAGTGTTTCATCCACAACAACGGTAAAACACAGCTAAATGCCTTTGATGCTAAAACTGATGATGGTCTATTCATGGGATATTCCCAAAGAAGCAAGGCATATAGAGTTTTTAACAAAAGAACCTTAGTTGTGGAAGAAACACCCCATGTTGTTTTTGATGAATCTACTGTTGAGTACAGGAAACAACTTGAGCAAATTGAGAACAAGCTCAAGTCAGCAAACCTTGAAGAAGTCATTGTACATGACACTGGAATGGTGGACTCACCTGCAGATCAGCCTGATGACCCAACTGCAGCTGATGAAGACCCAACTGCAGATCAGACAGGATCATCAAACCTATCTGATCCGATTCTCATGAAGAAGACCAAATGAGCAGACAAAGACTCATCTCAGCTCGTAACCAAGCTGCAGATGACAAGGCAGAATCGATCCAGCAGGCACTTAATCCAGCAGATGCAGATAACCACCAGAGCAATCCAACAGGGGAAAAACCTTAAGAGGACGAGATCCCCAAATGGCTTAAGGATCATCCAATTCAGCAAATCATCTAAAGTTGATCGATGGAGTCAAGACAAGACACCAACTCTACCAAATAGGAATGGCGATGTTCTCATGTTTCATGTCACAAATTGAACCCAAGACTACGTAACAAGCCTTGGAAGATTATTCATGGATTAATGCCATGCAAGAGGAATTGGAGCAGATGGAGAGAAACAAAGTTTGGGAACTAATGCAGCAGACGATCACAAGAAAGTTATTGGCACCAAATGGGTGTATAAAAACAAGAGTGATGAAGACGGAGCTGTTGTTAGGAATAAAGCTGACTTCGTAGCAAAAGGATATGCACGGTGTGAGGGAATAGATTTTGATGAAACTTATGCACTGTTGCAAGATTAGAAGCCATCGACTATTCCTCGCATATGCCGCATTCAAGGATTTTGAAGTTTACCAGATGGATGTGAAAAGTGCGTTTCGAATGGAGTCCTAGAAGAAGAAGTCTATGTAGAGCAACCCTGTGTTTTGTCAAAGGAGACAAAGTCTATAAGCTGTTGAAGGCTCTGTATGGACTCAAGCAAGCACCGAGAGCATGGTATGAAACACTGTCTGTGTTTCTTGAGAAAAATGGATTTTGCAAGGGAAAAGTGGACAAGACCCTATTCAGAGTGGAACACGAAGGCCACATATTAATAGTTCAGATTTATGTGGATGACATCATATTCGGGTCAACCAATCCAGAACTATGCGAGAAATTCTCCAACCTCATGCAAGGAGAATTTGAGATGAGTATGATGGGAAAGCTTAACTTCTTTCTCGGATTACAAGTTAAGCAGATGGAAAAAGGAATTTTCATCAACCAAGCAAAGTATACCAGGGATCTTATCAAGAGATATGGAATGGAATCAGCCAAGCCCGCAAGAATTCCAATGAGCACAAGCACTCACCTGGATGCAGACGAGGCAGGCATATCAGTGGACTCAACCCACTACAGAGGACTCATCGGATCTCTTCTGTACCTAACTGCAAGCAGGCCAGACATATCATATGCAGTTGGAGTTTGTGCAAGATTCCAGTCCAAGCCGAAGCAATCACACCTAGATGCAGCCAAGAGAATAATTAAGTACCTAAAGTCTACAATTAATGTTGGACTGTGGTACCCAAAGGATGACAACTTCGAGCTATCAGGATACTCAGATGCGGATTTCGCAGGATGCAAAATCAATAGGAAGAGCACTAGTGGAACGTGTCAATTCCTAGGAACCAGACTGATATCCTGGTTTAGCAAGAAGCAGGTTTCTAACTCCATATCCACTACAGAGTCAGAATACCTAGCTGCAGGTAGCTGTTGTGCACAAATTCTATGGATCAGACAACAGTTAAGGGACTACAATATTATTGCCAACGAAGTTCCAATATGGTGTGACAACAATAGTGCTATTGCAATAACCAACAATCCGGTTTTGCACTCAAGGACGAAGCACATTGACGTTAAGCACCATTTCATTCGAGACCATGTGCTTAACAAAAGGGTTAGAGTTGAAAGAGTCAGCACAGACTACCAAATAGCTGACATCTTCACCAAACCATTGCCAGAAGAAAGATTCCTAGAGCTTAGCAGAGACCTTGGATTACTAGATTGGGAATCTAGTTCTGAAGCAAGTTGAAGGAAGGACGGACCCTCAGAATCAGCCTAAGCTGATGCAAAGTAGAAGACGAAGGCCGACGAAGCAACTTAGTCAGATGTAATACCAAAGTAGAAGTCAAACTCACCTGTTGCAGAGTGGTCAACAGTCAACGAAATCAGACCAGCTAAGTTCTCTAAACTGACCTCTAATTTTTAATTAATATCTGCCACATTTATAAATATTATTTTGGCTAAAATGGCATTTAAAATATACACCTTTATAAGCCAAGTGGCAATTTTAAATACACGCGTCACACGCCTATTTAATTAACCTCTACGGTGGCCAATCAGAATCAACCGTCAAATTTTAAATGGGGCCACCGATTCAAATTTGAAATTCAAAAGAATATGAAAAGGCGTACCACCGTTTAAATTTATAATAAACTAATCCAAACGTCCTTTCATCTTCTTTATAAGGAAGAAAACCTTTCACTTTCCTCTTTACGCGTTCAGAAACCCTAGAATTTACAGAGCAAAATATACACTAAAAATCCTAAAATTCTTTTTGCAGAAATGGCATCTTTTGAAGGCGTAAACTTGAAGGCGATGAAGGACCAAGTCATCTTCTCCATGGTCGTCGACTTCGAAGGTTTATTGGAAGCAAATCTAGAGGACTTCGATATGCTCAATTTAATCCGGGCGATGAAGCTGAACGGAATCTACCCGTTTCTCGACATCAACCCACAACATTTGTTCAAGGAAGATGTCGTCGAATTTTATCGTAATGCCTCTCTGATTCAGCACGGGATTAACAGCTCAGTCGGCGGACTTCCTATCACCATAGATCGAGAGAAGATCCGTTCCGTATTCGGGATGAAACATCGCGGTTTGGCGGTCGAAGCTCTTAAACAATCACCCGCCGAAACCTGGAAGACGATCAAGCTCGAAAACATCCCCGAGAAATTGAAGTTTACAGCAAAGAGGAATGAGTTGAAAAGGATTTATCGAGTCGCTTTGGACATCACAAACAAGATAGTGATGGGGATGGCAGGAAGCTATGACCAACTGTCATCATCCAAATTCATGGTGTTGGGTGCGTTGATCCAAGAAGAAGAAGTTGATTGGGCGGACTATATTTTCAGGCAACTTGTTCGCGAGGTGAACAAAGTCGAATGGCTTGAAGGTGAGAAGAAATTCAAAACTAATTTGGCGTTCGGAACGCATCTTAGTTGGTTGTTGGAGAAAATCGGAGTGGCTAAAGGAAATATTGACCCTTTCCACCCGAACAAGAGGCTAGGTCACATGGACCATGACAAGAAGAAGGTTGGAGTCACTGGGAGAGCAGCCCAGTTGTTGAAGGATTTGCCAGACTCAAGCTATTGCCCAAGATACGATTTATCAGACTCGGACCAACCTGCAGCTGAGATCGGAACTGCAGTCGAGTCCGAGAATGAGTCTGACGATACACCAATTGCCATCCGATTCAAGAGACGGGGACCAGCCCCACCAGGACCTTCCAACCTGCAGTCATCACCTGAACCCTCTCCAAAGAGGCCAAGGAAGCTGCAGTTCAGCGAGGGAGAGCAGCCTGAGCACCATACCAGCCCATCAGTTTAGTCACCAATCCATCCAGACTTGCCTGCACCAGATACTGAAACTCGGATTGTACCCGTTATTACACCTCCTGTGTACATAACCGAAGAAGAGGAAGCAGGTCTTGTTATCTCTATCCCTGAAGCAGATTACACTTTCAACCTTTTAGAAAATAATACTTTTAATCTCTCTATTGAGCAACTTCAGCTTGTCAAACCGCAAGCAGAAAAACACTCCTTTGTAAATATTTTTACAGAGTGGAAAACTCTCAAAACCATGTCTTTTACAAATTTTCAAATCTTTATTGAAACTAGTGGTTGGGAATATCCCCAAGCCACTGAGGATGTTCTGACTAATTTTTGCAAAGAGTCAGATTTAGTTTTACTCCTCCAGGATAACTGGTTCATGTCACACTTTGAGACAAACATGGACCACTTTATCCACTCTATTATGTTAAGTATTTTTAATGGTGATTTTGGAGAGGAGGAAGAGGAGGAAGTAGAACAGGAGATTAGGATTGAAGAAATTAATGGAGACAATGAAGTTATCAATTTGGTTGAAGAGGATGAAGAAGAAAAAGAATCTGAAGAAAATATACCAGTTGAAAAACAAACAGAGGAGATTGAGAAAACAGAAGAAGTTGCTGATGAAGGAGATGAGGAAGAAGGAGAAGAAGTAGAGCAGGAAAAAGATGAAGAAGATAAGGAGGATGAAGATGATGAAGGAGAAAAGAAAGAGAAAGATGATGATAAAGATGATGATGATGATGATGATAATGATGATGGAGGTGAAGGAGGAGCAGAACAAGAAAAGGAAGAAGAAAAAGAAAAAGATGAGGAAAAACAGAAAGAAAAATCTGGAGAAGGAGAAAGAGAAGGAGCCAAAGAGCCAGAGCAAGAGCCAGAGGCAACCCATGCAGCTGCAGATAGGATTGTTGTGCTCGCTGTACACCACCTAGATGCGTAGCCGTGAAGACTCAGTCGGGGACCGGAGAAAACCCAATCGACCTACTGCGCCGGGGAGCCTGCAGTCTAGTGGCTCCCTTCCTGAAGGATCAGGAGAACACTCCCCATCAGCTCAGTTATCACCTACCATGACTGAGCTGATGAAGCAAATTGTCAGAGACACCATTGGGGAGCTGCTGTCAACTCAGGTCACTCCTGACCTTCAGACCATAAATGCCAAGATTGACACCCTACTTCAGAGAGAGATCCCTCAGCCTCCTCCTCCTACAAACAACAGAATGCCTTTTGGCATGTCTGATTGGATGAGCCGCATGGAACAACAGTTGACAACCCTTATTGATGCTGGCAAAAAGGGGGAAGAGAGGATTCAGGGGGAAGAGAGAGAAATCAGAAGTAAGAAGAAGCAAGATGTCCCTCAGATTGAAGGACCCTCTAGCCTAAAGAGGAAGGAAGCTGTAGATCAAGAAGACCAGGCTGACCAGCCTGTAGGAAAAAGAAGAAGGACCAGAAGCGGCTTTGAACCTACTCTTGAATGGGAAGGGTTAGAGCTATGGTATGTTGAGGATTTCTGCCTATTTGAAGCTCTTGAAATGTGGGGAGCTGCTAGGAAAAGGTTCATCAGAGACTATTATGTCTGGGAACTACTTCAAGATGACAAACTCTCCCCACAGGAGATTTTCATAAACTGGATGGAAGAAGTTCATCCTAAGCTTTGGGCTGTTCTCAAGAAGCACGCTAAAGATCAAAAAGCTTTTCCCATGATCCCTCCATTCAGAGCTGAAGAAGCACCAATCCGTATGGATGGTGAACTTGATGAGCTACAACTTCAGAAGGAAATCAAGTTAGTGTGCCTTGATAACAAATTCAGATCTCAGCAGGAGCAGGATTTCGCAGCACTCGTGGTGAAAAGAAAATATGGCCTTGCTCCAGTCAAGGTAAGACCTATCGGAGCCAAACCATTCAAGCCTGCCAAGCAGCCTATTAGAAGAGGCAGAGGAAGAGGCAGATGATCTTTTAATTATTTTTCTTACTTGTAATTTATTTTCTGTACTTAAAACATTCTTGTAAAATTTCAATGAAGTCAGAAAATTTTATGAACAGTCTGTTGAATGACAATTTTCCAGTTGTCTCAATATTAGACTGATTTCAGTTTTTGTCTCGCACTTAAGTGCAGACTTGGCCATTTGATTTCTTACTTAGTTTTGCCATCATCAAAATAGGGGGAATTTGTTAGGAATACTTGTTAGATTTTGATGATGTCATTAATTTAAAATCAAATGTTTATTAATTGGCAAAATGTAAGGAAGAACCAAATGAGTATCTTCCATAGGCCAAAATACGTTAAGTATAAAACTTGGCAAATTGTAAAGAAGAACCAAATGAGTATCTTCTGTAGGCCAAAGTTAGTTAGGCTGAAAATCGGCTAAGTACTAAAATACAGTCTAGTCCATCAGAGAAGTACAGCCGACTTCAATCAGAGTAGCCCTGGTCAACTAAATTTTATCAGAGAAGTTTGACCAGACTGCAGCCGAGGTACCTCAGGGAAGTCACCTGATCAGACAAGTCTCAAACAGTGAACAGCCGAGAAGACCTACCTGCAGAGATGTAAGCTGCACATCAGCCTACTCAACTACAGCCTAGTACTCCAAGTCCACGTCAGCATGCTTTGAAAAGTCAAATATTACGGAAAGCTCACATGCAACGTGAAGAGACAAATTGGAGTGATTCCCGCAAGAGATATGATTTAATTAAATCATCCTGACCCACCGTGAAGACTTTAATCCTTTTATATTCAAAAGATTCGGCGCTCACATGCAGAAGTCCTCACAACGGTCGGAAGATAAAATTAAATAATGGGAATCCAGCCTTGCAATGTTCAGAAAAGATTAAACAATGAAGTCTCCCTCCAACGGACGGATTTGTTCAGATTTGCAACGGCTACAAGGAAGAAGCTCAGAGATCGTGATCTATATATATCTGAAGATTTGAAACTGAGCGACTACCGGTGCGAACATATACTCTAGCGATCAAAGCAAACAAAGCAATCTCAAGCAATCAAATAGCATCGTGAAAAAGAGCAGATCCAAAAAGTTCATATTCAAGGAAGGTCTTAAGTTGGAGAAGACAAACACTCTTGTCTATAAATCTTGAGTACGGGGTACTTCACTGGTTGAAGTAAGAGACTGTAAGGGCATCCGAGGATCGAGGATCAAGAGGTGCAAGGCAGTCAAGTGTGTATACAACGGCACGGAATTCCACTGGTTGGAAGCTGTTGTAGTGTGTTGTGAATCACTGTAATATTTATCACTGGTTGAAAATTATAGTGAATTCATCTCCAACTGGTTTGGAGAAAAGTGGATTAGTAGAGGATTACCCCACCTGCGAGACCACTATAATCGCTGTGTTATTTATGCTTTCTTGCATCATACTCTAACTGCTGCATACATTGTTAAGTGTTTCATTAAGATTAATTTATATTCGTCATCAGCTGACTTCCGCACTTATCCAAGAACAAACGACTCCAAGTCATTTGTTTGACTATCAGCTGAAGAAACTCACTCTTCGGAAAAAGAGTTCAAGAGTTTCAACAAGTCTATTCACCCCCCCCCCCCCTCTAGACTTGTTCCTGGACGACTTGTGACCTACACAATAAATATCTTATTCATCAACTTCATAAATATTTCCGGTGCATTGATTCGCCCAAAAGGCATAACCATAGACTCATAATGCCCGTACCATAAACGGAAAGCGGTTTTTAGGATTGTCGGATAACTTTATCCGAAGCTGATAGTACCCTGACCTCAAGTCGATTTTCGAGAACACTGCAGCTCCCTGTAATTGATCAAACAAATCATCGATACGCGGCAACGGGTATTTATTCTTAATGGTCACTTTGTTAGCTCCCGATAATCGAACACAAACGTAACGAACCATTTTTCTTTCTTACGAACAAAACCGGCGTACCCCAAGGTGAAGCGCTAGGTCTAATATACCCCTTATCTAACAACTCTCCCAACTGTCTTTTCAACTCCTTCATTTATGAAGGTGCCATACGGTATGGTGCCTTAGAAATCGGGGTTGGACGTTCTAATTCAATTGTAAACTCAATTTCACGCTCCGGTGGTAGTGCCGGTAAATCATCTGGAAAAACATCCGGAAATTCATCTACTACAGGGATCGAGGAAAGCTCAACTTTTCCATTCTCTACTTTCACGGCATAACACCAAAACCCAACACAACCTTCTATAATAAGTTTTGACACCTTCATGGCGTTAATTGTGAATTTTTGACATCCCTTCTTGTACCCCGTAAATGAATACTCAGTACCATCTTCGGCCAACATCAATATGGCCTTCGTGCGATAATTCATTACCGCTACGTATCTATCGAGCCAGTCGTCGCCGAGGATTAAGTCTTCATCGATGATATCGACGACGATCAAATTCGAAAGCCACACTTTTTCTGCGATTAACACCGGACAATCTCTAACTTCCTTATTCCCCACAATTCTATCCCCGCTGGGCAGCTTAACCACAAAAGACTCCAAGCAGACAAACACTCAATATTCAATCGATGCACACAATCCAAAGAGATAAATAAATGAGAAGCACCGGAATCAAAAAGCACTCTAACTGGATGGGACAAAAGATAAACGATACCTGTGGCCACGGTAGCCTCTGGATCTTCAGATCTCCTCATCTCGTAGACACGAGGTTGCACCGAACCAAAGACTGGTCTCCCTTCTAACGGCCGACTGCCGCCCCGACCGTAACTCTGGGATGGCTGACCTACGGATGATTTCTGATTAACACTCGGTTCTCCAGGCGTAGGAACTGACGCTTGAGCCCCAATTGTATTTTCCTCTTCCGTACAATACATAGCTTTCTGGCCTTCCTGGCCGCAATTAAAACACTTCAAAGGAGGTAGACTGCAATCACGATTAAGATGACCTTGTTGGTCACAATTAAAACATGTCACAACCCGGTTGGACACACTAGTACCAGTTTTGAATTTTTGTTTACTTCCCGACGCACGGGAAGACCCTCTGACTGGATAGTTTACCGACTGAGACCCCCGTTGATTGCCACCTCTACCGCTGGAGAACTTTTCGGAGGTCTTCTGCTTCTTACTCTCACTTGCCGTTTCGGTAGTAGTGAAGGACATATCATAGACTAATGCTATGTCTTGATACTTCTTCAGTGTGGTGCAAGCCAATCCCGACATATAGTGTTGAACTTTCGGCTTCATCCGCATGTCAATATGACGGATTTTATCTCTCTCTTCCTTCACTTGACTCTTCACATGATTGAGCTGACGGTTGTATTCAACGATTGCCTGAGATACAGGGATATCCTGGGGTTTAGCCTCGTAAAAGGCTCGAATCATGGCCTCCTGAACAGGCCACGTGCAAAACTCGATCTCCATCAATTCCTTAAACTCATCCCATGAAACCACACGATCCTGAGGTGCGACCGCTTGCCACCAACTAGCCGCATCCCTTGTTAGAAAATACTGAGCAACTGGCACCTTACGTGCCTCTGGACAATTTACGGCCATGAAAACTTTGTTCATCTCATTAATACAATCTTCCCAGCCGATCGGATCATTTGCACCAATAAACTAGGGAGGGCGCATACGGATCACATCTTGTAATCATTTTTATGCCCCAGTATCGGTTGGAGGAGGTGGTTGGTTGAGCTGAACCGCTTGGGTCAAAAGATCCATTTGATTTGCCACTTGTTGCAGTATGGTGGCAACGCCCACATCCAGGTGACTCCCTGCGGAGGTTCCCAGACTGGCCGACGGTTCCGGATGGCTACCGGTGCTAGGCTGAACCGAATCTGACAAATTAGGCATAGACAAGCCTTCTACAGAGCTGAGGGACATGGCCGCCCCACCGGCTGCGCCATGCCCTCAGCCACGACCACGACCGCGTCCACGTCCTCTACCAGTTGACATTCTAAAGAGAAAAAAGGGGAAGTAAACTTATAAGTATAATTCCCATCATGGATATGGATTTCTCATGTCCCGTAGTCGAATTACAATGAGAAAATAAAAAGGATAAAGAAAATAAGGAACTTACGAGTACCGACGGTACGAAATGACGACAGCGTGATGATACTTTACTCTCAGAACAGTACAATTAGACCCAACAGACCGACAACCTAGGTATCTATAAACCTAAAGCTCTGATACCAAATTCTGTAACATTCCCGAGATATTCGGAGAATATTACAGCGCCGTGGATCCTTGCCTGGGACCCAGTAGGCTAATTTTTACACATAACATATCCCATTTCACAATATCCACAAACGAAGCAATGAATCTGAGACAAACAAGGAAGCTCAAACCAAACAACACCCAAGATCACAAGGAAATACAAGAGAGTTATACATCAACCAGGAAAGGAATTCCTAGAGTACTCGGGTGCCATTTATTAATACAAGGATAAAATGGACCAAAGGGACAATGTTCAAAATAAAGAGAACACGACTAGCCATAGTATCACGCCTCGCCTTCATCATCGTACCACCCCGGTGCTCGCTCATTTAGATCCCTCGGACCTGAAATACCAGAAAAGAGTTTTCCCCACACGAGAGGGGTTAGAGCAAGTATTACAAGTGAAACGTCACATCTTACACGTAAAAGCACATGCATAAATTTCAATGCCATGATAATAATTTTCCGTAAAATGCAATTATCCAAGTATATCTCAATAATGACAATTTCTCCCTGGTTAACCGTGGACCCGACAATGCGCGAATCCCTCCTTGGCCCCGTCAGGCCATCTCGGAGTGGCTAACCCAAATGTTAGCGGACCCTACAATGCGCGGATCCCTCCTCGGCCTCGTCAGGCCCTCTCAGAGTGAACGAATATAACTCTCACACTCATATGCATTACTTTTCATATTTAAGGATATAACTTTCACAAGAATCACTTGCCTGGAATGAGAGAAAAGGGTATGAATGACGAGGTACCAAGGTTGAAGGAATCGACAACTCCGAACCTAGACAAGTTCGTAATCAACTATCAATAACCCATCGATAGGAAAATAAGTTGGAATCCACCCGAAAATACTACCCATGATACATGTATTCCGGTAATAAAATCTCTAGATGGTGAATCACACTCAACCATCCCAAATAATCAACAATTCCGGAAATATACTAATAAATCCGTAGGAAAACATGTACCCAAGGTAGATAATCCATACTCAACATATTCCAACACAATAACAAGCTAACTCGAAGAGATCGAAAGGAAAACCCCCAAATTCCGAAATTCTAGGGTTATGCAAAGTTTACCTTGATTTGGAGCAGTGGAGAGGATTAAACGTTGAATAATCCGAACTAGAAGCTTGAAGATGTTGATAGATGATAGTATCTTGAAGAGATCTTCAAAAATCGCATAAAGTTGCCCGAAATCGCCCAAGGAAGGAGGAGAAGTGGAAAATGATGAATTGGGGCTGAAATGTCCTATTTATACTAAACACAGCTTAGCGTGCGCTAGTTACTGAGAATAGCGCATGCTAGCGGGTTCACCGTGGAGTACAGTGAACTCTGCCTGCATCGTTAGCATGTGCTACATATGTGTAGCATGCGCTAACGCCTTACTCTTAGCGTACGTTAACCGAGTGTTAACGCGCGCTACCTGATAGTTGGTGTCCAGAAATTGGAGTCCAGAACCTACTGTCCTCCGCCTGCTAGAGCCTTAGCGTGCGCTACTACAATTGCTTAGCGTGCGCTATTAATACAGCTAGCGTGCGCTATCTACTACACATAGCGTGTGCTATGAATTCTCCATTTCAGTCCAGTACCTACTGGACTGTCTGCCTCAAATACACCAGTAGCGTGCGCTAATGTTGACAGATAGCATGCGCTACCAGTACTCAAATAGTATACGCTATAAAGGGTACGTAGCGTGTGCTACACCTCAATTGGTCTGTAATGTTTGGATGATTTTGTTAACTGCCTCGACTTGTCCATTTGATTGCAGATGGTGTTGTTTCAAGATATAGTTCTTTAGATGCAAGTTCGAACAGAATCTCTTGAATTTTTTGTTATCAAATCGCCTCGCCTTGTCCGAGATATTTGAGTTTGGAACGCTGAACCGCCAGATGATATATTTCCACACGAAGTCCGAATCTTTCGCTGGTAATGATTATGAGCGGTTTGACTTTGGCCCATTTTGTGAAGTAGTCAATTGCAACTACTGCAGGAGTTACTCCGCCCTTTTCTTTGGGCAGAGGGCCGATCAGATCGATCATTCATTTTGCAAACAACCACAGACTTAAGACCAATATAAGGAGTACCCGGGGGAGTAAATCCAAGACGCAAAGACTTAACATTGATCACACTTCATGATGATGAAGATGTCATCTTTTTTGAAATGGGGCTAGTAGTTCCCTTGATGGATCAATTTGTAAACAACAATCTGGCCTCCAGTGTGATTCCCACAAGTACCTCGTGCACTTCTCTTTAGGCAGATTTGGCATCTTCCTCACATAGGCACACCTTATAAATGGGACTGGATAACCTCTTCTGTAGAAAGCCCCTTCCAGGAGGGTAAATCTGGTAGACCGAGTTTGAATTGATCGAGCTTCGATCATGTCTTCGGAATAATGTCGTCGTGAAGGTGTAGAATGGGTAGAGTCATCAAGCCCGAGATGCATGTTCAATCGACCATATTGATTTCCATTGTATCCATGGATGATGTAGGGTGATGCCCAAACCTTACTCCTTCTACGTGTTCGGCCCCTGAGATGGAGGCTAGTTTGTCCAGAGAGTTCGCATAAATATTCTTGCATAGGGTATATGTATGAACCTTGCTTCGAAATCGAGCACCTTGGCCATGAACAATTTCAAGTAAGCAATAAGTTTTGGCTCTTTGGATCAGAAGTTTTTCAGGCCGAGGGAGTTCGCCATTTCTAGGCCTGCCAGAACTGTTACATACTCGACTTGATTGTTGGTGGCAGTGAATTACATTTTTATCGCTGAGCTAAAAAGCATTCGTTCAGGGCTAACCAAAATTATCCTAACTCTGACTCGGTCTACCATTGTGGATCCGTCAACAAATAGGGATCAATCTTCAGGTCGGTCGGGCACTCTTATATTTTGCAAGTGAATTCAGCCACAAAGTCCGCTAGAGCTTGGCCTTTTATAGCAGTTCGAGGCTCTAAGCTGATGTCCACCTGACTAGACCTGGCAAATGGGCGGGCTCAGCCCAAACAGGCCGGGCAAAAAACGGGAAGGCCAAATCTGGGCCGGGCCAAAAAGGCCCGTGGCCCGGCCCGCGGGCCTCAACTTTTTTTTTTTGAAATATTAATTCTGAATAAATATAGAAATATTTTCGATCCTTAATTATTATATTATTCACTATACAAATATTTTTATTTGATCATCATATCATTTATCACTATTACTTTCTTATAAAAATTATAAAATAATATTATTATTGATATGAGATACTACAAAATAATCACAAAGTCCCATAAAAAATAAAATTACATCAATAATTAACATACAAATGTAATATAATCTAACAAATAAGGAAGAATTTTAAATATTATAATTACATATAACATAAAAAAAAACTGGGCCCGGCGGGCCGCCCGCGGGACGATCCTCAACGGGCGGGCCAAATATGGGCCGGGCCAAAAAAGCCCGATTTTTTTTGGGCCAAAAATATGAAGCCCAATGCCCGCCCAAAAACGGGCGGGCTGGGCCGGCCCGTGGGCATAGGTCTGTTTTGCCAGGTCTACAACTGACCGAGTTCAAATAGTCAATTTGATCATTCTACTAGAGGTTTCAGTCCGATGCATGCCTATCTTGAGGGGGGAAGCCGGTTAAAACAAAGATCTTATGTTCCAGAAAGTATAGACCATACTTTATGGATGACATGATCAAGACATGCATGAGTTTCTCAATCGAAGCATAAGGTAGCTCGGCTTCTTGCATGGGTTGACTTTCATAGTAGATCCGGTGTTGTATTGAGTTCTCGAGCCTTAATAGGACTGAGATAAGGCGATTGCTAATACCATGAGATATAAGTAGGGCAGTTCGGCTCGATTTGGCTTCTATAAATTCGCACAGACATAAGTGATTCCCTCAAGCTTCAAAGGCGATCTGACATCACTCCAACACTACACCATATATGGCCTATTATAAGCCCAAAAAAGCGTATTGTTAAACCCCATATATGTTACATTAGAGTTTTATGTAATATTTTAGCCAAAATTCAGCGTTGCATTTGCGGCCGTTGCCTATGACCCATATAGCAACGTTTTACGTACTTATTGCAACATTTTTGAAGTATTACAATAGTGCCTTTATTGCAACAATTTTGTCTGTTTCAGTAACACTTTTAAGATGTTGCAATAGACTATTGCAACACTTGTTTGCAACATTTATTGAGTTAAAATGTTACAAAGTCAATTTATTGCAACATTTTGATGCAACATTTTGATGCTTGTTGCAATGCTTTTTGGTTTTTTAGCAACATTTATCTGCAATATTTTTATCCCTATTGTAGTATTTTTAGACTTTATTGGCAACACTTATTTGCAACACTTTTTATTAATCCAAATTGCAAGGTCCTGTTTGAAATTTCAATATACCATGCCCAAAAGCATACCAAACCAGAAATCACATTTCAAATTTCCCAAATGGCAAATCCAACAATATATGTCAATAAAGCCCAAACATAGTCAGCTTTTATCACAATATCATCTTACATCTAGTACTTAAGTCTAAATTCGAAACGTACATGTCAACTTACACCACAATTCTACATTAAACATAGTCTTTCGTGTCAAAATACCAACATACTACCAAAAGTATGCACATAGAAAATATTAGTAGTTAAGTACTGATCATAAATCATCACTTTCGTCGTCCTGGTGATCATTGTCATTCTCGCGAATCGTCATCCTCACGATCATCATCATCCTCGCGATCATCGTCCTCTTGATCACTATCCTCACTTTCATCACCAGTAGTAGTACCAGCACATAACTCTTCAACCTCAAGGTATTTGAAATCTAGATTATGGAATTGTACCTTTCTTATAACTTATTGCAACAATACTGTGTGGAAGAGCAGAAGACCTACAGAAAGTTTCATGCGCTTCGCCACTACACTGCCACTACCGTTTTCCATCCTGAATGAAACTTGCAAATAAACAAATATATCTGAAAATAATCAATCACAGGAGTTCATTTTGGTGTTCAGATGTTTGTGCATTCTATGATAGCATACAACTTAAAATAGAGGTTTTGAAGGGCTAATATGAGGCTACTAATTTACCCCTTTACGCTATTCTTTGTCCGTGTTCGGCAATAATAAAGCAACTAATAAGAAAAGGAAAGACTCTTTTTAACTTAGAAAGAAACTGGAGAAATAAACAAGGTTACATTTCTTTTGCTAAATAAATTACATTCTTACAAAAGATTTAATGAAAAGGAAACGGGAGCTAGAACAGCACACTAAGCATATGTCTACCCCATGCCTAAGTTTATGTTTTCGTCTTACGAACAGTCAGCGGATTTCGATACACCTCTAAATCAACAAGTAAAGTGTATTGATGTTTATATACCGATATCCAGGTGACAGAAATTTTGAAAGCAATAACCACACAACGTCATAAAAGCATTTTCCACGAAAAGAAGTTGTCAAAACTGAATACAGGACTCTGCCTACCAAATCGAAATAACACAGTTTCATTTGTACTACTATTCCAAATTCCAATAGCAGAAATTGTACGCAAACGAAGATCTTAATCACCTTGCACTCAGCATTTCGTCACACATGACTAACAATCCGTGAAGATTATAATAGTCACAAATATTGAGAGGAGAAAAGTCAATGTACAAATTACAAAATCACACGATCCGGAGGAAAATTCTCTAAATACTGATAAACTGAAGACCAGCAAATTATTGTAAAAATTGATTAAAAAAACTGGAGAATCGAATTAAACAAGCTTTATTTATCACCTTCGTCTGATGCAACTCCGCAGATACTAAACCACAAAATCAAATCCGAAGTTCAGTTCTCCTCATCTCGCGAACAACAGAGAAATTCATGCAGTTCAGTAAGTGAGAAATGTAATCAGGGAATATCACAGTTCACTGAATTCAGCCTAGCGCGAACTCATTTGTGTGATCGAGTTGATTACAAAATGTGAGAAGTGCTCAGAAATTACCAAAGTAATCAGCGGCACTGCGTGATGAAATGTGTGCATGTCTGAAATTGTTATTTACAGATCAGTAAAGTTTGTCAAGGGGAGTATATGCAAACACTAAGAGAAAAGTGATTTCTCAACTTTTAGGGGAAATTTGAGTGTATTTCTACTCTAAAAGCCAAGAATAACTTTTTCCAGTGATAGAAACACACCCCGGAATCCATCCAATTAATACATGATATAAGATGTTCCAGGAGTAGGAATCAGAAATGGGTTAAATTAAATAAAAAGAATACACCGGAACTTACGAGCTTTAATTTCATTCATAGCCCTCTTCACATGCTCGTGTGGCTCTATGTCGACAATTAGAGTTTGAACGATCTCATACTCGTAGGCAGGCATTGCCTACAAAACAACTAGAGAAAAATAAAATCGATATAAAATACTTACAGAATTAGATTAGATTCACTGCAAAAGTGGATTTACCTTTTCAAGTTCATCTTCAACAGCTTTAGCAATGTTGTTTTTCTGCTCAAAACTATCATCAAGATTCAACTTCGGGACGCTGGCCCTTAGCACTGTACATAATGGAAAACCCGACAATAAACTCAATGAACTGAGCCTGCTCATAATAAAATAAAAAATCCAGGGCCGAAAACCATGAAATTTTCAGGTGTAGGAAGAGAAATATACCATCAAACACATAAGCCTGAATCTGACCTCTTGTATTGCTGAGTTTGTAAAAAGCATTGCTCGCCTTACTGGCAAGGGCACGGTACTGAATTGATACAACAACATTGACGAACACATTGTTCTGAACTGACAAAGATATTTAAATTGGAAATATTAGTATCCGTACATGAATTATCAGTCACAAAAACAAACAACTCTTTTCCAGTAACTTAATTTATCCCGAAAAGAATGCAGACTTTAAATAGAATATTAATTAAGTATCTATGCAAAAATACATGAAATAAACCCTGATTTTGGTCTCGCACCGGACATCAAATTGTTGTAGCTGGAGAGTGAGATGGACGGCCAGCTGGCTTCCGAGAAACCAGGGCAAACAGTCACACCCAGGCTCTAGGACCTCATCAAATTTCCCAAATCTTTCCCTATTAGCAACGGTTTGAATGCAGCAAAACAAAATTCCCATATCCTATACAAAATTCGATTACATTAAGAATATACCTTATTTCAGATGATTATCACCAGATATCAAACCCTAAAAACCGAGAATTGTTTACTTCCACAACACATCCTTTCGCAGAGCTCTCAAAATTACGCCATCGGATATGTAACAAATTGAGGGGAGAAAAATGCGGTTGTAAAAGTAGATAGAAACACACACACACACACACACATGCACACACGCGCGCACACACACATGCACATACACACCTAATAAATTATGTAAATCAAATTGGGTTCCAAAAGAAAATCAAATTTAATATGGAGTTTCAGAATCTCCACTCCAAGAATCCAATTTTCTCATGATGTTTTCAGAATCTTGGGCCTACCAACAATAGTTTATAACAAAGTGGACATAGTAGAGCCGACCAATTCATTGGAGGCATAACATAACACTGCCTTCGACCAATTCTCAAATTTCAACAGGTGTACAAAAAAGAAACATAAATAGGCTTCTCCACTAAAAGCCAAAACCTTTGAGTTCCATCAGAGACTTAAAACCATATGAATGTATAAGCAACCAAAAGAGCATACTGAAAAATTCAGGAATAATAGAGAATCAATGCAGCATAAATAGAAAAGATCAGTGTACTCCAGCAGCGGTATCATGATCAAACAGCATTATTAGCAATAATCTAAACAAAATCCTTATCAGCAAACCATGTGCGTCAAAAGCACTAAGCTTTGAAGCAGAACTATACATATCACATTTACTTTTGATTTGCTTGTTAAAGAAAGAATATTGTGCCCTAATTTTCTAAGCAAGGGACAGTCTGAGTGGATTCGAAGAAAACAAAAAATGGGTGCTTGAACACAATCGATTCAGAATAAAGTACACCGATTTTAAATGCAGATGTACACACAAAGAAATGAATGGTGGGCAGCAGAGAACTATTACCATTTGTTTCATGAGTCAAAAGGCGGCAGAACTTCGGTCGACCCCGACTATCGTAGAGGAGCTTCTGGAGATGCCATAATAGCAATTCAATATCTTCTCTCTCCCAAGTCCTCGAATTGCTGCAGAATAGAGAGATTTTGGAGAGATAGGGAGACAGTACGAGGGGGATAGAAGCAGCACTAGGGCAACTCAGTAACCTATTTGCATGTATACAGGAGGGACTGAACCTACGGCTGATATTAAACTTTTTGCTTGGATGGACGGCTGCTAAGGGAATACCAAGAGCAATCGCTTTCGTGTTAGTGGGGCTGGGACCATAGTCTCCGATCAACTAATTGGGAAATAGTAGGGTGTGTTTGGCATTTTTATGAGTGACAAGTTAGTTTGTTAAGATATGTGTATATATGAAAATAATAAGTTAATTTATACTTTCGGCAATAAGTTAATATATCCACACACATATATTACACACATAAATTAGTAAGAAAATTAGGATAGAAAGAAGAAGAGAATAAAAAGCAGCAGGATTTCGGCAAAAGAGACGAACATAAATGTCGAGATGCTTTGTTATGCTTCTTGTAAGCTTAAACACGGTATCATTCACCGAACTAAAGAGAGGCGAGGGATGTTGGTCGGAAGGGAGGGGAAAACTCGGTCCTGTGCATTCGGCCGGGAAGAACCAGGGATTCTGCACTCGGTCGCCTTGGCCTGGGAAGAATATAGAAACTCATGTTTTGTTAAGCAACGATTAGGGTTTTAATTTAGAGATTTTCAGATTTGTCCCAAGAAAGTTCAACTTTTGTAAATTTGGCTCAAGTTGACCAAAATTGTTATGTGTATTGTAACACTTTTGTAATGTATTGCAATAGTTCTAAAATTTTCAAAATGATTCTTAAGCTTGCAACACTTTCCCATTTTATACAACACTTTTCGAAAATATTGCAATAGATTAGCAAATTTCTTATCTATAGCAACACTTTATGCAACACAAATATGTAATGGGCTTGCAATAGGTCATATATGGTGTAGTGCAAGTTTTTTTTGTTTTTCTGTGATTGCCTCGAAGAAACGTCTGTATTTTCTATTGAATAGAAGGCAAACCGGATCGGCCAATCATCCAGTCAAGCTAAGGACTTTAATTAACCGAGTTGGGTAGTTTGAAGCCCAGAACAGCTTTGATTTTATTAGGGTTGGCTTCGTTTCCTCTTTGGATTACTTAACATCATCTTATACTCGCACAAAATTGAGAACATTTTATTAAGATGGTGTACATGATAGGAAATGATACAAACTTTTTACAAGCATATTATCTACATAAGCTTCCATTATGTATCTAATCATATCTATGAACATCTTGTTGACTAACCTTTGATAAGTTGCCTCAATATTTTTGAGACCAAAGGCGTCATCGTCTAGTAGTAGAGGCTGTGAGCCGAGAAGAAATATGTATTTTCTTTGTCGCCAACATAGAGGCTGATCTGGTTGTAACTGGAATAAGCATCCATGAAACGCACTAACTCGTACCCGGCAGTCGCATTGACCATGTAAATAATGTGCGGAAGTGGATAGCTGTCTTTGGGATAGGATTTGTTCAGATCGGTAAAATTAATACACAGTCGTATTTTTTGATGCCTTTTCTGACCAATACTAGGTTTGCCATCCATAGGGGATACTTTGCTATGAATTTATTTCAAGGAACTTGGACACTAATCCTTCCATGGCCTCCTGCATTTTCTCGACCCATATGTCTTTTTTGAACCATCAGCTTGTATTTCTAGATCAATATTAAGTCGATGATAGGCATGGCAGTGCTGATTCCTGACATGTCTTCATGCGACCAGGCGAAGACATTGGTTCTTGTTTTCAGACAGCTAATTAGTTAACTTCAGATCGGTTCAGTCAGATTGTGGCCGACCCAGAGTTTCCTGGTCGGGTTTGCTTCATCAACAGTAATCCAGTCAAGTTATTCGACTATCTCGGCATTCCTCTTCCTCTTTCCTTTTATTCCTTGGGTCCATTTCGTCCTCCAATCCCATCGCTTACTTTTTGGGTTGGTGGCCCCAATCGACCATCACATCTTTCGCCTTTTTGAGGTCAGCGGGTTCTGGATTCACCAGTACTTTCCCGGGTCACCCACCTGGGTTGGCCTGGGATCGACTGGATATAATTCAACCAAATTTGGGCCGATGGAGAACTCTCCAACATTAATTTCTCGAGCTCGGATGTTGGAGCTGCATTCCCGGGTTGTCCTATGATCGTCCCTATGAGTCAATGTTCTTCCCTCTCACAAAAGAAATGTTAAACAATAATGATTAATGGATTTGGTGGACTTTAGTTGATATAGGGTCACCTTGTCTGAAAGGGCGTTGTGTTCACTTAGGGCGTCAATAATTTTGACGACGGCCATGATCGTCCTGCTACTATTGTGCTCTCCGAACTGACATGACAGATCAATCTCACCCACCGACCAAGTGGTGTTGCTTGTGCCGAATCCCCATATTTGTTTTTAGAAAGATGTATATGCAACTCATTTATGTGTATCCTTTGAAATGTTTGCATATGGAGGTAGCATTTGCATATGCCCCATTGTCGATCATAATCTAATGAGTGGGATGTCAAGAATGAGAAGTGTGATGATGAGCGCATCATCGTGCGGTTGCACGAACTTTTCAGTGCCCGCGTTCACTAAAGAAAATCAGGCCCTTATCCTCGGCTCGGTCTTTTGTACGAGGGCCACATCTTAGGTATCTCAGCCCCGAACCCGTTGATAAGATGTGGCTACTTCTTGAATCGCCGCCCTCCACTTGCGGTTGGATCTCTCATCGATTTTTATTGGCGCCGATCAGATTGAGAATTTCGTTCAGGGCTTTAAAGGGCGGACTTCACCTCGGTCGTCTTTCCACGAATTTTAGCCAAAACATGTTAGACTGCGGTCGACACAAAGATGATATGAGGGCATTGACGAGGTTACGACACTCTACAATTTTATGCCGATGGAGTTTTGGTAGGTGTAGAACCATTTCTTGTCCAGCTGGGATGGGTCCATCAGGATCAGTCTCGAGGGGCGGTAGATCCAAGATCCTTGATATAGTCGAAAATGGCGGCGGCATTGGCAGAATATATTTCGTTGTAGTTTGCCTTGAGCTTGGCTCTCCTTTTTCGGAAAGCTGTTTTATCTAAATGTAATATTTATGTAAAAGTATTACTGAAAAATATTATTTGTATAAAAGTATTTCATAAAATAATGTTATCTTAAAGTGTTATCTGAATTTTTATTTGTGTAAAATTGTTATCTAAATAGTGTTATTACTTAGTATATGTGTTGCCTATATAGTGTTAATATGTACAAGTGTTAAAAAGTGTATATACTATATAAATTTTAGAATGTTATCATAACGTGTTTTGTAAATTAGAAGTGTTACAATGGATAGGCTTGGGTGGCGGTTTAATCTAGATTATAATCTTGAATTAAAGCTAGTCAAATAATCTAATTTGAGTGAATTAATCTGTTTGGATGATGCTAATTTAATTTATACTATAATTTTGATTTAGATTAGATTCAAAAGCTCTCAAGTATAGCGTTCACCCAAAACCTACGAGCTTTTTTTTCTTTCAATTTTACTTTTAATAATATATAAATAAATATATAGGTGATGATTCTAGTGAAAATAGAGTCTAAGTAAAGAAATAGGAGTGATTTTGGTATATAAATCTTAATTAAATGAGTGACCAAAATTTATTCTCACGAAAAATTATATATAAAATGTATTATTTTAATACATCGATACTTTTATGCATATAATGCATAATTTTAATGTATTAGTATTTTAATACATGAAATACATATGTTTTATGCATATGCTTATCTGGACCGTAGATTGCACGAAGATCAATAATTTTATTTTAATCATATTTCTTATTTAAAAATGTTGAAAGGAAAATAACTGAACAGAAAAGTAGGGCAAAAACTGTATTATTCCATTGATGACATCCATTTAAATAGGGAGAAATACATACACGCAGGTCTAACCCTACCCCAACTAGAAAAGCCCGTAAACTAACAGACTTAGACACACATTGGGTATTATTAATTTAACACTCCCCTTGTGCCTAGTTAAAATCTCGTCAAGCAAAAATCCAGTGGAAAAAATATCTTGATCGTAGGGAAAAAAGTACAGCATCTAGACACATCAAGTTTAGACTTTGTTATTTGAATATATCCTCTTATATGATCATTACATTTGATCATAGCGCTACTAAGGTGACTATTCCATCGATCCCTAAAATCGTATATCTTGTTACCTCATTAAAAACCTTTCCATGTAATAAAAACCCTGTGGGAAAAAGAATCCTTGGGAGGAAAAGAGTATAACATATGGTGTGGATGTAAGAACTCCCCCTCAAGTCTACATCTCCCTCTGACTTGTACATCAATCAAGGATATTTTGAAAAACTTGTACATGTGTCATTTGCCTCATTAAAAACTTTTCCAATTAACAAAACCCAGTGGGAGAAAATAAACCTTGGTCAAAGAAAATAGTACAATGTCGGTGAGTAAGTTTCTTTATGACTCACCCTTCTCCCTCTACCTTTACATCGATTTCGGGAGTTCAAAAATTCTCCACATTCCGATACTTCTCACATGTTTTTCAAACACGACTTTTGGCAGAGATTTGGTGAACAAATCGGCCACATTTTCTCAGATTTCACTTGCTTTACTTGAATATTTAGGAGAGTCTGTTGTTGCTGATTGCAGAAGAATTTTGGAGATATGTGCTTTGTGTTATCCCCCTTGAGATACCCAAAGCTTCATATGTTCGATGCAAGTTGCATTATCTTCATATATGCATGTGGGTGCTTCAGTGACATTACTTAGTCCACTGTTACCTCGGATATGTGTAATGATAGCACTTGACCAAATACTCTCATACTGCCTCATGCAAAGCGATAATCTCGGCGTGATTAGATGAGGTAGCTACAAGAGTTTGTTTAGTAGATCTCTAAGATATAGCGGTGTTCCCAATAGCAAATACATAGCCAGTTTGGAACGACCTTTGTGTGGGTCGGAGAGGTACCCTGCATCATCAAATCCTACCAATGCGTTCGTCGGGGTAGGCTCTATGGCATTAGCATTTACTTCAGCATTTGTCTTTATGGAAGAAGCTTCCTTTGCCTGCGTGTAGGGAAAGAATAGTCCTAAGTCAATGTTCCTTTTAGGTAGGGCTGAGCATGGGTCGGTTTGGGTCGGTTTTGGGGCAAAACCGAACCCAAACCACTAAATTCGGTTTCTGGTCGGTTTCGTTTTCTCGGTTTCTGGTCGGTTTTGGTTTTGGTTTCGGTTTCTCGGGTTCAACCCATACACTCATGGATTTTGGGTTTAAACCCGTGGGTTTTGGATTTTAACCCATTTTCCAGCAAATGTATATATTAAAATATATATTAAATATATATTTAATATTAAATCATCAGGGTTAGGTTCCATATTTTAGTTTTTTATTTTTTAAAATATATATTAAATATTAAATAATGAGACATATAAATATATTATGGGCCGATTTCTGGGTTTGGCTCGGTTCTTGGGTCGGTTTCATAAAAATGGGTCGGTTTTGGTTTCACGGTGCGGTTTCTAAAGTACAAACCGAACCGAAACTGAAAAATTCGGTTTCTAAAATGTGAACCCAAAACCGATGGGTTCTCTTTGGTTTCGGTTTTCCGGTTTTGGTTTCATCGGTTTTTATCAGTTTTTCGGTTTCCAATTTCGGTTTTGCTCAGCCC
The DNA here is from genome assembly GCA_033398695.1 of Orobanche coerulescens. Lineage (NCBI taxonomy): Eukaryota > Viridiplantae > Streptophyta > Magnoliopsida > Lamiales > Orobanchaceae > Orobanche > Orobanche coerulescens. The sequence continues at coordinate 133,636,324 of CM065816.1, read as the reverse complement.
TACTTTTAGGTATTTGAATATGTTCTTGATACCATTCCAGTAACGTTGTATCGGTGCTGAACTAAATCGAGCCAGCAAGTTTACTGAGAAGGCGGTGTCCGGTCGCGTACATTGAGCTAAGTACAATAGAGCGCCGATTGCACTTAAGTAGGGAATTTTAGCTCCCAAAAGCTCCTCGTCATCTTCCTTTGGACGGAATGGATCTTTCTTCGCATCCAAGCTACGACCGATCATGGGAGTGCTAACCGGGTGTTCTTTGTCCATATTAAAGCGTCTAAGCATCTTCTGGACATAAGCAGACTGGTGGATGAGAATTCCACATACTCTATGTTCTATCTAAATGCCAAGACAGAAACGAGTCTTCCCAAGATCTTTCATCTCAAACTCAGTTTTCAAGTATCCGGTAGTTTCTCTTATTTCATCAAGAGTGCCGATTATATTCATATCGTCGACATATACTAGGATGATCGCAAATCTGGAACTTGTTTTGTTTAGAAAGATGCAAGGACACAGTTCATCGGTCTTGTATCCCTTCCCAATCAAGTATTCACTTAGACGGTTATACCACATCCTTACGGATTGTTTCAAATTGTAGATTGAGCATTTCAAACGAACTGAATACGCAATCTGTGGTCTGGAGTTACTTGATTTGGGTAGTGAAATGCCTTCGGGCACTTTCATGTAAATCTCCGTATCTAGATCCCCATAGAGATACGCAGTGACCACATCCATTAGCTGCATTTCCAGTCCTTCGGAAATAACTAGGCTAATTAGATAGCGGAACACAATAACGTCCATTACGGGGGAGTATGTTTCCTCATAATTGAGACCAGGGTGCTGCAAGAAACCTTATGCAACAAGTCGACCCTTGTACCTTAGGACTTCGTGATTCTCATTACAATTTCTGACAAGAATCCATTTGTGTCCAACAGGCTGTACACTTGGCGGAGTTATCACTACTGGGCCAAATACCTGGCGTTTTGTCAGAGAGCCAAGCTCTGCCTGAATTGCTTCTTTCCATTTAGGCCAATCGACTCTTCGTTGATACTATTCAACATAGCGTGGTTCTATATCATCGTGCTTTATAATTTCTTGAGCAACTGTGTTTGCAAACACATCATCAATATGAGTGGTCGATTGTTCCATCCAATCAAACACACTTTCATAGTTGATCGAGATTTCTTTGTTCTATGATGTCGAATCGATCTTCGGGGCATCCCCAGTAATGATTTGTGGACATAGCTATAGTCAGAGACAATATCATGGGAAGGATTCCCAGTATTGATGATTAATGGGTTGATTTGTACCTCACCTACCGTTTTCATCCTTGGGTGGGTGTCTATCGAACCATGTGGCCTCCCTCTTTTCCTTTTGGGATCCACGACCTCGATCGCGCTTCCACTTGGTGCGATCGCATCACTCGGTACATTGGTGATGTGCCCCTTATTGGGGACTTCTAACCTTGCAGGCACATTTGCAGTTGGAATGTGTGATCTTGTCACTTTGGCGATATTAGTAAATGCATCAGGCATCAAATCTGCTATGTTCTGAAGTTCGAGGATTCGTTGTACTTCACGATCACATAGTGAGGTACGGGGTTCATAATGAGACAGACTAGGGACGGGCCAGGACAATTACTGTTATTTCTTGAGAAATTTCTTTTTCTCCTCTCCCCCTAACGATGGGAATTCCGACTCATTGAAGTGACAATCTGCAAAGATTGCGGTAAAAAGATCACCTATCAAGGGTTCTAAGTAGCGGATTATTGTTGGGGATTCATATCCAACGTAGATACCTAAACGTCACTGAGGACCCATCTTATTGCATTGTGGGGGTGCAATCGGCACATATGTTGCATAACCAAATATGCGTAGATGTGAGATATCTGGCTCGTATCCAGTTACCAACTGGTACGCAGAGAATGGTTGGCCAACGGTGGGTCTGAAATGAATAAGTACGGCTGTATCTAGGACTGCATATCCCCAAAAAGAGATGGGAAGATTGGTGCGCAAAACTAATGCCCGTGCTACCATTTGGATTCTTTTAATGGTTGCCTATGCGAGACCATCTTGCATAAGCACATGGGGAACATGATGCTCTACATCGATTCCGATTGGCATGCAGTAGTCTTCAAATACTTTAGATGTAAATTCTCCTGCATTATCGAGTCGAATAGACTTGATAGGGTGATCAGGATGGTGAGTCCTTAGACGAATGATCTGAGCTAGGAGATTTGCAAATGCAGCATTTCGAGTAGAAATGAGTGCGACATATGATCAACGTATCGAAGCATCCACTAGTACCATAAAGTACCTAAATGGTCCACATTCTGGGTGGATGGGTCCTCAAATATCTCCTTGTTATACGTTGTAAGAATGGGATGTTCTCTTTAGTACCTTTAGTGTAGGAAGGTCTCGCTACTACTTTAGATAAAGAGCAGGCTTTGCAGAATGAGTGATCTGCTTTTGACATAGTTAATTGCTTAGGAGGGGCATATGTCTCTATTTCTTTAGACGACATAGCATGATTAACATCAATACTGTTATTTGTGTTGAGTTTTTGCCCTTTTTTCACTCGAAAGAAAGGATGTCCATACGAGTTCTTTAGAATACGGATCATCATATCTCAACCGGGATGACCTAGTATATCATGCTAAAGCCTATATGAGTCATTGTCCCAAATTTCATTTATGGTGACAGCATAGGATTCGAATACCCTAATGGTTGTGGTGTACAGTCCACTATTTTGACTCTTAATTTTTTCTAATATGCGTTTACGTCCACATTCATTAGATGTAATATAAAGGAACTTGATTCCATTCTCACAGTGGGTTTCGACATGGAAACCATTGCTATGTATATCCTTAAATATGAGTAAGGTTCAAGGAGTCCTAGGTTTGTATAGAGCATCAGTAACTCGTAGAAGAGTGCCGTTAAGCAATAAAAATCGGGCATTTCCTCGCCCTTGGATGAGTTGGGAGGACCCATTCATCGTGGATACCGAGGATTGACATGCAACTAATTCAGTGAATAGAAGCCTATTCCTAAGAATGGTGTGGGTGGTCCCACTGTCAACCAAACATTCAAGTTCTCCTCGATTCATTCCTACGGAAAAGTGGAAAAGAAAATTCGAACCATACACACGCAAGCAATTTTCGTTTCCTCGAAATAAAGCTAAGAATATAACGTAAGAAATAATAATATCTTGTTTTAGAAAAACAAAGTTTCATCACACTATTACTGAAAATAAAACATCGATAAAATCGTTCTGAGGTAACAATGCCAAATGTAAATGAGAAAGTAAACATAATGATGACATTCAGTCATAAAGGGGTGCCTCTAATGACTGTGGCACGTATGGCTCATTGCAATTATTGGTGACTGTGAAATTGATGTTGGGGGACTCGTCGAGAACATCTTCCTCCATATAGTAAGCTTCCCGTTCTTTGGAATCTCTATATTTCTTGTAGTGTGCTGCGACTTGCTTGCTTGCATGGCAGCTCTTGTACCAATGTCCAGCATCTCCACATCGATAGCACGGTTCATCGCCAACTCTAACTTTGGAAGCGATATGGGGGTAGGTGCTTTATTTCATTGACTATTAGAGCCGGGAGCCCCTAGTCTTTTCATTACATTGGAAGAACCCCCACGTGTAATACCCGAGAATTTTGTTCCGGGTTCGTTGAGTTTTCGGGGCTTTATCGAATTGTTATTGCCCTCATCATTGGAATTTTGTGCCATGTTTGGGTGTGCCTTGTTGGGACATGTGTTTGGAGACGTTTTGGATCACTAGGTGAGTTTTGGGTTTTTGTAGTGTAGCGCACGCTAATGCTTGTGGCATAGCGCACGCTACAGCATTGTCGTTAGCGCACGCTACCGAATGTGTAGCGCACACTAACTGGCCGTCCAGAGAGTCCAGGAGCTGCTGGACTGGGACTGGAGTCTCATTAGCGCACGCTAAGATTCGTTTCTAGCGCACGCTATCGACTTCTTAGCGCACACCATTTCTTCTTCCTAGCGCACGCTACCGGGTAGGTGCAGGCATGTCCAGGAGCTACTAGACTGTATCCGTGGCTCGTTAGCGCGCGCTACGTGTGTGTGTCTAGCGCACACTAACCTTGTTATTTGCAGTAGTTCTGAGAGTTGACCTCGTTAGCGCGCGCTAATGCTGTCTAATTAGCGCACGCTAATAAGCATCGATATAAATCTTTTGGCGACGTTAATCATCATTTCTCACCCTTTCTTCATTTTTGTGGCGGCTGGCGACGGGAGAAGACGGGGAGCGACGTCTTTGGCCTACTCCACTCTTTTCCAAGGTGGTTTGGAAGATCCTTGTCAATTGTATCATCATCCAATCCTTGTTCTTCGTCGGATCGAGGTAATTCTTCCGTGGAACCCTAGTTATGTAATTTTGGGGGTTTCTTCGTGATTCTTCGATTTAACCCGTGGTGGATGAATTGATTATGGTATTCTTGTTGTCTTGGCCATGATCTTCGGATTTTGTAACTCATATATCGATTTTTATCACTCGGGACTTGATTTCCGATTTCTTCAAAGGAACCCTCGGATCCTTGTTGTTTTTCCGGTTGATTCGGATTCCGTTTAATATTATTTATCCGTGGTGATGTTATTTTTGTAGCGATCGTGAGGTTGTCGAATTCTTGGTCGTTTTCGGAAGTTCGAGGGCTATCCGACCGTGTTCGTTCGTTGTTCCGTTGCTCGCGGTACCGAGGCAAGTATCTTGCCCATACATAACGTGTTTTGTGAATATAATGGTTGAAAATTGACGTTATGTGCTAAATAAATGTTTACAACCATTTTTCTAAAGAATCAGTATATTTACAATCATAGTTTTCTTAAAGGACGACTCTTGTGTTCGGGACTTAATGTGCTTATTGACTATGTGTGTTAGTGTTGAGTATAGGATCTCCCTACTTTCGGGTGATGCCAATATGTGTGAATATGTCGTCGGTAATTTATGGTTAAATCCTCTTGTTATGAATTGTGCGTGGAGTCATGTGGTTATCGGTGGATATATGAGTTGTGTGATATTGGTTGTTGTCATTCGGTGTTGATGAGATAAGTGTGTTTCTTTGTGGATAGTATTAATTCTGGGTCGTGACTATGTGTTTGATAACATGGCCATTTTAGCAAAATACCTCGACTATATATATATTGTGATTGAATCTCGAGGATTTTGGTTTTGGAAATGTGAATTGATAAGAGTTGTATGGTTGTTCTTGGGTACTCTCACTCGGGGATTGACTCGACGGGGTCACACGGGGACCTGGTGGCTTAGCGGCTGGACCGGGTCACGAGGGTTACTTCGAGTGGGCATTCTCACCTGGGGATTGCTCGACGGGGCACACAGGGACTTGGTGGCTTGTGGGCCAGACCGGGTCGCGAGAATTGCCAGAATATTTGTACTGATGATTAATTGTGATATGTCCGGAGTATCACAATGATTGGCGCCCAGGGTCGAGAGACATTATATATATCGAGTCTTGGTGTTTGGCTAAAATGGCATAATAACAATGTGTTATGTGTAATGTATTTTTGGAAGTGAATTGAAGTGAATGAACGGGTCGTGGACCCTGTGTTGGTGATCGAAATGGTTGGGTCGTGGACCCTGTGTTTTGTGACTGGAATGAATTGGGTTGTGAACCCCGTGTTTTGTTAATCGGTTTTGCATTTTTGGAAAATGAACTTTGGGGCGGTGACCCTAAGAGGCTTGTGAAGAATTAAGAACTTTACTATCGCAAATGTTTTCGATAACTCCCGAGATTTGAAAATGTTTCCAAAGTACTTTCTTGTTTTGGTTTCTATTTTCAAGACTTGAACTATTTTAATTATCAAATATCTCGGGAAGTCTTTTGTTGTATTCTCGGAATGTGTTTTGTATGGCTCGTATTTGCACTTTATACTTGTACTAGCAAAACAGTGGAGTTTTGCTAACCCCCGAGTATTCGGGGGGTGGATGTCTGTTTTTGCATGCAGGTACATGCAGGTTTGGGAGCAAAACACAGGATCGGTGCGAAGGATGATGGTAGGCGAATGATACTAATCACATGAAGGCCAGTTTTGGATGCAGTTAGTCGGAGTTCGTGTATGGTCCTTTCCGCTGTCGTATTTTTGTTTGTGAGTGTATTTTACCCTTGCATGGGTATGAGTTGAGATAGAAATGTGCATTTTGACTTGTATGTTTGTGATGAAAGACCAAGTTAGTATATTGATTTGGTATTTTATCACGTCGGTATGTAATGAGTTGTGTTGTTTGGATGTCTAGCCTGGTGGATCCTCATGGAGAGGGTCTGCGGCGTTTAATATTCCCGGTTTGATTCTGGGGGTGTTACATTTATGGTATCAGAGCTTAGGTTGCGGAAACCTAGGCTGTCGGGTCCAGTCGGGTATTGTCGTGTCTTGTTCGGTCAGATTGTGTCTGTCTAAGTCGTGTCGCGACACGTCGTCTGTGATGTCGGTCGTGATTAGTATCGAGGTGCAGCCATAATCTTCGTGCGACCTGTGGATGTAAGTCTCCCTACTATATTGTGCCTTGTGATATACGAGCTTGTATGATTTTGTGTTATGATGTGGAGTTTAAAGGTGATTTGTCATTATATGGCCTATGTTGTTTGATCCTCGTATGATGCTAGAATGAAAGTGGTGCCAACGTATATGTATATATACACACATCCTGATATAAGTCGTTTTTACAAGAGTAATGGACTTGGTGTGGTTACGCAAAGAAAAATTCATCAATGTGATATTTTAAAACTTTACATGTTTTTGTAGAGACACGTATATTTTTGTTTTAAAACATCCTCCAAAGGGAGGAAAAAGTTTGATTTTCGTATGATGACCTCAAGGTCGAAATTTTTGGAGAATTCAAACTACCGATATTTTATGTTCATCTTGTATTATAAGTTTTCAAAACACAACTTTTAAACTCAAGTGAAGTCTCCAAAATGTAGACAAGACGTGACTCTCGCTTTCAACTTATCGATTTTATGGTTGTTAGTCGACAAATACGTGATGATGTTCTTGTTGCTCGGGCAGTATAGCCAGTTTTAGATTAAAACTGTGATGTGATTGCCGAGTCATTCAGTTTGTGTACATTGAGATAGCTCTCTTTAATAAGAGGTGAGATTTCGTTTTTTGAATAACAATTGTCTTTTGATGGTTGCTCATGAAGTGCCGAATCAATGACTTTGAGATTCGAACGTGTTGTTGTTTATTTGTGACCATCGATTCTAGTAAAGTCGTGTATATGTTCGCAATCACGTTCTTTGAATTAGAGCCGTTAGCGCACGTTAAGTACAAGGCTAGCGCGCTAATGTGGCATGAGTAGCGCACGCTAATGTTGTTGTAACGTGCGCTAATCGGCACAGGCGAGAGATGTGGAACCACATTTTTTTAGCCGTCAGGATTAACTTTCTGCGATCGATTAAATGCAGTGATCGTATTCTATATGTGTTGTTTAGTGATGACAACTGTTTTGTGTGAATGTGTGTCATGACTTTTCGTTGCGCTAAGTGATAATTGATTTTGTTCAGTAAATTGATAAATTATGTCTGTTGTGTGTGTGTTCGAAAATGTTTTCCTGAAACTTTCATAAGTTTTTGCAAGTTGCGGATCGAATTTTGAAACTAATTTGACATTGCGATTAAATCGGCGGCTTTGTATGAACTTTGAAATTGTTTGAAATTTGCGAGCCGGCCTAGGATTCTCCAATAAAACCTCAACGGTATTGAAAGAGTTGTTTTAAAGTACCTTGAACATTTTGTAAAATGTTACCGTCGTTGGTTTTTGTGTAGTGTTGGGAGAATTTTCGGAAATGACTTTTAACGTACTATTGTATTTTCGAATAATTCGAGTACATGATTTTCAAAAATCTTTCACACAATTTTTTTTTCAAAAACTAATACGATTTTTTTTTAATATATAGTGAAAGATGAAAAATCTTACTCAATTTAAACTTCAAACTCGGATTTGGAAAGTTTCCTATACTAATTAAAGTATGTACGTATGATTTTATGACCTTGCGTGGTTATCTTGTTTGTTATTAACGGTGATACTGGTGTGTAGTGGCGTGGTGATTTTGACAATGCCGGTTGCACAAAAAATACTGCTTTGCAAATGATTTGAAAATGAGTCGGTTAAAAGTCTTTTGTTTACAAGTTTTAATGAAACAACCCGAGGTACCAAAAGTACTTTTAAAGTTTATTTTGAATAGCATACAAATCCAAGGATTTTCAAATGATATCATTTAAAAGGATACCTCGTGGATTTTCTTATCGAGGTATTATTAGTTACCTTATGCGATATGTCGCGCTGAGTTGGTCCTTTAGTATAATATTTTGCGAAATCGTGTCATCGTATTGAGTGAGAATCCGCTTAGTGTGCCAAGGTACAGAGGACGCGACCGTGACCGCGGTACAATTGGTTATGGAGATTAGATGCGGGACCAAGAGGATATGGCCGGGAAGGTTGATATTCAAGTACTTCATTTCGTTGTTTTGGTTTCGGGGACGAAACCTCTTTTAAGGTGATATGATGTAATACCCAAAAATTTTTTCTTCTCGTTTCCGTTTCGTTCGATCGTATTGAGGCGATTGTGTTCGTTAATGCTTCTGACCTTATGTTGTTTCTCACCTTTGTCATCCGAGCGAGTTCTGATATTGTTCCAAATCGATGTGTATATCGTTGTGATCTTTCCAAGTACGGATCGATTTCTTATGAACCGTGTTTGAAACTAACACCACGTGGTTCCTACAAGTTATTGATGTCTTGATTTGAGGTATGAACTTCAGAGATTATCGTTGTTGTTCGATCATTGCTATTCATTCGTCGTTGTCCAATCATTATTGTTTGATCTCGTTTCGTGATTGTTGAACGTTCAGACTCCTTCGTAATTTTCTTAAGTTCGGAAAATTAATTTTTTTTTTGTGTACCCTTGGGCTGTAACACCCCCAATCTACTCAGGAATATTACACGCCGTAGACCCTCTCCTCGAAGATCTACCAGGCTGGTAACAACATTTAACATCTCGACAATGCCTTCAAGGCTAAATGACTCAGTAGACCGATTTGGTCTTTCAATAAAATATACAACTCAATTACAACATATACCCACGCAGGGGTCAAAGTACAATAAACTCCGTCTAACGGGAAAAGATCTTGCAGCGGAAAAGAAAATACAACTAGACCAATACGACATCAACGGATCCTCGTGTGATTAGTATCGCTCATCTTTCATCATCCTTCGTGCCGACCACGTGTTATGCTCCAAAACCCGAATGCAAAATAGACATCCACCCCGAATACTCGGGGTTAGCAAACTCCACTGTTTTGCTAGTGCAAATACAAAGTGCAAATACGAGCCATACAATTCACATTCCACGAATAACAATAACCAGGAATCCTCAAAGATCCAAACGAAACGAAAAGTACTTCTCGAGGCAAGGGTTTGAGAAAACCTTTAAAAATTCAAAATACCATAAATCAATGGAAATAATTTATAAGACGGTTTAGAATGCCATCGAGAGTTTTAATAGAAAACCATTTAGGATTATCAAATCCTACTTTTCAAAATCCACAAGACAAAAGGGGTCGCCGCCCAAATCTTTACTTTCCGAAAATGACATTTACCAACCCGTTGGGATTTTAGCCCCAAATCCATAAAATGACTTTTACAAAACCATTGGGATTTTAGCCCCAAATCTCATCAACTCACAGTACACAAGAACGACCACAAGGTTCGTCTCCCAACATCAAAATCCACAAATAAAGGATTTAAAACAAACAACAAAATACTCTTGTGCCATCCTAGCCAAGTAAGCCAAACGAACAACTTACCTCTTACACACTTAGTCGATGCATGCAATCATGAAAACCGTTCAAAAGCGCTCATTTAGAAATGCCAATATCAAATCACATTTGTAAAATTCACCACAATTAACCGTCGATCCACACCTCCGTGGACCCCTACCGAGACCCCGTCGGATCTAACCCGTAGTGGTTAAAAGCAAAGCTCGTCGATCCACACCTCCGTGGACCCCTACCGAGACCCCGTCGGATCTAACCCGTAGTGAGCATACACACACACACGTTACTCATGCAATACTAATATGCTAAGAATGTAAGTTCATTAAGAATACTCACTAGAGATGGCCATTAACTCGACACCATTATCAAACTCTTCAAAAATACAATAACAAGATTAAATACGGAATACACGATTCCATAACTTAAACAATAGGATTATCATCATAAAAGCCTTCAACGTTCAAAATAACCAAATCATAATCAATTCTCAAAACACCGTTCACAAAACACACACGTTTTGAAAGAAAGCCTTTAACGAGGCCAAACCGAAATCCTTTGAAACTTCATTTCAAACAACCAAACAAACACACCAAGACGATCACCGATCATCATATCCACAAAATAAGAAGAGTATGGGCAAGGTACTTGCCTCGAAACCACGATCGCAATAATACGACGGATAGGACGCGGTCGAATAGCCCCGAACCCCCGAACAATATCAAGAACGCGATAGCACCACGAGTATTACGAGAATAACACCACACGAATCATCAATCACCAAACGGAATTCAACATCGGAATCCTCGAACACCTATAAACCTCCGGAAGTAACAATAACACATGGTTACGACGAGAATCAAGGCCAAAACAACGGAAATCCCAACAAATTATCGAAGGGAAACTCATTGGGACATTTAATCGAACACTAAATGTTCAATAATTCCCAAGAACACTCGAATCGTCGATCGAGTTAAACAAACTTGATATATGGATATACAACCCATAGAACATGATTAATAACATCATACTACACCAATCGATGTATCAAAATCGGATTAGAAACGAAATCAAGAACAATTTCTCCAAAAAGTCAACTTGAAGGATAATCAAGAAATATACCTTGATTTGGATGAAGGATTCAAGTAGAGGTCGAAAATCTACAACAAGACTTGAGGTAGATGATCTCTACAAGTTTGGGAGCACTCAAAATCGCCCAAAAATCGCCCACAATCGCCTAAGATGAAGGAGGAATAAGAGAGGAGAAAAAATGAAGTTTTTCTCCTCGCAAATCTGCTAAAAAACGCAGAAAAAGCCCGTGTGCCGCGGCACAGGACAAGTGTGCCGCGGCCCAGGACCACTAAAAATGCCCAGGAATCAGCTTAGTGCCGCGGCACAGCCTGAGTGTGCCGCGGCACACGGTACAGCCCCCTTCAACACCAAAAAGGCACACCGTGCAGTCTTCGCTATTTCGACCATAACTCCTTAAATGCACTCCGATTGACTCACCGTTTGAACCATTGGAAAGCTAACTTGATTCTCTATAATGTTGCAAAGATTCAGAATTTTTGGAGTTTCCAAGAATTAATGGTGACTTTACAAAGTCGAACTCCCGCGTGAAAAAGTCGATTAAGGACACGGAACTCAACAAAACGACACCGAAACGAACTCGGATGACAAAAAGTGCAGAATTAATCATTCTCGGAATGACGAAACGGTCATGATAGAGTTGCCAAAACGAACTTCCTCCGAAAAAAAAAAAATTACCGAAATTCGAAATTGCGGATATTACATGGGCTGTGGAATTCCGTATTTGTTCAGCGAATAGCTCGTGTTTTGATTGATGTACTGTGGAGTTGTTCAACCGTATTGATTTTCGGTCGTTGTGTTTTGTTATGTTTTGCGTTATTCATTTTATGTTTCAAGTTTCGGGGACGCAACTTCTTTTAAGAGGGGTAGAATGTAATACCCGAGAATTTTATTCCGGGTTCGTTAAGTTTTCAGGGCTTTATCGAATTGTTATTGCCCTCATCATTGGAATTTTGTGCCATGTTTGGGTGTGCCTTGTTGGGACATATGTTTGGAGACGTTTTGGATCACTAGGTGAGTTTTGGGTTTTTGTAGTGTAGCGCACGCTAATGCTTGTGGCATAGCGCACGCTACAGCGTTGTGGTTAGCGCACGTTACCGAATGTGTAGCGCATGCTAACTGGCCGTCCAGAGAGTCCAGGAGCCGCTGGACTGGGACTGGAGTCTCATTAGCGCACGCTAAGACTAGTTTCTAGCGCACGCTATCGACTTCTTAGCGCACGCCATTTCTTCTTCCTAGCGCACGCTACCGGGTAGGTGCAGGCCTGTCCAGGAGCTACTGGAATGTATCCGTGGCTCGTTAGCGCGCGCTACGTGTGTGTGTCTAGCGCACGCTAACCTTGTTATTTGCGCTAGTTCTGAGAGTTGACCTCGTTAGCGCGCGCTAATGCTGTCTAATTAGCGCACGCTAATAACTGTCCAGTATAAATACTGGACAGTAGCGTTTAATCATCATTTCTCACCCTTTCTTCGTTTTTGTGGCGGCTGGCGATGGGAGAAGACGGGGAGCGACGTATTTGGCCTACTCCACTCTTTTCCAAGGTGGTTTGGAAGATCCTTGTCAATTGTATCATCATCCAATCCTTGTTCTTCGTCGGATCGAGGTAATTCTTCCGTGGAACCCTAGTTATGTAATTTTGGGGGTTTCTTCGTGATTCTTCGATTTAACCCGTGGTGGATGAATTGATTATGGTATTCTTGTTGTCTTGGCCATGATCTTCGGATTTTTTAACTCATATATCGATTTTTATCACCCGGGACTTGATTTCTGATTTCTTCAAAGGAACCCTCGGATCCTTGTTGTTTTTCCGGTTGATTCGGATTCCGTTTAACGTTATTTATCCGTGGTGATGTTATTTTCGTAGCGATCGTGAGGTTGTCGAATTCTTGGTCGTTTTCGGAAGTTCGAGGGCTATCCGACCGTGTTCGTTCGTTGTTCCGTTGCTCGCGGTACCGAGGCAAGTATCTTGCCCATACATTACGTGTTTTGTGAATATAATGGTTGAAAATTGACGTTATGTGCTAAATGAATGTTTACAACCATTTTTCTAAAGAATCGGTATATTTACAATCATAGTTTTCTTAAAGGACGACTCTTGTGTTCGGGACATAATGTGCTTATTGACTATGTGTGTTAGTGTTGAGTATAGGATCTCCCTACTTTCGGGTGATGCCAATATGTGTGAATATGTTGTCGGTAATTTATGGTTAAATCCTCTTGTTATGAATTGTGCGTGGAGTCATGTGGTTATCGGTGGATATATGAGTTGTGTGATATTGGTTGTTGTCATTCGGTGTTGATGAGATAAGTGTGTTTCTTTGTGGATAGTATTAATTCTGGGTCGTGAGTATGTGTTGGATAACATGGCCATTTTAGCAAAATACCTCGACTATATATATATTGTGATTGACTCTTGAGGATTTTGGTTTTGGAAATGTGAATTGATAAGAGTTGTATGGTTGTTCTCGGGTACTCTCACTCGGGGATTGACTCGACGGGGTCACACGGGGACTTGGTGGTAGAGATGGCCATTGTGGCGGCCTGGGCCCGAACCGCTATGACCCAGCCCGTAGGAAAGCTATACAATCGACCCGCACCGGCCCAGCCCGTAGGAAAATCGGCCCTGAACCAATTTTATTCGGTTAGGGTCAGAGTTTTGTATTTTCGATCCTGGCCCGAAGAGGCCCGGCCCTAACCCTGTTATGGCCCGCCAAACCGGCCCACTAGCCCGCAATAGCCCGCACTAGCCTGCACCGGCCCACCAGCCCCCCATCTGCTTTCAAAATTCTGGCCGTTGTGGTCCAGAGTAGGCCATTCCTTTTTTTTTTTTGCTTTTGTGAGTCTTGTGACAGTTGGTGTTGGACTTTGAGTTCTTCTCAATTTTTTTTATTTTAATATTTTTCAATTCCTATAGATACCACTTAATTCATCCGATTTACTCACACTAATTCTCTCAATATCTACTACAATTCTCTATAAATCTCCACAACTTCTCTCATATTAGTTTTATTCGATTTATAATTTCTTTTTTTTCTTATATTATATTATTTTTATATTTAAATTATTTCAAAAAATGGGATTCAATCCCTCAAATTCTCTTTCTCATCTATGTGGGTTTTGATTATTTCGAGATATGTAGGCAACTTAATTATTATATTTTTATTAATAGTCATTTAAATTTGATTGTTTTATAAAATTTTAATAATTAGGATCAAGCCCTTTTTTAATTTATTTTTTAAAAAAAAAATAAGTCTAGCCCACCCTGCTACGGCCCGCTTTTTGGCCCGGTTAAAACCCTGGCCCTGTTATGACCCTGGCCCGACCCCGCTATGGCCCGACCCTAGGCATAGCAGTGCTAGGGTTGGCCAGACATGGCCCATGAACCGGCCCGGGCCCGGCCCTGCTATGGCAGGAACCGGCCCGTGGCCATGTCTACCTGGTGGCTTAGCGGCTGGACCGGGTCACGAGGGTTACTTCGAGTGGGCATTCTCACATGGGGATTACTCGACGGGGCACACAGGGACTTGGTGGCTTGTGGGCCGGACCGGGTCACGAGAATTGCCAGAATATTTGTACTGATGATTAATTGTGATATGTCCGGAGTATCACAATGATTGGCGCCCAGGGTCGAGAGACATTATATATATCGAGTCTTGGTGTTTGGCTAAAATGGCATAATAACAATGTGTAATGTATTTTTGGAAGTGAATTGATGTGAATGAACGGGTCGTGGACCCTGTGTTGGTGATCGAAATGGTTGGGTCGTGGACCCTGTGTTTTGTGACTGGAATGAATTGGGTTGTGAACCCCGTGTTTTGTTAATCGGTTTTGCATTTTTGGAAAATGAACTTTGGGGCGGTGACCCTAAGAGGCTTGTGAAGAATTAAGAACTTTACTATCGCAAATGTTTTCGATAACTCCCGAGATTTGAAAATGTTTCCAAAGTGCTTTCTTATTTTGGTTTCTACTTTCAAGACTTGAACTATTTTAATTATCAAATATCTCGGGAAGTCTTTTGTTGTATTCTCGGAATGTGTTTTGTATGGCTCGTATTTGCACTTTATACTTGTAATAGCAAAACAGTGGAGTTTTGCTAACCCCCGAGTATTCGGGGGGTGGATGTCTGTTTTTGCATCCAGGTACATGTAGGTTTGGGAGCAAAACACAGGATCGGTGCGAAGGATGATGGTAGGCGAATGATACTAATCACATGAAGGCCAGTTTTGGATGCAGTTAGTTGGAGTTCATGTATGGTCCTTTCCGCTGTCGTATTTTTGTTTGTGAGTGTATTTTACCCTTGCATGGGTATGAGTCGAGATATAAATGTGCATTTTGACTTGTATCTTTGTGATGAAAGACCAAGTTAGTATGTTGATTTGGTATTTTATCACGTCGGTATGTAATGAGTTGTGTTGTTTGGATGTCTAGCCTAGTGGATCCTCATGGTGAGGGTCTGCGGCGTGTAATATTCCCGGTTTGATTCTGGGGGTGTTACACCACGTCCTCGACCACTATGCCCTTTTCCACGTTGTGGTTTGGGGTTGCCATGACCTGTCCCCTGTGCATTGCGGTTCTTTCCACCTTTCACTTTCCCATAATTGGCCTCGGGAACTTTTCTTGTCCCAGCAGGCCTCGCATTACTGTTCACTAGCACTTCATTATTCCTCTCAGCCACTTGCAGTTGGTTGATAAGTTTATTCAAGGTAGTGATGCGTTTGTTGTCATACTCTAGCCTATACTGGTTCGCTAGTATAAGGGCAGAAGTAGGGAAGGTGGAAAGGGTTCTCTGGATCATATAATCTTCTGTGATGTCCTTTCCACAGAAATTAAGGCGTGCCTTAAGACGGAGCATATATTTGTTGAAATCATTGATCCGTTTATAATCAAGAAAGCGGATATCATTCCACTGCACAGTCAACTCTGGGAGCAAAGTATTGTGGATGTTCCCAAAACGGCCCTTAAGGGCATCCCACAGTTCTTTAGAGAATTTCAACTGCAGATATTCCCATCTTAGGTTGGGGTCGATATGTCGCCTAAGGAATATTAATGCACTAGCTTTGGTTTTGTCAGACGATACTTCGCCTGCTTTTTCAAAGATAAAAGCACTATAGTCCTTAGTGACAAAACTGGTCTCTATGTCAGCAATCCATCTATGGTACTCAAGTCCTTCTGAGTCCAAGATGTCAAATTCAGGACGAGTTGGATCTGCCATCTTAACACAAGAAATAAGGAAAATGAGTTTTCACAGTATATCATGAGTACTTTCCATGATAAAATTTTCAATAATGTGGAGGGTTATTATTTTTCAGAACCAAGATATGGTCAATAAATTACTTTCAATGTTATTGAGGATTACCAATGAAATTACTTTATCACGGTTTGAGTTGATATAGGCAGTATAAATAAATCCTCTAAAATCTACTAGTGATGAAGCCTACTTTGCATGTCATATCTTTATATGTATGCAAATATATGTATATTTAGACACATAATCCTAGGAATATATCTGTACACGTATTATGCAGTCAAGTAGGTCTATTATGCCGCAATATAATTATTAGTTCAACGCGAATTTATTTTAATTCAAGTTGCTTTAAGCAATTCACTTTGATTTAATTGAAGTTATTAATGTATCATGCTTTAATTGGTTTAATTAGGCATAAATAAATTCGGGTATAATATGCAATCAAAGATATTTGAAAGGCATCTAAAATTGCACATTGCAGATAATAGGGTTCGTATTGTGTACTTTACTTCGTGAATAGGGGCAGAAAAATGGATTGAAAACGGATCGCCGAGGGGTTGGGCGGTCAAGAATCGGATTGGTCCGGGTCGACCGAGTCGGGTCCGGATCGAATCGGGTTGGTGCAGGTTAGTAACCGGGTTGGGTCAAGAACTGGTCGGTTCTGGGTCAGCAACCGGGTCGAGTTCGGGTGCTCCAGAAACTGGGTCGGGCTGGAAGGCGAGCTGGATAAGCGGGCCGAGATCTGGACGAGCGGGACAGCAGGGTTGCAGCGGACGAGTCCCGTGGGTCAAGTTGGGATCCGAATTTTCGATCGATCTGCATTGAGCAGGTTGGTCAGGACCGGGTCGGAATCTAGAAAAACGGCCGAGCGGGATGTCGTCTGAACTGGAGGTCAGAGTCGGAGCATGATTGTGGGCGGTGGTTATGGAATTCGGATTTTGGAGGAGATCCGATCTGTGCAGGAGAGTTAGAAGACGTCCGGGAAGAAGAATCATGCCGTCGGTCAGGGTAGAACACCGACGGCTAGGGTTTCTGACAGAATTTTTTTCCGGAGTTTTGCAGAAAAAAATGGGAGGGTATTTTCTTGCTCAGTTGGGAACTACGTGCTGATAACGTGTTGAAGGAAAACTAACTGAACAGAAAAGTAGGGCAAAAAATGTGTATTATTCCATTGATGACATCCCTTTAAATATGGAGAAATATAACAAACAGGCCTAACCCTACCCTAACTAGGAAAGCCCGTAAACTAACAGACTTAGGCACACGTTGGGTATTATTACTTTAACAAGAAAGTCATTCTTATCTAATCCATCACGCACATACACATATACATATATGTGTGTGTAATATATATATATATATATATGGATTTTTTGTGATGTAATATACAAATACACATATTTTTGAATTAATATTTGTGCTAAAAGAGGAAGAAGTGAATTAGGTATTCGAGTAGAAATTTTGTGCAATATATTACATAAAACATAGAAAAATTGAACACTCCATAAAAAGCATTAGATACAAAAAGTAATGCTCTATTTACATTACGCCATAAGAAATATAAATAACATAAGATCATATAAAATTAAGTTCTTTTAATACTACAATAAAACATAATATATAAATGTCTTTTTACATTATTTTATAAATTTGAACTAGTATAACAGTTAATTTTATCAAACACTTCTAAATATAATAGTAGAGATTATGAGGTTGCAGTTATATTATAATATATCAGTTAGATGATTAACTATCAGCTACATTATCAGCTAGTACATCTAAACATAACCAATAATGTGTTACATGATGGTTATATATATTTCTCACAATGTAATTACAATAAATTACAGATGTATACTGCTACTACAAATTCAACTAAAATAAATATCCGAACAAGAAATTGAAAAATAAATTGGAAGTAGAGGCGATAAACTCTCTTTTCGTAAGAAGAAGAGACAGCTCAAGCAATCAGTCCCGAAGATATAACTGCATGTGCTAGTGCTCTCCAAAATACAGAGTTCCATCTAACTGGATGGTGCTCGAAAACTGGGTTTGAAAACGGAGAAGAAATATATGCTGCAATATATATATGTTGATAATGGTGGTATATCAAATGAAATGCAGAAAACCCCTTTTAAATGGGGTTAATGCAAATTAAAAAGTATTTGATTTTTTTGTAACCCTTCAACTGAAATGTTACTTCCATAAGTGGTAATCTTAAAATTCGTGGGTTATACTATGGAGTGTCAAGAGCCATGTTCCACCAGTTCAGGCTTGATAAAATCTGAATCATGTTTTTCGTTGGGCCTCATTGCAAAATTAATTTAGTTTCAGTCCAAACTCCCAAACCACAAAACTATAAGTTCCCCAAAGTCCAATTGCCATGGCCCATGGCCCACGACCGAGCCCGTGCCTGAGCCGAGTCGACCTGCAACGGCGCATGCACATGTGGGCTTGGTGGCGTTGATCCACTAGTATAGACAAGGGGTGACAAAATATACCGAAATGCAGAAATATCGAATTTACCGTACCAAAAGTACCAAAAATTTCGTTATACACCGATTTTTTGGTACTATATCGTACCGTACGGAAAATTTCCAGTACGTTAATAGCTTTCAATATTTTGGTATATACCGAAATACTATAAAAAATCGGTATTATAATATATATATATATATATCGATTTTTTTTAGTATTTTAGTTGTTTGGTCTAATTTTTTTCGATATTTGGTAATTCGGTATTTCAATAAGTACTGTATATACCGACACCGAAATAAATTTCGGTATACCGAAATTTCGATACGGTATCGGTATGGAACGAAAGCCATACCGAAATTTCGGTGCACCCAAACTCTCGGTACGGTATCGGTATGAATTTTGTTGTATCGTAAATTTCGGTACGATATACGGTATCGACAAAAAGTATCAGTACGGTACGATATACCACTCCTAGTATAGACTATTAGCTTGTTGAACTAATCATACATCCTTTTACTTAATAACCTAGTTAAGAAGACTTCATTTTTCTAATATGGGATGACTTTTTTATATCTTGTAGCAAAAGGCGAAATTCCTCGCCCCTAGTGCCCCCACCCCCGGCCCGACAGGGATTGGTGGAGGAATTAAATTATGGTGACTCAACGGCCCACTAGGTGGTAGGAATAGTGTCTGGTGCCCACAAGGAGCTATCCCCCACATTGGAGGGATAAAACTCCCACATTGCGGTTGCCAGGACTCGAACCTGCGTCCTTGTAGCAATCTGCCACCCAGGAACCAGTTGAGCTGCCCATGCGGACGACTTTTTATATCTTATTTTAACTCTTACATTTTCATTAAATTCAGTTAGATGGTCAACTTTAATCATTTATTCACATTCACTGAAAACCGATTTTGAGAAAAATAAAATTCTGTATTTATCTCCTCATTTCTTCAAAAATAGATTCACAATTTATAATTTAATTTCTAAAAATTAAATATTATACCATTAATAAATTAGTTCAAAATTGAGTCGCCATCCATTTTTATCTCAACCCATTTCCTAAAAATTCATTGGAAATCTGAACCGGAACTGGAACTGAGCGGTTCCGGTTAACCGAGAACCGTTAGTACGGTTCTCGGGTCAGTTTTTGGTTAGGGGTTTCGTGGATAAAACGGTTTCGGTTTAACCGAGAACCGTACAAAATTAATAACCATTATTTATTAATTATTATTTATTAAATAATAATTTTACTATTTATTTTTACTACCCTAATCTAAATCTAATCGTCTGCCTCCCACACTTCCAGACTCTCCCCGTCTCCCGTCTCCCCTCATTCTCTACCCTTCTCACTCTCAGTCTCCCGCCCGCGCCGCCGTGCCTCCTCCCTCACCCTCAATCTCTCCACGAACCACGGCTCCACCACTCCACGCCGTCGCCGCGCCTCCCTCAGTCCCTCTCGGTTCAGTTTTCCGTGGTCGTCTCCGGCGTCCGCTCCACCACATTAGTCGTCCGCACTCTGCAGCACCGTCCCTTCCTCCCGTCAGCACCATCCGCAGCCCATGTTAGTTATTTGCAGTGTTCAGTCGATTTTATACGGTCCTAAATTTGTTTATTTGCATTTCAGATCCCCTCTCCTCAGTCCTCCCGTAGCTTTGATTTTTTGATTTCTCTTCGGTCTTAAATCTCAGATTTTGATTGTCATTCCTAAATTGTAGTATTTGCATCTTCTAATTGATGTTTTTTTGAATGATTTTTTTGCATTGTGGTGATTGATATTTTTATCTGATTCCTTTTTTTTTGCTGTATTACTATATGATCAATTATAGTGTATTTCAGTATTGGTGTAATTTTGGAAGATTATGTTGAAATAAATTCAATGTTGCTATATAATTCAAAAGGTTCAAAAAGTTTATTGTTGCTATATAATTTCAGTATTTCAGTAATGTTGAAATAAATTCAATGTTGTTAATAAGGAATTTCATCTTCCTTCCTTCTTTCTAGTCACTGTAGTAATTGAAGTTTCTTTTTTCTTTTTTGGTGTGTTTTTTGATTTTCTTCAGAAATTTCATCTACGACTGTACATTTGCAAAGTAGAACTACATAGATATAAAAACAAAAGCAAAATAACGATAACTGCGTACATGTTCACTGTAACACCCCCAATCCACTCAGGGATATTACACGCCGTAGACCCCTTTCCACAAGGAGCTACCAGGCGGGAGACTACAAATCAAAACCCACATGCGGTCAACTTGACCAAAACATAATACCGTAGACCGATTAGGTCTCTCAAAACACAGCATAACCGTACATCTGATGAAACTAAAATACAACTCGATCACATAGTACATAAAATGTCCATCCCCTCAAGGATGATAAGAACTCAAACCGACATATCACTGACAGACGACAGACTACAACTGTGACTAGTATCGCTGCATTGCATCATCCTCCGAGCCAATCCTGTGGTTGCTCACTCTCCAGTCATAACACCTGGAATAAATAACAAAATCCGCAACGAGGGGTTAGCGATGGAATCGCTAGCAAGTAACCAAGCTATACAATTATACATCAAGAATACAACCGTTATGAAAATAACATTTCGACAAGGTAGTAACACGATCCCCGAATCTAAAGTCTTTTGAAAATTAATTTCTTTAAAACAAACCATGGGGATTACTCCAGAAATCACTATAAGAGATTATTTAGAGACTTCGGGGGTCTCAGTGTAAAGTCCTGAAATATGAATGTTTTTCCTTTTCAAAGGTTTTCTTTCAAAATCATACAAATGATTTTATTCTCAACTCAAACCTCAAGACCAAAACCATATTCACCAATATAATCGTGATTCAAGATTCAAACATAAACAATTCAGAGATATCAAATCAACAGTCAAAACGTCTCCGTGGCCCCAAAGGGTCCCTCCCGGATTAGCTCATCAAGAATAAACTCGAACACACCCATAAGTTATCTTGACATCGCACTCGCAAGTGACGATTCTCGGAGCCCTCTCCAGACCTACCCGATTAGATAACCTTATGGTCAAATCGTAACATCTGGCCGTACTCGCAAGCACGCGCCTCCGGAGGCCTCGACGGACCCTACCCGGATAACATCATTCAAGTACGCCCATAAGTTATCATGACATCGCACTCGCAAGTGCCGATTCTCGGAGCCCTCCCCAGAGCTACCCGAATTGATAACCTTATGGTCACAACGTACGTCTGGTCGTACTCGCAAGCACGCGCCTCCGGAGGCCTCAATGGGACCCCTACCCGGATAACATCTCAACTCTCTACTATACACAATAACAAAGGTATAATATTCACCACAACCGCAACCACGTAACACATAGGTTAACGCATCATAACTTCAACAAGGGCACAACATCCACAGCACACCATCATTCAGGAAAAAGGCCAACGAGCAAATAATATAAGTATTACGCGATTCCACAATTCTTCGGTTAACTACTCATTTCTAGTATTTATTTTAAGCACAAAATAACATGAAGAGGTAGTTATCATTATTCTTGAAACTAAAGTTTACGTTCGTAATTACCTTCATAAAATCACATCTTCATTTAAAGTAAGTTACGGTTAAATATACCGTCACTAACGAGTCCACGTTAAATTCACGACACATCACATTCTCAAAGTATAAAGAATATAGACGAGATACTCGCCTCGAGTCCAACGCACGCGGAGAAACGGGAAAGCTCGACTTAATGACCGCTACCGAACACTCCGAAGAACACGATTCAACTGGGAAGCTCGGACCCCGAAGAAGACAACGAACGGGAGGGTTCCGACTCGAGTTCTTCACAAGTATTTCGTCCCTAAGTCATACCAATGATAAATCAACAATCTTACGATGGGTAATAATCATTCAACGCCCAATTCCCCCCTCTAAGACCTTTTGTCGGACACCTTCAAGGCGTCGACTAAGAACTCGACCAAAACAACGAATCGATACGATCCAACCATGGAATAATAAGAGAAATGATATAATACATCTAAATAATCATCAATCCATCATAATCCTAAGTTAAATCGGATTAATCGGACGAAAACAACCAAAATACCCAAATTCCCCAAAACTAGATTTCTAGGAAATCTGACCTGATTCGGTAGATCGGAGGATGTTATAGGATGGATGACTGATGATATGAACCTCGAAACTTCATGGATTAATTGTATAACAACACTCCTCCATGATTAACACAACCTCAGCCGCGGAAGAGAAGAAAAACGAGTGAGAAATGGCTGAGAAATACACTGCCAGGCCTTAAATAAAGCCGATCGCCGCCGTGTTACGACGAATCGGCCATGGCTTACGTACGTAACCGGCCATGGCCGAACTCACTGCCTGGAAATGCCGGAAGCGTTACGTACGTTACCGGCCAGGGCCTTACGTACGTAACTGCCGATCACTACCGTACGTTACTCGGCCAGGGCTGGCCTGGCCCCAGCATGCCCGGCCATGACTCGGCCGGGACCAACTCCGATGGCCCGAATGACCCTGAAACCCGAACCTGAGTATAAATCAAAGATACGGTTACGAAGTACTCGCAAATACGAATCCGAGCACTAAGAGAACACACGATTCCGACCACCCGAAGGCTCGAAATTCGACAAGGGGAAGTAATTACCCCAAACTTTGGGAAATTACGAAAATGGCCCAAAACGCCCGAAAATCACGATACGTGATCGAAACACCAAGCCAAAGCTCGCAACATGAATAATAACATTAATGAACTTACGAGAAAGTCGAAACAACAGTTTCGGACGAGATTCGCAAGAATCGAACTCAAGTGCAGAAAAGTCGCCAAAAAGCACGGAACTCGACAAAACGATACCGAAACAAACTCGGATGACCAAACACGAAGAACAAAACATTGTCAAAATGTCAAAACGGTCGCAAGCGAGTTCTGGAAACTAGAAAAATGCCAAAAACGAAAAATTACCGAAAAAGAAAATCACGAGTATTACATTCTACCCCTCAAAAAAAAAGTTTCGTCCCGAAACTTAAACTAAAAAAAAAGTGAAGTCACAAACAACAAAGCACGGCCGACAAAATCTCAACGGTCCCGACGAACCGATCCCGATACCGATGCCGAAACACGATTCTGGGAAACCTCATGGAATAATTCACAATACTGAACTCTGTGGCCCTCGAGTCCACAATTATAACAAGTAATCCGTTGCGAAGGACAATTAGCTTGCACATGACCGAACATTGCGTTAAAGCACCTCCCGGTCGACTAGGAGTCAAAGAAGACAACTTGGAACTCTTGGTTCCACCGAACGAAGAAATTGAAGGTTTCGCCGCACGACTACGCGAAACTCGATGAGAAGAATTTCCGTCTCTTGCACCGTCCGAAAAATCTCAGGACGTCCCTCTGTCTCTTCGACTCATGCGAAGGCCCAGTAGATAACGATGCCATCTCGTACGCCATGGCTCGATTCTGATACTCTCTCAAAGTAGCACAAGTGAAACCCGACATGTACTGTCGAATCTCTGGTCTCATCCGCATATCAAAATGATGGATCTTGTCCTCCTCGGTCCTCACCTGATTCTTCACAAAGGCGAGCTGTCGACTATAATCGACAATAGCCTGCGACACGGGTACATCATGTGGCTCGACTAGGTAAAAATCTCGGATCCTCTGCTCTCGAATCGGCCTCGGGCAAAACTCCGCTTCCATCAACTTCTTGAATTCTTCCCAAGTAACAGCATGATCTTGAGGCTCAACGGCCTCCCACCAGTTAACGGCGTCATCAACGAGAATGAACTGAGCGATAGGAATCCTCCGCTCCTCGGGACAACCAATCGCCTTGAAAATCTTCTCCAATTGGATAAGCCAACCGTCCCAGCCCAAAGTATCACCCGCTCCTGCAAAGCGAGGGGGACGCATACGAACCACTTCTCTAAGCCACCGAGTCGATCCAACATCCTCATTCGCAGTATGGTTACGCTGAACCACCTGAGCTAAATGTGTCATCTGGTCTGCCACCTGTTGGAGCACGGAGCAACACCAAGACTAATTCCATTACCGGTAGTACGATCCTGGTCGCGCGGAGGGTTACCACGACCTCGACCTCTCGGCATACTGAATGGACAACCGTTCAGAACAACAAAACAACCACCACATAATCAATATAGAGCAACCAACAATAACACAATAAAATACTCATTCCGAGTTGTAACACGAATACATGAACTATCACTGCAACGGCTGTAATTCAAATTCATAAATCATTCACTTAGCCATGTTAACATAACGCATTTACCTTTACCAAGTTTATCACGGTCAAAACCACAAACATATCATCAGGGTCGAATATGGGTAATATTTTAAAAACAAAATTTTTTTCAAGGTGCTTGTCCAAATGATAGCATTTTAAAATTCCTGAATTTGAAAAATTTGCTGAAGCGAATCTTAGAAAAGAAAAGTTTGATCAAAACTATGAATCTATTATCATATCTATCTCGTTTTGAAAACCATGTACAAAACATTCTGAATTACCACATCCGGATAATGTCAAAGAAACAACACAATTAAACCGAACTATGAAATCATCGTATCTGGGCGTACACCCATAACTTGCTAACAAGAATTGTGACAATATATAATACGTCAATAATATCCACACAGGTGAAGCAACTAAGTGCAATACTGATATCGGAGTTAGGGTTCACGATCGTCACAGACGGACCATATGATTAGGTCGATAGAGATTGAGCAACACAAAATGATTACCTATAGAATTGTAACAGCAAAGGTACTGTAAATATTTTCCGACGGGCAAAACAACATAACAAACATATAACAGAAATTTTTCAAAATTCTTTTGGTCTCAACCGAAGGTGACGGTAATATTTTGCAGTACCCGAAATACATTAATATACATTTTTCCTCATACCGCCTGATGGTGTCATTTGAAAATACAGGATTAACTCTGTCAAATCTCGACCGATTTCAAAATTCATACGGGCTGCTGGTTTAATCGAACCATAAAAATATTTTCAAAATCAACTTTCACAAAAATGTTCCGACCCTTATGGCCCCTCAAAAATATATTCTCAAATCTACCCGCAGCGGAATAATTACGATAGTCCAAACAAACTGATCGAACTAAAAACCACCTGCTCAAACGACAAACAAAATCACAAATTCAACCAAACACATTTCGGGCGCATCAAGTTAAAACATATATCAAGACTATCATTTGAGATTTTCACCGAATCAACTGTAGGCACACTTTCGAAACCCATCAAGGTTCACAAATTTCACAACATACCACCCCACACGGCGGTTCAAAGTCAAAACATCAATACGTCCAGTCATATCCGTATACCGTGCGTCACAAGCATCGAATACAACTCCCTTACACAACACCGTGTAAATAAGGACACACATCACATTTAATTCGCACACGTAAAAACATGAAATACAGGTACCTCACATAAAGGAGGAGACTTACGTCCACAGGCCGCACGGAGATAATGGCTGCAACACGATACTAATCACAACGAACCACAATTGATCACAACGGATCGCAATGATCTCGCTTGTTCACAACTGCTCACCCGGGTGACACGACAAGACACGACTCCGACAAGACACGACTCGACAAGACCCAACTAGACCCAACTGCCTAGGTTTTCGCAAACCTAAACTCTGATACCATTTATGTAACACCCCCAATCCACTCAGGGATATTACACGCCGTAGACCCCTTTCCACAAGGAGCTACCAGGCGGGAGACTACAAATCAAAACCCACATGCGGTCAACTTGACCAAAACATAATACCGTAGACCGATTAGGTCTCTCAAAACACAGCATAACCGTACATCTGATGAAACTAAAATACAACTCGATCACATAGTACATAAAATGTCCACGTTAAATTCACGACACATCACATTCTCAAAGTATAAAGAATATAGACGAGATACAGGCCTCAAGTCCAACGCACGCGGAGCAACGGGAAAGCTCGACTTAATGACCGCTACCGAACACTCCGAAGAACACGATTCAACTAGGAAGCTCGGACCCCGAAGAAGACAACGAACGGGAGGGTTCCGACTCGAGTTCTTCACAAGTATTTCGTCCCTAAGTCATACCAATGATAAATCAACAATCTTACGATGGGTAATAATCATTCAACGCCCAATTCCCCCCTCTAAGACCTTTTGTCGGACACCTTCAAGGCGTCGACTAAGAACTCGACCAAAACAACGAATCGATACGATCCAACCATGGAATAACAAGAGAAATGATATAATACATCTAAATAATCATCAATCCATCATAATCCTAAGTTAAATCGGATTAATCGGACGAAAACAACCAAAATACCCAAATTCCCCAAAACTAGATTTCTAGGAAATCAATTCGATCGGTAGATCGGAGGATGTGATAGGTTGTATGATTTATGATATTAAACTCACAACTCCATGGATTAATTGTATAACAACACTCCTCCATGATTAACACAACCTCAGCCGCGGAAGAGAAGAAAACGAGTGAGAAATGGCCGAGAAATACGCCACAGCCTTAAATAGACCGATCACGGCCGGGTTACGACGTAATCGGCCATGGCTTACGACGAATCGCCATGGCCGAACTCACCGCCTGGAAATGCCGGAAGCGTTACGTACGCACGGCCGGGCCTTACGACGTAACCGGCCTTACGACGTAATCGCCGATCACTACCGTGCGTTACTCGGCGAGTGGCCTCGCCTCAAAGATGCCGGCCATGACTCGGCCGGGACCAACTCTGATGGCCCGAACGACCCCGAAACCCGAACCTGAGTACGAATTAAGATACGGTTACGAAGTACTCGCAAAGACGAATCCGAGCACTAAGAGAACACACGATTCCGACCACCCGAAGGCTCGAAATTCGACAAGGGGAAGTAATTGCCCCAAACTTTGGGAAATTACAAAAATGGCCCAAAACGCCCGAAAATCATGATACGTGATCGAAACACCAAGCCAAAGCTCGCAACATGAATAATAACATTAAATGAACTTACGAGAAAGTCGAAACAACAGTTTCGGACGAGATTCGCAAGAATCGAACTCAAGTGCAGAAAAGTCGCCAAAAAGCACGGAACTCGACAAAACGATACCGAAACGAACTCGGATGACCAAACACGAAGAACAAAACATTGTCAACATGTCAAAACGGTCACAAGCGAGTTCTGGAAACTAGAAAAATACCAAAAACGAAAAATTACCGAAAAAGAAAATCATGGGTATTACATTCACGTATTCATGCCTTGAGGTTTATAATTAATTGAGTTCATTATTTTGCACAGTGGACTTGCTAATTGTTTTATGCATTGCTAATCTAATTTATAATGCATATGTATGTACACACTTGATGTAGGTCACAAGTCGTCCAGGAACAAGTCTAGAGGGGGGGTGAATAGACTTGTTGAAACTCTTGAACTCTTTTTCACGAAGAGTGAGTTCCTTCAGCTGATGGTCAAACAAATGACTTGGAGTCGTTTGTTCTTGGATAAAAGTCAGCTGATGACGAATCTAGATTAACTCAATGAAACACTTAACAATGTATGCAGCAGTTAAAGTATGATGCATTAAAACAGTAAATAACACAGGCAATTTATAGTGGTCTCAGAGGTGGGGTAATCCTCTACTAATCCACTTTTCTCCAAACCAGTTGGAGATGAATTCACTATAATTTTCAACCAGTGATAAATATTACAGTGATTCAACCACAATACAATGCCTTCCAACCAAAGTGGAAATCCGTGCCGTTGTACACATACTGACCGCCTTGCACCTCTTGATCCTCGATCCTTGGATGCCTTTACGCCTCTTACTTCAACCAAGTGAAGTACCCCGTACTCAAGATTATAGACAAGAGTGTTTGTCTTCCAACTTAAGAGCTTCCTTAAATATGAACTTTTGGATCCGCTCTTTTCACGATGCTATTTGATTGCTTGAGATTGCTTTGTTTGCTTTGATCGCTAGAATGTATGTTCGCACCGTGTATTGCCTGGCCAAATCTCCGGATATATATAGGTCACGATCTCGAGCTTCTTCCTTGTAGCCGTTGCAAATCAACAAATCCGTCCGTTGGAGGGAGACTTCATTGTTTAATCTTTCCGAACGTTGCAAGGCCGGATTCCCATTATTTAATTTTATCTTCCGACCGTTGTGAGGACTTCGCATGTGAGCGCCGAATCTTTTGAATATAAAAGGATTAAAGTCTTCACGGTGGGTCAGGATGATTTAATTAAATCATATCGCTCGCGGGAATCACTCCAATTTGTCTCTTCACGTTGCATGTGGGCTTTCCGTAATATTTGACTTTTCAAAGCATGCTGACGTGGACTTGGAGTACTAGTCAGTAGTTGAGTAGTCGATGTGCGGCTTACATCTCTGCAGGTAGGTCCTCTCGGCTGTTCACTGTTTGAGACTTGTCTTGATCAGGTGACTTCCCTGAGGTACCTCGGCTGCAGTCTGGTCAAACTTCTCTGATAAATTTAGTTGACCAGAGCTACTCTGACTGGAGTCGGCTGTACTTCTCTGATGGACTAGGCTGTGCTTTAGTACTTAGCCGATTTTCAGCCTAACTAACTTTGGCCTACATAAGACACTCATTTGGTTCTTCTTTACATTTTGCCAAGTTATACTTAACATATTTTGGCCTATGGAAGATACTCATTTGGTTCTTCCTTAATTTTGCCAAGTAATAAACATTTGATTTTAAATTAATGACATCATCAAAATCTAACAAGTATTCCTAACAAATTCCCCCTATTTTGATGATGGCAAAACTAAGTAGGAAATCAAATGACCAAGTCTGCACTTAAGTGCGAGACAAAAACTGAAATCAGTCTAATATTGAGACAACTGGAAATTGTCATTCAACAGACTGTTTATAAACTTTTCTGACTTATTATTGAAATTTTACAAGAATGTTTTAAGTACAGAAGATAAAATTAGAAGTAAGAGAAAAAACTAAAAGATCATCTGCCTCTTCCTCTGCCTCTTCGAATAGGCTGCTTGGCAGGCTTGAATGGTTTGGCTCCGATAGGTCTTACCTTGACTGGAGCAAGACCATATTTTCTTTTTACCACGAGTGCTGCGAAATCCTGCTCTTGCTGAGATCTGAATCTGTTCTCGAGGCACACTAGCTTGATTTCCTTTTGAAGTTGTAATTCATCAAGTTCACCATCCATACGGATTGGTGCTTCTTCAGCTCTGAATGGAGGGATCATAGGAAAAGCTTTTTGCTCTTTAGCGTGCTTCTTGAGAACAGCCCAAAGCTTCGGATAGATTTCTTCCATGAAGTTTATGAAAATTTCCTGTGGGGAGAGTTTGTCATCTTGAATGAGTTCCCAGACATAATAGTCTCTGATAAACCTCTTCCTAGCAGCTCCCCACATCTCAAGAGCTTCAAATGGAACGAAATCCTCAACATACCATAGCTCCAACCCTTCCCATTCTAGAGTAGGTTCGAAGCCGCCTCTGGTCCTTCTTCTTTTTCCTACAGGCTGGTCAGCCTGGTCATCTCGATCTACAGCTTCCTTTCTCTTTAGATTGGAGGGTCCTTCAATCTGAGGGACATCCTGCTTCTTTTTGCTACTGATTTCTCTCTCTTCCCCTTGAATCCTCTCTTCCCCCTTTTTGCCAGCATCAATAAGGGTTGTCAACTGCTGTTCCATGCGGCTCATCCAATCAGACATGCCAAAAGGCATTCTGTTATTTGTAGGAGGAGGAGGCTGAGGGATCTCTCTGTGAAGTAGGGTGTCAATCTTGGCATTAATGGTCTGAAGGTCAGGAGTGACCTGAGTTGATAGCAGCTCCCCAATAGTATCTCTGACAATTTGCTTGATCAGCTCAGTCATGGTAGGAGATAACTGAGCTGATGGGGAGTGCTCTCCTGAACCTTCTGCAAGAGAACCACTAGACTGCAGGCTCCTGGCTGCAGCTGGTAGATCGGATTGGGTTTTCTCCGGGGTCCCTGACCTGGAGTCTTCTGCCAGCTCTGCGTCTAGGCTGGTGTACCGTGCAGGTACAACAATCCTGTCTGCAGCTTCATGAGAGGCCTCTGGCTCTGGCTCTGGCTCTTTGGCTCCTTCTCTCTCTCCTTCTTTCCCTTCTCCTTCTCCAGATTTTTCTTTCTCTTTTTCCTCATCTTTTTCTTTTTCTTTTTCTGCTCCTTCTTCACCTCCATCATCATTGTTATCATCATCATCATCATTTTTATCATCATCTTTCTCCTTCTCTTCTCCTTCATCATCCTCATTATCTTTCTCTTCTTCATCTTTTTCCTGCTCTACTTCTTCTCCTTCTTATTCATCTCCTTCATCCATCACTTCTTCTGTTTTCTCAATCTCCTCTGTTTATTTTTCAACTGGTATATGTTCTTCAGATTCTTTCTCTTCTTCTTCTTCTTCTTCAGCCTCCAAATTGATAATTTCATTCTCACCATCAACTTCTTCAATCCTAATCTCCTTCTCTACTTCCTCTTCCTCCTCTTCTCCAAAAGTGCCATCAAAAATACTGAGCATTATAGAATGGATAAATTGGTCCATGTTGGTTTTAAAGTGTGACATGAACCAATTATCCTGGAGGAGTAAGGCCAAATCTGATTCTTTGCAAAAGTTAATCAAAACATCCTCAGTGGCTTGGGGATATTCCCAACCACTAGTTTCAACAAAAGTTTGAAGGTTTGTAAAAGACAGGGTTTTGAGAGTGTTCCACTCTTTAAAAATATTTACAAAAGAGTGTTTTTCTGCTTGTGGCTTGACAAGCTGAAGTTGTTCAATAGACAGATTAAAAGTATTATTTTCTAAAAGGTTAAAAGTGTAATCTGCTTCAGGAATAGAGATAACAAGACCTGCTTCCTCTTCTTCTGATATGTACACTGGAGGTGTAATAACAGGTACAATCCGAGTATCAGTGTCTGGTGCAGATAAGTCTGGATGGATTGATGATTGAACTGATGGGCTGGCGTGATGCTCAGACTGCTCTCCCTCGCTGAACTGCAGCTTCCTAGGCCTCTTAGGAGAGGGTTCAGGTGATGACTGCAGGTGAGAGGGTCCTTCTGGGGCTGGTCCCCGTCTCTTGAATCGGATGGCAATTGGAGTATCGTCGACTGCTTCCTGACTCGATCAGCTCCGATCTCACCGCAGTCTGGCCGATTCCTCTGATAAATCGTATCTTGGGTAATACGGAGAGTCTGGCAAATCCTTCAACAACTGGGCTGCTCTCCCAGTGACTCCAACTTTCTTCTTGTCATGGTCCATGTGACCTAGCCTCTTGTTCGGGTGGAAAGGGTCAATATTTCCTTTAGCCACTCCGATTTTCTCCAACAACCAACTAAGATGCGTTCCGAACGCCAACTTAGTTTTGAATTTCTTCTCATCCTCGAGCCATTCGACTTTGTTCACCTCGCGAACAAGTTGTCTGAAAATATAATCCGCCGAATCAACTTCTTCTTCTTGAATTAACGCACCCAACACCATGAATTTGGATGATGACAGTTGGTCATAGCTGCCTGCCATCCCCATCACTATCTTGTTTGTGATGTCCAAAGAAACTCGATAAATCCTTTTCAGCTCATTCCTCTTTGCTGTAAACTTCAATTTCTCTGGGATATTCTCGGCTTTGATCGTTTTCCATGTTTCGGCGGGTGATTGTTTAAGAGCTTCGACCGCCAAACCGCGATGTTTCATCCCGAATACAGAACGAATCTTTTCTCGATCTATGGTGATAGGGGTTCCGCCGACTGAGCTGTTAATCCCGTGCTGAATCAGAGAGGCATTACGATAAAATTCAACAACATCTTCCTTGAACAAATGTTGCGGGTTAATGTCGAGAAACGGGTAGATTCCGTTCAGCTTCATCGCCCGGATCAGATTGAGCATATCGAAGTCATCTAGATTTGCTTCTAATAAACCTTCGAAATCGACGACCATGGAGAAGATGACTTGATCCTTCACCGCCTTCAAGTTTACGCCTTCAAAAGATGCCATTTCTGCAAAAAGGATTTTAGGATTTTTTAGTGTGTATTTTTGCTCTGTAAGTTCTAGGGTTTCTGTAAGCGTAAAGAGTAAAGTGAAAGGTTTTCTTCCTTATAAAGAAGATTAAAAGACGTTTGTATTAGTTTATTATAAATTTGAACGGTGGTACGCCTTTTGATATTCTTTTGAATTTCAAATTTGAATCGGTGGCCCTATTTAAAATTTGACTTGATTCCGATTGCCACCGTAGAGGTTAATTAAATAGGCGTTTGACGCGTGTATTAAAATTGCCATATGGCTAATAAAGATGTATATTTTAAATGCCATTTTAGCTTAATAATATTTATAAATGTGACAGATAATAATTAAAAATTTAGAGATCGCTTTAGAGAACTTAGCCGGTCCGATTTTGTTGATCGTTGACCACTCGCAACAAAGTAGTTTGACTTCGCCCGGTATTCTCGTATGCCTAAGTTGCTTCGTCGGCCTTCGTCTTCTCGCCCGCATCGCCTTAGCCGATTCTGAGTGTCCGTCCTTCCTTCAACTTGCTTCGTAACTAGATTCCCAATCTAGTAATCCAAGGTCTCTGCTAAGCTCTAGGAATCTTTCTTCCGGCAGGGGTTTGGTGAAGATGTCGGCTATTTGGTAGTCTGTGGCCGACTCTTTCAACTCTAACCCTTTTGTTAAGCACATGGTCTCGAATGAAATGGTGCTTAACGTCAATGTGCTTCGCCCTTGAGTGCAAAACCGGATTGTTGGTTATTGCAATAGCACTATTGTTGTCACACCAAATTGGAACTTCGTTGGCAATAATATTATAATCCCTTAATCGTTGTCCGATCCATAGAATCAGGCACAACAGCTACCGCAGCTAGGTATTCGACTCAGAGTGGATATGGAGTTAGAAACCCGCTTCTTGCTAAACCAGATATCACCGTTCCTAGGAATTGACACGTTCCACTAGTGCTCTTCCTATTGATTTTGCATCTGCGAAATCCGCATCCGAGTATCCCGATAGCTCGAAGTTGTCATCCTTGGGATACCATAGTCCAACATTAATTGTAGACTTTAGGTATTTAATTATTCTCTTGGCCGCATCTAGGTGTGATTGCTTCGGCTTGACTGGAATCTTGCACAAACTCCAACGGCATATGATATGTCCGGCCTGCTTGCGGTGAGGTACGAAGAGATCCGATGAGTCCTCTGTAGTGGGTTGAGTCCACCGATATGCCCGCCTGCCTCGCATCCAGGTGAGTGCTTGTGCTCATTGGAATTCTTGCGGGCTTGGCCGATTCCATTCCATATCTCTTGATAAGATCCCTGGTATACTTTGCTTGGTTGATGAAAATTCCTTTTTCCATCTGCTTAACTTGTAATCCGAGAAAGAAGTTAAGCTTTCCCATCATACTCATCTCAAATTCTCCTTGCATGAGGTTGGAGAATTTCTCGCATAGTTCTGGATTGGTTGACCCGAATATGATGTCATCCACATAAATCTGAACTATTAATATGTGGCCTTCGTGTTCCACTCTGAATAGGGTCTTGTCCACTTTTCCCTTGAAAAATCCATTTTCTCAAGAAACACAGACAGTGTTTCATACCATGCTCTCGGTGCTTGCTTGAGTCCATACAGAGCTTTCAACAGCTTATAGACTTTGTCTCCTTTGACAAAACACGGGGTTGCTCTACATAGACTTCTTCTTCTAGGATTCCATTCAAACGCACTTTTACATCCATCCGGTAGACTTCAAAGTCCTTGAATGCAAAGATATGCGAGGAATAGTCCGATGGCTTCTAATCTTGCAACAGTGCATAAGTTTCATCAAAATCTATTCCCTCACACTGCATAACCTTTTGCTACGAGTCCGCTTTATTCCTAACAACAGCCCGTCTTCATCACTCTTGTTTTTATACACCCATTTGGTGCCAATAACTTTCTTGTGATCGTGTCTGTCTCGTTAGTTCCCAAACTTTGTTTCTTTCCATCTGCTCCAATTCCTCTTGCATGGCATTAATCCATGAATAATCTTCCAAGGCTTGTTCTCTGCCTGGGTTCAATTTGTGACATGAAACATGAGAACATCGCCATTCTCGCCGGTAGAGTTGATGTCTTGTCTTGACTCCATCACCAACTTTCCGATGATTTGCAATTGGATGATCCTTGAGCCATTTGGGGATCTCGCCCTCTTCTCGGGTTTGTTCTCTGTTGGATTGCTCGTGGTTATCTCGCATCACTTTGGATTCTCGTCCGCAATCGATCGGCTACCGCTTTGTCATTTGCGGCTTTGGTTCTCGAATCGCAGATGAGTCTTTGTCACCCTACTGGTCTTTCCGCAAAGAATCGGATCGGATAGGTTTGGTGATCTGTCGATCTGCAGCTGGGTCTTCATCACCGCAGTTGGGTCATCAGCCGACCGCAGTGAGTCCACCATTCCAAAGGTCATGTATGATGACTTCTTCAAGGGTTGCCGACTTGAGCTTGTTCTCAATTTGCTCAAGTTGTTTCCTGTACTCAACAAGAGATTCATCAAAAACAACATGGGGTGTTTCTTCCACAACTAAGGTTCTTTTGTTAAAAACTCTATATGCCTTGCTTCTTTGGGAATATCCCATAAATAGACCATCATCGCTTTAGCATCAAAGGCATTTAGCCGTGTTTTACCGTTGTTGTGGATGAAACACTTACAACCAAAAACATGAAAGTAAGCAAAAGAGGAGTTCTATTATTCCAAACCTCATAGGAGTTTTGCCATGTCTCCCTACTATCATACTCTGCTCGGGTGTGGCAGTGTGTTGACAGCTTTCAGCCCGTAACCTTTTGGGTAGGTCCGCTTCGCAATCATGGACCTTGCCGCTTCCTTCGTAGTTCTGTTCCTTCTTTCAAAGAACACCATTCTCACTGGGCATCCCGCCGCAGAGCTCATGCCGGATCCCATTACGATCGCCGAAATCGCTTATCGCCTTGTTGAGAAACTCTCCTCCTCTATCCGATCCGATCTTGATTATGGAGAGGGATTTCTCATTCGATCCTTCTCGGCACTCGTAACTTGGTCGTGGTTTCACTTTTCTTGAATAAAAAAATGATCCAAGTGTACCTTGAATAATCATCTACTATTACAAGAGCATGCTTTCGCCGCTCAAAGTCCTTGGTTTGATAGGACCAAATAGATCCATGTGAGTAGATCTAAGATCCTTGTTGTGAGCGTTGTAGGCTGAATCGGCTTGAATGATGCCTTAGTCTGCTTTCCTTCTCGACATGCATCACACAAAGTGCTTCCTTCTTGAATACTTCATTTGGAAGTCCTCCGACTCACTGGGAGCTAATCTTGTTGATGGCTTTGAAGTTCAGTGACATAGTCTTTTGTGCACACCATCCATTCTCGGCTACAGTCTTGGATAGAAAACAGGAGTTAGGTGTCCCCGTGTTCCAATCAATCATGTATACATCTCTTCTTCTAAACCTTGTAGCTTTATTTCTCCAGATAAGATGTCTATCACCATACACTTCAAGATGGTGAAGACTACTAGATTCTTCTCACACGTAATCGGCCGATGCTCGGAGGTTATACTTGAGCCCTTTGACATAATGAACTTTGGATATTACAATGTTTCCTGGTGCAGCCTCTCCAAAGCCTTTTATCCTGTCCTCTAGAGCTATCTCCAAAGGTTACATCGACCTCTTTCTTTGATGTATTTGGTCAGCATCTTCTTGTTCCCGGTCATATGCCTCGAGCATCCAGAGTCTACAAACCATTCTTCACCTCCAAAATTTGAGCTTGAGGAGATGTGGTTGTAGTCCTTCCACCTTTTCTGCAATTAAACAAGCAGAGATTTAGGTACACAAATTTGTGTGGGTCCTTTGGGGTTAGTTGGTTTCCTGGAGAATTGATTTCTCCTTGGATTATGGAAATTGTTATTATTATTATTATAACCCTTATAAGGTTCCTGTGGTCGAGGTCTAAATCTCCTGGTTGGATTGTATACCGGATATTCCTCAAAATAGTGTGGGCCATTTCTAAATCTAGGCTGAGACCATTTATTAAACCTTTGTGGTCTCCACACTTGTTCATTTTGGTAATTAGCATAACCTTGAGGTTTCCATCTGCCCCTCCCATTATGAAATCTATTTTTGGGGAGTTGTTGGTAATAGTGGGCATGTTGTCCTGGCCGCTTTTGCTCGCACCGCTTAGTCGCTGTCTAGGTGGCCGTCTGGGTGTAACCCGATCAGCCTCAGACGTTGACTTGGCCAGGCCTGTTTTTGAATATCGGTTTATGTACAGGCTCAGCAGTCGAGACTATTGTTTCTCCCTTGATAAACTTGGTTTCAGAACTAGAGGGAGTGTGAGAATCATATCCAAGGCCTGATTTGGTATATAATGACCTTTTATAAGTACACAATTCACCCAGAGTCGAAGACGCCTTCAGGGAGGTTATTTCCTGCGCCTGAGTTTTATTTATCTGTGCCAGCTTAGTAAACTCAGCTTTGGCATGAGCAAGTGCAGCTGACTTTTCTTTAAGTAAAATATTTAGCCGGTCTATCTCAGCTGTATTTACACTTGCGTGGTTTTTAAAATCAGCTGTAGTTGTCTCAACCTTATTTAAATCTAAGCTGAGTTTTTCGAAATCATTTTTCAGCTGCCTATTCTCATCTTGCAGCTGAGTCTTCTCTGCTGATACAGCTTGGTGTGCAGATTTAAGTGTTTCAAAATCTTTGAACAACTGATTTACCGATTCATGTAAATCCATATCTTGTGACATGGCTGAGCTATTATTTGAACCGGTAGGTTTAGAGGTTACCTCTTCATCAGCTAAGTTTGCCATCAGGCAATCATACTCCTCGTCTTCATCAGAAAAGAAACCGCCGCTTGATTCGACATGCTCCTGGTCTTCTCCGATGAGAGCTTTTCTTCTGTCTTCCTTTCTGCCCACCTCCTTCTTGGTTTCGTCTTTCTTGAGCTCGGGACAATCCATTTGAATGTGTCCTATTTTGTGACAGTTGTAGCATTCAACTTTCCAGCTTCCAAATTTTCCGGTTCCTTCTTGGATTCTCCTTGTAGTTTTTCTTATACTTGGAGTAGTTCTTTCAAATTGTGAACCTTTGCATTATGAAAGCCATTTCTTCCTCAAAATCTAGTGGATTTGGAGGTTTCACATCAGATAGGCTCTTAGCAGGGGACTCGGCTGCAAATGCGATTCCCTTCTCTGCAGGCTCAGTTGAGGATGAGCTTGGAAGCTCGAACTCATAAGCCTTTAGATCCGAGAACAGCTCCTGAATTTTTATCTTATTCAGGTCTTTGGACTCTCTCATAGCTACAGCCTTCATGCTCCATTCGGGATTGAGCGATCTGAGGACCTTAAGTGCCATTTCCCTGTTGCCATAGGTTTTGCCCAGGGAGTTGATCTCATTGATAATTTCAGTGAACCTTGTGTCCACTTGGTCTATAGATTCACCATTCTTCATTTTAAACTTGTCAAACTTTTGGATAGCTATTGACAACTTGTTTTCCTTGATCAGCTCCGTTCCTTCACACATTAGAGCTAATGTGTCCCAAATCTCTTTGGCATTCTTACAATTTTTTATCTTGACCATTGTGGATTTGTCAAGAGTTTGGTATAACACATCTCTGGCCCTGTTGTCAAGATTGGCCTTTCTCTCTCTTCGGGGTCAGCTCCGTTCTCTTCTTAGGGATCTTTTCGGCCTCCCACCGCGATCTCCTACCGTGTTGTCCTTCTCGAAAATGAATGGACCGTCTTCAATGATGCACCACATGTCGTCGTGAATTGAAGATAAGTGTGCCTGCATTCTTATCTTCCAGAGATCATACTCGTCAACTGAAAAGACAGGTAGTCTAGAGTGCATGTGTTCCATTATAAATGAGAGATAAGATATATATCTAGTATAGATCTGGTTCGTGAGAAAAAAATGAACCAACCTCTCCGATACCACTTGTAGGTCACAAGTCGTCCAAGAACAAGTCTAGAGGGGGGGGGTGAATAGACTTGTTGAAACTCTTGAACTTTTTTTCACGAAGAGTGAGTTCCTTCAGCTGATGGTCAAACAAATGACTTGGAGTCGTTTGTTCTTGGATAAGTGCGGAAGTCAGCTGATGATGAATATAGATTAACTCAATGAAACACTTAACAATGTATGCAGCAGTTAAAGTATGATGCAGTAAAACAGTAAATAACACAGGCAATTTATAGTGGTCTCAGAGGTGGGGTAATCCTCTACTAATCCACTTTTCTCCAAACCAGTTGGAGATGAATTCACTATAATTTTCAACCAGTGATAAATATTACAGTGATTCAACCACAATACAACAGCTTCCAACCAGTGGAAATCCGTGCCGTTGTACACACACTTGACTGCCTTGCACCTCTTGATCCTCGATCCTTGGATGCCTTTACAGTCTCTTACTTCAACCAGTGAAGTACCCCGTACTCAAGATTATAGACAAGAGTGTTTGTCTTCTCCAACTTAAGAGCTTCCTTAAATATGAACTTTTTGGATCTGCTCTTTTCACGATGCTATTTGATTGCTTGAGATTGCTTTGTTTGCTTTGATCGCTAGAATGTATGTTCGCACCGTGTATTGCTCAGTTTCAAATCTCTGGATATATATAGATCACGATCTCTCGAGCTTCTTCCTTGTAGCCGTTGCAAATCAACAAATCCGTCCGTTGGAGGGAGACTTCATTGTTTAATCTTTTCGAACGTTGCAAGGTGGATTCCCATTATTTAATTTTATCTTCCGACCGTTGTGAGGACTTCGCATGTGAGCGCCGAATCTTTTGAATATAAAAGGATTAAAGTCTTCACGGTGGGTCGGATGATTTAATTAAATCATATCTCTAGCGAGAATCACTCCAATTTGTCTCTTCACGTTGCATGTGAGCTTTCCGTAATATTTGACTTTTCAAAGCATGCCGACGTGGACTTGGAGTACTAGTCAGTAGTTGAGTAGCCGATGTGCACTTACATCTCTGCAGTAGGTCCTCTCTACTGCTCACCGTTTGAGACTTGTCTTGATCAGTGACTTCCCGAGGTACTCGGCCGCATCCGTCAAACTTCTATGATAAATTTAGTTGACTGAGCTACTCGACCGAGTCGGCCAGATTTCTCTCGATGGACTAGCCGTGCTTTAGTACTTAGCCGATTTTCAGCCTAACTAACTTTGGCCTACAGAAGACACTCATTTGGTTCTTCTTTATATTTTGCCAAGTTATACTTAACATATTTTGGCCTATGGAAGATACTCATTTGGTTCTTCCTTACATTTTGCCAAGTAATAAACATTTGATTTTAAATTAATGACATCATCAAAATCTAACAAGTATTCCTAACACTTGAGGGATCATGGAGGCTGAAGCTTCAAATACACCCGAAGGTTCCCAATCTTCACAAATACCATTGCTTGATGAAGGTGATGAGATTCAGAATATAAGTGAAGAAGAGGAGCTTGAGGCACAGACAGGGCTCCAATCCACTGTGACAGGAAAGAAGCGAAAAAGGAACTCTAAGTTGAGATCTAAAGCTTGGAAAGGTTATAATGTGATTGAGTGGGAAGAAGGAGATCCACCTATTAAGAAGAAGAAAGGGAAATGCAAGCGCTGCGGCACTGATATCCGAGCTAGTTCAAAGTCAAATGGCACGAGTGCTTTGAGGAAACATACTCTAGTTTGCAAGAAAAGATTCGAAGCAAAGTCAGGTCGACAAAAGATAAGTTATCAACCTGGTTCAGGCGATGGAAGTGGGATTTTGAGCAATTGTGCTGTGCTGCTTGCTGTTGCCTGTTTAAATAAAAAAAGGAGTATTTAATTGTGTTAGTTAAAACAAGAGTTTTTAATTGTGTTACTGTTAGTTAACAGACTGTTGCAGTGTTGCTGCAGGCGGAAAAAAAAGGTTTTTACGGGTTATTCAAACCGGAACCGAATTAATTCGGTGCGGTTCTAGTTAACCAAAAGTATAAAACGGTCCAGTTTACGATTCCACCTTTTTAGCTAAAATGGTTCCAATTAACCGATTTTTTCGGTCCGATTAACCGGAACCGAACCGTTCGACAGGACTAGAAATCTCCTAAATCGTGTGGTTGTCGGTAACTATAGTGAAAGCGACCATAAAACATCCGATTTCATTTTTTTTTTTATTTTCATGTCTTGGAATTGTTAAAACCAACCTTCGAGTCAAACCAGATTCCAATAAAACATTCTCAGTTTTTTTTTTTCTTGTGAATGAGAATGATTTTTACGAGACCTTGGCAGCGGAATATATTCTCCTAAATTAACGCTGGTTTGTGAAAGTACAACAAAAGACATGAAACCTATATGGAGTAGTTTTTTTTGAGGGAGAGAGAGGTGTTCTGACCAGACGAGTGTTAAATCGAGTGATGTGCATTAATGGCAATCTTGCAAGGGAGAGGACCAACAAGACACGAACCCAACAACAATCCATATAGAGTATTTTACTCACACGCAAAGTGTTTCCCTGGCAAAGAATCTTAAAGGGATAGTTCCATTTTACCCACCGAATTTGGTAACTTCAATTTTATCCCTGGAACTTTGGAAGTTTTGCATGTTAGCCCGTTGGCTCCACGGATCAAAAGTTTTCGAATATTTTTCCACGGAAAACTATGAGATGTTTCATAATTTGGCTCCACAAAAAGAAGAGAAATTGTAGTTTCGAAAACATTTCAAAGCACAAAACTTGTTTTTACTTCATATTATTTTCGCCACAATACAATTTTCTTCCCAAAAAGTACAAAAATCAGAAGTCCGAAATAATACAAAACTAAAATCCATGGTTGGCAAGCCACAAAAATTATCAAAGTTAAAGGAGCAAGATTTATAATTATCAAAATTTGAAGGTCAAAGTGCAAAAATATGATACTTAATTAAACCATTCTTGGACGAAAATCACTATGGGACGATTTGATAAACATCGAAAAGTAGGGGGATTAAATTCATGTGATTTTTAATAGATGTGGCTATTTGTTAACTTGCCATAGTCGGGAGCCTAAAAGTATGTTTTTCTCTTTTTAAAAGTTAAGATTTAACAATAATTTGAACCGTGGTGGGCGGCTTGATAAACGATGATAAATAGAGAGGCTAATTCATATGGGTATGTAGAGAGACAGTTTGGTAACTTATCTTGGTTGAAATCGTAAATTACAATTGTCCTTTTGTCTACTGAACTTTGAGACTTTTGCACGTTAGTTTTGGAAAGCTATTATGACCTTTGGTTGGCTCCACGAATCAAAATTTCGAATAAATTTCCACCAAAAACTCTGAGATGTTTTGTATTTTGGCTCCACAAAAAGA
Organism: Orobanche coerulescens; assembly: GCA_033398695.1. NCBI lineage: Eukaryota > Viridiplantae > Streptophyta > Magnoliopsida > Lamiales > Orobanchaceae > Orobanche > Orobanche coerulescens. The sequence goes on along the minus strand of CM065816.1, from coordinate 133,594,359 downwards.
AAGAAATTGTACATTTGAAAACACGAAACTTGTTTTTATTTCAAATTACCTTTGAAACATTTCAATTTATTTCTTGAGAAATCCGAAACTTATTGACTTTTTAAACGTCTGAGATATAACACAACTAAAAAATTTAATTCATGGTTGGCTCATGGGTAAGCTAAAGAGATTATCAAAGTTAATGGGGGCAAGATTTATAAATATCAAAATTTAAAGGTCAAAATGCAAAATTATGATACTTAATTATTTCATTTTTCTATATTCCTCTCTTTTTTGACATTTTCATTTTGTTTTCACTTGTTTAAGGATGGTATCGTGGTTGGGGAAAAAAGGGTGCTGTGTTATGTGTAAAGGAAGCATAATAAGTAGGAACGATTATTTTATTTACCATTTTGTCATTGGTTTCTGGCTTAATTCGTGGCAAAGACTTTATGCAAGTATGAGCCATTAATTAAAACAAGTTTTTAATTTATAGAACTGAAAATTAAATTAAATTATTCGATCCGATGAATGGTCAAAAAAGATATTGAAACTCGATTATTTAATATGCATAAAGCTCGTCTCGAACTCAACAAGATTTCAATAAAATTACAAAATATATATGAAAATCAAACTACTCGGGCTCGATTCATGCCCGGCTTGATTAAAATCCATTCAAACTTAGATCAATTACTAATCAAATCAAGTTCAAACATAGTATTTGAAACTCGATGAAATTTCAAATAAATTTGGACAAACTTACGTATAGCTTGTTTAAATGAATTTATACCCCTACTATTTTGATGGTTAAATTATGCTCAATATTTCTTAGGCTAAATTTTGAATATTCGAACTTAGCCGTAAAAATTGTCATTTATCTTTCAAAAGATAATATACAAAATTTTAACGTTGTCGATAATTTCCCCCAATAAATATTGAACCATGGTTCATACCGAGGTGTGTAGGCGGAAAAAAGGAGGGAAATGACCAACTACTACAAAGTAAAAGACATTTTTAACCTCTGAGACACACACTTTAATTTTGAGACTAAAAATTGGAAGGTGTTGAAGGGAAAATAACTGAGACAGAAAGTAGGGCAAAAGTTGTTGTATTATTCCATTAATGAGCTCCATTTAAATAGGGAGAAATACATACAATCAGGCCTTAGCCAAACCCTAACTAGGAAAGCCATAAACTAACAGACTTAGGCACACAATGGGTATTATTCCTTTAACACTCCCCCTTGTGCCTAGTCTACAAGTGCATGTCATGTTGCCTCGTTAAAACCTCGTCAAGCAAAAACCCAGTGGGAAAAATGTCTTGATCGTAGGGAAAAGAGTACAACATCTAGACACATCAAATTTAGACTTCGTCCTTTGAATCTATCCTTTCATATGATCGTTACATTTGATCATAGCGCTACTAAGGTGACCATTCCATCGATCCCTAAAATCGTACATCTTGTTACCTCGTTAAAAACCTTTCCAAGTGATAAAAACCCTGTGGGAAAAATGATCCTTGGAAGGAAAAGAGTATAACGTACGGTGTGGATGTAAGACTTCCCCTCAAGTCTACATCTCCCCCTGATTTGTACACCAATCAAGTAGTCGTTGCCTCATTAAAAACTTCGCCAAGTAACAAAACCCAATGGGAGAAAATGAACCTTGGTCAAAGAAAAGAGTACAACACATGTGATTAAGTTTCTTTATAATCATCATTTCCTTGTGATCTTTACATCGATCTCGAGAGTTGGAAAAATCTACAGCTCCCCCTAATACTTACATTCATATATCGTTGCCTCGTTAAAAACCTTGCCAAGTAACAAAACCCAGTGGGAAAAATAAACATTGGTATAAGGAAAAGAGTGCAACCTATGTGAGTATGTTACGTTTTCCATCAATCAAGGGGATTTACAATTTACATTATGTTCATAAATGTAAGTATGCTCATCAGTGGCAGTACTTAACTGTTAGTTCCTCACAAGTGTACAATGATATTTCTTAATCACGTACACTCACGGACTGATTCATGCAAAGCAATAATCTTGCCGTGATTTAAGGAGGTACCCAAAAGGGGTTTACTTAGTCGATTTCCAAGACATAAGCAATTCATACCAACACATACTTTGTGGTAGTTGCTTCGGCACCAGCATTTACTTTAGCATTTGCCATTTCGTAAGCAGCTTCTTTTGCCTGCTTGTAGGGAAAGAATAGTCCTAAGTCAATGGTTTCTTTTAAGTATCAGAAGATATTCTTGATACCATTCCATTGATATTGCATCGATGCTGAACTAAATCTAGTCAGCAAATTAACTGAGGAGTGATATCAGGTCGTGTACATTGAGCTAAGTACAATAATGCGCTATTGCACTCAAGTAGGGAATTTCATCTCCGAAAGCTCTTCGTCACTTTCCTTTAGACGAAATGGATCTTTCCTTTGCATCCAAATGTTCGACCTATCATGGGGTGCTAGTCAGGTTTACTTTGTCCATATTAAAGTACTTGAGAATCTTCTGGACATGGGCTGACCGGTGGAATAAATTCCACAAACTCGATGTTCTATGTCAATGCTTCGACAGAACCGAGTTTCCCCAAGATCTTTCATCTCAAACTCAGATTTCCACTGTCCGGTGGTTTCTCTTATTTCATCAAGAGTGCTGATTATGTTCATGTCATCGGCATACATTGCGATGTAAATCCGGAACTTATTTGTGAAGACGCATGGGCACAATTCATTGTTCTTATATCCCTTCCCAATCAAGTAGTCACTTAGACGGTTATATCACATCCTTAAGGATTGTTTCAAAATCGTAAAGTTGAGCATTTCAATCAAATTGCAAACGCACTCCGTGGTCTAGAGTCACTTGATTTGGGTAATGAAATGCCATCGGGCACTTCCATATATATATCTCCCTATCTAGATCCCCGTAGAGATACGTAGTAACCACATTTATTGGCTGCATTTCCAGTCCCTCGGAAATTACTACGCTAATCAAATAGCGGATACGTATACGTGGGAGTACATTTCCTCGTAATCAATTCCAAGGCGTTGTGAGAAGCATTACTTCGTGAAACCTTGTACATTAGGACTCTATATTCTCACTATGCTTTACGACAAAGGTTCATTTATGTCTTATAGGCTTTACACTTGGGTAGGTTAGCACTAGCCACACCAAATACCTGTCTCTTTGTCGGAGAATCTAGTTCTACCTGGAATGTTTTTCTTATAGGCCAATCAGCTCTATGTTGATTTCATCCAACTGAGCGAGGTTCGACATCATCGTACTTTATGATTCATGACATGTCATCAAAGTGGGTGGTTGATCAGGCCACACCCTCACAATTTCATCGAGATTCTTGATTTTCTGAATCATATATTCGGGGCGTCCCCCTCGTCATGATTCATGGATATAATGAAATCAAGCATGATCTCATGAAACGAGTTCATTGATGGTTAACATGTGAATTTGTGCCATACTCTACCTCTTACTTGGGTGAGTATTTAGTCGAACCATGTGGCTTCCACCCCTTCTTTCGCAGGGAGCCACGACCCCAACCACACCTCCACCGGGTGCAGTTGCATCACCCGGTTCATTGGTGATGTGCCCCTTACAGGGGACTTCTAACCTTACAGGCACATTTGCAGCTGTAATGTGAGATCTTGTCACTTGAACGATATCAGTAAATGCATCAGGCATCGAATATGCTACATCCCGAAGATCGAGTGTTCTTTGTGCTTCACGGTAACATTGTGAAGTTCGGGGATCATAATGAGACAAAGTGGAGACACCATGACAATTCCTGTCGTTCCCCGAGAAATTACATTTTCTATCCTCCCCCTAACGACGGGAAGGTTGTCTCATAAAAGTGACAATCCGCAAATCGTGTAGTAAAGAGATCACTGTGAAGGTTCTAAATAGCGGATAAACGTCTGGAGATTCTTATCCAACGTGAATACTAAATCGTTTCTAAAGACCACTGCATTGTGGGGCGCATAAGGCACATATAATGCATAACCAATTATGCGCAATTGGCACTCAAGTCCGTCTGGGTCCAAAATATAAAAATCAGGCTATCCAGTTACCAACTGGTACGCATAAACTAATTGGTTAGCAGAGGGTCTAAGAATGAATGATTTAAGTAAAGTTGCGTGCAATAATGCATAATCCCAGGAAAAAATATGTTAATTGGCGTGCATAACCAATGACATAATCACCATACATATTCTTTCGACAGTGATTTATGTGAGACCGTTTGTATATGCACATGGGACGAGATACTATTCGTTAATCTCTATCATGCAATAAACATCAAGTACTTTTTGATGTGAACTCTCCAACATCATCGAGTCCTTCAGATGTGATAAGGGAGGTGAGTCCTTATAAATTATCTTGGAAGTTCTGCAGCAGTTTGAGTAGACAGGAGAGCGACATGTGACCAATATATCAGAAAATCCATAAAAACCATAAATACATAAATAGTCCGCATATTAGGTGGATGGATCCACAAATATCTCCTTATATTCAGCGTAAGAATGGAATGTTTGCTTTTCTTTCTTTAGTGTAGGAAGGTCTCGCTCCCACATTGATTAAAGAGTAGGCTTTGCAAAAATGAGTGGTGCGCATTTGATATGCATCCGGTTCTTTGGATGATATAATACGATTAACATCAACATTGTTCTTGATGTTGAGTTGTTGCCACATTTTCACTCGAAAAGTAATGATGTTCGTACAAGTTCTTTAGTATACATATCATCATACTTCGACCAGGATGACCTAGTCTATCGTGCCAAAGCCTATATGAGTCTATGTCCCAAAGTACATTGTTGGTGACAACATAGGTTTTGAAAAACCTAATAGTAGTGAGGTACAGTCCACTAGATTGACTCATGAGTTATTCTAAAATGCGTTTACGTCCACATTCATTAGAATTAATAAAAGAAACTCTATTCTGTAACACCCCCAATCCGCTCAGGGATATTACACGCCGTAGACCCTCTCCTCGAGGATCTACCAGGCTGATAACTAAATCAAACATCTAGACATCGCCTTTAAGGCTAAAATGACTCAGTAGACCGACTTGGTCTTTCAATAATTACTTACAACTCAATTCCAAACACATACCCACGCAGGGGTCAAAATACAATAAACTCCCATACATCGGGGAAAACATACTACAGCGGAAAAGAAAATACAGCTAGACCAATCCGACATCAACGGATCCTCGTGTGATTAGTATCGTTCATCTTTCATCATCCTTCGTGCCGACCCTGTGCTATGCTCCAAAACCTGAATGCAAAAATAGACATCCACCCCCCGAATACTCGGGGGTTAGCAAAACTCCACTGTTTTGCTAGTGCAAGTACACGTGCAAAAATACGAGCCATACAATTCACATTCCACGAATAACAATAATCAGGAATCCTCAAAGATCCAAACGAAACGAAAAGTACTTCCCGAGGCAAGAGTTTGAGAAAACCTTTCAAAATCGAAATATCATAAATCAATGGAAATAATTTATAAAACGGTTTAGAATGCCATCGAGAGTTTTAATAGGAAATAATTTAGGATTATCAAATCCTACTTTTCAAAATCCAAAAGACAAAAGGGGTCACCGCCCCAAAAGTTTACTTTCCGTAAAATAACCTTTACCAAACCGTTGGGATTTTAGCCCCAAATCCGTAAAATGATCTTTACAAAACCGTTGGGATTTTAGCCCCAATCTCATCAACTCACAGTATACAAGAACGACCACAAGGTTCGTCTCCCAACATCAAAATCCACAATTAAAGGATTTAACACAAACAACAAAATACTCTATAGCCATCCTAGCCAAGTAGGCCAAACGAACAACTTACCTCTTACACACTTAGTCAATGCATGCAATCATGAAAACCGTTCAAAAGCACTCATTTCCTAAATGCCAATATCAAATCACATTTGTAAAAATGCACCACAATTAACCGCGGACCCACGTGGATCCCTGCCGAGACCCCGTCGGATCTAACCCACAGTGGTTAAAAGCAAGCTCGCGGTTCCACAGCTTCGTGGAGCCCTACCGAGACCCCGTCGGATCTAACCCGTAGTGAGCATACACACACACAATACTCATGCAAAACTAACATGCTAAGAATGTAAGTTCATTAAGAATACTCACTAGAGATGGCCATTAACTCGACACCATTATCAAACTCTTCAAAACACAATAACAAGATTAAATGCGGAATACACGATTCCATAACTTTAAACAATAGGAGTATCATCATTAAATCCTTCAACGTTCAAAATAATTGAATCATAGTCAATTCCCAAAACACGCCGTTCACAAAACACACACGCATTTTGAAAGAAAGCCTTTAACGAGGCCGAACCGAAATCTTTTGAAAACTCATTTCAAACAAATAAACAACACACCAAGGCGATCACCAATTATCATATCCTCAAAACAGGAATAGTATGGACAAGGTACTTGCCTCGAAATCGGCACGCAAGTAGTCCGAAGAACACGGCTCAACTGGGAAGCTACGAAACGCCCGATGTCATCGAAAAGGAAGACGACAACGAACGGAAAGGATAATCACCGACGAACACTAGGAATCAACGGAATCGAACGTAACGATTCGAATAACACAATCACAACCAACTCTAGACGATTACGGAAATGGAATACACCCAGAAACCCGCCTACGATTCATGTATATTCGTACCAAAAATAACAACGAGGGCGGACCACAACCAAACCCTCTCGATTCCGTAAAAATCCACAAAATATCCATGAATCCGTAGGAAAACTAAAGACACTAACAATATTAATCGTATACACCATGAATCCACCAACAAAACGGAACGAATCGGAAGAAAATCCCAAAACCCCCAAATTAATCGAAAATAGGGTTCTAGAGATATTACCTTTGGAGATTCAAGTACTAAGATCCGTAGAACACGCGTTAGATTGATCGTCCGGGCTTCACTACCGAAGAAAAATGATGAAAATCAACCCCCCCCAATGAATATTGATGAAGAACTCTCCCCCTCTCTCTCACTCTCTCTCGCGATGCAGGAAGAAGAAAGAAGAAATGAGCAGTGGACGCTCAAAACGACACAATATAGGGGGTTGACCGCATTGTGTGCCGCGGCACAGGCCAAAAATTTACTCCTGTGTTTCGGCGGTGTGCGCGGCACGGCTGCGTGTGCCATGGCACCGTCTGATCGGGTTTTGGTCGCAGTGTCACACGGTGTGCCGCGCACCGGACGGGTGTGCCGCGCACCGACTTCGGCACCGTGCCGCGGCGCCGATGGGTGTGCCGCGCACACAGTCTGCCGCTCGACCATCGATCGGAGAAATTTGTGCCGCGGCGCAAGACACACCTTGTGCCGCGGCCCACACCCCTTCTCGGGTCCCAAAATGATAAAAATGATCCTAAAGAGAATAAAACGATAGGAATCAATATTTGGGAACCAATAACACGAAATGGATCCACGGCAACCCCGAAACGGCGGTTCCGCACAACAATAACGAGAATACAGTTCAACAGTTGACAGGAAGGACACACTGAAAGGTACACGAGGGTCACTTCGATCGAGAAATACACCAAAAAAGAAAATTACCGAAATTCGAAATTGCGGATATTACATTCTACCCTCCTTAAAAGAAGTTTCGTCCCGAAACTTAAAACAAGTAGGGAGAAGCAATATCCCCGCCAGGAAAACTCAACGAGATACACAAGAAATGCGTAACTTACGCCCATCGGCGAAACGTTACAAACAACGCAAAGGAATAAACGGCGTGAAAACACGCTCCAGGACGACCAACACAATGCCACCGGTAGAGACATAATAAAATCAACAAGTGACAAGTGTCATCAAACAGATAATACAATCAAGTCGATTATCCGAACAATCACAAAACACAACCAACGAAAATCAATACGATTGACCAACCCAACGGTATATCAATCAAAACATGAGCCACACGCTGAACAAATACGGAATTCCACCGCCCAAGGGTTGGAAGATCGAAACGAGACTAATTTCTGAACTTAAGGAAATTTGAAGGAGTCTCGAATGTTCAACAATCACGAAACGAGATCAACAAAAACCGAACAATCAAACGATCGAACCACAAAGATCGAGACAACAAAAATCGAACGATCATGTTCGGATCACGAAGAACAATAAGGTTCAACCGACAACTCCGAGGTTCACATCTCGACTCGAGACAAAACATGATCCGGTGAAAACAACAAGATGCACACTCGCATAAGATCCACAGGAAAGGGAACAACGATTGAAAGGTCACAACGACGAACGAGTAATTCCGAAATAATACCACCCTCGTTCGATCAACAAAAGCAAGGGGCAGGACAAGCTCAGAAAATGTCAATGAACATGATGAGTCGACAAAGTCGAAAACACAAGAGTTCCAAATCCGATCCACTTCGAATAAAAGAACTAATAGAACCAGATGATGTCACTCCCGAACAAGGTTCACAAGAGTCGAACCGAACCCGAAAAGTCACGGCGATAACCAGATCGACCCATAACAAGATCGCAGTTCGTTCGGACGATGAAACCGAAATACAGAACAAGTTCATAAAGTATCAACGAACATGAGCGAATCGATAGACTGGAGAAAGAGAAGATACGGAAGTCAAAATAGTTCGGTATTACCTCCGACCTCATCCACGAAATTCACAAAAACAGATCAAGGTAACAAGACATTAAACAACCGACACATAACTAACGATCACCGATGCACACGGCCATACCAACCCAAGCTCTAACGGCTCGCACATGCGCGACAACGCAGTAAATCACCACGAGGCGACAATATTCAACACCAACATCCCACCTCTCACAAGGGGCTAACACAACAAATGTGTGGAAAACGACTCAACGCTCACACCGCCAATTCGGTCATACTCGGGAGCAAACAAAGAAATGACAACGCGAACATCATACATATATACCCACCCTCAAACGGAATGGATAGGTTTTAAAAACGAAAACCTCATTTTAATAATAATTTAGAAGAACACCGATTGATCTTGAGTATCACCTTTCAAAAAGTACAAACGTGAAACATCGTTATCGAGACTTTGGAGAACCATTTCGCATTTGATAAAAATGAGGACACTTTCTCTTAGCGAAAACTTTCAGAATATTCGACCCTCGGGTCTAAATAAAAGTGTCTCTAAAACATTGAAAATATCTCAAAACATTTTGGTCCTCGAGGCGAAAAATTTTGAAATATATTGTGGCACTGGATGTACCACGAGAAAATAACTCATTTGAAAAAAATGTCTCAAATTTATTTCTAAGATATCCAAGTTTTCAAAATAATTCAATGCCAAAAGGACGATGCCAAAAAGGCTAGAATGCTCAAAAATTTCGTAATCACACGGAACATCCTAGCGCTGTGGGTCCCGTGATCGAACCCCTGTGCTAAAAACCATTTACAAAAATGCCAAAAAGGTCGATGACGGTAATATTTCAAAATCTCACAGAAGCCATTTACAAAATGCTAAATACCATCATAAGAATTTCGCCAACGCGATCAAGGCCATAATGCCAAAAACTCGGTTAAGGGAATCGGTTTTCGAAATAAAACTCGGTCGGTAAAATACCGAAAGTCACTACAAAAGAACTCACGCAGCGGATAAAAAGAATACAGTTCATCATGCACAATCCAAAGAACACTACTCCTCATAAGAACAAAATGTTAGAGTCAAATAACCACATTCAGAACAAAACCACTGGCCCCATTCGAGGCCTCTAAGGACCCTCACGCCCTGGCTAATGAACAAGTCGAACGCGTATAAGCATAAAGCTTCCACAAGAGAACTTGTAAAACGTACAAATCGATTCGAAAATCATCAGCAACGGACAAAAACAACAATAAAAAGACATCACAAGCGACGACACTCCTCGTATAAATCAAATATGAGAGTCGATTAAATACATATCGTGAAATCAAAATCCACATAAGGATTCCATCACTTAACAAACAATCATAAAAATAGCTCGTGTCACACGAGGCACAACACAAAGAAGGGAGACTTACTTCCACAGGTCGCACGAAGATGATGATCGCCCCACGATACTAATCACGACCAACAAACTCAAACGACGCGTCGCGACACGACTCAGTCAGATAAAATCCGATGAAACAAGACTCAAACAACACGACTTGACCCGGCGACCTAGGTTTCCTCAACCTAAGCTCTGATACCATTTATGTAACACCCCCAATCCGCTCAGGGATATTACACGCCGTAGACCCTCCCCTCGAGGATCTACCAGGCTGATAACTAAATCAAACATCTAGACATCGCCTTTAAGGCTAAAATGACTCGATGAGACCGACTTGGTCTTTCAATAATTACTTACAACTCAATTCCAAACACATACCCACGCAGGGGTCAAAATACAATAAACTCCCGTACATCGGGAAAACATACTACAAATGAAAAGAAAATACGGCTAGACCAATCCGACATCAACGGATCCTCGTGTGATTAGTATCGTTCATCTTTCATCATCCTTCGTGCCGACCCTGTGCTATGCTCCAAAACCTGAATGCAAAAATAGACATCCACCCCCCGAGTACTCGGGGGTTAGCAAAACTCCACTGTTTTGCTAGTGCAAGTACAAGTGCAAAAATACGAGCCATACAATTCACATTCCACGAATAACAATAATCAGGAATCCTCAAAGATCCAAACGAAACGAAAAGTACTTCCCGAGGCAAGAGTTTGAGAAAACCTTTCAAAATCGAAATATCATAAATCAATGGAAATAATTTATAAAACGGTTTAGAATGCCATCGAGAGTTTTAATAGGAAATAATTTAGGATTATCAAATCCTACTTTTCAAAATCCAAAAGACAAAAGGGGTCACCGCCCCAAAAGTTTACTTTCCGTAAAATAACCTTTACCAAACCGTTGGGATTTTAGCCCCAAATCCGTAAAATGATCTTTACAAAACCGTTGGGATTTTAGCCCCAATCTCATCAACTCACAGTATACAAGAACGACCACAAGGTTCGTCTCCCAACATCAAAATCCACAATTAAAGGATTTAACACAAACAACAAAATACTCTATAGCCATCCTAGCCAAGTAGGCCAAACGAACAACTTACCTCTTACACACTTAGTCAATGCATGCAATCATGAAAACCGTTCAAAAGCACTCATTTCCGGAAATGCCAATATCAAATCACATTTGTAAAAATGCACCACAATTAACCGCGGACCCACAGCTTCGTGGATCCCTGCCGAGACCCCGTCGGATCTAACCCACAGTGGTTAAAAGCAAGCTCGCGGTTCCACAGCTTCGTGGAGCCCTACCGAGACCCCGTCGGATCTAACCCGTAGTGAGCATACACACACACAATACTCATGCAAAACTAACATGCTAAGAATGTAAGTTCATTAAGAATACTCACTAGAGATGGCCATTAACTCGACACCATTATCAAACTCTTCAAAACACAATAACAAGATTAAATGCGGAATACACGATTCCATAACTTTAAACAATAGGAGTATCATCATTAAATCCTTCAACGTTCAAAATAATTGAATCATAGTCAATTCCCAAAACACGCCGTTCACAAAACACACACGCATTTTGAAAGAAAGCCTTTAACGAGGCCGAACCGAAATCTTTTGAAAACTCATTTCAAACAAATAAACAACACACCAAGGCGATCACCAATTATCATATCCTCAAAACAGGAATAGTATGGACAAGGTACTTGCCTCGAAATCGGCACGCAAGTAGTCCGAAGAACACGGCTCAACTGGGAAGCTACGAAACGCCCGATGTCATCGAAAAGGAAGACGACAACGAACGGAAAGGATAATCACCGACGAACACTAGGAATCAACGGAATCGAACGTAACGATTCGAATAACACAATCACAACCAACTCTAGACGATTACGGAAATGGAATACACCCAGAAACCCGCCTACGATTCATGTATATTCGTACCAAAAATAACAACGAGGGCGGACCACAACCAAACCCTCTCGATTCCGTAAAAATCCACAAAATATCCATGAATCCGTAGGAAAACTAAAGACACTAACAATATTAATCGTATACACCATGAATCCACCAACAAAACGGAACGAATCGGAAGAAAATCCCAAAACCCCCAAATTAATCGAAAATAGGGTTCTAGAGATATTACCTTTGGAGATTCAAGTACTAAGATCCGTAGAACACGCGTTAGATTGATCGTCCGGGCTTCACTACCGAAGAAAAATGATGAAAATCAACCCCCCCCAATGAATATTGATGAAGAACTCTCCCCCTCTCTCTCACTCTCTCTCGCGAGCCCGGAAGAAGAAATAAGAATTGAGCAGTGGACGCTCAAAACGCCACAAGATAGGGGGTTGACCGCATTGTGTGCCGCGGCACAGGCCAAAAATTTACTCCTGTGTTTCGGCGGTGTGCAGCGGCCACGGCTGCGTGTGCCGCGGCACCTGATCGGGTTTTGGTCGCAGTGTCACACGGGTGTGCCGCGGCACGGGACGGTGTGCCGCGCGACTTCGACGCTTGTGCGCGGCACGGATGGGTGTGCCGCGGCACAAGACTGATCGCTCGACCATCGACCGGAGAAATTTGTGTGCATGGCGCACACACCTTGTGCCGCGCCCACACCCCTTCCGGGTCCCAAAATGATAAAAATGATCCGGAAGAGAATAAAACGATAGGAATCAATATTTGGGAACCAATAACACGAAATGGATCCACGGCAACCCAAACGGCGGTTCCGCACAACAATAACGAGAATACGGTTCAACGGTTGTGGAAGGACACCTTTGAAAGGTACACGAGGTCACTTGATCGAGAAATACACCAAAAAAGAAAATTACCGAATTGAAATTGCGGATATTACATTCTACCCTCCTTAAAAGAAGTTTCGTCCGAAACTTAAAACAAGTAGGAGAAGCAATATCCCGCCAGAAAACTCAACGAGATACACAAGAAATGCGTAACTTACGCCCATCGGCGAAACGTTACAAACAACGCAAAGGAATAAACGGCGTGAAAACACGCTCCAGGGGCGACCAACACAATGCCACGGTAGAGACATAATAAAATCAACAAGTGACAAGTGTCATCAAACAGATAATACAATCAAGTCGATTATCCGAACAATCACAAAACACAACCAACGAAAATCAATACGATTGACCAACCCAACGGTATATCAATCAAAACATGAGCCACACGCCGAACAAATACGGAATTCCACCGCCCAAGGGTTGGAAGATCTAAAACTAGACTAATTTCCTGAACTTAAGGAAATTTCGAAGGAGTCTGAATGTTCAACAATCACGAAACGAGATCAACAAAAACCGAACAATCAAACGATCGAACCACAAAGATCGAGACAACAAAAATCGAACGATCATGTTCGGATCACGAAGAACAATAAGGTTCAACCGACAACTCCGAGGTTCACATCTCGACTCGAGACAAAACATGATCCGGTGAAAACAACAAGATGCACACTCGCATAAGATCCACAGGAAAGGGAACAACGATTGAAAGGTCACAACGACGAACGAGTAATTCCGAAATAATACCACCCTCGTTCGATCAACAAAAGCAAGGGGCGGGACAAGCTCGGAAAATGTCAATGAACATGATGAGTCGACAAAGTCGAAAACACAAGAGTTCCAAATCCGATCCACTTCGAATAAAAGAACTAATAGAACCAGATGATGTCACTCCCGAACAAGGTTCACAAGAGTCGAACCGAACCCGAAAAGTCACGGCGATAACCAGATCGACCCATAACAAGATCGCAGTTCGTTCGGACGATGAAACCGAAATACAGAACAAGTTCATAAAGTATCAACGAACATGAGCGAATCGATAGACTGGAGAAAGAGAAGATACGGAAGTCAAAATAGTTCGGGTATTACCTCCGACCTCATCCACGAAATTCACAAAAACAGGATCAAGGTAACAAGACATTAAACAACCGACACATAACGGAACGATCACCGATGCACACGGCCATACCAACCCAAGCTCTAACAGCTCGCACATGCGCGACAACGCAGAAATCACCACGAGGCGACAATATTCAACACCAACATCCCACCTCTCACAAGGGGCTAACACAACAAATGTGTGGAAAACGACTCAACGCTCACACCGCCAATTCGGTCATACTCGGGAGCAAACAGCAAAATGACAACGCGAACATCATACATATATACCCAGCCCTCAAACGGGAATGGATAGGTTTTAAAAACGAAAACCTCATTTTAATAATAATTTAGAAGAACACCGATTGATCTTGAGTATCACCTTTCAAAAAGTACAAACGTGAAACATCGTTATCGAGACTTTGGAGAACCATTTCGCATTTGATAAAAATGAGGACACTTTCTCTTAGCGAAAACTTTCAGAATATTCGACCCTCGGGTCTAAATAAAAGTGTCTCTAAAACATTGAAAATATCTCAAAACATTTTGGTCCTCGAGGCAGAAAAATTTTGAAATATATTGTGGCACCTGGATGTACCACGAGAAAATAACTCATTTGAAAAAAAATGTCTCGAAATTTATTTCTAAGATATCCAAGTTTTCGAAAATAATTCAATGCCAAAAGGACGATGCCAAAAAGGCTAGAATGCTCAAAAATTTCAGGTAATCACACGGAACATCCTAGCGCTGTGGGTCCCGCATCGGAACCCCAGGCTAAAAACCATTTACAAAAATGCCAAAAAGGCTGATGACGGTAATATTTCAAAATCTCACAGAAGCCATTTACAAAATGCTAAATACCATCATAAGAATTTCGCCAACGCGATCAAGGCCATAATGCCAAAAACTCGGTTAAGGGAATCGGTTTTCGAAATAAAACTCGGTCGGTAAAATACCGAAAGTCACTACAAAAGAACTCACGCAGCGGATAAAAAGAATACAGTTCATCATGCACAATCCAGCAACACTACTCCTCATAAGAACAAAATGTTAGAGTCAAATAACCACATTCAGAACAAAACCACTGGCCCCATTCGAGGCCTCTAAGGACCCTCACGCCCTGGCTAATGAACAAGTCGAACGCGTATAAGCATAAAGCTTCCACAAGAGAACTTGTAAAACGTACAAATCGATTCGAAAATCATCAGCAACGGACAAAAACAACAATAAAAAGACATCACAAGCGACGACACTCCTCGTATAAATCAAATATGAGAGTCGATTAAATACATATCGTGAAATCAAAATCCACATAAGGATTCCATCACTTAACAAACAATCATAAAAATAGCTCGTGTCACACGAGGCACAACACAAAGAAGGGAGACTTACTTCCACAGGTCGCACGAAGATGATGATCGCCCCACGATACTAATCACGACCAACAAACTCAAACGACGCGTCGCGACACGACTCAGTCAGATAAAATCCGATGAAACAAGACTCAAACAACACGACTTGACCCGACAGCCTAGGTTTCCTCAACCTAAGCTCTGATACCATTTATGTAACACCCCCAATCCGCTCAGGGATATTACACGCCGTAGACCCTCCCCTCGAGGATCTACCAGGCTGATAACTAAATCAAACATCTAGACATCGCCTTTAAGGCTAAAATGACTCAGTAGACCGACTTGGTCTTTCAATAATTACTTACAACTCAATTCCAAACACATACCCACGCAGGGGTCAAAATACAATAAACTCCCGTACATCGGGGAAAACATACTACAGCGGAAAAGAAAATACAGCTAGACCAATCCGACATCAACGGATCCTCGTGTGATTAGTATCGTTCATCTTTCATCATCCTTCGTGCCGACCCTGTGCTATGCTCCAAAACCTGAATGCAAAAATAGACATCCACCCCCCGAGTACTCGGGGGTTAGCAAAACTCCACTGTTTTGCTAGTGCAAGTACAAGTGCAAAAATACGAGCCATACAATTCACATTCCACGAATAACAATAATCAGGAATCCTCAAAGATCCAAACGAAACGAAAAGTACTTCCCGAGGCAAGAGTTTGAGAAAACCTTTCAAAATCGAAATATCATAAATCAATGGAAATAATTTATAAAACGGTTTAGAATGCCATCGAGAGTTTTAATAGGAAATAATTTAGGATTATCAAATCCTACTTTTCAAAATCCAAAAGACAAAAGGGGTCACCGCCCCAAAAGTTTACTTTCCGTAAAATAACCTTTACCAAACCGTTGGGATTTTAGCCCCAAATCCGTAAAATGATCTTTACAAAACCGTTGGGATTTTAGCCCCAATCTCATCAACTCACAGTATACAAGAACGACCACAAGGTTCCTCTCCCAACATCAAAATCCACAATTAAAGGATTTAACACAAACAACAAAATACTCTATAGCCATCCTAGCCAAGTAGGCCAAACGAACAACTTACCTCTTACACACTTAGTCAATGCATGCAATCATGAAAACCGTTCAAAAGCACTCATTTCCGGAAATGCCAATATCAAATCACATTTGTAAAAATGCACCACAATTAACCGCGGACCCACAGCTTCGTGGATCCCTGCCGAGACCCCGTCGGATCTAACCCACAGTGGTTAAAAGCAAGCTCGCGGTTCCACAGCTTCGTGGAGCCCTACCGAGACCCCGTCGGATCTAACCCGTAGTGAGCATACACACACAAACACAATACTCATGCAAAACTAACATGCTAAGAATGTAAGTTCATTAAGAATACTCACTAGAGATGGCCATTAACTCGACACCATTATCAAACACTTCAAAACACAATAAAAAGATTAAATACGGAATACACGATTCCATAACTTTAAACAATAGGAGTATCATCATTAAATCCTTCAACGTTCAAAATAATTGAATCATAATCAATTCCCAAAACACGCCGTTCACAAAACACACACGCATTTTGAAAGAAAGCCTTTAACGAGGCCGAACCGAAATCTTTTGAAAACTCATTTCAAACAAATAAACAACACACCAAGGCGATCACCAATTATCATATCCTCAAAACAGGAATAGTATGGACAAGGTACTTGCCTCGAAATCGGCACGCAAGTAGTCCGACGAACACGGCTCAACTGGGAAGCTACGAAACGCCCGATGTCATCGAAAAGGAAGACGACAACGAACGGAAAGGATAATCACCGACGAACACTAGGAATCAACGGAATCGAACCTAACGATTCGAATAACACAATCACAACCAACTCTAGACGATTACGGAAATGGAATACACCCGGAAACCCGCCTACGATTCATGTATATTCGTACCAAAAATAACAACGAGGGCGGACCACAACCAAACCCTCTCGATTCCGTAAAAATCCACAAAATATCCATGAATCCGTAGGAAAACTAAAGATACTAACAATATTAATCGTATACACCATGAATCCACCAACAAAACGGAACGAATCGGAAGAAAATCCCAAAACCCCCAAATTAATCGAAAATAGGGTTCTAGAGATATTACCTTTGGAGATTCAAGTACTAAGATCCGTAGAACACGCGTTAGATTGATCGTCCGGGCTTCACTACCGAAGAAAAATGATGAAAATCAACCCCCCCAATGAATATTGATGAAGAACTCTCTCCCTCTCTCTCCCTCTCTCTCGCGATGCAGGAAGAAGAAAGAAGAAATGAGCAGCGGACGCTCAAAACGACACAATATAGGGGATTGACCGCATTGTGTGCCGCGGCACAGCTGAAGTGTGCCGCGGCACAGGCCAAAAATTTACTCCCAGGTTTCGGCAGTGTGCCGCGGCACGGCCTGCGTGTGCCGCGGCACCCGGTACAGTCGGGTTTTGGTCGCAGGTGTCACACGGGTGTGCCGCGGCACCGGACGGGTGTGCCGCGGCACTGACTCGGCACTGTGCCGCGGCACCGGATGGGTGTGCCGCGGCACACAGTACAGTTCGCTCGACCATCGACTGGAGAAATTTGTGTGCCGCGGCGCACACACCTTGTGCCGCGGCCCACACCCCTTCTGGGTCCCAAAATGATAAAAATGATCCGGAAAGAGAATAAAACGATAGGAATCAATATTTGGGAACCAATAACACGAAATGGATCCACGGCAACCCCGAAACGGCGGTTCCGCACAACAATGACGAGAATACAGTTCAACAGTTGACAGGAAGGACACACTGAAAGGTACACGAGGGTCACTTCGATCGAGAAATACACCAAAAAAAGAAAATTACCGAAATTCGAAATTGCGGATATTACATATTCCATTCTCACAGTGGGTTTCAATCTGGAAACCATTGCTACGTATATTGTTGAAGTTAAGTAAGGTTCGAAGGGCTCTAGATGCATACAGAGCATCGGTAACTTAGAAGACTGCCGTTTAGGCATCAAGAATTGGGCATTACCTCACCCTTTGATGAGTTGGGGGGACCTAATCATCGTAGTTACCGAGGTTTGTTAGGTAACTTATTCGATGAATAGGAGCCTAATTCTAAGAACATTCAAGCTCTCCTCGATTCATTTCTTAGAAAAGAGTGAAATTTCGAACCATAAGCATTCAAGCATTATTCACTACTTCAAAATAAAGCTAAGAATATAACGTAAGCAATATTAATATCTTGTTCGTGAAACAACATTGCATTAGGCCATTATTGAAAATAAAACACCAACACAATCGTCTTGGGGCAACTATACCAAATATAAACGAGAAAGTAAACATAATACTAAGATTCAGTCTATAGACTGTGGCTCGTATGACTCAATTCAATGATTGGTGACTGTGAAATTGACATAGGGGGACTTGTCTAGATCATATTCTTTCATACAGTGAGTTCTCCTTTCTTTGGACTCTCTATATTTTTTGTAGTGAGATGCGACTTGCTTGCTTGCATGGCAGTTCTTGTACCATGTCCAGCATCTCCACAATAGCACTGTTCATTGTCAACTCGAGCCTTAGAGGCGATAGGATGGGTAGGTGCTTTTTGGTTCCCTTAGCTAGTAGAGCCGGGAGCACCAAGTCTTCGCATTACATTGGAAGAACCCTACGTCCTTGACCACGAAGCCTATCATGTCCAGTCCCCTATTCATTGGGGTAGTTTCCAGCTTTCACTTTGCCATAATTGGCCTTGGGAATTTTCTTTGTCCCAAACGACCTGGCATTATTGCTCACTAACACTTCGTTATGCCTCTCAACCACTTGCAGTAGGTTGATTAGCTTACTGAAGGTAGTGATGCGTTTATTATCATGCTCGAGCCTATACTGGTTTGTTAGTATTAGGGCCGAAGTAGGAAAGGTGGAAAGGGTTTTCTGTATTATGTCATCTTCTGTGACGTCCTTTCCACAGAAATTTTAGGCGTACCTTGAGACGGAGCATACCTTTGTTGAAATTGTTGATCCATTTATAGTCGAGCAAGTGGATAGCATTCCAGTACACGGTCAATTTTCGGAGCAAAGTGTCGTGAATGTTCCCAAATTAGCCCTTACGGGCATCCCACAGTTCTTTGAGGGATTTTCAACTGTAGATATTTCCATCTCAAGCTGGGTTCGATGTGTCACCTAAGGAATATAAGTGCACTCACTTTTATCTTATCAGACAGTACTTGGTCTGTGGTGTTAAGGAGCGTACCACTATATTCTTTAGTGATAAATGTGGTCTCGACGTAGGAGACCCATCTATGGTACTCAAGCTCTTTTGAGTCCAATATGTCAAATTTGAGATGAGTTGGATAAGCTATCTTAATACAAGAAAAAGAAAAATGATTTTTCACAGTTTACCATGAGTACTTTCCATGATAAAATTTTCAATAATGGGAGCATTATTATTTTTCGGAACCAAAATATGGTCAAAACTACTTTCGATGCTATTCGAGAATTACCCATGAAATTGCTTTATCATGGTTGAATTTAATATAGAGAGTAGAAATAGGTCCTCTAAAAGTCTACTAGTGATGGGTCCTAATTTGCATGCCATATCTATATATGTATGCACAATATATGTATATATATAGATATAATCACATAATCCTAGGGATATATCTATACACGTATTATGAAGTCAAAGAGGTGTCTTATGCCGCAATAATTATTAATTCAACGTGAATTTAATATAATTCAAGTTGCTTTAAGCAATTCGCTTTAATTTAATTAAAGTTATTAATGTATTATGCTTTAATTGGTTTAATTAAGCATAAATAAATTTATGAAATATAAATATGTATTTAAAGTAATTAAAGCATGTAAAAGCGCGCACGTTACAAATAGTAGGGTTATTCGGATTGTGTACCTTACAGGAAAGACATGATTCTTTCATTGGGCATACCATCAATTTATTTGGTAAATTGCATCTTCATTCCAATCATCGTTTGGATCGTCTTAATACAGGAAGACACGATTCTTTCCTGGAGTATATCGTCAATATGTTTGGTGAAAATGCAATCCTCGTTCAGTCTCGTCCGCTTGAATCTCCGGTGAGAATTCTTGATTCCTCTCCAAAGTGATGTCAAAGGGACTCCCTTGCTTCGAGATTGGAGCTAAAAAAATTCTGTTTTATTGAACTGGGGTTGGATTGGGCGACGGGTCGGGCTAGGCGGTAGCGGGTCGAGTTCTTCTTTCTGGTGCTGGGTCGTGGGTCGGGCAAAGGTTTGTAGCGAGCTAGACGCGAGCAGGCCAGAATCTGGACAACAAGTCGAGTTGTTGTTTGCATCGATCCAGGTGTATAGTTCTGGACAAATCCTCCTCTCACTGGT
The DNA here is from genome assembly GCA_033398695.1 of Orobanche coerulescens. Taxonomy (NCBI): domain Eukaryota; kingdom Viridiplantae; phylum Streptophyta; class Magnoliopsida; order Lamiales; family Orobanchaceae; genus Orobanche; species Orobanche coerulescens. The sequence goes on along the minus strand of CM065816.1, from coordinate 133,573,650 downwards.
TGAATTCACAGCAACGGAGATGTGGGTCGGAGGCACAACTTCTGGTAATAAGTCGCGAATGGAAGTGACGGGCTGCAGCGACCAGGATTGATGTTGCAATCGCGATTGGGAAGACGACAGGCAGCAGGCTGCGAAATTGATGATCTCATCACAATCGGGAAGACGACGAGTAATGGGGTTTAGGGTCGCGGCTGTGCATATTTGGTGCGACGGAGGCTGTGGGGTTCATGGTTGGCGGCTGCAGGAATTAGGGTTAGCGGCCGCGACGGGAATTAGGGTTTTCGGCTGCGTGGCGGTGGTTGACGGCTGGATAGAGTTTTTGCCGAGGGGGAAGGTGAGGTCGCGGAAAGGCGGCGAGCCGGTCTGTGAAGAAGATGACCGGCGACGGCTAGGGTTTCTGGGAAAATCCGATTTTTCGTTTTGTTTTCTTTTTTTTTTTCGGAATTTTGCAGAAAATCGGGAGAGATTTTTTCTTTGCTCAGTTCGGGAACTACGCGCTGATAACGTGTTGAAGGGAAAATAACTGAGACAGAAAGTAGGGCAAAAGTTGTTGTTGTAGTATTCCATTAATGAGCTCTCTTTAAATAGGGAGAAATACATACAATCAGGCCTTAGCCAAACCCTAACTAGGAAAGCCCATAAACTAACACACTTATGCACACAATGAGTATTATTCCTTTAACAGAAGGATAGATTTCCAACCATTTGCAAGGACAGATTTTCGAAGGAAAACCCTATAATACCGCAAACATTTTCCGACTGTTTGCAAAGTATTCTTCTTCAAATTTACTCCCTTCGTCCAATCGATCTTGATTTATATTTTTTTGGGCCGTCCCAAGATACTTGGTCATTTTCTTTTTAAGACACATTTATCTCTCACAACTTTAAATAATATATGTTCATACCATCACTTTATACACTACTTTTCAGTTTTTCTTAAATCCCGTGCCGAAAAACAAATGCTCAAGTTTGATGGGACGGAGGGAGTATATTTTTTCACGACATAAGAAGTAGGGACAAAATAAAGTGCTTTAGTATTAACTTTATTTTCTAATACTACCTCCGTTTTTTTATAAATGCAACATCTGGACTTCCACGCTTGCCAATGCACAATTGTGATTATTAATATCTTCAATTCTTTATTTTTAAAAATTATAAGACGTTGATATTTTGAAAGTATATTTCGAGATGAATCTAACAAGATCTCACATAAATATATTTTTTCATATGTATAAATCACAAAAAAATGGTCAAAAGAGAGTATGTGAACAATGTAATAGTCAACACGTTGCAATAATAAAGTAACGGAGGAAGTACATCTTATTTTAAGGCGTACTGCCCCATCTTCTTAAAAAAATTGTTGTTCGATAATTCATTCTGTTTTTTTCCACTTCCTAATGAAATCTCTCCCATATTTAATCCAGAAAAGGAGCAACGATGTTGTATAATCTAGAGGTAATTTTAATCAACATAAGTTAATGTATTCTTCAGTTGTTGTAGTTGCTTATATCACGAAATTAGTTTCTACCCCTTAAATTCTCTGTATTAACACACGACCCTATATTGTATTTTGTTTTGTTTTGATTGTTTCAATAATATGAACTCTGTAATGGGTGTAGGAGTTATTTCCGAAATATAGGCCTTCCCGGGGTCGATTGGACTCCGGGCCGCGACACAAATCATCCGGGCCGCAACACACTATTTTTTGGCCGAGAAGTCCAGCCACTGTACTCAGGGCCGCGGCCCAAGCCCGCCGGGCCGCGACCCCCTGCTGATGAGCTACAAATCGCTGGACCCTATTGTACTCCGTGCCTAGACGCAGCCCTTCTGTGCCTAAGCCCCTTGGAAGTCACTGTACTCTGCGCCTAGGTGTAGTCCTTATGTGCCTAGGCCCCCTGGGACTTTTTTGCCATTTTTTTTTGAGTGTGCCTAGGCACGCAATGTCTGCGCCTAGGCACACAGGGTCAACCCACTTGGGTTTCTTTTTAGGCATATGTGGTTTTTTCTTCATTCCTTCACCAATTTTTGAGAGCAACAAAGAGAGAAACAAGAGAGAGAAATACATTTCTTCAATTTCCCGGAGATTCATCGATCGGATCGTCGTGATATTTTGACAAGAGCTTGGTAGCTATTGGAAAAATCTTTTCACCGAAGTAGATCGAGGTTTTGAGTCCGGAAGTTTGGGTATTTCGTTAGCTTTTTGTGTAAGCTATTTACGGTGTTTTCTTTTCTCGATCTTGTTGTTATTGTGTATTCCAAATACTTGAAGGTTGATTATTACCAAGTATTTGAAGATTATTGGTGTATACTCTTAGTTTGTATTAGGGACGAATCGTGTATTGTATATTGGTGATAGTGGATTTAAGCGGCTTCGGTCCCGTAGTATTTACTCTCATCTTGAGGGCTTTTCCACGCTAAAATCGTGTCTCGTTATTTATCGTTTTTGGTATATCATTTGTATTATTTTTGTCGAGTTGTAATTGTGTGCTCTACCCGTCGGTAACCACGAAGTTACAATTGAAGATTGGGAAATTGTCAAACGAGGTTCCATATTTTTCATTATGACGTGACTATTGTCGGTGTTTTTCCCAACAAAGTGGTATCGGAGCCACGGGAATTGTTGTTTCATGGTGTTTATTATCTCAATTGTAAGATGGAAGCCAACACGAGTAGAATGGTAAACTTGAATGGTTCGAACTACCACGTATGGAAGGGGAAGATGGAAGACCTTCTATATGTGAAGGATTATTATTTACCGGTTTTTAGCATAGATAAACTGGAAGGCAAGTGCGACGCGGAGTGGACTATTTTGCATCGCCAAGTTTGCGGGTATATTCGACAATGGGTTGATGACAATGTTTTGAACCATATTAGTGGAGAGAAGGATGCTCGAGAATTATGGCACAAGCTCGAGCAATTGTATGCTCGAAAGACGGGGAATAATAAGTTGTTCCTCATTAAACAAATGATGAATTTGAAATATCGAGACGGGACTCCTCTGTCAGATCACTTGAATGCATTCCAAGGCATAATTAATCAACTTGCGGGAATGGGCATTAAATTCAAAGAGGAGGTGCAAACTTTGTGGTTATTGGGCACATTGCCGGATTCTTGGGAGACGTTTCGAACATCGTTGTCTAACTCTGCCCCCGATCGTGTCATTTCGATGGAACTAGCTAACGGGAACATGTTGAACGAGGAGGTCCGAAGAAAAGCACAGGGATCTTCGTCACAATCGGATGTTCTAGTTACCGAAAGACAGGGGAGAGCTCAAAGTAGAGGCCCGAGTAATAGAGGGCCACAAAGGAGTAATTCCCGGGGGAAGTATGCCAATATTAAATGTTACCATTGTGGTAAGAAAGGTCATACAAAGAAATTTTGCCGACAATTGAAGAAGGAAAATCGCCAAGGCCGAGAGAATTCACAAAAAAAGGAGAGCGGTGGTAATGATAAAACCGAAGTAAATACTACTACCGAAGAATTCTTTGTTTGTTGTGATTATGATATGGTGAACCTTGCGAGAGATGATTCGAGTTGGGTGGGCGATAGTGGAGCTACGTGTCATGTTACATCACGTAGAGATTTTTATTCCTATTATACTCCGGGTGACTATGGTATAGTCAAGATGGGTAACGATGGGCTATCCAAAATTGTTGGAGTGGGAGATGTTCATTTGAGATTCGACACCGGTGTGGAACTTGTTTTACAGGATGTAAAACATGGTACGGACATGAGGCTTAATGTTATGTCCATTGGTTTACTCGATGATGATGGTTATCATAGTGGTTTTGGCAAGGGAGTGTGGAAACTCACTCGAGGTTCCTTGATTGTCGGGAGAGGAGAAAAGGAAGGGAAATTGTACATGACACTTCCAAAGGTCACGATTAATTCCGTGAACAAAATCGACAATAATGACATGGCCGAGCTATGGCATAAGAGGCTCGGTCACATGAGTGAGAAAGGAATGGCACTATTTTCGAAGAAGGAGGCGTTATCCGGGGTTCACAAGGTACACCTTAAAAGATGCTCTCATTGTCTAGACGGGAAGCAAATGAGAGTCACTTTTAAGAGTCATACTCCTTCGGGGAAGGAAAATGTTCTTGATCTTGTTCATTCCGATGTTTGTGGTCCTATGAAGACTAGGACGCTTGGTGGTTGCCGATACTTTGTCACATTCATCGACGATCACTCGAGAAAGGTGTGGGCATACACCTTGAAGACCAAAGATCAAGTGTTAGATGTTTTCAAACAATTTCATGCCTCCGTGGAAAGAGAGACCGGGAAGAAGCTAAAGTGTATTCGGATGGACAATGGTGGAGAATACACCGGGCCCTTTGATGAATATTGCCGAGAGCAAGGGATCCGACATCAAAAGACGCCCCCGAAGACTCCGAAACTCAATGGATTGGCAAAGAGGATGAACCGGACTTTAGTCGAGAGAGCTCGATGTTTGCTCTCACATGCCGGATTGCCAAAGTCATTTCGGGGAGAAGCTTTGAACACGGCGGTTCATGTGATTAATTTGACGCCGGGTGTTCCTTTGGAGTTTGATGTCCCGGATAAAGTGTGGAGCGGTAAATGTTGGAACATTTTGTTTCATACATGCTTTAATAATATTTTTATGATTAAGTTGTTACACAAAACAAAACAACAAAAAGACGAAGCAAAGCATCGAAGGAAACGAAGTGCAAAAATCTGGATTTATGCAAGCTTAACGTATGTAACATAAGTTATATAACGTACGTAATGTGAGCCACTTAGCATACGTAAGAGATGATGGTTAGCGTACGTAAAGATGTGTTTCAGAGTTCAAATGAGAAGAACGTTGGGAAGAGTCAAAGTCAAAAAGGCGGCAATGGATATATGACATCAGCAATGACATAAGCTTAACGTACGTAATGGATTGTTGATAACGTACGTAAAGAAAGAAACAAATGTTACTGGATTGAAACTGGACTAAGCTAACGTACGTAAACATGTGAGGTTAACGTACGTAATGTCAGTAGCGTACGTAATGTGAAGAAGATAACGGCCGTAATGGAGTGTCAGGAGGCTAACGGCTAGTAAGGCTTTGGAGCCTATAAATACCATATCCTTGGTATTATTCCATACAACAACTTCAAGCAAACAACTCATTGATCAGATATTCATATTGATATTATTGTTGTTGTGATATTGAACTTATATTGTTAGTTTGAGTGTTTATACATTCAACACATACACGAGAGGTAAAAGAAAAAATACGATTAGATTCAGTGTTATTAGGATCAAGGATCCGGCATTATTAGAATTGCAATCACTATCTTAGTGAGGTTTATCTAGTTCCGATAGAAAGCTAGAGCGGTTGATTCCTTGTCCGATAGAAAAGGAAAACAGTTTAACTTGGACCGACATAAAGACAAGTACGAGTGGTTTATCACGGGCCAATAGAAGACGTGATTGTAACGGTTATCCCTCGACCGATAGAAGAGAGGTGCAGAGGTTTTTATCTTCAACCTATAGAAAAAGATACCGAGAGAGGACGTAGGCTCGATTATAGCCGAACCTCTATAAATCCTTGTGTCGTTTAATTTCCGCACCTTATATTCACGCTTTTGCAACACGGCGCATATTCCGATCTACCTCCATCAATTGGTTATCGGAGCGGTCCTCCAATACACGGATTAACATCCGAGGAGAAGATCCAAATGACGTTCCAAATTGCTCCAGTCAAAGGCCTTGCTCTCAACCGACCACCATTTTTTGATGGCTCAAACTTCATGACATGGAAGAAAAATATGTCTATATTCATCCGAGCATATGACATGGAGCTTTGGAAAGTGATATGCCTTGGTCCGAAAATTCCTCTAAAATCCGACGGTACGCTTAAATCTTTCGAAGAATATGACGACGCGGATTGGAAAAATGACCATCAAAATTGTAAGGCTACTCAATTTCTATTTTGTGCCTTAAATCCGGAAGAGGTCAATCATATCTCATCGTGTGAAAGTGCTGAAGAAATATCGAAAATTCTTGAAATCACACACGAAGGGACAACTCAAGTCAAGGAGACGAAGATCAATATGCTTCTCCATGACTACGAGTTATTCATGATGAAGGGTGACGAGTCCATCACCAACATGCTCGACCGATTTTCGGTCATCACTAATGGACTAGCTTCATTCGGAAAACCATTATCTAGTAGTGAAAAAGTCAAGAAAATTTTACGATCACTACCTAGCGAATGGGACGGCACCGTGACTGCGATTATGGAATCTAAAGATCTCAATACGCTTGATTTTAGCGCCCTCATTGGTTCGCTAATTAATTATGAGATTGTTTTAAAATCACGAAGTGTAAAGCCAAAACCGAAGGAACGATCGATAGCCTTGAAGGCTAAGATGTCAAAAAGAGAAATCCCGGTGGACGAAAGCGACGAAGAATCGGCATATTATGCTAAAAATATTAATAAGTTTCAAACCTTATTAAACCGGAGAAAGAAAGACATCTCGGGCGAATCTAAGAAATTCGACAAAAATTGTCGATTATGTGGTAAACTCGGCCACTTTGCCAAGAATTGCCGAGCTAAACCCAATAAGGAGGTTCTCGTGGAAACTTGGAGCGACGAAGACGAAGATGATGATTTTGTCAATCAAAATAATCTCGCTCTCATGGCCTGAAGTTCATTCGACGATAGCGACGTCGAAAGCCATGTAAGTAATTCTCACGATGAATTATTTGAAGCATTTGAATTACTGCATACCGACTATCAAAATGCTTTATCCGAAATTAAATCCCTTAAATCCAAAAATAAATCATTGGAAATTGAAAATTCCAAAATTCTTGAAAAAGAAAAATTTGTCGAGACCGATCATTCAAAATGCATTGAAAATGAAAATATTTTAAAGAATGATCTTTTGAAAAGTCAAACCGAGCTAAAAAATTTAACGAAAAAATTCTCGTGTGTGTTGTGCGGCGATTAATACGCCTCGAAAGCCGATCGGCATCACGATCAGAGAAGCCAACCATAGAAGACATACTCTGGGCAAACGCCCAGCGATCGGCACAATACGACGACCGTCTTTTGGTACCCAGCAATCGTATTTTGATATCTGGCGATCGTCTTTAATGAGCGAACCAGAGGCGATCGTCTCGTGCCACGTATGGATCCAACATCCGTCAAAGTCGTCGAAGACTGAATCTTGGACGGTGGCCCACGTGCGGATCTTCAAAGGGCGCCGACAGATAGGACCTTTGACCCCAGCCTGTCACCTACCACACCTACAAGCGGGGCCGCCGAAAGTACAAAATGGGTCCTCCCGGACAGCGACCAGACGCGTCTTGGCTTCCCATTGGCTCGCCTGTAGCCACAGCGGCCCAGACTTTAAGGGAACAGCCCCACGTGACGGGACGATCGGCCATCTTATTATAATATAGAAAACGGCGGTCGCCCGCGATCGCCTGAGAGGTCCCAACTACCTTGTCCCCTATAAATAGAGAACTCACTGCAGTGGCCAAAGAAGACGCGATTTTACCGTGAATACAGTGCAAAATACACACAGAAAGAGAATCAAAGACTCATATGGCAACCACTTATACATTCATAGTGATATTCATAGACACTTTTCATACATCCCAAGCAAGAACTCACAGATTTACATATCTGGTTCTTCCGGCAATCTACGCGCTCTACAGCCTAGATAACTAGAAGTCTTTACACTCATTGTAATAGATTCTAACATTAATATTTGTACTCGACAGTATATTTATTAATATCATCTCGCGAGAGCATTCAAGCCCGGGATTAACAACCCCGGCAAATCTTGTGTTATCTATTTTCTCACGGAAGTTTTCTCGCATTTGTTTGTTACTCGATCATTCCAACAATACTATCTTTGGATAATATTGTGGGTAACAACAATTGACGCTAGAAGGAGGGCATCTAAACCTTCATTTTTATTCCTACCATCTCGAAGAACACTCACTGTTCTCCGGACATATACTTGAAGAAACACCCACTGTTCTTCAACAGAAAAGCCTTCAGAAAATGACGTCTGCTACGACTTCCAAGAGAGCCACCCTAAGATCCACTGGAAATCTCATTCCGGCCCGGACCGAATCCCAGCCCACGGCGAAAGGCGACCGTGGTGACGCTAGGCTCTCACTCCCGCCCCCGAGGGACGGTTCGAGCCTCTCACTCGATCAGTTCCAGACCGCGGAACAGATCGAGGAGGCTATAGCCATCCTCAGGGAGCGACAGAAGGCCTACGACTCGCCCACCATCACTCCGTCGGCCATCCGCCGGGCAGGCAAGCGGAAGCTTAAGGGGATCTATGTTGAGAAATCGACAGAAAGCCCCGAGCCGCAGGAGAAGTCTCTCGTGAGGCGGGACGATTACGTCTTCAGCCGCCTAGGGAGCGATCCCTCATGGTGACCCGGGCACTCAGGCCCCAGCCATGAGACATCGGAGTCCGAATCCTTTACCAGGAGTTCGACATATCCGACTCCCAGGAGACAGGCCGGTCAGCAAGCCCCCGCTCGCCCAAGAAATGAACCCACTGGCAGGGAACTCGTCATTCACCACGGGGCCAGGGGATCAGTACACGATCGCCTTGGCTCGCGCTCTGGGATCCAATCGGCGAGCAGTCAGGCGACAGCGATGGCCGCCATGCAACGCCAGCTCGACGAGATGAAGACGCTCTTGGAAAATGGGGCAGGCGCCGGGAGATCGGTCGTTAGGCCAAGCGAACCACTCGCGGTTCAGATCGAGCTCGCCCCAGTCTAACCAACAATCAATCCCCCACAAACGCCTCTATATGAGGGGAGATCGGATCCGGAAACCCACTTGAGCAAATTCCGGATCTACATGACCGGATGCGGAGCATCAGATGTGACCAAGTGTCGAATGTTCCCATTAACCCTGGGCGACCTCGCCCACAGGTGGTACATCTCACTACCACCTCGCTCGATCAACTGCTTTGAGAAGCTGGCGAAAGTCTTCACATCGTACTTCGCCGCCAAAGTCGCTCGCCCTGAAGGCCCCCACCGCATGATGAAAATCAGGCAGGGGAAGGACGAATCAGATGAGGATTACATCGACCGGGTAGACAAGATAGTCCTCACCGACGAGCCCATCAGCGACGAGCTCGCCCTCTACTTAGTCCTAGGTAGATTCTGCGGGCACTCACCCATGTTCAGGCACCTCACCAAAGACATTCCTCCAAACTACTCGGTCTTCCGCGTCAGATCCGCCGACTTTTTGGCCAGGCAGAGGATGCTCTCCCTCCACTTAGACGAGGGACCGTCCGGAGAAGGAAAGGCACCATCCCATGTCCAGAAGAAGGCGGTCGCCAAGCCCAGAAAGGCGGTCGCCAAGCCGCCTGGCGAGTTAAAAGCCTTCGAGGATGTAGAGGTCCACCTTCTCCACAACCTCAACTTATCTCCGGCCCACATCTTCAACGCGATCAAAGGGCGTGAGTGGCTCTCTAAACCAAAGCCGATAAGGGATCACGGTCACCTAGATCGTAGCAAATTCTGTGCATACCACAAGAGTCCCGGCCACAACACCAGCCAATGCCGCGACCTCCTCGCATCCGCGACTCGCTTTGAGGAAGGCAAACTGGACAACTTGGTCACCAAGCCAGAACCTAGGACAGAGAGAGCCGGAGGGCGCGAGCGCCGACCAAACGAAAGAACTCCTTCCAATTCGGTCGCCAGAATCGAGCATGAGCCGGAGTACTCTGATGAGTCAATCCCTCCGATCAACCCTGGCGGTCGGATCAACATGCTTCAAGCAGGAGATGGAAACCTCGGGGGCCTTTCCCCGGTTTCCACCATGTCAAACAGGAAGCGAAAGGCCGAGCTGAGGGCGTTCGCCGGGGTCCATACCGTGGTACCTCCGGAGCCGACCATTTCTAAAGACGCACTCATCACCTTCTCCAACAAGGACAGGGAGGGAGTGCAATGCCCCAAAGAGGATGCACTGGCGATCTCTGCTTGTATCCTTGGGAAGATGGTCGATCGCGTGCTGGTCGACAATGGAAGTTTCTGCAACATCATATTCAAATCCGCCGTGGACCAGCTCGGAAACTTGACCAAATTCATCAAGCCGTTCGACACCGTGCTCCAAGGGTTCGGCGACAACACAGTCCAAGCCTACGGAAAGATCAAGCTCTCTGTCGAGCTAATATGCTTTTACGATCCCAAGGTTAGGATTACTAGGAACCTAAACTTTGTAATCATAGATATTCCCAGCATCTATAATGGGTTCCTGGGTCGCCCCTTTCTAGAAATCTTTGAGGCGGTCGCCTCGTCTTTCTTTTACTGTATCAAATTCCCCACTGCCGATGGGATGGTCGGTACTGTAAAAGGAGATCAGCTAATGGCAAAAAGATGTTTGAATTACTCCTATGTTGTTACTTCTCTCAATACTTCCCATGCTATGTATAACATTGAAGCGATCGATGATCAACCCATGGAGATCGACGTGCCGAGCACATCGTACCAACCCGACTCAGAGGATGTCATCTCGGTTCGATTAATGGACAACATCGAGCCAAGGATCGGTTTCGAGCCAAGTCTCGACATCGATCCAAGGATCGAGTCCGGAGATCGTTCCAAACGAGAGGCGACCGTCCCAGTCGAAGAGTTGGAAGGCATTACGATGGACCCGGCTCATCCAGAACGGGAAGTACAGATCGGCGCGAGCATCGACCGCGAACTAAAAGGGGATCTGATCAATTTGCTACGTAATAACATCGAAGTCTTTGCCTGGTCGCATCAAGATATGGTCGGCATAAGTCCTGAGCACGCTTGCCACTATCTAAAGATCGACCCGGAAATGAAGCCTGTTCACCAAAAACGTAGGAAATTCGGTCCCGAAAAATACGCGGCGCTCGACGTAGTAGTCCAAAAATTACTCAACAACAAATTAATCGGGGTAGCTACAGACGAACCACAATGGGTCGCCAACGCGGTACTCGTCAAGAAGCCAACTGGTTCCTGGAGGTTATGCATCGACTTCACCGATCTCAACGCGGCATGTCCAAAAGATCACTTTCCGATGCCTCATATTGATCACTTGGTTGATAGCACAGTTTGCGAAATGATGTCGTTTATGGATGCCTTCGCCGGATATCATCAAATCCCAATGACGGAGAAAGACATAAAACACACATCTTTCCACACGGAAAAAGACATACTTTTGGGTCCAAATGCCGTTCGGCTTGAAAAACGCAGGGGCAACCTACCAGCGACTAGTCAACAGAATGTTTGCCAATCAGATCGGCAAGACCATGGAGGTCTACATTGACGACATTGTGGTCAAAAGCCTCAAGAAAGAATATCACCTCAATGATCTCGCCGAGACATTCGCCATCCTCAAAAAATTCAATATGAAGCTGAACCCCAAGAAATGCAACTTCAGGGTAGGCTCCGGGAAATTCCTGGGGCACATTGTGAGCCAAAGGGGATCGAGGCGAACCCCACCAAGATACAGGCGATCCTTGAAATGCAGGAGCCGCGAAATATCAAGCAGGTACAACGCCTCACAGGTTGTCTAGCCGCCCTCAACCATTTCATATCTCGACTCGACGATAAAAGCAAGCCTTTCTTCGCGACCATCAAGAACAAGAAGTTCGCATGGACGAAGGAAAGTCAGATAGCATTCGCCAAAATAAAGGAATATCTATCTAACCCCCAGATCCTGGCAAAGCCGATCCTCGGTGAGAAACTATTCCTTTACCTGGCAGCCTCGGAGGTCGCACTGAGTGCCGTTTTGGTGCGAGCAGAGGGACAAGTCCACTTGCCGATCTACTATGTTAGTCAAGCGCTCCATGACGCTGAAACACGTTATACACCATTGGAGAAGATCGCCTACGCCCTTGTCATGAGTGTCCGTAAACTAAGGGCTTATTTCTTCGAACATCAAGTGGAAGTCCTGACAACTCTACCTCTGAGACAAGTTCTACACCGACCAGACACCAACGGGCGACTTCTCAAGTGGTCACTGGAGATCGCCCAATACGGTATTACTTACGCTCCTCGCACGGCAATCAAAGGCCAAGCTCTGGCGGACTTCGTGGTGGAACTAACGTTCCCTCACAGTCCAACCCAGGTCGGCCGACCTGCCTGGAAGTTATATGTGGATGGCTCAGTGACCAATTCGAGAGTAGGGGCAGGGATTGTCCTCATCAGTCCCGACGGACAAAGTTTCACTAATGCTGTGCGTTTCAGCTTTCGTGCGACCAACAATGAAGCCGAATACGAAGCCTTGGTAGGTGGGCTCGATCTAGCCCTCGCCCTAGATGTTTGTCACCTCCATATCTTCATGGACTCCCTTTTGGTCGTGAACCAAGTCAAGGGAGAATATGAGACGCGCGGCGAACAGATGGTCAAATACCAAGAGCTGGTCGCCGAAATGTGCACAAAATTTGAAGAAGTGCTAATCGAACAAGTCCCGAGAGAGCACAACTCCCAGGCCGATGCCCTTTCCAAACTAGCATCATCGGATGGGGTAGCCGACTTCTCCAATATCCAAATCACAAAGTCAGCAAGGTCGGCGATCGACAGAAGCCTGGTTACCACGGTTGCCATTGCCGAAGAGAACTGGATGACTCCGTTCATCAAATACTTAAAGGACGGAACGGTCCCTGACGACCATGTTAAAGCTCGCCAATTCCAGCTCTGTGCGATCAGATATACCCTATTGGACGACCGGCTTTACAAGCGAGCCTTCAGCCTTCCCCTCCTCAAGTGTATTACACCGGAGGAAGGTCGGCTCGTCTTAGCCGAGATCCATGACGGGATTTGCAGAAACCATGCGGGCAGGCGAGCTCTCATCCATAAGACAGCCAGGCAAGGTTTTTTCTGGCCATCGCTTCAGAAGGATGCGATCGCCTATGCCAGATCGTGTCATAGGTGTCAAATAATGGGCCCCAACATTAAACTATCCCCCGAACAGCTCACCTCCATGTATAGCTCTTGGCCATTTGCGCAATGGGGCATCGACCTTATAGGTCCCTTGCCGACGGCTCCAGGGGGCTGTAAGTTCGCCATCGTAGGGGTCGACTATTTCACCAAATGGGCTGAGGCCGAACCGCTCAACAAGATCGGCCAAGAGCAAGTGATCAAGTTTATCTGGAGAAACATCATATGCCGATTCGGTCTGCCCCAGGCCATCATCTCCGACAATGGAAAGCAATTCGACGGCTTAGGAGTCATGCAATTCTGTGAAAAGTGGGGAATCAAAAGGTTGTTCTCAGCACCCTATCACCCTCAGACGAACGGGCAGGTAGAGGCAGTGAACAAGATCCTCAAACACACAATTAAATCGCGGCTCGAATCCAGACAAGGACGATGGGCGAGCGATCTCCCGGACGTTTTGTGGTCCTATCGAACGACGACCCATAATTCAACCGGTGAAACCCCGTTCGCCCTGGCCTTCGGAACAGAAGCGGTGATCCCCTCGGAGATCGCCGTCCTCAGTCATCGGACAGAGCAAGAGATGACGACTGACAATGAGGTGGCCCGATGGATCGATCTCGACATGCTCGAAGAACGGCGACTGACCTCAGAAATGAAGAACACAATCCACAAAAGGCGATCCGAGAAGTTCTTCAATTCGAAGGTCAAGGAAAGAAGGTTTCAAGTAGGCGATCTCGTCCTCAAGAAGATCCAAACCCATACAGGCGTCTTTGGTCCGAACTGGGAAGAACCCTTCAGGATATCTAAATGGCTAACTAAGGGAGCCTACGAGCTTGAACATCCTGACGGTACTCCGGATCAATACCCCTGGAACGCCGTACATCTGAAGAAATACTACCAGTGAAAATTTTGGAGTCATTTTCTACTAATCCTATGTACAAGGAATATAATGAGATTTTTTGCTATCCCGTTTATTTTGGCGATCACCCCACCGAGCGTTTCACATACCGACGAGGATCGTCATCCAATCATGACGATCCGAGGTAGAAGCAATGCGGCCATGGTCCTGGAGGTTGATGGAACCAACAGCTTCGCCCATGCAAGGTTCCTTTGGGCTGAGATCGCCCGCCCTTCGTTTAAATACGAGGCCGGCGTAGCCGAAGGACCCTCCAAAATAATCAGTGGACACGTTCGCACGTCCTCAAGGTACATCATCTAACATGGTGAACCCGGACAATGCGACGTGCCACTACCCCCGTCTCAACGTACACCGTCGAGGGTCGCCATCTTCATGGCGGGCTGAGGTGGAAGCAGAGCTAACAAGCCGCAGACGTGCAGTCGAATAAGCCGACGACGCCCCGTGCAAGGACTCCTCCAGACCAAGATCACCCGCCTTTCGTTTTAACACAAGGCAGGCACAGCCTAATGGAGGACCCTCATAAAAAAGTGAGTCGCGGGATATACAGTGTCCCTCGCACACAAAGACACGATTGGGGAGGTCGATCCATCGAACTCCCCGACCGTGCACGATTCTTCAGAATCGGCAAAACTGAAGATAGCTCGCCAGACAAACTAATTTTTGTTCCCTTAGTTACAATAAGCAAACAAAAACAAGGGGGCAGAGATAGGTCGAGCTAATCCCAAATGCAATCGGACAGAAAGGAACCACGCCCGATCGGCTTCGCTCAAACACACGCAGGACGATCGGAATCGTTCGACAAAAGTTACAAGTAAGAGTTTCGATTCAAAACATATCAATACATTCAACACTCAGACAATCGGTCGGGTAAACAAGACATCGGATGCAATCATACACGTACTTGTAAAAATTGCACGCAAACATTCAAGGGCGATCGAACGTAAAAAGACAGTGTGAAAAGAGAAATATTTTTCATATCGAAGACGTCGTACATTATGAGGCCTGAAGGCATTACAAAAGGAAAGCAGAAAAGTACAAGTTACAAAGGAAAACAAAATATCTCTTAAGGCCCCGCCGGCTGGTCATCGCCCTCAGGTTGCGGATCGGCTTGGGCCCCCCCATCGGCCTTAGGATGAATGAGTTTGCCAGTATACCAACTCAAGTCGATCCCAAAGTCGACAAGGTCAAGGATCGGCAAAGAGAACTCCGGGTGCAGAGGGTGCTCGAGCGCATAGGCTTTGAAGCTCTCCATCAAGTGACCGATCTCGATCCCTGCCTTTTTGGCGGCTCGAACGGCGTCGGCATAGGCCACATAATTGGCGAACTCGCCGACGAATGCAATATTAAGAAAGGGATCAGTCTCGATCGCCTTGAGCTGCCCTCTCAGCTCCACGGCCGTCTTCTCTGCCTCCGCCAACTCGACCACCTTGGCGGCATTCTCTCCCTTGGCCTTCTCCAGCTCCTTCTTCGCCGTCTCCAGCTCACCGCTGAGCCGATCCACCGTCGCCTTCAGCCCGGACGCCTCCTCCTGCGAAGCCGCATGCTTCCGGCGGGTTTCCTTCTCCTGATCACGGAACCAGTCGACAACCTCCTTGGAGCGGCTCAGCTCCTGCTTCAAATGGTCAACGTCATGTTTAGCCCTTTTGGCCGTCTCCACATACTCCTTCTCCATAGACTGGATCCGGTTGGCAAACTCAATGTTGGCGTTCCGAGCGGCCTCAAGATTGCTATGGAGGCGAGCAGTGGAGGGTCGCCCCTCGAAATCCTTGGCAGCCTGGACGGCCATCGTCGCCGTCTGGAGAGCCAGGGCGATGGTCGCCTGCATGGCATCTCCAGATCGCCGACGAGCGATCGCATCAAGATCGGTCGTCCAGGCCTTGGGCAATGAGGAGATGGCCTTCTGGACGTAGGTAGGGACGTCGAGGGACTTTGGTGGAGACTTACTCGACAAGAAGTCGAGCACCATGGGAGCGACGTCAGGGTCAGCAAGGCGAATCCTGCAGCGCAAACAAAAATGACAAGGGAGTTAGGGCTTGTTTACTTTTTACTTAATCAGCTTAATGCTTAATCAGCTTAATCGATCAGCTATATTTTGCTGTTTACTTTCTACTTAATGATCTTAATAATGTCTTTTTCATTAAGCAACTTTTGGGGTGTCCTTATCATTAAGACAGAAATACTTTCCCAATATACCAAAATTACCCTCTTTAATAATAAAAGAATTGAGTATATATAGTATAAATTATCATATAATCTTAATTATAATTGAGTATATATAGTATAAATTTAAAATATATATTAATATTATACATTTAAAATTCATAAAATATAAGCTATTTATTGATAAAAAAATTAATATAACTATATATATATATATATTAAAATATAACTTAATATACTTATAAATATATTGTCTGATTATTTAAATATACACGAAAATTATAATATGATTTATGAATATAAATATATTATAATATAAATTAAAATATATATTATTTTATATTATATAAATTGAATTTTTATATTGACTATTAAAAAAATTAATATAACTATATATAATAAAATATAACTTAATATATTTATAAAAATATTGTCGATTATTTACATATACCTAAAAATTATAATATGATTTATGAATATATATTATAATATAAATTAAAATATATATTATTTTATATTATATAAATTGATTTTTATATTGACTATTAAAAAAATAATATAACCATATATTAAAATATAACTTAATATATTTATAAAACTATTGTCTAATTATTTAAATATATCTGAAAATTATAATGTAATTTATGAATATATATTATAATATAAATTAAAATATATATTATGTTATATTATTTAAATTGATTTTTTATATTGACCATTAAAAAAATAATATAACTATATATATTAAAATATAACTTAATGTATTTATAAAAATATTGTCTGATTATTTAAATATATCTGAAAATTATAATAAGATTTATAAATATATATTATAATATAAATTAAAATAAATATTATGTCATATAATTTAAATTGATTATATAAACTAAAATGCTCAATCTGTCCTTTATTAAAAAGGACTTAATTCATATTGAGGGGTAAAATGGTCATTTCTGTCATTCAGATAGTTCATTCAGAAAAGAAAGAAACAGCAGGATATTTTTTCAAATCAGACATATTAATCCACTCAGACAGCTTAATCCATTCAGGTATTAATGGAAAAAAAGTAAACAGCCCCTTAGTCTATATCTCACTCAAAATGCCTAACTCGGAAATTTCGATCCTTTCTTACCTGTTGACCAGCTCGGGATCGCGGCCAAAATAAGGCTTGCCCCGAGAGGTTTCCGCCTCAGCGATCGCCACCTTCTTCATGGGGCCGCCCGATGACCGGGAGCCGGACGCCGAGGGCCTAGGGCCTGATCCCTCCGTCATCGGGATGGCAGAAATAGGAGCCGCATCAACTGAAGGCTCAAGAATGGACACATCCGCCTCAGTAATCGGCAGGGACTCCCCCGGCCTCCGCCTCTTGCGGCGCTGAAGTTGTTCCTCTTCCTGAACTATCGGCTCGGCGACCGGCACCTCAGCAGGCCTCACCACCGGAGCAGGGCGAGACGTCGTCGCAGGAACGCGACCGGTCTTCTTACCTAGGTGAAGGCGACCGATGAGTCCTGGGTTAGACATGGCAATCTCTGGTGGTGGCTCGGTAAAGAGGGGAAAATGAGTCTCTGTCAAAGAAGAAATACAAACAAGTTAGACAACTACTTAAACGCTACGACCTCCTGGAGGCAATCGTCAAGCAAGGAAGCACCACTTCAGCTCATACCTGGAACTTTCAAGTGACGAGGGAAGCGAAATAATCGAGTCCCCAACCAATGAAGTTCGTTACCAAGCGAGCGAACGTCAATGAAGGAATCCGGCAAGGCACGAATCCACTCCCAAACGATCAAGAAATCGAAAGAGAGATCGCTGATCGCTGGAACGAGAGGTCCTGCAAACAGAAAACGAAATTAGATCAGTCCAAGATAAGCTCGATCAAAGGGAGAGTTAAAATCCTTACTCGGATTCCTCTCCCGAAAATTGGTAGGAATATCCAACTCCTCCTCCGGCCTGTCACTCGATGCCGATCGCCACGCTCCGCCGACCCAGCACCATTTCGCCAGATCGCCCCAGGATTTGTTCGGCACATCGAGGACCACTCTTCCCATTCGGCCCTGGATATGATTACCGCCGATCGACCCTTTCTGCGCAGCCAGTTTAAACAAATAGTTCATCTCCATCGCAGAAAGGAGGCGAAACAACCGGTGACCGCCAAAAAGTGTCAAAGTGCAGATGACCTGTAGCCAAGCATTCGGCGTCAGTTGGAGCAGCGCCAAATTCCAGGCGATCAACAGGTAGGAGACAGCGAATGGGAAAGGGAATCGCAGACCGGCCTCCATGATCATCTCACTAACGACGACCATTCCCTCGGGCGGTTGATCGGCACGTTCATTTTCCGGTGGCACGTGCAGGGAGACGTCAGAGGGAATATGATATTTTGCCCTCCAGCAGTTCACGTATTTCCGGGTCGCCGAACTCCGGATCTTACCAAGGGTCCACTGAGACGGGTCGGCGGCCCGAAACACCGTCCATTTCACATGTTCATAAGGGTGAGCGGCGGAGTAGGCTTCGAAGTCAAATTCCGGACAGGGTCCGGCGATCCCCTCCATAATCTTGGCAAAAGCCATATAGGCGGGGCCAAATACACTCTGCCGTTCCCAAGTTAGCCACTCCAGTTCGTCCTCATCCGCCGGCGAGCCCCCCTGCTCCGCCTCGCCGCCATCCTCGCCACTGCGGCCTCATTGAAAAGCTCTTCGAGTTCTGCGGGTGTAATCCCCGCACGAATAGCCTCAACGGCCGTTTCCATGTCAACTCCAACGGGAATCTCCTCCCGGTCAGGCGAAGCCGTGTCGGCGGAAGAACTTCCGGTCTCAAAGGTTTTGGATCCTCCCGACATATTATAGAAAGTAAAGGGAGAGAGAAGATTGATTTTTCTTACCTAGAGAAAGGAAGACGATCGGCACAAGAAGCTCCGGAAAATTCTGCAGAGTTTCGGCTAAAAATGCAAGGATGCGTGAAGGGTGAGAATGAAGAAGCCCTAGCCCCATTTATAGATGGAGGCGGGGGCCTCTGTGCAAATAGGCGAAAGTCCGAGGGCTGAATAGCAACCGTCAGTGAGGGGACGCATTAAATGCGGCCTTCGAATCCCGCGTACGCGTATTTTCGAGGGCACGCCAGGCGACAAATATGACAGACCATCGGACTCCACCAATAGTAGCGCGATGCGTGTCCTTGCAATGTTTCGAGAGCCCACCTTCATTTCCCGCTATTCCCAGCGCAAAAAAGAGATCGTCCAAAGTTGAAAGCAGATCGCCTGATCGTCTAAACATCGGCGATCGCCAACAGTGCCACCTCACCCCGTGTTTTCAACATCGAGGCGAGCTGGGCGGCAATTGTTGTGCGGCGATTAATACGCCTCGAAAGGCGATCGGCATCACGATCAGAGAAGCCAACCATAAAAGACATACTCTGGGCAAATGCCCAGCGATCGGCACAATACGGCGACCGTCTTTTGGTACCCATCGATCGTCTTTTGATATCTGGCGATCGTCTTTAATGAGCGAACCAGAGGCGATCGTCTCGTACCACGTATGGATCCAACATCCATCAAAGTCGTCGAAGGCCGAATCTTGGACGGTGGCCCACGTGCGGATCTTCAAAGGGCGCCGACAGATAGGACCTTTGACCCCAGCCTGTCACCTACCACACCTACCGACAGGGCCGCCGAAAGGTACAAAATGGGTCCTCCCCGGACAGCGACCCAGGACGCGTGCTGGCTTCCAATTGGCTCGCACAGCTGGCCACAAGCAGCGACCCCAGACTTTAAGGGAACAGCCCCACGTGACGGGACGATCGGCCATCTTATTATAATATAGAAAATGGCGGTCGCCCGCGATCGCCTGAGAGGTCCCAACTACCTTGTCCCCTATAAATAGAGAACTCACTGCAGTGGCCAAAGAAGACGCGATTTTACCGTGAATACAGTGCAAAATACACACAGAAAGAGAATCAAAGACTCATATGGCAACCACTTATACATTCATAGTGATATTCATAGACACTTATCATACATCCCAAGCAAGAACTCACAGATTTACGTATCTGGTTCTTCCGGCAATCTACGCGCTCTACAGCCTAGATAACTAGAAGTCTTTACACTCATTGTAATAGATTCTAACATTAATATTTGTACTCGACAGTATATTTATTAATATCATCTCGCGAAAGCATTCAAGCCCGGGATTAACAACCCCGGCAAATCTTGTGTTATCTATTTTCTCACGGAAGTGTTCTCGCATTTATTTGTTACTCAATCATTCCAGCAATACTATCTTCGGATAATATTTTGGGTAACAACAGTGTGGAAACGAGAAATTTGAACAAATGCTCTCGGTTCAGAAATTTACTTTGAACAAACAGGGGTTGGGATTCAAATAAAATTTTAAAACCGAATCCGTGAACTTGAAGATACCCCATTGCGAAAAATGTTTGCAAAATTGGGCACCATATTTCAAACTGTAAAAGCCCAAGACGGACGATTAAAATTAAAAAAATTTGGATTCCTAAAGGAATCACCATCCCAAACATCGTTCACGTCTCGAAACAAAAATCAGCTATAGGTTGTATCCCCAAAAATTAATTTGTATTTTACTTAGGGGGAGTATAATTTTAAAAAAAAGGGAGATAATATTTTCAGGGGTGTTACACACCTATTAATACATATAGTTATATTCATCATTTTGTATCATGCATACTTTATATTTGGTATCCTATATCCAATTGGTATTTTTTTTATTATTACACTTTTTGATGAAAACAAAGAGGGGGAGAAAGGAGAAAAATGGGATTAACCCTGAAAGGGGGAGAAAATTGAAGTTGAGTCGAAAAGATGATGCTGAAAAGAAAAATGATGAGACGTCGAAAAGATGATGAAAATTTGAAAATTCGAAAAAGAAAAGAAGGAGTCGAAAAAGAAAAGGAAAGAAGAAGTAAACAAAAAAGAAATGGGAGAAGATACTAACGAAACAGACAAAGTCAAAAACTTTAGTCTGTAAATATATACATATATTTGTATTTTTGCAGGTAAATCCCATTGACAAAGTGTTGTTTTGTAATCATCAAAAAGGGGGAGATTGTTGGAACATTCTGTTCCATACATGCTTTAATAATGTTTTTATGATTAAGTTGTTACACAAAACAAAACAACAAAAAGACGAAGCAAAGCATCGAAGGAAACGAAGTGCAAAAATCTGGATTTATGCAAGCTTAACGTACGTAACATAAGTAATATAATATACGTAATGTGAGCCACTAAGCATACGTAAGAGATGATGGTTAGCGTACGTAAAGATGTATTTCAGAGTTCAAACGAGAAGAACGTTGGGAAGAGTCAAAGTCAAAAAGGCGGCAACGGATATATAACATCAGCAATGATGTAAGCTTAACGTACATAATGGATTGTTGATAATGTATGTAAAGAAATAAAGAAATGTTGCTGGACTGAAACTGGACTAAGCTAACGTACGTAAACATGTGAGGTTAATGTACGTAATGTCAGTAGCGTACGTAATGTGAAGAAGATAGCGGCCGTAATGGAGTGTCAGGAGGCTAACGGCTAGTAAGGCTTTGGAGCCTATAAATACCATATCCTTGGTATTATTCCATACAAAAACTTCAAGCAAACAACTCATTGATCAGATATTCATATTGATATTATTGTTGTTGTGATATTGAGTTTATATTGTTAGTTTGAGTGTTTATAGATTCAACACATGCACGAGAGGTAAAAGAAAAGATACGATTGGATTCGGTGTTATTAGGATCAAGGATCCAGCATTATTAGAATCGCAATCGCTATCTTAGTGAGGTTTATCTAGTACCAATAGAAAGCTAGAGCGGTTGATTACTTGTCCGATAGAAAAGGAAAAGGATTTAACTTGGACCGACACAAAGACAAGTATGAGTGGTTTATCACGGACCAATAGAAGACGTGATTGTAACGGTTATCCCTCGACCGATAGAAGAGAGGTGCAGAGGTTTTTATCTTCAACCTATAGAAAAAGATACCCAGAGAGGACGTAGGCTCGATTATATCCGAACTTCTATAAATCCTTGTGCCATTTAATTTCTGCACCTTATATTCACACTTTTGCAACACAGCGCATATTCCGATCTACCTCCATCAGTAAAGACATCTCATACCACCACTTAAGGGTTTTTGGATGTAAAGTTTTTGTACACATTCCGAATGATGAGAGATCAAAGCTTGATTCCAAGACGAAGCCATGTATTTTTATTGGTTACGGGCTTGATGAGTTCGGGTATAGATTGTATGACCCGGTGACCAAGAAGCTTGTTCGGTCAAGAGATGTTGCTTTTGTTAAAGATCAAACGATGAAGGATGTTGAGAATGGAGAGTCGGCTCCACAACATGACTATGATCTTATTGATTTGGACCCCGTTCCTCCACAATATATTGAGACACCCGGTGGAGAGGATGTCCAAAATGATGAACAACATGATGCCGATGACAATGATGAGTTGATACAAGAGGACACCGATGGAGCTCATCCTGAGCTACCCGTGACGAACATGCCATCTTTTGTTCCACATAGACGGTCGATGAGGGTCCGTCATCCCTCCACTCGTTATTCGGCCGATGAGTATGTCTTACTCACCGACGAGGGAAAGCCCGAATATTTTGTGGAGGATATGGAGGATGAAAAGAAGAAGAAGTGGATAGATTCCATGCAAGACGAGATGAGTTCCTTGCATGAGAATAACATGTACGAGTTGGTGAAGTTGCCGAAAGGCAAGAGAGCTTTGAGGAATAAATGGGTGTATAGGGTGAAGTCGGAGGAGCATACTTCGTTGCCCTGATACAAAGCTAGACTCATAGTGAAAGGATTTAGTCAAAAGAATGGCATTGATTTTGACGAGGTTTTTTCTCCGGTTGTGAAGATAGGATTGATTCGATTGGTCCTTGGTATTGCGGCTAGTATTGATCTTGAGGTTGAGCAAATGGATGTCAAGACAGCATTTCTTCATGGAGACCTTGACAAAGAAATTTATATGAAGTAACCGGAAGGGTTTGGGGTCAAAGGCAAAGAGGATTATGTTTGTAAACTCCGGAAGAGTTTATACGGGTTGAAGCAAGTACCACGGCAATGGTACAAAAAGTTTGAGTCGGTTATGGGGGAGCAAGGCTATCGAAAGACGACCCTAGACCATTGCGTATTTTTTATGAAATTTGGAGATGATGATTTTATCATCTTATTGCTTTACGTGGACGACATGTTGATTGTTGGCAAGAATTCCGAAAGGATTGCCAACTTGAAGAAAGAATTGAATAAGTCTTTTGCTATGAAAGACTTGGGGGCCGCTAAACAAATTCTTGGGATAAGAATTACTCGGGATAGAGCAGCCCGGAAATTACACATGTCACAAGAGCAATATATCGAGAAGGTGCTTAAACACTTCAACATGGACAAGGCTAAAGTTGTTAGTTCGCCTCTTACTAACAATTTTAAATTGACGAGCAAATATTGCCCTAAGATGAAGGAAGAGATTGAGGAAATGGCTAAAATTCCATATGCCTCGGCGGTCGGGAGTTTGATGTATGCCATGGTATGTACTAGGCCCGACATTGCTCATGCCGTGGGAGTGGTGAGCCGTTTTCTATCAAATCCGGGAAAGAAGCATTGTGAAGCCGTAAAATGGATATTTAGATATTTACGGGGTACGTCCAAATTGGGGATTACGTTTAGAAATGGGAAAGCAATGCTTGTTGGATATTCCGATTCGGATATGACTGGTAACGAAGATAACCGAAAATCCACTTCCGGTTATTTGATGACATTTGCAGGGGGAGCCGTGTCATGGCAATCAAGAATGCAAATATGCGTTGCCTTGTCTACAACGGAGGCCGAGTATATTGCGGTGGTTGAAGCGAGTAAAGAGCTTTTATGGTTGAAAATGTTTTTACGAGAGCTAGGCTTCCGGCAACGACGTTACGTGGTTTTTTGTGATAGTCAAAATGCGATTCATTTGGCTAAGAATGCGACTTTTCATAAGAGAACAAAACATATCGATGCGAGGTACCATTGGATCCAAGATGCATTGGAGGATGGTTTATTTGAACTTGATAAAGTTCATACCGATGATAATGGTTCCGATATGTTAACCAAGGCGTTGAGTAGAGAAAAGGTGAAAGTGTGTTGTTCGATCTCTGGGATGGCAAACTCTTCCTATATTCCAGAAAGGGGGAGATTTGTAGGAGTTATTTCCGAAATATAGGCCTTCTCGGGGTCGACTAGACTCCGGGCCGCGGCACAAACCATCCGGGACACGGCACACTATTTTTTGGCCGAGAACTCCTACCACTGTATTCCGGGCCGCGGCCCCCTACTGATGAGCTATAAATCGCTGGACCCTACTGTACTCCGTGTCTGTGCCTAGGCCCCCTGGAACTCACTGTACTCTGCGCCTAGGCGTAGCCCTTATGTGCCTAGGCCCCCTGGGACTTTTTTGCCATTTTTTTTAGTGTGCCTAGGCACGCAATGTATGCGCCTAGGCACACAGGGTCAACCCAGCACTTGGGTTTCTTTTTAGGCAGATTTTTCTGCGGTTTTTTCTTCATTCCTTCACCAATTTTTGAGAGCAACAAAGAGAGAGAAACAAGAGAGAGAAATATATTTCTTCAATTTCCCGGAGATTCATCGGTCGGATCGTCGTGATATTTTGACAAGAGCTTGGTAACTATTGGGCAAATCTTTTCACCAGAGTAGATCGAGGTTTTGAGTCCGGAAGTTCGGGTATTTCATTAGCTTTTTGTGTAATCTATTTATGGTGTTTTCTTTTCTCGATCTTGTTGTTATTGTATATTCCAAATACTTGAAGATTGTTTATTACCAAGCATTTGAAGATTATTGATGTATACCCTTAGTTTGTATTAGGGACGAATCGTGTATTGTGTATTGGTGATAGTGGATTTAAGCGGCTTCGGTCCCGTGCTTTTTACTCTCGTCTTGAGGGGTTTTCCACGCTAAAATTGTGTCTCGTTATTTATCGCTTTTGGTATATCATTTGTATTATTTTTGTCGAGTTGTAATTGTGTGCTCTACTCATCAGTAATCACGAAGTTACAATTGAAGATTGGAAAATTGTCAAACGAGGTTCCGCATTTTTCATTGTGACGTGACTATTTTCGGTATTTTTCCCAACAATGGGGTATTCTGCAACAAGCATTCATGGGTCAACAAGCATTCATGGGTTGTTATTCTGTCGTTTATATTGATTATAATATGGAATTAGTTTCTAAGACAACCCACTACCTTATATGTTATGGGGCTTAATTATGGTGGTCTAAATATGAAATAGATTTTTGAACGAGTATCGGGATGTTATCCCTTCTAAGAGTTGGTCTTTGTTGAGACGGACCCCTTTTGGGAAAATGATCTTGTGCTTCAAAGGGAGGTTGGTATTATTAGTCAAAGTTTATTAGCTGTCATTTGTCATAAGTGTTTCTTTTGTCAAAAGTCTTTATATGCTGTCCCCTATATAGATTTGTTTAGCGTAATTAGTGGGATGCATATCTATATGTATGATGTACTGCTTTTGAGAGACGGGGAAAAACATATCAATCAACATGGTATCAAAGCCATATTTTTTTCTCTCCAAATAAACCGATCTATAACCTGCTACCCTCCCTTCTCTCTATTCTCACCAATCTGTAACAAACTACCCTAATACAACAATCAAAATCCATGGCTGGTGATGAAGTTATCAATCCCACTACCACATCTAACACCAAAATTGTACGTTTAACGTACCAATCAAGCTGAGCCTTGACAAACACAACTACAACTCATGGAGTTCCTTCCTAAAAATTCATCTTGGAAGTCTTGGATTAAAACAACACATTGAGGGAACCACTACGAGCAACACCGACCCAGAATAGAACAAACAAGACGACCTAGTGAAGGTGTGGATATTGGGTACGCTAGCAGAATCCCTCCAAGACCAAGTGGTGTCTACACCTGGGAGTGCAAAAGCTCTATGGGATCACATCAAGGACCTTTTTCACGACAACAAAGACGCACGTGCAATAACCCTTGATAGTGAACTACGCTCCATCAAACTGGGTAGTCTCACTATTAATGCGTATTGCACTAAGATACGTACTATGGCGGATCGTTTGCAAAACCTTGGTGAAAAAGTAAGTGACAAAAACCTCGTCATGTATGCTATTAATGGCCTTGACGAACGTTTTAAAGGCATTGCTCGTCTCATACGACATAAGGAACCTCTACCAACATTCGAAACGGCCCGGAACATGTTACTTCTTGAGGAGTCCACGTTGACAGATGCAAGCAACCCTCAAATCACGATCGACAGCTCCTCATCCTCGCCTAACATTCTTTTGGCCACCAACTCGTCGGGACAAAAGGGTACTTCTAATCAACCATTTCCACAGTTGTGTAATCATTTTTGTAGAGGGTCATGCAAGTTCGGGGATCGGTGTAAATTCATACATGACCACCGCAATAGAAGTGGTCTCAAAAATACCAAAGGGACGTTTGGTCGAGGGTCTGGTACACAAACTAATAACCAAAACAATATTCCTTATGCTCCTGGGTATTATCATGCAAGACAAAACAATATTACTTCCCCTTCTATCATGGGCCGTACACCAATACAACAAGCCTATCACACAACCTTATATCACCAACCAATATACGACCCATCTCATGCCCAATCATACGCAGCCCAACAACCCCTTGTAGCCTAACAGATTCATCAACAAGCTACCTATCCACAACAAGCTCCATCTAACGGTATCCTTGGACCCACACCCGACATGCACCCGTCCCAGTCTACGTCTCTATCAAGTGCGTTTAGCACAATGACCTTGCAAGACCCAACATGGAACATGGATACAGGTGCTTCTTCCCATTTAAATACCAACGCAAGTAATTTAAGTACTCTTTTTAACAAACGTTTATTTCCATCTGTTCACGTTGGTGACGGAAATTCTATTCCCATAACCAACACCGGACATAGCATTATTCCATTCTCTCATCGCCCACTTCACTTACACAATGTTCTTGTCACTCCCAATATTATTAAAAATCTCATTTCTGTACGTCAATTTACTAGAGATAATAATTGTACCATTGAATTTGATGCCTTTAGTTTTTCTGTGAAGGACTTCTGGACTCGCCATATCCTCCTTCGATGTGACAGTTCGGGTGATCTCTATCCTGTTACCAATCCATCCACCATCCCTACTGCTCTTCTCTCCACAAGTTCCTCCATGTGGCACCAACGCCTTGGTCATCCCGGTGACGAAGTGCTACGGTCTCTTGTTTCCCGCCAATTTATTTCGTGCAATAAAAAGTCTTCCCATGTTTGTCATGCATGCCAACTTGGCAAACATGTAAAGCTTCCCTTTCATAGTTCCAAGTCTACTGTTGAACATTGTTTCGATATTATTCATTCCGATTGATGGACTTCTCCGGTTACTAGTAAAAGTGGTTTCAAATATTACGTATTATTTCTTGATCATTTCTCTCATTATTTGTGGATTTACCCCCTCCGTAATAAATCTGACATGCTTGATCAGTTTTTGCATTTTCGTAATTATGTTAAGAACCAATTTAAATGCGAAATAAAAAGTTTTCAATGTGACCATGGTGGTGAGTTTGACAATAACCAACTACATACACTTTTTGCTAACCATGGTATACAATTTAGATTCTCTTGCCCAAAAACCTCTCAACAAAATGGCAAGGCGGAATGCATGATTAGAACCATCAACAATGTCATTCGTACGCTCTTGTTTCAAGCCCACCTACCCCCAACCTTTTGGGTCGAGGCCCTTCATATGGCCGCCTATCTCCTTAATCTTTTACCCTCTACCGCCATCAACAACGAAATCCCCTACACACGCATTTTTCACAAAACACCCGACTACTCTAACTTACGTATATTTGGGTGCCTTTGCTATCCTCATCTTCACTCACCCCACAAGCTTGCCCCACGCGCAACACCGTGCATTTTCTTAGGCTATCCCGCCTATCACCGTGGTTTTCGATGCCTAGACCTTGAAACAAACAAAATTTTACTTTCCAGACACGTCACATTTGATGAAACCCAATTTCCCTACCGCTCCATGACACTCGACTCCCCACCTTCCTACACCTTTTTAGACTCTACCCCATCCCCTTTCCTTCAGCAAGTGCTCACTCACCCCCCAACACCAAATTCACTGCAAGACATTTCCAATACCCATCATGAGTCCATTCCACCCAATAGCCCACTACTCAACGATTTACCACAAACCAACAGCCCAACTACTGCAACACAACCTTCACCAACCAAACAATCTCCTACACAAACACATAACCATGACACTCCAACACAATCTACGCAACCTCCCACTGAACCACCCCGTACTCACCGCATGGTCACTCGTTCACAATCAGGCATTGTCAAACCCATTGACCGTCTCTCACTTCACACACTATGCCATAAATGGCCTTCGGCAACCACATAACTGTGTTACCTTAGACCCAATTTTCTGTTGCCACAGACCCAAAATGGGCAAAGGTAACACTTTCACTAAGTTGCTGTAATACCCGCAAATTCGATTTCCGGTAATTTTCATTTTCCGGCGGAGGTCCGTTTCGACAACTCGCTTGACACTGTTTTGGAATTCCGAACCTATTTTGTTCTTGGAGTTTCTCCGCTTAGACGGGTCTCGATGATGTTTTTACGTAATTTAATCTTGTGTTATATTTTGTCTCATGTGCATTTGATTCTCGTTAAACTCGTTCGATTTCGCCATTTTCTTACTTCCATGAGTTCGTATGATTGAGTAGAACATGTTGTGAGTTTCGGATTTGTTAATCCGACGTTGTATCGTGATTTTCGGATGTTTGGGCCGTTTTTGTAACTTCCTAGAAATTTAGGGAATTTGTTCCTTGTTCGACCTTGGTTGTGTACCTCAGATCGTTTTGGGGTTCCGTACTTCCATTTCGTGTTATTGTTGCCCAAATATCGATTCCTATTGCTTTTATTCTCTTTCCGGATCTTTTTCGTCATTTTGGGACCCGAGGGGGGGTGTGAGCCGCGGCACAAGGATTGTGCGCCGCGGCACACATACTACCCAGTTGTTGGCCGAGCAGGCTGTACCGTGTGCCGCGGCACAAGGATTGTGCGCCGCGGCACACAGCCGAGTCAGTGCCGCGGCACACTTGTCCGGGCCGCGGCACACCCGTGTGGAACCTGCCGGCTAAAACCTCCTGTACCGCGTGCCGCGGCACATGCCGAGTCTGAGCCGCGGCACACTCCGAATGAGCCGCGGCACAACGAGCGGTCAGCCGACCACTGGGCGCAATTTTTGGCCCTGTGCCGCGGCACAGATTAGCTGAGCCGCGGCACACAATGCGGTCAGCGCTATAACTGGGTGTTTTCAGCGAGTTTCGCTCATTTCCTCCTTTTCTTCCACCGTGCGCGAGAGAGAGAGGGTTG
Organism: Orobanche coerulescens; assembly: GCA_033398695.1. NCBI lineage: Eukaryota > Viridiplantae > Streptophyta > Magnoliopsida > Lamiales > Orobanchaceae > Orobanche > Orobanche coerulescens. The sequence continues at coordinate 133,544,198 of CM065816.1, read as the reverse complement.
AGAGGGGGATTTCTTCTCCATCCACCCTTTTGATTGTGTGTTTTTCTTCATCTTCCTTCGATCGTGTAGCTCGGATTGTGGATCTAGCACGTGTTCTTCGGATTATAGGGTTTGTATCTTCAAGAGGTAAGATCTCTTATACCCTAGTATGATTTTTGGGGAGGGTTTGGTGGTGATCTTGTGTTTTAATCCGAATTAACCGATGTTGTTGTTAGATTTTGATAATACTCTCGTGACCCTTGGTTTTCTTGTTTTTGGTTGGGATGAAATCCCGTTAGTTCACCGTTAACCGATTTCAATTCTCTACGCACTCTTGGTGTTCGATAAATTGTCCCAACGGGTAGAACTAGGAGGGATTTCTTCGTATTCATGATGTGAGATTGATTGTATATCATTATTGTGTTAGGGTCGGATTTGAGAGGATTGTTCGGACCGGAACCTATCCCTTCGTCGTCTCCTTCGCGTCGTATTACCAAGGCAAGTACCTCGATATACGAATTGTAACTGCGTGAAATCATTGTTGTCGAAGTGTATGAGTTTATATGGAGGTATATATATGTATGTGTATATATATATATGTGTGTTTATATATATAGTTACATGTTAAATATATGTATGTATATACGTATATTAATATATATGTTTATGTCGGTGATCGACGAGTGTTGAATTCTAACCTTAGTTGACGTACTCAACTTGGATTGATGGGCGAACTATAGTTATCCATATAATATAGTGAGGTTATATATTTATATATATGTATATATATATCTATATATATAAATGTGTATATATATTCGGTTGAGTCGCAACATAGAGATATATGTGCGGTGTTGATTGAGTTTGATTGATAACGTGCGTGTTATTGTTTATTTGTGTGGATATGGACTGGCGGAGAAATTGTGTGACTTGATGTACCGAGTTGAAAATTGTTGTGACAATTGTCCGTGTGCTTGATGTTTGAACAATGTGGATACTTGTTGTGAGAAACGTCATATCCGGGAACCTCTGAGGGCGGGCGGTGTACTCCGGCACGGTGTACGCTGCAATGTGCGGCTCCATATGGGTGGTGAACGCCGGTGTCACCTAATGCGCGTGCAAGGGGCGGCTCTTGCGGGAGTGACGCGGTGCGGTGACATGTTCAAGGAGCGGCCGACATAGTGGAGTGAACGCCGGTGCACAGTGAGCAGTGGAGGCGCCCGGCAGCTTATTGGTTACGGGTATTTGAGTGATAGCTAAGACCTGTTACGAACGATGTTCGTATCTCAAATTCTTTCAACTCACTTTTAATGTTTGTCTTGATACGCATGATCCGTGTTTTTGAAAGCTTGTTTCAAATTGTTTTTAAAGCGTTGGTATCGGGTTAGTTAACCCGGAGGTTTGTGAAATCTCCGAGGGTTAATGTCGGGGTCTTGAGCAGGAAATGTCGAATGAGAGTTTTGTACCTTTGATTGTATTGTGGTGCTATTCGTGTTTTGGGTCGAGGACCTGTGGAATGTTGAGATGATTGATTTCATGATGATGATATTTGGAATGGGTTGAGAACCCCGTGAGATGTTGTAATGATTTTGTTTGTGACGGTGTTCTATAAATTGGGTCGAGAACCCCAAATAAGTTGACTTGGTTTTTGTGTAATCGTTTTCCATACGTTGGGTCAAGGACCCGAGAGTTTTTGAAATTATTTCCAAAAGTATTCCCATTCGATTTTTAAAAACCCCTAAACGACCCGAGTCAATAATAATGATTGCAAACTATCTTATCAAAATACTTTTCCTTTTACAAAAGGGATCTTCATGACTCCTTTGGCTCGTTTAAAGTTTCATGAATGCTATTTTCCGTAAGGAGAATATGACTATGTGAATACCTTTACACTCGTGTATGCGAGTGTTATTCTGTCTTGTGGGAATGTATGGTTTGTGTTAAGGCTTCACGGCGGTTGAATTTTGTGTTATTCTTGTTCGTATATCTTGTATATTATGTACTTGCACTAGCAAAATTCCGGTTGCTAACCAGAGTTTTCGGGGGTGGGTGCTGTTATGCGCTCAGGTTTTGGCGGCTCGGGAGCGATCACGGGATTGGCTTGGAAGGAGATGGAAGACGATGATGCTAATCACACGAGTCGAGTCTTTTCTTTCGTATCATTTTGGTCGGTATTTCTTTGTCGTTCGAGTATTCACCCTTGCTTGGGTGTAGTTATCATTTATTAAATTGAGTTGTCATTCTTTTCTATGTTCAAGTTTATTGTGGTCATTGTAGTATGAATGTCGTTAGTTTCTGAAGTGGTTTATGACCTTGTCGGTCTGTTTTCTATTTAATTTTGACCCCGGTCGGTCAATCATCGAGTAGTCTTTTGGAGTTGCTTTGGTAGATCCTTGCGATAAGGGTCTACGGCGTGTGACATTCCCGGTCATATTCTGGGGGTGTTACATTTATGGTATCGGAGCTTAGGTTTGCGAAAAACCTAGGCCGTTGGGTCAAGTCCATGTCTTGTGTAAGTCGCGCGCATCAGAGTTGTGATTAGTATCGTGGTTCCGACATCATCTTCCGGCAATCCGTGATGGTAAGCCTCCCGATCGTAAGTCCCCTTATACACGTATTTGATTACATTGTGCTAATATGCTTAATGTGAACTAGGAATTGGAACTTGTTGGTGATATTATCGTTTTAGGATATTACATGGAAGTCGAACATGTTTATCTATTTCGGTACTTTATTAGAATGAATTTACGAACGACAATTTTATCCACCACATGAGTATTTTAAGATGGCTTTTATTATCTTGCAAACCGAGTTTTGATATTTTGGTCTTGCATGTTTTGATAGTATTCTTATGACGGTATTTGATGTTTTATAAATGACTTTTGTGAGTATTTGAGAATATTACCGACTTCGGCCTTTTTGGCGTTTTGATCATTTTTTTTTAAAATGATTTTTAGCCTGGTGGGTTCCGGCACGGGACCCACGACGCTGTAGTATCTCGAATATTTTAAAGTGATGCTTTGAAATTTCCTAACATTGTGTGAAGCCATGATTTAATATCGTCATGTTAAATGGTCACGTATCTCGGTGGAGAATTCTTTCGAATAAACATTTTTGAAGAAGAGGAAAGATTTTCAAAATTTTGATATTTGGGACTCAACATTTTCGAAATATTTCAAATTAGTTACGAATTAATTTTCGATTTCCTTTTTTTTTTTTCTTTTATTCATCACTCGAATATAATTTTTAGAGTCATTATGTAAACTTCCTCTTCCGAAATAAAAGACAGTATTTACAAGCCTTGGGCGCAACGTGACTAGCCCTCTTTTTCAAAAATTTGTTTTCATTAAGTGCATACATATAATGACCGTCCTCATCGAGGAACTCGAAATTGACTTCATAAAACTTTATGCTTTACGATAGTACCGTTATTCTAAGGATGCTAACTAAAACTCGGGTTGATAATTGTGGTATATTGTATGACTGATAAACTAATACTGTTGATCGGTGTTATCCGTATTAGTATGTCAAGCCTCGGCGGACGTGGACGTGATGATGGAAATGGAAGCGGCAAGGTGGTTCGTACGACCACGATCCATGCTACGGTGAAGGAGTATCTAGATCAATCGATATCCTATGAAATCTCCTCAGTGGTCGAGCCCACGAGCGAAGCCAAGAGACCGAGGATATCTGGGAAGTTTTTGGGCGGTGAAGAGCCTAAGGCTCCCAAACCCCAACGTCGTTCGAACGCGTCGTCTTCGCGATCAGGAGTGAGCGCTTGGAATCCCAAGCCAGCATCGGTGACTCTCGGTAAGAAGGGAGGGTGCTTCAACTGCAATCGTCAGGGACATGTTCGTGCAAATTGTCCCTTTCCACTCTTGACTTGTTAATGCGGGTGTGAAGGTCATCGGAGAAGCATTGTGAGATAATTTCCGAATCGGCAAAGAATGCTACCTTGTTGGCGAAGAGCAAGTGACTAGAGAATGTCCTGAAACCCTATGTCTCCTTCTCAAGAACCTAACATGGGAGGATGAATATTTTGTAATATGCCCTAATCGTTCTTTGTTTTGGACAATCGTGACTTTGATCGTTCTTCATTTCATTGCTCTATGTTACCAACTCTTGCTGTTCTAAGTTCGGGATCGAAATGTTTTCTTAGTATGGGGAAATGTACTACCCGTACTCTTCATAGTATTTTCAGTGTTGGGTGACTTCCATTGCTGGTACTTCATCTATGACCCTCTCGATAATTTTTTTTTTAAAAACTACCCTGTTGTACTTAGCCTACCGTTCTCCGAACGAATTTCAGAACCGTGTTGTTAGACTCCGTGAATTATTGTGGTCTTTCCACATCTGAGCTTGATTCTTGCAGAAATTTTGATCGAAGCTAATATTCCCTCGCGTGCAATTAACATTTCCGAATGTATTATGAACTTGGATGCGGTTGGTTGAGCTCGAAACATGATTTTCAGGACGTCTGAACTATTTTGTGATTTTCTTCCCTCTGGGAGTTTTGGTATCCAAATTCATACTCCTCCACCTCAACTTATCGTGTTCCCATGCATTTTTATCGCCTCGACTCACGTACCGGATGCTCGCTAGGTCAGTTCATCGTATTTCTGGAACCTTGCATTCGCGCTTTGCTCGTGATGAGTTGGGGCTGAGCAAGTAGTTATTTCCTTGATTGTTCTGCCGCTCTCTATTTTAAGTTTCGGGACGAAACTTCTTTTAAGGAGGGTAGAATGTAATACCCGCAAATTCGATTTCCGGTAATTTTCATTTTCCGGCGGAGGTCCGTTTCGACAACTCGCTTGACACTGTTTTGGAATTCCGAACCTATTTTGTTCTTGGAGTTTCTCCGCTTAGACGGGTCTCGATGATGTTTTTACGTAATTTCATCTTGTGTTATATTTTGTCTCATGTGCATTTGATTCTCGTTAAACTCGTTCGATTTCGCCATTTTCTTACTTCCATGAGTTCGTATGATTGAGTAGAACATGTTGTGAGTTTCGGATTTGTTAATCCGACGTTGTATCGTGATTTTCGGATGTTTGGGCCGTTTTTGTAACTTCCTAGAAATTTAGGGAATTTGTTCCTTGTTCGACCTTGGTTGTGTACCTCAGATCGTTTTGGGGTTCCGTACTTCCATTTCGTGTTATTGTTGCCCAAATATCGATTCCTATTGCTTTTATTCTCTTTAGGATCTTTTTCATCATTTTGGGACCCGAGGGGGTGTGAGCCGCGGCACAGGATTGTGCGCCGCGGCACACATACTACCCGATTGTTGGCAGCCGAGCATCTGCAGTGCCGCGGCACAAGGATTGTGCGCCGCGGCACACAGTAGCCGGTGCCGCGGCACACTTGTCCGGCCGCGCACACCGTGTGGAACTCGCCGGCTAAAACCTCTGTACCGCGTGCCCGGCAAGATCCCGGCAGTGCCGCGGCACATGCCGAGTCCGAGCCGCGGCACACTCCGAATGAGCCGCGGCACAACGAGCGGTCACCACCACCGGGCGCAATTTTGGCCCCGTGCCGCGGCATGATTAGCCGAGCTGCACACAATGCGGCCGCTATAACTAGGTGTTTTGTGAGTTTCGCTCATTTCCTCCTTTTCTTCCACCGTGCGCGAGAGAGAGAGGGTTGAGAGGGGATTTCTTCTCCATCCACCCTTTTGATTGTGTGTTTTTCTTCATCTTCCTTCGATCGTGTAGCTCGGATTGTGGATCTAGCACGTGTTCTTCGGATTATAGGGTTTGTATCTTCAAGAGGTAAGATCTCTTATACCTAGTATGATTTTTGGGGAGGGTTTGGTGGTGATCTTGTGTTTTAATCCGAATTAACCGATGTTGTTGTTAGATTTTGATAATACTCTCGTGACCCTTGGTTTTCTTGTTTTTGGTTGGGATGAAATCCCGTTAGTTGACCGTTAACCGATTTCAATTCTCTACGCACTCTTGGTGTTCGATAAATTGTCCCAACGGGTAGAACTAGGAGGGATTTCTTCGTATTCATGATGTGAGATTGATTGTATATCATTATTGTGTTAGGGTCGGATTTGAGAGGATTGTTCGGACCGGAACCTATCCCTTCGTCGTCTCCTTCGCGTCGTATTACCAAGGCAAGTACCTCGATATACGAATTGTAACTGCGTGAAATCATTGTTGTCGAAGTGTATGAGTTTATATGGAGGTATATATATGTATGTGTATATATATATATATATATGTGTGTTTATATATATAGTTACATGTTAAATATATGTATGTATATACGTATATTAATATATATGTTTATGTCGGTGATCGACGAGTGTTGAATTCTAACCTTAGTTGACGTACTCAACTTGGATTGATGGGCGAACTATAGTTATCCATATAATATAGTGAGGTTATATATTTATATATATGTATATATATCTATATATATAAATGTGTATATATATTCGGTTGAGTCGCAACATAGAGATATATGTGCGGTGTTGATTGAGTTTGATTGATAACATGCGTGTTATTGTTTATTTGTGTGGATATGGACTGGCAGAGAAATTGTGTGACTTGATGTACCGAGTTGAAAATTGTTGTGACAATTGTCCGTGTGCTTGATGTTTGAACAATGTGGATACTTGTTGTGAGAAACGTCATATCCGGGAACCTCTGAGGGCGGGGTGGTGTACTCCGGCCTGGTGTACGCTGCAATGTGCGGCTCCATATGGGTGGTGAATGCCGGTGTCACCTAATGCGCGTGCAAGGGGCGGCTCTTGCGGGAGTGACGCCGGTGCGGTGACATGTTCAAGGAGCGGCCGACATAGTGGAGTGAACGCCGGTGCACAGGTGAGCAGTGGAGGCGCCTGGCAGGCTTATTGGTTACGGGTATTTGAGTGATAGCTAAGACCCCGTTACCGAACGATGTTCGTATCTCAAATTCTTTCAACTCACTTTTAATGTTTGTCTTGATACAGACCGCAATCCGTGTTTTTGAAAGCTTGTTTCAAATTGTTTTTAAAGCGTTGGTATCAGGGTTAGTTAACCCCGGAGGTTTGTGAAATCTCAGGGTTAGTGTCGGGGTCTTGAGCAGGAAATGTCGAATGAGAGTTTTGTACCTTTGATTGTATTGTGGTGCTATTATGTGTTTTGGGTTGAGGACCCTGTGGAATGTTGAGATGATTGATTTCATGATGATGATATTTGGAATGGGTTGAGAACCCTGTGAGATGTTGTAATGATTTCGTTTGTGACGGTGTTCTATAAATTGGGTCGAGAACCCCAAATAAGTTGACTTAGTTTTTGTGTAATCGTTTTCCATACGTTGGGTCAAGGACCCGAGAGTTTTTGAAATTATTTCCAAAAGTATTCCCATTCGATTTTTTTTAAAACCCCTAAACGACCCGAGTCAATAATAATGATTGCAAACTATCTTATCAAAATACTTTTCCTTTTACAAAAGGGATCTTCCTGACTCCTTGGGCTCGTTTAAAGTTTCATGAATGTTATTTTCCGTAAGGAGAATATGACTATGTGATTACCTTTCCCCTCGTGTATGCGAGTGTTATTGTCTTGTTGTGGGAATGTATGGTTTGTGTTAAGGCTTCACGGCGGTTGAATTTTGTGTTATTCTGTCAGTATATCTTGTATATTATGTACTTGCACTAGCAAAATTCCGGTTTGCTAACCCCGAGTTTTCGGGGTGGGTGCTGTTATGCGCTCAGTTTTGGCGGCTCGGGAGCGATCACGGGATTGGCTTGGAAGGAGATGGAAGACGACGATGCTAATCACACAGTCGAGTCTTTTCTTTCGTATCATTTTGGTCGGTATTTCTTTGTCGTTCGAGTATTCACCCTTGCTTGGGTGTAGTTATCATTTATTAAATTGAGTTGTCATTCTTTTCTATGTTCAAGTTTATTGTGGTCATTGTAGTATGAATGTCGTTAGTTTAAAGTGGTTTATGACCTTGTCGTCTGTTTTCTATTTAATTTTGACCCGTCGGTCAATCATCGAGTAGTCTTTTGGAGTTTAGCTGGTAGATCCTTGCGATAAGGGTCTACGGCGTGACATTCCGGTCATATTGCAGGGGTGTTACTGGTTGCTCTGTGAGCGATGGCATTGGACTCAAAGGCAACATGTGGATCATCCTAAGCTAACATAGGATTATTTGTTACCAAAGAACTATACAGCAACATCCTAAGGACCCTACAGCAACATCAGATTCGTGTTGCAATAGACTTTATAATTTTATAAAATATATAGCCAATTTAGTGGGTTCCACACATGGGGCCCATTTTGTGGGTCCCACAGGTCGGGCACAACGGTGGGACCCACTTAGTGGGGTCAGTTGGAGGGCCTCATATGTGTGACCCACTTTTCTTGGGCCTGTTAGTGGGGCTTACTTTGTGAGGCCCACGGGTGGGGCCACAAAATGCGCATCCATTTTTAGTCTAGGTGTTACCAATGAAAGACATTTGCAATATATATATAGTACCCAAGGTAACACCTTCATTTTAACAAAATAAAAATATAAATTTTAAATTTAGCATTTCCCATTAAAATACCCAACAAATCAATTCACAAAAAGCCCTGCACTTGCGCAAAATAATTTCATGATGAGTTTCTCTGTAAAATAAATGTTACGAATAGTATAGACATGAGTTTAAGTTTCAAATATCTTGATGTTGCTATAGCTGGAAATTTCATGACGAGCTTCTCTATAACATGATGAATTTGTAGAAAAAATAAGAGTTTCTCGAGAGCAGCGGCTCTAGCAGCAGCGTCCATTTCTTTACTGGATTTCTTTTTCTTAACCGACGCCATTTTCTTGAGCTTCTCTTTCACATCAATGCCAGATGCATCTTCGTTGGCCTGTTCAGTGCCAGTGGTTTCGTCCGGGACGTTTAGGATGTCTGAGCTATTGGGCCGGTCTTCAGCCTCCTTCCCCTCTTTGGAAGCCTTATCCTTCTTTTTCTTTTTCTTTGCGTTTTTAGATTATGTGGGGGCATTGATGTCCTTGTCGGCATCTCCATTTGATTGTCCCTCTTTGCGGTCATTACTGACATCTGCAAGTGAGATCTCAATCTAATTAATTGTGATTAGTGAGAGTACTTTTACAAAGTTGTCTCACAATTAGTGATTAATGAGAGCAACTGTAAATAAAAAAGTAGGGTCAAGTTGCAAAACTACTTGAGGTTTATCATAATTAATGGAAACTAGTTATCTTTCGAAATTATAGATATGCCCTTGACATTCGATTCTTTCATAAATTGCACCCTCAACACGAGAGGATATTTGTTGAATTTTTTCTCTCCCCAAACATGATATATAAATAATATATGTACACATATATGTATATGTGTGTGTTTATTTGTATAAAAACACGGGGGTGAGAGATTAAGGCTCCCCCGACCTGTTCAATGATATCACATTTGTCAAGTACAAGGAAATGAAGAAAATCCTAATTTATCGATTCTAGCACAATCAACAACGTCACGAGGCTCCCAGAAATATTGAAAGAACTATAAAACTGAAACAGAATAAAAACTAAAAAAACGAAATCTAGGCTCCGTCTCATTTTCAGAAACGGCATATAAGATACCATGTAGCAATACAACGGAAAGGAGCGGAAGCATTGTTACCAGATGGCTCATCTTATATGGTGAAGTCTGCTAATGATGGGGTACTTTTCGGAGCATACAACTAAAATATACGGACAACTTACACCAGCTCGAGCAAGAATATCCAATGATGGCGGATCAATTCCTTTCTGATTGATGATAACAAAACTATTGTCATTACCAGCACACACCTGAAAATAACATTGTGATTATTATATTTAACAATAAAAATGTAAATAAGAAGTCATCCTTATCATGAACGTTGAATTGCAACACCTTGTTCTTTAAATCAACAATCTTCTGAACTCTTTCATCAATAGATCATTTTTCTGCTGCAACCATTGCTTCCCTCTGGTCTGCATTTGAGTAAAAAAATCCTGCATTTATTTCACTGAACACAACGACATCAGTTCTGCAGCTCATAAAATATCAAGGGATCTGGAGGAATAGAACACAAGCTACGCCAACATTTCACAATTATTACCTTTTTTCATACTCTAATGATACATTACAAGTCAAAATGTAGCAATTTTCTGCTCGGCGCTTCATATCAGGATGTGTTGAACCATGGTCAAGAACAAGACCCTCAACCTAGAGATAGTAGAGAATGAGTATGTGCATTCATGAGTATGTGAGTCAATAATAGGCAGGGATATTTCATGCACCGGTAGACACAATGATGCCATGATCCAGTAGGCAAATATGCAAGTTAATACCAAGAAACAACGCAGCAAAATATCAAAGACATAATTTTAATTTTTTTTCATTTACCATTATAATAGGAAAACTCTGATTCATACAGTATAAGGAGCGGAAGCATTGTTACCAGATGGCTCAACTTCAGCATTCGCTTTTGACTTAACTCCAAAATCAGCCAGAATAGCTTCTAGTCCAGCAAGCTCCTTTTTCCTTCTTTCCTTCTTGGAAAGCTGTCTTTCAGCCTCCTTAGGTGCTGGAGAAGCTTCAACAGGCTTTTTCAACATTAGCTGAGGCTGTTCTTGGACCTCTGGTTCATGCTCATCATCAAGATCGTCATCGCCTTCATCGAGGAGTTCATCTTCACTTTCACTTTCCTGCAATTATGGACAACGAGTTGCACAAATAAACCATACGTTTCGTCCAAACATCTAAATGGGATAATTAATAGCAATGAGTTTTAGCGACAATTTCCTTGCAGAGAAGTAATCTTTACAAGAAAATCCACCCTCAAAATCTTTACTGGTTGACGAGTAATAATATTATGGAATAACCAAATATGGGGAAAATAATATCTACATAACCAATAATTATCTACAGAATTAGAAATGCTGAGATGGTTGAAACAAGCAAGTCAAAAATTGCAAGAGACCAGAGTCCACACATACTTAATTTGATGGTCTTATCTGGACATCACTCACGAACAATACCAAAACACATTTATTAAATGAAGGAATAAAGATATCAATAAATATAAATAATCAAAAAAAGTTTCAAATAACTGAAAATAGAAGGTCACACTGTACAATCCCATCAACGAAGTGACATCATAATATATTCTTAGTGCAGCAATTATTAAACCACTTAAGCAATTTTTGTAATAGCTTCAAGGGTTCGGAGAATAAGTACATATGAGATCAGATATACGATGCCTTCTGAAATAACCCCTAAGTGAGATCTCAGCAGTTATAGTCATAGCCTATAAAAACAGAGAACCATGACAAGTTATCATTTTTCTTGTTAAGCCACTGGTGAAAATTCCTTTCCTTAAATAAAATCAAAAGTTAAAAGAGAAACTCTTGTTTTTCCTACAAATTCATTATGTTACAGAGAAACTCGTCATGAAATTTCTAGCTATAGCAACATCAAGATACTTGAAACTTAAACTCATGTCTATACTGTTCGTAATATATATTTAGACATTCAAGTATAATACATATTCACAATTCAATTTAAACTCATGTCTATACTATCCGTAACATTTATTCTAAAACAGCCATGCACTTGCGCAAAATAATTTGAGCTAGTTGCAATAAATCAAACATTATTCCCAATTCACTTGTTTTGTGAATACCATATTCGACATCCACATGACCAAGGCATAATCCAACAACTTTTATTCTTTGACCAATAAGAAATAAGGCAGTTAACCCTTTCAAAACTATTCCACAAAACACGACAACTATTCTGAGAATTAAAATATTACTGTGCACATCGCACTTAAATATTTTAACAAATTGAAAAATAATTATCCTATTATGAAACAATAACGTTACCATATACTCCATGTCCATGATGAAAGACCCGCGGCTCTATCCAGTATATGAAAAACCCACACATTAGCATTATAGCATTATTTTTTATCCTTCTCTATCACCTGTACTACCAACAAACACCACCAACAACCAACAGATAAAATTCTAGTCTCTAAAATATAATAAAATGCAAAATTAGATTTGGGCTCCATGAATTTTTTTTAATTCTATAAACACACGTATACTAACATTTTCTCACCCATATCTGTTCATCTCATTTTTGCCTAGTCAAATTCAGTACATCACAAAATTTCCACAATATCCATTAATTAATTAATAAAAAAATAAATCAATTTGACATCAAGTTTCGGTATCACAAATCTCAGTATTTCAATTTTTAGATCCATAAATTAAAATTCAAGAAAAATGAACAAACTTACAAAAACGAAGAAGAATAACAAGGGCTGCAAATTAACGAATAGATTAGGTCTTCTTGATGTTGTTGAGTTGAGGCTGAGAAAAGGGCGGCGAGCTCAAGTCCATGGCGGCAGCGGCGAGGAGCAAGGAAGAAAAAGGGAGCAGAGGAGATTAGGGCTTCTTGATGTTGTTGAGTTGAGCCGACAAAGGGCGGCGAGCTCAAGTCGACGGCGGCAGCCGCGAGAAGCAAGGAAGAAAAAGTGAGCTGAGGCGGCAGTAGACTTGGTTGATTGTTGAGTTTCGACGGAAATGCTGAGAGCTAGAATTAGGGCCGGTGTTGTGCAGAGAACTTGAGAGTGAAACGATCAATTATAACTACCAACATATTAGCATAATATGACTGAATTTTATTTCGGTCCAGTTCGGTCTAGTTCGGTTCGGTCCATTCCAGAACCGAGAACGGAACCGAACTATTTCGGTCCGGTTCTGTTTTTCTATTTTTCGGTTCGTCTTCTTCGGTTTCGGTTTTTTGGTTCTTTTTTTCTGGGTTTTCTCGGTTCGATTTTTGATTTTCGGTTCCGAAATGCCACCCCTAGGTTGGGCCAATGCCTTCTTCAATTTCCAGTCTCAAGACATACACTTCGTTATTGTAAAACTTTTTTGATAAAAAATAAACTTTCATACTTTTTACTTCAGTAATTATCAAAGTAGCGAAGTCTTTTTAACTTTAAATTTCTAACTAGCTCCTACTTTTTTGTTTGGTACCATTTATTGAAGTCTGTGTGGGTTTTTTACTTCAGTCAATTGAAAAGCAAAGTTGTTGTTTGTTTTTACTTTGCTAATTTACATTACCGAAGTGAGACGTACCGAAGTCTTTGATGTTTATTCTACTAGTGCATTTATAATGTTAACTCCTCAATTAATATTAATACAATCCGTTCAATTTTATGCAATATATTTTTATTTTTATTTTCAGTCATTATATCATAGTATTTTATAATGATTAAAATTATTATTATATGTAGACATTAAATTTGTTATTTTAATTATTTTGTAATTATTCATAGTTACAAGCTTTTATTTTTTAATATTTTTTTAATTATTTAAATCAAAATTTATTAATTTTCAAATACTACTTTATTTTAAAACATATTCAATTTAAATTTATTAAAAATATTTTATTATTTATAAAATATATATATATAATTCATTATTTGATAGAATAATTTTTTATAAAAATAGATTCAGTGTTTTATTAAAATTAATTAATTTTCAAGTTAAAAATTTATTAAATCATTAATTTTAAATAAAATTCAAAATTTTGTTTATTAATACAAGGTAACACATCTCATGGTGTTACTGAGAATTACAACTTTTATAGATAGAGTAACGTATATTTCAGGATTTGGTAACACCATAACCCGAACGTTGTGGTAGGTCCAAAATTTCATAGCTATGGTAACATCCAAGAAGGTAACACCCCCCATAAGTGTTGTAGAAAGCCATCTATGGCGTAGTGACACTTCTTCTATATCACCATTACCTAAATCTCCCTTCCTCGCTCTTCGAAACCCTCATTGGAATAATGCTATGTATGATGAGTATAACGCGTTAGTTAAGAATGGTACTTGGATTCTTGTACCTCGACCATCTGGTGTTAATTTAGTGAGATCTATGTGGTTATTCAAACATAAATTTCATGCTAATAGGACTTTGAGCCGTTATAAGGCTCGTTTGGTTGCTAATGGCAGTAATCAGCAACATGGTGTTGATTGTGACGAGACTTTTAGTCCGGTTGTCAAACCGGCTACCATTCGCACTGTTCTTAGTCTTGCAGTATCTCGCCAGTGGCCTATTCATCAGCTTGACGTTAAGAATGCCTTTCTTAACGGAGATTTATCTCAGATAGTTTACATGCATCAGCCACCAGGATTTGTGGATTCTCGGTACCCACACCATGTCTGTCTTCTGCAAAAGTCTTTATATGGTCTGAAACAAGCACCCCGTGCTTGGTTTCAAAGATTTGCTGGTTATGCAACTCGTGCTGGATTTTCCCAAAGTCGATGTGACTCATCTCTATTCATCCTTCGACAGGGCTCTCAGGTTGCTTGCTTACTTATTTATGTGGACGACATTATTCTTACAGCTTCTTCTACTGTCCTTCTACATCAGATCATTGCTTCTCTGCACAGTGAGTTTGATATGACTGATCTTGGGGAACTTAATTATTTTCTTGGCATCTCTGCTACTCGTCATTCTACCGGATTGTTTCTTTCTCAAAAGAAGTATGCTATTGAGCTTCTCGAGCGTGCTCACATGGCCAACTGTAAACCTTCACGAACACCAGTTGATACAGAATCCAAACTGGGTCCCGAAGGTGTTCGATTCGAGATCCTACTTTATATCGCAGTCTTGCCGGTGGTCTTCAGTATCTCACGTTTACTAGACCAGATATCTCCTATGCAGTCCAACAGATTTGTCTCTACATGCATGACCCTCGTGAGCCTCATCTCGCTGCTCTTAAGCGTATCCTACGCTATATTCGGGGGACTATCGTTTTTGGATTCCATTTATACTCTTCAAATACCACCTCTCTCGTTGGATATACAGATGCAGATTGGGCAGGCTGCCCCTCTATGAGGCGGTCCACTTCAGGCTATTGTGTGTTTTTGGGGGATAATCTCCTGTCTTGATCCTCTAAACGACAGCATACTATCTCCCGTTCTAGCGCTGAGGCTGAATACCGGGGCGTTTCCAATGTCGTCGCTGAGACTGCATGGCTTCGCAATCTCTCCATGAGCTACACTCTCCATTGTCCGCTGCAACACTTGTCTATTGTGACAATGTTAGTGCCATCTACCTATCTGCTAATCCTGTTCAACATCAACGGACCAAACACATTGAGATCGATATTCATTTTGTCCGTGATATGGTTACTGCTGGTCAGGTACGAGTCCTCCATGTACCATCCCGTTATCAGTATGCAGATATATTCACCAAAGGTCTTCCTTCAACCTTATTTGAAGATTTTCGATCCAGTTTATGTTGGTATATTATCGGATATTTGCGCCGTTTTGTGCGGAAGTGTAAATAAATTGCGGAAATAAATCACACAATGATTTATAGAGGTTCGGCTATTAACGAAGCCTACGTCCTCTCTCGATGTATCTTTTTTCTTAGGCTTAAGATCAAAACCTCTACGCCTCTCTTCTATCGGTCGAGGGATTACCGTTACAAGCTCGTCTTCTATCGGTCCCAGTAAAACCGTTTTTCCTTTTCTATTGGATAAGGAATCAACCACTCTAGCTTTCTATCGGTACAAGATAAACCTCACTAAGATAGCGATTGTGATTCTAACAATGCCGGATTCGTGATCCTAATAACACCGAATCAAATTGTATCTTTTCTTTTTCTAGCTCGTGTATAATGTTGAATGTATAAGCACTCAAACTAACAATATAAGCTCAATATTACAACAACAATGTAAGTATATGATTCTCAGATGAATATCTCGTTTGCTTGAAGTTGTTGTACTCAAACAATACCATAGGAATGGTATTTATAGGCATTTCCCATAAACTAGCCGTTCTTGTTTTTGACTTGCTAGCGTGCGCTAGCCTTCCTCTGTAGCGTGCGCTAATATCTTAGCGTACATGTAGTGCGCTATGCGCTATTCCCGATTTGATCCGGTAACTTTCTTCTTTAGCGTACGTTATGCCTTCTGCTTTACGTACGTAACCTTCTTGTATTAGCGTGCGTTAATAACACATATTAGCGTGCGCTAATCCAATATATCCGTTGCATGGATTGTCAAAGTATCCGTTTGATATGCTGACTTTGACCTGCTTTTCCCAACGTTCTGATTGACTTGATTCAAACTTCTTAGCGTGCGCTAATCCTTCATTGTAGCGTGCCCTAATGCTGATTTCATTGCATACGTCATTCTGTGTTTGAATATCTTCCCAACGGTAATATGGGTCGATAGCGTGCGTTAATGATAGCGTGTAGCGTGCGCTAATCTCATCAGCTGACTTCACTTCAGTTTTGGCTGATATGCAGTTGACTCCTCGTTAGCGTGCGCTAACATTTATGTCTTAGCGTGCGCTAGACATGCATTATGCTCAACTTTTTGCGTCTTCGTTTGCTTCGTCGATTTGCTTCGCCTCGATGTTGTTTTGTAGTTTAGCAACTTTAATCATCAAAACACAAATTAAATAATGTGTGGAATAAATATTCCAACAATCTCCCCCTTTTTGATGATTACAAAACAACTCTTGAATTGGATAATCTGTAAAAATAATATAAGTATATTTCTACGAATCAAAGTTTTCGGCTTTGATCGTTTTGTTAGTTTCTCCAATCCTTATTCTTTTCGACATCTTCCTTATTTTTCGACTCCGTCGTTTTTCCATTTTTCAACTCCCCCTATTTGTATGCTTTTCTTTTCTTTTCGACTTCTTCGATTTTTCTCATTTTTATCTCAATTCATCTACTTCTCCCCCTTTTTATCTTCATCAAAAAGTATAAGAATATGGAGTATATCAAATGAAATATAAATATGCATGATACAAATGAATATGCATTAATAAGCAAAAATACTCCCCCTGAAAGTATTATCTCCTTCTCCCCTTTTTAAAAAATTAAGTTTTGGGGATCCAACCGATAGTTGGTTTTTGGTTTGAAACGTGAACGATATTTGAAACGATTGTTCCTGTAGGAACCCAAATTTTCTTAATTTTTATCGTCCGGCGAGGGCTTTTGCAATTTGAAACGTGATGCCCGATTTTCAAACATTTTTCGCATCGGGGTATTTTGAAATTGACGGATTCATTTTTCGAACGTGGTTTGAATCCTAACCCCTCTTTATTTAGAGTATATTTTTGAACACATAAAATTTGTTCAAATTTATCGTTTCCGCACGAGAATTTCTTTGTCAAAATTTTTAGTTCATCTTGAACTTTTAAAAGATCATTCTTTAAAATATTCTCGTTTTCAATGCATTTCGAATGATCGATTTCAACAAATTTCCCTTTTTCAAGTATTTTGGAATTTTCAATTTCCAAAGTTTTATATTTAGACTTGAGGGATTTAATTTCATTTAAAGCATTTTGATAGTCCGTATGTAATAACTCGAATGCTTCAAAGAGTTCGTCGTAGGAGTTACTTACTTGGCTTTCGACGTCGCTATCGTCGAATGAACTCCGGGCCATGAGCGCGAGATTATTTTGGTCAAGAAAATCTTCATCGGGATCTTCGCCGCTCCATGTTGCGATTAAAACCTCATTTTGATTTACTCGACAGTTCTTGGCAAAGTGGCCTGGTTTACCACATAATCGACAGGTGTTGTCGGTTTTCTTCGATTCGCCCGCTTGGATGTCCTTCTTTCTCCGGTTTAATAAGTGTTGAAACTTATTAATATTTTTGGCATAATATGCCATTTCTTCGTCGCTTTCGTCCACCGGGGTTTCTTCTTTCTTCTTCAACATTTTAGCCTTGAAGGCTATCGACCTCTCCTTCGGTTTCGGTTTGGCATTCCGAGATTTTAGGACAATCTCGTAGTTGATAAGAGAACCAACGAGAGCACTAAAATCGAGAGTATTTAAATCTTTGGATTCCATTATTGCCGTAACCGTACCGTCCCATTCTCGAGGTAGTGATCGGAGAATTTTCTTTACTTTCTCACTACTCGAAAGTGGTTTTCCGAAAGATGCTAATCCATTAGTGATGACCGAGAATCGGTCGAGCATAATCGAGATGGATTCGTCGTCCTTCATTTGGAATAATTCATAATCATGAAGGAGCATGTTTATCTTCGTCTCTTTGACTTGAGACGTACCTTCGTGTGTTACCTCAAGCATTTTCTAAATTTCTTTGGCACTATCACACGATGATATCCGGTTGTGTTCTTCCGGATTTAAGGCACAATAGAGGAGTTGAGTTTCCTTACAATTGAAATGGTCGTTTTTCCAATCGGAGTCGTCATATTCTTCAAAAGTTTTAAGCGTACCGTTGGAATTCGTTGAAATTTTTGGACCAAGACAAATCACCTTCCAAAGTTCGATGTCGTAAGCTCGAATTAATATCGACATCTTCTTCTTCCAAGTCATGAAGTTCACGCCATCAAAAAATGGTGGTCGGTTGAGAGCAAGGCCTTCGACTGGAGCCATTTGAAACGCCATTTGATCTTATTCTCCTCGGATGTTAAGCCGCGTATTGGAGTACCGCTCCGATACCAATTGTTGGTATATTATCGGATATTTGCGCCGTTTTGTGCGGAAGCGTAAATAAATTGCGGAAATAAATCACACAATGATTTATAGAGGTTCGGCTATTAACGAAGCCTACGTCCTCTCTCGATGTATCTTTTTTCTTAGGCTTAAGATCAAAACCTCTACGCCTCTCTTCTATCGGTCGAGGGATTACCGTTACAAGCTCGTCTTCTATCGGTCCGAGTAAAACCGTTTTTCCTTTTCTATTGGATAAGGAATCAACCACTCTAGCTTTCTATCGGTACTAGATAAACCTCACTAAGATAGCGATTGTGATTCTAACAATGCCGGATTCGTGATCCTAATAACACCGAATCTAATCGTATCTTTTCTTTTTCTCGCTCGTGTATAATGTTGAATGTATAAGCACTCAAACTAACAATATAAGCTCAATATTACAACAACAATGTAAGTATATGATTCTTAGATGAATATCTCGTTTGCTTGAAGTTGTTGTACTCAAACAATACCATATGAATGGTATTTATAGGCATTTCCCATAAACTAGCCGTTGCTGGCTGTTTTGACTTGCTAGCGTGCGCTAGCCTTCCTCTGGTAGCGTACGCTAATATCTTAGCGTGCATGTAGCGTGCGCTAGACTGTTCCCAGTTTCAGTCCAGTAGCTTCGTTTCTTCATTAGCGTACGTTATGCCTTCTGCCTTACGTATGTAACCTTCTTGTATTAGCGTGCGTTAATAACACATATTAGCGTGCCCTAATCCAATATATCCGTTGCATGGATTGTCAAAGAATCCGTTTGATATGCTGACTTTGACCTGCTTTTCCCAACGTTCTGATTGACTTGATTCAAACTTCTTAGCGTGCGCTAATCCTTCATTGTAGCGTGCGCTAATGCTGATTTCATTGCATACGTCATTCTGTGTTTGAATATCTTCCCAACGGTAATATGGCTCGATAGCGTGCGTTAATGATAGCGTGTAGCGTGCGCTAATCTCATCAGCTGACTTCACTTCAGCTTTGGCTGATATGTAGTTGACTCCTCGTTAGCGTGCGCTAACATTTATGTCTTAGCGTGCGCTAGACATGCATTATGCTCAGCTTTTTGCGTCTTCGTTTGCTTTGTCGATTTGCTTCACCTCGATGTTGTTTTGTAGTTTATCAACTTTAATCATCAAAACACAAATTAAATAATGTGTGGAATAAATATTCCAACAGTTTAAGCATCCGACTTCCTCCCGCTCCAACTGCTGGGGAGTATAGGTCAAAGTTTATTAGCTGTCATTTGTCATAAGTGTTTCATTTGTCAAAAGTCTTTATATGCTGTCCCCTATACAGATTTGTTTAGCGTAATTAGTGGGATGGATATCTATATGTATGATGTACTGCTTTTGCATGAGAGACGGGGAAAAACATATCAATCAACAGGTATCTGATTTGGATTGCAAGAAGACTGAGACAGATTTTGAAATCATCATGAGTCACTTTGACGTTGATGAAGGGCATTGGAAGTTCGGAGAAAATATATGCACTTTGGACGAGAAAACTATCAAAGAATTGTTCCACATCCCACAAGATCCATCAACTGAAGGCAGCTTAATTCTCTCGATCATAGGTGAGGATGATGGAGCTGTTGATCCAAAAAAGTTATTTGCCAGCGTGAAGAGACAAACATGACCGACTACATCAAATATCAAACAAGTCCTAGACCCTGAGTTGAAAAAAAAGGTTGTGGATGTGAAGAAGGTTGCTTCGTTGTTGCTCATGTACTTGATTGCCGTGTTTTTTTTCGAGGAGTCGTTTGAATTTAGGTTGGTATTTAATACGAGTTTGTCTTGATTTTGGAAATCTGCAACAATATAACTGCACGAGGTCGATTACCAAATTTCTATCGAAGGGCTTACATAAACATGACAACACTAGCCCCAACTCAATCAACGATTGTATTCTACTGGTCTAATATCGGTTTTTAGAGCTCATAAAACTCAAATAACCACGCACATACAGAATTGTTCAAGGTCTACCAAGGTTCATTGGATGGAACCTCAGCCGAATGTTTGATCCACGAAATAGTTTACCAGAAGTCGACGATTAGTTGAGATAATATTAACAAGCAATTAGTAATTTAACTTGACATTGCTGTTTTCGTTTTATATTATACCAACATCACTACTTCCATGTACATGTAACATTTGACATGACTACTCTTATTTGTATTTTAGGATATGATTAAGGAAGGACCATGGAAATTGGACGACGATGATGGGAGTAGCAAGGATGCAACTTTCGAAGATTTCTGTCCAACTAATGTGGTAATATTTGTAATTCCAGGGAATGTGTGAATTTGCATGGATGTTGTACTATTTGTGTCCATTATTTTTGTTTTAGTATACATATCTGAAACTAAGACACAAGTATAGTAATTATGGCTTCTACCATATGGTTTCGAGAATAAACCTTGCATAACAAAGTGTAAATTTGGGGAATCTACTAAAAGGGACTTCAGCAGTGGGTAGCAAACTCCATACTGTGTAGCCATATGGCTATTCTTATTACCAGCAATTGATTTTAATTAATGGAGTATTGCTCATTACCTTGTTTACCATATGGTAACGAGAATAAACCTTCCATAATAAATATGTGCTTTCAGAAAAACTAAAAGGTTACATCAGTAGTCAACTACATACTAGTAACGTACATGTTATACTTATTACCTGCAAGTAATTTTTATTACTTGATTCGTTCCCATGTGTTTGATAGTAATTTCGGACTGGGCTGGGCTGGCCCGACCCACTGGCCACCTCTAGCGTCACTTCAAAATTTTGAATTAAATGAGTAATGATGAGGGAGAAGTGGTGTGACCTGACAGGACGATGCCACCCCACACGCTCTTAATCCGCATGACGGTTACCCTTGAAAGGACGTGCCCATGTGGGAGAGCAATCAATGCCCTTTTATCTTTTATAAAATAAGGGTTTCCCCCTTCTCATCCATTTCATTCTTCCACCATTTTAGTTTTCAAAGAGAGAAAAATCCTCCTTGGTGGATGTAGCCACCTGTTACTTTACTTGAGTCCTGGGAGGTGGAGGCAGCGATGCTGCTGGCGGCGGCTTCGGGTGCAAAGACTCGTCGGCTTTCCCTGCTATTTTCTGGCCAAGGCCGCTTCTTTTTGTGGAGGTACAATGGGATTCTGCCTCATTCCCAGCGCTGTGATGGACGAGCACTTGGTGACGTGGCGGCAGAGGTACAAGATTCCACTGATGGTTTGGATGTTCGTCCGATACCCTAATGAGGCCCAATGCCGCATGAAGAGGGACACAACCGTGGGATCGGGAATCTCAACCCCGCCAACAAGGACCGATAGTACAGATCATGCAATTAAAGGGCCGATCTATTGATGCCTCATTTTGTCAATAAAACATGGGCTGATTTTTATCTAGGAGTAGATTAATTGAAGCCACACAATAAAAATAATCATAAAGAAAAGGTCATGCATCTAAAAATGGAAGTATGAGATTCAATTGATATTACTTTTTGTGTGTAGATCTGAGATGGATATTCAGGTCGCTCTTGTGTACTTGGCGTATTACATAATATTAAAGTATAATTTTTACTTATAACCTTTCTTAAAAGCTCTTTTCTAGCATAAATTGTCTCTATCTATAGATAAACCTAGCCAATCAAGAGACTGGCAGGTGGGGAATGTTGAGATGCATCCAAAACACATGTCAGAAGAAGGGAATATTTCAGTGATGCGTGGCGACGTCTGGAGGAGCATGGGGAAGTTGCAGAATAGGTTGCAATAAGTGTCCTATGTTCCTGTCATGTGTGTCTGTCGTTTGGTAGTCATCGGGATTGGCCTCGATACCCATCATTCTGATCGGTCCTTAAAGTTCCCATTTGGCTCCAATGGTGCCTGCTCAACCCTCAATCTGGTCGGACCTCCACGTGGTGCCTCGTCTCGGTCCTATATTCGGGTTTATTTGGTGATTTCCCGGTTCAGATGGACCGAACTGGTTGACTTGGTCGGTAAAACGTATGTGCTTAGCTGGATGTGATCGGGTATGTGGATGTCAGGTCGGCAGGGCCGGCCCTGGGGGTAGGCGAGGAGTGCACCGGACCAGGCCCCAGAGTAAAAAGGGGCCCAATTTTTTTTAATACTGTCATAGCCCGCTGAATGCCCAGTCCACCTAGAATTTTTCTTTTTTTTTTTCCTAGCCCAACTATCTAACACGTTACCCAGAGCCCCCTAAATGCAAAAGTCTGAACTAAGGCTGTAGACTGTAGTAAACATCAGATTTTGCCAATTGCCCTAACCCTAAGCAGCTAATCTAAGCTCCATTTGTTGCGGCGCTGCGCGAAGGCCGAAGTGCGACCGCGGACCACGGAGTCACTATCACGAACCGAGGTGTTTTTGTTCTGCCAAGCCCAAAATGCTCGCCTCCATCTGTTCTGTTTGGCGCCGCGAGGAGCAACCGAGCAAAGCCCTCCGCCATCCGCTGCCGCCGCGAGGCCGAGGTGGTTTTGTTCTGATTTTTAATTATTTAATTCCTAGCTTGTTTTGTTTGGTTTGCTAATTGCTATATGTTGTTCTGATTCTTAATTCTTATCTCGTTTTGTTTGGTTTGCTTGCTAATTGCTATTTGCTAATTTACTAGTGTTGTTGTGTTGTACTTCGATCAAGATATACCCTAAAAAATACAAATCTGGTGCTGAAAAACGAAAAAGAAGAAAACTAGATATAGAGTTTACAAAATCACAATACGGAGCTCTTGATAAATTTGTTTTCAAAAAGATAGATGTGCCAAATGCTAATGATGTGTCAAATATTAATGATGTGGAAAATGCTAATGATATGCCAAATTAGGTGATGTGCAAAATGATAATGATGTGCCAAATGCTAAAGAACAAGAAGAAATTGCTTGGTTCGATATTTATGACCCAAGAAATTGGGAGAATCTTGATAACAAGAGAGAAGGATATGTTGGAGAAAATTGGTGCTGATGTGATTATATGTGATTTTGCATCTCAAAATGCTCGAAGAAACCATTTTTTAAGACGCTAGGAATCTTTGTTCTATTTTCACTTGGGTTTGATTTTATATCCCCTAAGTTTTTGTACCTTTTGTAATTTCTTTCAATGTATTGGGGTAGAGTACTATTTCCTTAATGGTGTTTTCTTTAAGGGGGTTTTGCGCCATAAGGTTTTAATGAGGCTCATTGTACATTCCCATTTTGCTTCAAAAAAAAATTGACGTTTATTATGTTAGATAATGGGGCCTATTTATCAGAGTTCGCCTAAGGTCAACGAAATGTCAAGATCGGCCCTGCAGGTCGAATCGGCTATCGTCAAGTTCATGTTTTGTTATTTAACTCTTGCAATTACCTGTAATGATTCTGTACATTCTAACTGAACATATATCCTATTTTCTTCACAAATTAAGCACATTCAGGCTTGTGAACATCCTATATCATATGCATCACATGGACCCCTTTTGAAGTAAATCCAGAATCACGAGCTCTTTAAATATCTAATGGTGACTGACTTACCACACGCTTGTATGTACCTCTTTCTTGACCGGCACATCTAAATTCCTCATATTCAGTAATCCTTAGATGCTATTGTTGTACGTTGTCCCCATGTAACCTTTATATAATCATGAGCCCAATCTAGGAAACACGACAATAGCCAGGGTGCTGCTGCCAGCTTGTTCTATTAAGAGTCCACATTCATATGAAGAAAACACCGCTGTAGCTATGACTTATTTTCAATTGTTATCTCTTAAATCTAATTTCAAACGGGAATACATGATTAATTCAATTTTTTGAGCGTTTGCACACATTGTTTTTTGTTAAAGTAAATATACATGCATGTGTCTTAGTCTACAGGTTAATGGGCTTCTCATAGTTAGTGTAGAACTAGGGCCTGTTAGAATGTAATCTCTACCTATTTAAAGGGAACCCATCAATGAAAATTGATGCTGCCAAAACGTATCGGATCAGCCCTTATCCAAGCGGTTTGGATAATTCCGGCGAGTGAACTTCCTGATCGGACCTACACACAAGAAATATGTGAACTGAGCCGGGGCTTCACCGGTGAAGGCCCTCCGGCGTGAGAGTAAGTATATTGAATATGTGGTGGAAATAAAATTAATTGATTGTATAGAGAGTCAAGAATTCTGTATGTGTATACCAAAGTAGGTGGAAGGACACCTATTTATATGGACATGAATGATGCAGCCCTAACTTGTAGAGAAAGCCATTGAGTTCGTGTGTGTTTCGGACTTTATGTAAATATGGGAAGTAGAATCTTGATAAGGATTGTGTACGTAGTTTCCTTGTGGAAAAGAGTCATTGTTAAGTAAGGATATATTTATTTGTCTCTATCTTGGATTTCATCAGATTGATTGTGCTTGAAGGATAGGACCTTCATCTGCTGACAAGGGGTAGAGGTTGAGGGATCTCGGCCTACTCTGTCGCTCACACCAAGTCGGCGTGATAAGATGGTCGCCTGATAACAAGTCTTGACTTGAATCTGAGCTGAGGCAAGCTGGGTTAGGATACCTGGCCTTCAGGTCGGCCTGGATGCCATTTCCTTATGCCGAGTTGGGGAGTTTACCCCTAGGCTTTGTAGGGTTTTTATTTGGTGGGCCCTACTGGGCTTATGCCCGGGCTCCTTAGATCCACGTAGTCAATTCAGTTTATGTCGTTCAGTGGCCCCCGAGTTTCTATCTCGGCACGCCGAGTAGGAACTCAAGTTCGTCCTTTGTGCTTCAGGGTTTTGGTTGTTTCTTTGAAGTCGGCTTCGCTTGGCGTTATGTCGGCCTTGACCTGCTTGGATGTCCCACTGAATTTTAAGGGTCCTGTCATACCAATCGATTCGTATCCCGTCATATAATTGGATGGCGTGTGCGTGGGGAGGTGAAGAGAATCTCCTGGAAAACCGCACCCATTAATGCGGTGTAATTATGACGCCCGCGTGCCCTCTATAAAATTAAAATTATTTCTTCATTTTGCGGATTCCGAATCAGAGAGTAGAGCTTGTGACAGCCCGACGACACTTCACACCGTGCCGTTTCCGTTGGTTTTTTCCGATGATTTACTCCGGCCAATTTCTGAGACGCTGCTTTCCATCTGTTTATCCTTGCTTTTTGAGGTATTTTTCAGCTCCACTTCCTCTTTATTTTTTCCGCCATTTTTGAGTTTTCAAAGCTTCAAATCTCCTCTGTGAAACTTCGCATCTTTTAAATGTCTAAGCGTGGATATCTGTAAAAGAATTCCACTTACGTTTTTTACACTAGGAACTCTAGGATTTACGTCAAATCCAATGGGTCGTGGAAGCTCTTATTCTTTGCGGCCATTGGGGAAATGCTATATATGAACAAAACCCCTAGAACGGATGTTAGATATCCCTCTGGGTCCTTTGCTCCTGGGACCGTAGACGGTGGTGCTGCCGACGTATTAACTCTTGATAGTTTGGACGAAGTCCTAGACTGCATCTTCTTGTATTATGTCAAGGACAAGTCTCAAGCTCGGCTTCATTTTGGCGGAAGTTTCTCCTCGGCCGAGGTAGTTGAGATGAGGGATAAGAACACCTCGTCATCTTTACAGGGCGAGTCTAATCCCTTGTCTTCCTCTACAGGTATGACTGGGGAGAGTACTTCTAACAGGCCCATCGGGGAGTTCGACTTCGAGGTTGTCAGCTGAGGATGGAGCCGAGGCAAAGACCAGATTCACCTGGGAGGCTCCTCTCGGCCTAAACATCTGAAAGGGGGGACGAGATGCTTGAAGAGCTTTATAATACGTACCAGTTGGATATGAATGAGTATAGGCTCTACCATAGTTTGGCCACTCCTTTCGCCGATGAGCATGAGGCTAAAGCTTTCTATTATAATGATGCCTTCCTCCCGTTTTATTTCAAGCAATTCCATCTCGGCCTGAGGTTGCCCTTGGACCCCTTCATTAATCAATTTTTGGAGGATTGAAAAATTGTCCCAGCTCACCTTGGTGCCAATGCGGTCATGTATCTTACCGCCTTCATTATCTTGTGCCGTGGTCTCGGCTTCGACCCGTGCATGTTTGCCTTCCATCACTTCTTCAATTCGTCTTACAACTCCAAAACCAGAACCATCACCATCAAGTCCGACCCCAACAAATCCAAGTTCATGGCCCACATTTCAAACACCATCAATAAGGTTACGGGCTGGAACAGGCACGTGATCAAGGTTGAGAGCCGGCATGGCTGGGAGTTTACAGCACCTGTTAATTCACCGCATCGCCCTTCACGCTTTCATGAGCTGTACTGGAGTGCGTACTTGATTACGAAGCTTGAGCAGTTCTCCTCCATTGCCATTCTTAACTGGGCCGAGCTGGAGACTGACTTTCGTTACCATGCTCAGGCCGGCTTGATGAGGGGGTCTATAACTGGGGTTAGACCCTTGGTCGAAGTCCTACGAGGGACTCGGTTTCCTGATTGGGTTGTCCACTCCAATTTCGTCTTCCACGAGGATTGTGCGACCTGCCGTGCCGAGGATGATAAATGCTTGAAAGCGGTGGACATCGTAGGATGTAATTTTATTATCTTTCATTGTCGTTTTTCTGCCATGTCGTTTTGGTGTTAACATTGTTTTTGCGCAGATCTCTCCATAGAGGACATCTAGAAGATAGATGGGGAGCATATCGACCCCGTGATGGCGGCTCGAAAAAAAAAGAGGTTGTCCCAGTTGAGGGGAGTTGAAAGCAGACATGCCGATATGGTGGCTCGGCAAAAAGAGTTGCAAGACAAGGGGGAATCGTCGCTCCTCCAAGCAGGAGCTTCGTCCGAACCCAAAGCGGAAGTTGAGAGGGCGCCCACCGAGGGAGTCATCCTTACTAGGACTCGCGATTGGAGTCAATGCCGGGAGCACTCTCAAGGACCGGGCTGAAATCGTGGTCCGGACTCTAAGGCAGAGAGTCGTCCGAGACAGAAAAGGCCGAGGGAAGATGGAGGCCGAGCTCGAGAAAAACCTTCTCAAAAGATAACCATTCCCTCGCCTCCTAGTTCCTCCTTGGATTTCGCTATTTCTGACGCCTAGATTAAAAATCTGGTCGACTCTTTCGTTGCTTCGCCCATCATGTCTGGGTTTGATTCGACCATTCGCTCAGAGGCCGCCCTGAAGCTTAGGGAACCGGTCATTAAGCACGCCATGAATACGTATTACATTGAGCGGTTTGTTGCTGACAAGCCAAGCTCGCTCCAACTCTTCAACAGGAATGGTTTAATTCTTAGTGAAGTACCCTTTATTCTGTGTCGGTTTCCCATACTTCGCGGTTTCTTTTCTTCAATCTGCTTGAACTGACTTTGTTTTATTTTTGTAGCTCTCTTCCATAGCTCAGCACGAGTATGCCGTATTCAAGCAGGTGGTGGGTTTGGTGCACAAGAATGATGCAACGGATAAGTCGGCTCTGGAATCCACCGCCAAGCTCACTGAGAAGGTTGAAGCCCTGGAGAGTGAGAAGGCTTCTCGTGATGCCGTGCTGAACGAGGCCGATCTGAAGGTCAAGCAGGCCGAGGTGGCTAGGAAGTCCACGCTTGGGGACTTGGGGAAGTTAAAGAAGGCATTGGTTCAATTCGAGATGGCCCTGAAGATTGCTGAGGTCGAGGCCGAGTCAGAGAGGAAGAGGGCCGAGATCTTGGTGCTGGAGAAGAATGCTGCGGATGAAAGGCTAGCCTTTCTTGAGGAGACTTTGCCTGGCAAAGAGGAGTCCACCGTCGAACGATATAGGAAGAGCAAACAGTATCGAGATGACATGACTCATGAAGCGGGCTCCATCTACGGCGATGCTTGGTCTAATTTATCTCGGCTTCTCTATATTGACCCAGAAGTCGAGGTGCCTCTGGAGAAGCTCGCTCGCCTCTTCGTCCAAGATCCTTACAGTGCTGAAGCCAGGGCGGTATATCGTACTCCGAGAATGCTCTTAAGAACATAAGGGCTCGGGATTCCCAAGAAGGGAAGCCGGCATGGTATCCTCCGGCTCCTCAAGAGAATAATTTCGACGAATTGATAGCACATGCCGAGGATGTGGATGGCGCCGAACTTGGATAGTTATTTTTTTTTTGTATAAGAGTCGTAAAGCCGATTTGGCTAGAACAGTGTACTCTTTATCTGAACATTTATGACAGCTGAACCCAATTGTTTTGTCGGCCTTCATGTTTTCATACATTCTATTTTTGGCCAGATTTTCAACCCGGTGTGGGTGTTCTTGCCGTATTTGTTCTGTACATTTGTTTATGCGATCTGTGCTCAAGTTTCTTATCTCGCCAACCGAGAATGTATTTGTACGTCAGGCCGAACAGTCGATGTCGGTATTTATGAATGTGTCTCAAGGGGAGGTCCCGCCTTTCATCGAAGAAAAACCGAGATGTATGTCTTCATTTGTTTATTTTCACTTTCGCCAGTACGAGCCGCGTATATGAGCCGAGGTTCGTCTGTGATCGGCGTGTCTTTTGTCAAACTTATCTAATTATTTGAGTTGGATTTGACTTGTTCGAGTCTTAACTCGGTATGCTAAGTGTTATTAAATTTGAGCAGTCTAGTTGTCAGAACTAGGCTCAGATCGTCTTGAGTTAGATGTCTTAATCTTAACTCGGCGTGTTGAGTGTTATGTACTCGTTTTTAGATTCGAGCAGTCTAGTTGTCAGAACTAGGCTCAGATTGTCCGAGTTAGATGTCTTAATCTTAACTCGGCATGTTGAGTGTTATGTACTCGTTTTTAGATTTGAGCAGTCTAGTTGTCAGAACTAGGCTCAGATTGTCCGAGTTAGATGTCTTAATCTTAACTCGACATGTTGAGTGTTATGTACTCATTCCTAGATTTGAGCAGTCTAGTTGTCACAACTAGGCTCAGATTGTCAGAGTTAGATGTCTTAATCTTAACTCGGCATGTTGAGTGTTATGTACTCATTTTTAGATTTGAGCAGTCTAGTTGTCAGAACTAGGCTCGGATTGTCTGAGTTAGATGTCTTAATCTTAACTCGGCATGTTGGTGACCAAGCATGTTATGTATGCTTTTAGCCTTTATAGGGACCAGGCTTTCATCTGAATTTGCCAGAGTTACCTTGCTTTAAATGTTTAAGTCAGGCATTAGTGCTCCAGACTTGTTTAAATGTTCAGACATTGTTACGTAATGTCTAAACATGTATGAATTAAGTACGTGACAGAATGATGAAACGGGTTTCTATAGATAAAAGGCCATTACATAACTCGTCTTAACTTATTGGTAATACTTTCTCAAGGTCTCGTAACATGCTGCAAGATCCAGAAGTCTCGACCATTGCCCGAATGGTCTCTTTAGGGGCTCGGCCCTGTAACTTTGGTGGATTTTGTAATATCCGGAATTTCTACTACTGTTGTTTATTGTTATTTTATCCGAGTTATGTTGTACAGCGTGGAATCTGTACAGTATGGATAAAATAAATAAAGGACTAAGACATCTGTATTGGTATAATTGTCGTACTTGGTCGACAATTGCATTTGAGGATAATGTGTATCATATAAGAATATTATTGGAAGGAGTATTTATATTTAGTATGTCGTGTATACGTATCAAGTATGTTGAGACGTTGGATAAGAATAGCTGAAAATGGTGAAGTGCAGCCTTATTAGTGCATGCTAGTATTCAAGCCTAGCGCACGCTATCGTGCAGGTTTAGCGCACGCTAATGGTAAAGGATAGCGCACGCTAGTACAGACCAGATCAGAAGGAATCTACGTGTCGACCCAGCCACTTTCGGCGTATGTGCCGACGAAGTCAACGGATGTTTGTTATGAAGGATTAGCGCACGCTAAATCCTATGATTAGTGCACGCTAACATCAGATCGGTCCAAAGGGAATCTTATCCTTGACAGAGCTTTCGGCGTGTGGACCCGTCTTCGGAGCATACAAACAAACGAGTCAACTATGAGTAGCGCACGCTATGATCGGACACTAGCGTACGCTTAATAGAGGCAATTATGTACGCTATTGCATGGGCATTGCGTACGTAAGTCATTGTATGCAGTAAGGCAGTAACCTCTGGACTGTGATAACGCACACTAACAAAGATAGTTAGCACACGCTAATAATAGTTAGTATATATATGTGCAGTTGGCCATTTTTCTTCATTACGTCTATTCTTTCCTTGGAACCGATAGAGAGAGTTCTTAGAGAGATGTTTGAAGTTCCAAACACTGGATTATGGTGGAGTTAATCATCCATAACAACATTTGAAGCTTGGAAATGATTGAGAATGGATTCAACCTTGGAAATCAATCCATTCCTTCAAAGAGGTAATTACTCTTCACTTTGGGATTTCGTTTTGGATTGTATATGATGTCCTTGAGTTGATAATCGTCATGTATATGAGTTAACAAGTATGAACATGAGATTGGTTACCGAGTTATGTTGATGTTATTGTTGATATACATGCATTGATATGATTCAAATAGTTTAGAATTGTGTTGTTTATCTTCAAAGAGATATGCTGGCTAATGTCTTCCTTCAATTCGGGTCTTTGATGTTGTTGTTATTGGTTTCTTCATATGATGGTGAACATGGCGATAATTATGAATTCTTAGTATTCATATATTGATATTGAGGAAGAAGATGATATATGAATATATGACTTTGATTATGAGTTGGATGATTGTTTATATGTTAAAGGATATCGGATTTTGTTGTTTTGATAGCTATGAACATGGTTTCGAAATCACTTAGTGTTCTTGATAATCACCATATGTTGATCGGTATCTGAAATGCATGCAACTGCATGTCATTAGCGCACGCTAACGGAAGCGACTTAGCATACGCTACGTTAAGTGATTAACGTGCGCTAAGTCAACAGACAGTGTAGTATATCCTATTTCGGTTATGAATTCATGATCGTTTAAGTTGGATTGATCAGACTAGTGGTTAATCGAGATATTGTTGAGCCGTTGGGTTTGTGAATTGGTTTTATTGAGTGTTGAATGTTATCGAACTTGTTGTTTATCAATTATTGCAATAGGTTGAGATTATTGATCGGTGATTAGAACCATGCTTTGCGGTCGTATTCGAATATGTTCGTAGATTGCTTTGGTCGGGGCTGAGGAGTTTGTAGACGAAGGCAATAGAATTGGTAACGGCTTCATCGGTATCGAGGCAAGTTATTACTTGCTCAGTTTATAATATTTAATGAATGGTTTCCGTTTCATTCGTTTATAATCCGTATAGCAATGTTTATAATCGTAATCACAGGAGATTTGTGATTATAAGTTGTATTCGAGTTTTGGAAATTAAATCATAATGTATATGATTTACATTTGTTGTTGGTATACTTGGTATTGAGGATAAATTGTGGTATAGACAAAGACATGAATTATCTACCGTCCGTGATATTTTGGATCGTCGGATATTCAGAATAATGGTTGGTGATGGTTTAGATCTAGAGATTGCTCCCAAAGGACTCGGAGCAAGTATTCTAATCATTTTTGTCATTTGTGTCGATCATGTTGTGATACATTCGTGTATTGTTGTTGTCATGCATTTATGCATTGTTGTTGTCGTGCATTGTGTACTTTTGTTTTGTGCAGTTGTGCATTGTTGATTGTCCACCATGCGTTGGTCCGACGGGATCAACATGGGATATATATAGCTGTGTGCGCTGGATCGTTGGACAGGTGTTTCCACCATGCGTTGGTCCGACGGGATCATCATGGGAATCTACAGCTGTGTGCGCTGGATCGTTGGATTACCATGTGTTGTTGTTGTGCATATGTATACTATGGGTTGGCATAAGTATACATTGTTGTTATTGATGTGAGCATATTGACGTTGTCATATGAGTATGCATTTGTAGGTCTTGTGTTAGGACCGTGTCCGTATGATGAATTGATCTGATCTCGGATTAGACTGACGTGATTGTCGTGGTATTTCGTATCTTGAGGTACGTTCTGTGTTTCCTTTGGTAATTGTATTTTAATGGACAATTGATTATCGTGTTGAGATGTGATGATGTTACCGATGGATTGGGTTGGACAGAGTTAGTAGATTTCGCAATAGTGAGTTATGATAATGTTTTGAGAACCTTGGGTATTGTTGAGATACAATACAGATATTTCGGTATGAGCTTATTGTGTCGTTGAAAGGATTCGAGATGTGAACTTTGGTAATTATTATCACGAGTTGGTAAAGTTATGGCGGTAAGATTACATTGGTCGTTTCTTGCTTAGTATTATCATTGGTATGTAATTATTGATGTGATGTGATCGTTACCATTGTTGGATATTATGGTTGACCCCGTCGTGGGCTTTTTTTTTAGGTTCTTGGAATATCAAGCTTGTAACGGTCGTGGAGAGGTGAGCTTTCCGGAGGATACTGGCTAGATCATGTATTTGTGTACTGAGTTTCCTGATCAGTTCTTATATTCCGCTGCTAGAGTATTTTAATTGTTTGTCTTTTTCCACTGCGTGAGTATTTTTATATGGCCTTTTGGTATCTGGTAACTTAGGTTACTTTGGCAATCGTTTTCTTAACTATTTTGTCGGTACGTGTAAGCGAGAGCTTAACGTGTGTTTTCAAACTGTTGAGTCTTGGAATTTCGGGCCTTGTGGTTTCAAATGAGATATTTATGACGGTTCTGATAAATAGTTTTTATCTAGTCTTCAAATGTTTTAAAAGATAGTACCGTCGTTCGCCTCTTAGATGTTTGTAAATGTTTGTAAATCTTTCTTTTAGCCTTGCAGTACCAATATCGGGGGTTTAGCTGACGACTTTAAGTCATCGGCTAAAGGTCAATGTCGTCGGATAATCCCCTTTCATCGGCTAAAAAACTGTCGGCCGATATTCGTCGGCCAAGGTTTAGCCGACGACTTTTTTGGCAGTTGTCAGCTAAACTTCCAGCTTTAGCCGACGACTTTATTCCATCGGCTAAATTGTTAAGGTTTTAGCCGATGATTTCTGTAAAGGTCGTCGGCTAAAACCTAATATAAGAAATTCAGATTTTGGGATCCCAAAACTTGTGTTTTTGCACCTGCAATTTTTATACACCAACTCCCATTATCAACAACAATCAACGCACAACACATTCAACTAATACGATCAATAATATGCCCAACATTATATGCAACACAACGCACAACACATTCACGAATATAAATTTCATCAACATACTAGTAGCGTCAACAAAATCACTTACACAATTCTAACACAAATATAAATATACAAGAGTCCTACAACAACACAACTACAATCCACTACCAAAATCATCTAAATGTCCAAATGTAGAAGTAGAAGGATTACCACCATCCCCTAGATCCTCGTCACGAGGCTGTGAAAATAGGGTCTGTCCGAATAGAGAAGGCGGTAGAGCAGGTGCCTGCAGTCCAGCCTGAGTAATGGTCTGAGTCAGCGTCATCATATAGTCCATCATGGCCTGCTGCTGTCTCTGGAAACTCTCTTATCGCGACTCAGTCCTCTGCTCGCTCTCATGTAACCGCGTCTGAGTCCTACTTTCATTCTCAGCTCTGAGCTCCCTCTCCGCCCTCAACTGCTCCTCGGGATAAGCAGTCCGTGCATCCCGTCCGCGAGGGCGCCAAAAGCCAAGGGTATCTTTCAACAGGTTGTGACCCTCAGCTCCCATCATCTTAGTGCGGTACCGACCACCTCTAAGAGGGTAGATGGTACCCCACACCCTAGCGCGAACCTAAGGATCGGCTTGATCGATCTGTCCAATGGCGGAATCGAGGTCGGTATTCGCTAAGTTCGAATACTGCTCCCGAGCAATCTCAACAAGCATCCTCTGAGACTCCTCCCGCACACGCTCCTAAGTTATTATGAAAATAAATATTTCAATATCAATGAAAGTATGATACAAAGGCATTTAGTTTATGACCAAAATAAAATAAAAAAGACTTACATGCTCTTCGGGACGGTTCGGATATGCTTTCTGAGTCACGTAGGCAAATTCGTCCACCGAATCAGAAGAAGTGGCCTCGTGCGCAACTCTCGCTAACGACCGCGAACCCAGACTGTGATGGTCAGTCAGACCAGCACGATTGGTCGTGTTGGTCAAGCTAGTCGCCTTCCAAAAAATATTGCAAGAATTACATGATTTTACAGACAATTAAAAAATGACATATATATTAAAAATAATTTTATACCATGAAGTCCGGGTCGCGAAAATGGGCGCATAGCCGCTTCCACTCGTACTCCCGGAACATGAATTCTTCCGGGGTAGCCTCTCGGGTATCACCCCAGGCTGTCTAGAACATGTACATCTCATTTTTCCAAGATTTGTACCTACAACACACGTTGCACAACATATACTATTCGTAAGAAGAAAAGTTACGCAAACAATGTAGATACAAAATAAATTAAAATGACTTACTTGGTAGACTGCACCTCGTCACACCAAGTACGTAGTAGAGAGTCAGGAATGACAAACCACACCTATGAACAACATAAATACGCAATATTTTAAAAACATCACATATTGCATTTTGATGAACTACGTGTTGATTGAAAAACACTTATTAAATATTTAATAACTTACCGACATAGCATTGTTCAAAGCATCCTTCATGCACTGCGGCACGTCCCCCCAATCGGGCCACAAAACAGGGACTCTGTCCCGAATGAGAAAGCCCACATTACGGCTATATGACGCCGTAGCGTCAGAAGACATCACTGGCCCTCCGTATCTGTCTAGAAGAATCTCGTAACGGCCATGCTTACTGACGTACGAGTCGAGCGCCAGACCCTTTGCCGGGCCACGAGTCTTCTTCTTTTTCTTCTCCTCCTCGACTACATTTTTTCCCTTCTCCTTCTCCCTCTCTATCTCCTCGTATAATTTCGTCTTCGAAACCCGACAACTCCGCCAACGCATGTTGTCTGGTCAATCCTCGTACACGTACGCCTCCTCAGGGCTAATCAATCAAACGGGAACTTGGACTCCCGTCTCATCGACCTCCGGAATAGTCGGAACCATCGGAGGCATGAATAGACTCGGCCGTAGACCGTGGGGCACCACCGACGAGGAACTCCATACTTCTCCTGATATATGAGGGCTAGACGTGGGTCGGTGGATGGGATGCATGCGAGTCTCCATCTGCGAGGGAGTCGACCGTGGTGTCTGAAAGGATAAACGCCGCGCTATTGCAGCGGGCTCATCTGTCGGCCTCATAAAATTGTCAGCGTTCATGCCGGTAGCTTCTAGTATCTGGCAGGCACGAGCGCTACTCTGAGATATGTACTGAGTAACGTGATCCGCCCTTCTAGAGGCTGCCGAACTCCCCCCCAAATCGGGAGTGGCCGACTTTGTCGACTTCTTCCCCAACGCTTTCTTTATTCTATCCATCTTCAAAAATAAAGAAACATACAAATATTCAAAATTTCGACATAGTTTCCACAGTAAATTAACAATCACACAACAGTAATTATCAATGCCATACCACATTAATCTATCGATTAACGCCGGCTATACAATCCCTTCCTCCTCAAACAAATTCATCAAATATGTCATCAATTCACAACTCGTCAAACAATTTACCTAATTCATCATATTTCGTCATATTTCATCCAATTTCCAAACTCATCAAACAATTTACCTAATTCATCACAAAATTTATCATATTTCATCAAATTTCATCCAACTAACAACTAACAATTGATCAAAACTAAATTAACCACAAAATATGGAAAAATACTAATTTCATCAAATAATCTAAACAAATTCATCAAACAATTACAAGAAATTCATCAAAAAAAAGAGAGAAAATGGTTACCTGGCGGACGGACGGCGGGACGGGGGCTGGCGGGCGGACGGCGGGCGGCCCAGGCGGTCAGCGGCGGCAGAGGCGGTCGGGCGGTGCTGTCGGACGGAGGGCGTCGGGCGGTCGGACGGGGGCTGTCGGACGGAGGGCATCGGGCAGGCTGGGGTCGGGGGTCGGGGCGCTGGGGTCGGGGGGCTGGGGTTGGGGGAAAAAGAGAAAAGTAAGAAAAGGAGGAGGAAAAATATATAAATGTTTAGGGGTTTAGCCGACGACAAGATCTAAGTCGTCGGCTAAAGTTTTTTTAAAAAAAAAACTAATATACTTTAGCCAACGACTTTTTCAATAGTCGTCGGCTAAACCCCAAAATTTATTTTTTCCCCAGATTGCGGTCCCAAATCCGGACCGCGTGATAACGCCCCCCCAAATCATCCAGATCGCGGTCCAATATTTAGAGGTTTAGCCGATGACTTCCACCAAAGTCGTTGGCTAAACTCCATTTCTTTTTTTTCGAAAGGGGTTTAGCCGACGACCGTGGTGGAAGTAGTCAACTAAAACCCCTAATTTTTTTAAAAATATTACTAATATTATGTTAATGTTTTGATTATTATTATTACTATTTTTTTCATTATATATAACGTATGTAAATATACATCTAATAAATTTATTGCTCATAGTTTGAGTCATTACTACAGTCTGTCACATTATCTGAGTTGATATCCGGCAACATATGCCTAAAGTCGTCCACATTATTGTCATCAGAATTTTCAAGTAATTTGTTTGTATCAATGTCAACGTACCCGCGAGCATCACCACGGAGTCGGACGACTTGTCCTTCAGGAACATTATTCACCGTAATTGTCGTTGATGGTGTAATATTTGCTGCAT
Source organism: Orobanche coerulescens (assembly GCA_033398695.1). Lineage (NCBI taxonomy): Eukaryota > Viridiplantae > Streptophyta > Magnoliopsida > Lamiales > Orobanchaceae > Orobanche > Orobanche coerulescens. The sequence continues at coordinate 133,507,092 of CM065816.1, read as the reverse complement.
TTGGCTCTTGATAAGCATCATCGTCAACAGTACTTGTTGTTTCTCCCAGTGTAGCAGCACTATAAATATTCCTCGTTGTCACAACGTTCACTATCTTCCATGTGCCTTTCTTCACCAAGTCGTCCAAATAATACACTGACTTTACTGATGTTACAAATACAAAAGGATCACTTTCATACCACGAAGTAGAAGTGTCTACAGATAACAGCCCGTAGTCGTCTTGCATATCGGTTCCAAGACTGGTGTCATACCATCGACATTTAAACAAGTAAATTGTCATGCCTTCCCTGTAAATTAGTTCTACCACTTCCATAAGAACACCGTAATATCCACCATGTATCATAATCCCAGTAGGATATGACAATCATGACTCTTCAAACCAGTTAACTTGTTCTCCCTGAAATTAACGCATCTTCCTATATTTCCAGCATACCGGAAAGGATACCTAGCAATCTTTATCCACCAAAATATCTTAGTTTTCTGCTCGACAGTGACGGTGTAAGCTGCCTTAGGCATTTTTTGTTTTCCCTTTACAGTCTTCAACCACAAATGTTTTCTTATGCTCATTTCTTCCAAACCTTTACATGCTTTTGGCATGTCTTTGGTCTTTTCCTCCCAACCTAAGGTTGTCCCAACCACACTTTCGCAAATATTATTTTCAATGTGCTTGACATTCAAGAAGTTCCTCATCAGTAACTTGGACCAGTAAGGAAATTCCCAGAATATACTTTTGTGCGACCAATACTTATACCTGCCGGGCCTTTCAGGGGTTGCTGCAATCACATCAGGATGGTTGCTAACCTGACCAAAATCGTACTCATTAAGAATCGATAGTATTTCATCACCTGTCCACTTTCGTGGTGGCTCGCCCATTTCTACAGTGCCATCAAATGTTGCAGCATCCATACGCCACTCATGTTCCCTCTCAAGCCATATCCGATGACGCATTCGGATAACTTTCCTACAGTGGTACCTAGCATAATCTGCATTCAAACACACAGGACAACCTCTATATCCGCTAATAACAGATCCATACAACATTCCATATGCAGGAAAATCACTAATAGTGCCTACACATGGCGTGCAAGTATAACGTCTCAGACGAATAACCGCCGTACGTGGGATGACCTTGCTCCCACAACAATTTCAGCTCCTCTATCAAAGGTCTCATATACACATCGATACACTTTCCCGGATATCCCGGCCCCGGGACTAACTAGGTCAACATATTATACTCCTTCCGCATACACATCCACAGAGGAAGATTGTAAGGAATCACTACAACATGCCATATGGTATATGAAAGACTCATGTTACCAAAAGTGTTGAAACCATCAGATGCAATCCCGAGCCTCACATTTCGGATATCTGAAGAAAAATTCGGATACTCCCTATCTATAAGCTTCCACGCCTCTCCATCCGAAGGGTGTATCATAGTATCCCTGTCATTAGTGTGCGGATCGGTGCGCCATCTCATTGCGTTTGCCGTGTGAGGAGACATAAAAAGCCATTCCAACCCGTCCTTCTGTGGAAAATACCAAAGTACCTTCACCGGTTTCTCTTTTCCAGAAGGAGTGACCCTATAACTCTCTGTATCACATACAGGACATCTCGTGAGGTCTTCATTAGGATGCCTCCAAAATAGAACACAATCATACATGCAGACGTGGATCTTAATGTAGGAAAGACCAAGATCTTTCAAAATTCGTCTCATTTTGGTATATGTGTTAGGAAGACGATGACCCTGTGGAAGCATATTACTCGTAAGCTCCAAGTAATCATCCATGGACTTGATGGATGATCTGTTTTCCACCTTTAATCTCATCGTTTCCATGACACAATCAAGAATAGTCATGTTACACCCTGGGTATAGAGGGGTCTGTTAGAGTTGAATTAACTTGTTATACCTGTCAAGCCGAGCAGTATTGCAAGGCATCGGTCTACAGCGTCGTGGGATTGGCTTAGTTGGTACATACGTCTCGGAATAACCAAACACATCATCAATCAACCTCCTCTTCGGATCGGTGAACCCGTCGTTACCACTGAATTGTCCGTGATCATACAGAATAACAGAATTCGGTGCTTCACCGTGGTATATCCAACATGTATATTTACTCCAAAAACCATTCTTCTTTAGGTGCTCCCAGACCTCATCAAATGGAAAACGATACATATCACTGTGACATCTACATTTATTACACGGACAGTAGTGCAACGTATTACCACTGTCGTGCTCTTTTACAAATCTCATAAACTACTTCATCCCATCCATTACTCTTGGATCCCATTTCGTAACCCAATCCAACTCTTGTCCATCCTGAAAATGTATAAATTTTCCAATATTAATCCAACTAACTAATATTGTTCAAATTATAAATGGAATCACAACAAACAATTAATCATAATGATTATCATCACAAAAATTAATCGTTATACAGAAAAGCTTTCGAATCTACAAATTGAATAATAAAAAAGTTTTGAAATTACAATAAAAATACAATAAAATACCTTAATTAATCGAAATGGTGATTATAAAAACCGGTAGAAACCTTCGTCACTCCTGCTAGCACAACTCAAAGTAGCAACACAAACTCAAAAAATACACAAAGGGGTTTCCAAGAACCGAATTGATTTTTTTCACAAGGTCACAATATTGTAGCAACTGAAAGTAGCAACTCACAATATTGGGTTGGTGTTCCGTGGACTATATATAATTTTAAATTGGAGGTTTAGCCGACGACTTGATCTGGGTCATCGGCTAAACCCCATTTTTTTTTCGAAAAGGGTTTAGCCGACGACCCAGATCAAGTCGTTGGCTAAACCATTATAAAAGTCGTCGGATAAAGTCTAATACTTTAGCCGACGACTACGTTGCACTTTAGCCGATGACCCAGATCAGGTCGTCGGCTAAACTATTTTAGCCGATGGTAGTACGAGTCGTCGGATAAAGTGACAAGTTTAGCCAACGACACTTAAAAGTCGTCGGACATTTTTTACGTGTCGTGAGCTAAAGTGTGAATTTTAGTAGTGTTGTGGGTTCCATCTCGGGGCCCACGACGCTGTAATATTCCCGGTCGGATCTAGGGGTGTTACAGAATATAGTATCGGAGCTTAGGTTGTGAAAACCTAGGCAGTCGGGTCGAGTTGGGTCGTGCTTTTGTCATGTCATCCGAGTTATCTATTTGACTAATACTAGAGCCCTAGATTTTTGTTGTTCACTTGGGCTTGTGTGTTAAGTGATATACCAGTGTGGTACTGGGGTGGTTGTAAACTTTTCCAAATAGTGTTAACGTGTTTCTTCGGATAGAGATGTGTTGTGTTCTCGAGTTGAATTTAGTTTGCAAAATGTGTATTTTGAAAATATCTGTGTCGAGGATTTTCTAGAGTTTAGACATGTGCCAGTATCACAGGGAATCGTCGGCTTCACGATTTGTAAGTATTTCAATTTTCAATTTTATTGAGATTTATTGCCATTTTAAGTTGATATGTTTTGAAATTCAGAAAGATATTATGCATTACAGTATGAGGTGACAGAGTTGGGACAGGATTGATGATCTTAAGAAACTATGATTTTGGAACGGAATTGTGCATTTGGGAGAAATATTATGGATGGTTGAGAAGAACATGTAGTCATGTTAGTACATTTTGAGATATATGAACTGTTTTTTAGCATTTGAAAATGATACCTTTCAAAATGAATGTTTTACAGATGTTTTACGGAAAATGATTTTTGGGCCGAGACCCAATCGATTTTAAAATAGTTTTGTAACTCAGGACTTGGAGTGCGAAAAGGGTTTTCTACTTTTTAAACTTCTTGTAATGCGGAACGAGATACGAACTGAGACCCTAATGTTTCAAAAAGCTTTTCTGTTTTCTAAAACTCCCCAGATTTGTAAAACACTTTACCAATCGTTTATCTATTTCGTTTCTACCTTTCGGAGTTTTGGTTTACTTCTTCAAATGAAACTTCTCGGGAAGTCTTTCGCTGTGTTGATTTGTTTCAATGTTTTGTCATAGCATAGTTGAGGTGATCTAGGATGAGATAATGGTCAACGTTGCGGGTCATATGTGGAAAAAGAGTTTTTATCTGAGTATATATATTGAGATTGTGGAACTCTATCGGGTGGTTTTCTGATTGAATGTCAGTGGATTCGGTGACAAGTCAAACTGGTATACAGGAGTATAGATGTGGGCAATCATTTGCATAATTTCATTTTTTTAATCGTGCGTATTCGAAAATAATTTCATCGAGAACTTGACACCAGTGTGCCAGTTTAATTTTTTTGAAAATTGATTTCGTGATCTTACGAAAATTTATGTTTTGAGTTTTGAAATTTTTGAAAGAACTTTTGAAAATTTGTCTTCTTAACAAGATTACATGATTTCAAACTGGTTTTGAAAATGTGACTGATATACATACGCATTTAGTGCATAATGCATATCATGGTGAAGTTATGAGTGTGACTCACAAACTGGATATCATATCGATGGTACGAGGAAAAGAGTTTCGAACTTCAGTATGGTAGTTTGGTTATCCAGGGATGATCGGTTGATTTATCAGATAAGAGAAATATGCTGCGTGTTGTAGATTCATGCATAGGATGTAATTTTGGAACTTTAGATTTCGTGAAACCGGGACATATGTGTTATGTGATTCCATTGGTATGGTAGTAGCGCGATTTTACCATAGTTATTTTTGAATGATTTCTTTATAAGTGTAGAATTGAGGGTTGTGACCCCACGATGATTGTTTTGGATATTGAGTGGTCGTCCCCACTCCATGTATGATTGGATATGTTCGTCGGTTTGTGATTGGTTATTCGTATGCCGAGGAGTATGTTCACCAGTCGGGTATGTTTATTGAGATCCACTATATGTGATTGGTGTGTCGTTTTGAGAACTTTATTCGTTCTTATATCGGTTTCTGCGGTTCTATGTTGATCAGGTTGGAGCTTACCATGTGAGGGTATTCTCGATTATCATTGATCGTTCGTTGGTAATATTGGAGTTTATCATGATGATGATATTCTCAATTGTGTTTTGACCTCTGGTTGGTCATATTGGAGTTTATCATGTTGATGATATTCTCGGCTGCGTTTTGACCTTTGGATTGGTCGTATTAGAGTTTATCATGTCGATGATATTCTCGATTAACTTAATGGTGATCAAATGAGCATTCGGATTTTGTGTCGATGTTTCGGGAATTGTGTCATTGTTTTGGGCAATTGTTTCAGAGATGTATTATGCACTATTGGTTTTTAGCAGATTGGGACTTGATTGTGTAATCAGGCAGACAAGATTTGACACGGATAGATTATTTTTCTCCGGAGATGATATATTTTGTTGAGACTCATGGAATTGTGACTGCAAGCATATTTAGGCTTTACAGTGAAGTCAATTGCTAGTATCTCAAGAGATCGTCGACTTTGCGTATTTGTAAGTATGCTATTTTGGTTATTCGGTAATAATGATGATCGATCGTTGTCGTGATGGTTTCGGAATATTTTGGTTGAACGGTTTGTTTGTTTTTCTATGACGGATTGCAAGTTTCGAGGACGAAACTTATTTTAAGTGGTGTAGTATGTAATATCCGGAATTTCTAATACTGTTGTTTAATGTTATTTTATCCGAGTTATGTTGTACAACGTGGAATCTGTACAGTATGGATAAAATAAATGAAGGACTAAGACATCTGTATTGGTATCATTGTCATACTTGGTCGACAATTGCATTGGAGGATAATGTGTATCCTATAAGAATATTATTGTAAGGAGTATGTATATTCAGTATGTCGTGTATACGTATCTAGTATGTTGAGACGTTAGACAAGAATAGCTGAAAATGGCTAAGTGCAGCCTTATTAGCGCACACTAATATTCAAGCCTAGCGCATGCTATCGGGCAGGTTTAGCGCACGCTAATGGTAAAGGATAGCGCACGCTAGTACAGACCAGATCAGAAGGAATCTATGTGTGGACCCGGCCACTTTCGGCGCATGTGCCGACGAAGTCAACGGATGTTTGTTATGAAGGATTAGCGCACGCTAAATCTTATAATTAGTTCACGTTAACATCAGATCGGTCCAAAGGAAATCTTATCCTTGACAGAGCTTTCGGCGTGTGGACCCATCTTCGGAGCATACAGACAAACGAGTCAACTATGAGTAGCGCACGCTATGATCGGACACTAGCGTACGCTAAATAGGGGCAATTACGTACGCTATTGCATGGGCATTGCGTACGTAAATCATTGTATGCAATAAGGCAGTAGCCTCTGGACTGCGATAGCACACGCTAACAAAGACAGTTAGCGCACGCTAATAATAGTCAGTATATATATGTGCAGTTGACCATTTTTCTTCATTTCGTCCACTCTCTCCTTGCAACCGATAGAGAGAGTTCTTAGAGAGATGTTTGAAGTTCCAAACACTGGATTATGGTGGAGTTAATCATCCATAACAACATTTGAAGCTTGGAAATGATTGAGAATGGATTCAACCTTGGAAATCAATCCATTCCTTCAAAGAGGTAATTAATCTTCACTTTGGGATTTCATTTTGGATTGTATATGATGTCCTTGAGTTGATAATCGTCATGTATATGAGTTAACAAGTATGAACATGAGATTGGTTACCGAGTTATGTTGATGTTATTGTTGACATATGGATATTGATATGATTCAAATGGTTTAGAATTGTGTTGTTTATCTTCAAAGAGATATGTTGGATAATGTCTTCCTTCAATTCGGGTCTTTGATGTTGTTGTTATTGGTTTCTTCATATGATGGTGAACATGGAGATAATTACGAATTCTTGGTATTCATATGTTGATATTGAGGAAGAAGATGATATATGAATATATGACTTGGATTATAAGTTGGATGATTGTTTATATGTTAAAGGATATCGGATTTCATTGTTTTGATAGCTATGAACATGGTTTCGAAATCACTTAGTGTTTTTGATAATCGCCATATGTTGATCGGTATCTGAAATGCATGCAACTGCATGTCATTAGCGTACACTAGTATTACTGGCTAGCGCACACTAACGGAAGCGACTTAGTGCACGCTACGTTAAGTGATTAACATGCGCTAAGTCAACAGACAGTGTAGTATATCCTATTTCGGTTATGAATTCGTGATCGTTTATGTAATGCCTAGTTATCCCCTTCTAAGCTATTTTATACCTAATGCATTTACATAATATGCATTAGGGAAGCATGGCATACAAGTAGACATTTCATGAGCATGAATAATTGCTATTTATGTGCTTAATTATATTTTTTGTCTATGATACATGCAACATGTTATTTATTGCCCCTAACATGGTAAAATGTGTCTTTATAAATATCTCATTGCAGTGAGAAGCTCAGTTTCCCGGTTAAAGGAGATCGATGTGCTAAATGAGTACAAGTGATTTTATTTGTTAATTGCATTTTTACATTACTTTCACATATGATGATTCACTCCACCTCATAGTCAACTCACTATGTCGTAGAGTATTAAATAAATTATCTCTGAGCATAGGTGGCAAACATATAAGTACTGATAGGGTCACTGACAGGTCTATCATAGGTTAACCTGATTAACACTGGAGCTTAGTGGTGTGTGTGTTGAGTAAATTTAGATATATGAATCAAGTAGATAATATTTGTTTAACCTAATACAACGTGCCAAATATTTGATTCTTATCTGCATTATAAATGGTTTAATTTGTAGTTGCATCCTGTTAAGTAATTGGACATGTCACTTCTCTATTCGTTCCAGTTGCGGTCGGAACCAGTTGAACATATATTTTATTTTATAATCATCACCATATCATATTGATAAGTGAGCCCTTTCATTCTTATCTATAGCATTATAGGTATGAAGGTTTAGAAAGTTTGACAATAAAATCCCTTATTAGTATTTTTAATGCTTTCTGCATAGTAACCGGTTTAAACAATAAAAATACACCTTAAACTTGTACGAAAGCACTAGACCAGACATCTATACCCTAAATATGTTCAATATATATCAAGAAACGGTTTAAATCAACCAAGAAATGTCCTATAACTACTTGAATCGATCCAGTCTTTCAAACATGATTTATAGAAGCTATTTGAGGGTATCTTCGGTATTTCACCCTCAAAACCGCCTCTATCAGTTGGATAAGAGAGGAAAATCAACCCTCAACCCTCATTAACACTCTGGAATCGACCTAGAAGCATTCATATCCGAAAAATCACCAAAGAATTCAAGAAAAACCATCAAAACACCAACACCTCATATCCTTTGAGAATCAAGGTGAGTTTCCTTTGTTTTCTTCATGTTCTTGATGTCTTTAATGATTATTTCGATGAAATGAGGGTTTTTCTAGACCCTTATACATGTCATGATAATGTTAAGAATTCATCCATGGCTTCACCTTACGTTTATTGTGGGTTTATAAAGCCTAAATCATCACTAGACAACATAGAACTCAATTCTGCCACCTTTTATAAACATATATGGATTGTGCATATTTCGTACAGTTCAGGGGATGATGTTCCCATATATTTGTTCTCCAGTATGTTAGGGATGTTATATTAAAATTTGATGCAAATCCAACTTATATTCAAACGGTTATAAGCTAAACAAGTTATGTTATTCAAGGGTTTTGATAAACTCTCTTAAACAATTATGTTGTTGTAGAATAGGTTAATAAATTACTATATGTTCATATTTTCAGATTACGTTTTCTTGTATAAGTGAAGGAGAAGTATACTAAGTTAAAACATAGTATAAATGGGTATATATGTATAACTATTGCATCACAGTAACTAGTTGTGAAGGGATAAGTCATAGATGATCCTAAATTGTATTCCAAAAATTTGTAGCATTCATGAAAGTAATGTTAAATGCAACATGATTAATTAATTCAGGGCTTTTAGTACATCCATCTAGCTATAGAAGCTGATCTTTTCACTTCAATACGCAACTGGACCTGAGGTAAGATGAGGCTTTTCCTTGCTGTATCATAATGATCATATATTGATTGATATTTGCATATGTGACCTTTATTGAACGATCATGCATAACACGTGTATGTGAAAGAATATTTAAGAACAGGAAGTATGGTACTTGACTGATGGTGGGTAGGCACGGGACGTGGGGGACCGGCGGACCCAACACATGGTGGCAAATACTTGCGGCTGAAAGTCGGTCAAGGAAACCCACACTGAATGAAAAAGGTTGAATACAGCTAATACCATTGGTTGAAAAACCAGCATGGGAACCCCGTATACATGCTTTATTGGACAATTATATGAACAGGTTCCTAAAACCATGGCCTATCACTATCAGTCGAGTATCACACTTCAAGGGTACCCGAAGAAAGGATTTTACAAGAACATGACTATATCATATAAAGTAGTTATTTTGATGAATGTGATATGTGATACATTGCTATTACAGAAGTCTCATCTTACTGAGCCATTAGATCACTAGATTTTTATGATACAGATGATGGTGCTCATGTTTAGGGGTTAACTATCTTCTTCAGTGTTGCCAGTCGGAGACTTGTCCATATGCCATTAGCCAGCTATTTCGCCCCTATGCTAGAAGTCTATGTCTTTTTTGAATAAGATCGCTCTGTTATGATTTTGTTTATGTATTAAACTTAAGGTTGTGTAATGTTTTCAACAAAATAATACCAGTTTGCGTTATTTTCCTGAGTTCTTGCTTTTACCAAATTTTTGATTTTGGTTTTCAAAGTATAAAAGCGTGATACTCCCCAACTTAGTAGCATGGACCCCTTTGCAGTTAGGGGGTGTTACAGTTTAAGTTGGATTGATCAGACTAGTGGTTAATCGAGATATTATTGAGCCGTTGGGTTTGTGAATTGGTTTTATTGAGTGTTGATTGTTATCGAACTTGTTGTTTATCAATTTTTGTAATAGGTTGAGATTATTGAACGGTGATTAGAGCCATGCTTTGCGGTCGTATTCGAATATGTTCATAGATTGCTTTGGTCAGGGATGAGGAGTTCGTAGACGAAGGCAACGGAATTGGTAACGGCTTCATCGGTATCGAGGCAAGTTATTACTTGCTCAGTTTATAATATTTAATGAATGGTTTCCATTTTATTCGTTTATAATTCGTATAGCAATGTTTATATTCCTAATCAAAGGAGATTCGGGATTATAAGTTGTATTCGAGTTTTGGGAATTAAATCATAATGTATATGATTTACATTTGTTGTTGGTATACTTGGTATCGAGGATACATTGTGGTATAGACGAAGACATGAATTATCTACCGTCCATGACATTTTGGATCGTCGGATATTCAGAATAATGGTTGGTGATGGTTTAGATATCGAGATTGCTCCCGAAGGACTCGGAGCAAGTATTTTAATCATTTTTGTCATTTGTGTCGATCATGTTGTGATATATTCGTGTATTGTTGTTGTCATGCGTTTATGCATTGTTGTTGTCGTGCATTGTGTACCGTTGTTTTGTGCAGTTGTGCATTGTTGATTGTCCACCATGCGTTGGTCCGACGGGAACAACATGGGATATCTATAGCTGTGTGTGCTGGATCGTTGGACAGGTATTTCCACCATGCGTTGGTCCGAAGGGATCATCATGGGAATCTATAGATGTGTGCGCTGGATCGTTGGATTACCATGTGTTGTTGTGCATATGTATATTATGGGTTGCCATAAGTATACATTGTTGTTATTCATGTGAGGATATTGACATTGTCATATGAGTATGCATTTGTAGGTCTTATGTTAGGACCGTGTTTGTATGATGAATTGATTTGATCTCGGATTAGACTGACGTGATTGTCGTGGTATTTCGTATCCTGAGGTACGTTCTGTGTTTCCTTTGGTAATTGTATTTTACTGGACAATTGATATCATGTTGAGATGTGATGGTGTTACCGATGGATTGGGTTAGACAGAGTTAGCAGATTTCGTAACAGTGACTTATGATAATGTTTTGAGAACCTTAGGTATTGTTAAGATACAATATAGATATTTCGGTATTAGCTTATTGTGTTGTTAAAAGGATACGAGATGTGAACTTTGGTAATTATTATCACGAGTTGGTAAAGTTATGGCGGTAAGATTACATTGGTCGTATTCTTGCTTAGTATTTTCATTGGTATGTAATTATTGATGTGATGTGGTCGTTACCATTGTTGGATATTATGGCTGACCCCGTCGTGGGATTTCTTTTTAGGTTCTTGGAATATCAAGCTTGTAGCGGTCGTGGAGAGGTGAGCTTTCTGGAGGATACTGGCTACGGCATGTATTTGTGTATTGAGTTTCCTGATCAGTTCTTGTATTCCGCTGCTAGAGTATTTTAATTGTTTGTCTTTTTCCGCTGCGTGAGTAATTTTAAATGGCCTTTTGGTATCTGGTAAATTAGGTTACTTTGGCAATCGTTTTCTAAGCTATTTTATCGGTACGTGTAAGCGAGAGATTAACGTGTGTTTTCAAAGTGTTAAGTCTTGGCATTTCGGGCCTTGTGGTTTCAAATGAGATATTTACGACGGTTCTGATAAATAGTTTTTATATATTCTTCAAATGTTTTAAAAGATAGTATCGTCGTTCGCCTATTAGGCGTTTGTAAATGTTTGTAAATCTTTCTTTCAGCCTTGTGGGTTCCATCTCGGGGCCCACAGCACTATAATATTCCCGATCAGATCTGGGGGTGTTACAGATTTGGTGATGGTGATGTTCTTTTCCGGGGTGTCAATTTCCATCTTATGTTTCATTTTTCTAGATCTCATGACATGTTCCAAGAAGTTTTTGGGAGTCCCAGGACACATCCTATTCCCGCTGGTGTGGGAAACTTCGCTCTTTGGTGAGGTAGGGAGGCGCCATGTCGAGTTTACCTTGAATCAGAGAGCCCAGAAGGGCATGATAATCTGATATTAAGTCCACAGCAATGAACGTTGTAGTGGATGAGGTTCGGAAGGGATAGTCTCCAACCTCGAGTATTAGGTCCACGGTCCCCTTCGCCTCTGCTTTATGGTTTGTGAATCCTTCTAATATTCCATTGTAAGGAGACAACATGCTGTCAGGTAGCCCCATCTCTTTGAATGTTCTGTAGTATAAGATATCTTTCGCAGCCCCTGAATCGATTAGGAGCCTCTCTGATTCGCAGTTATCTATCCTCCCTTTGATAACTAGGGGTTGTTCCCTTATGGCTCTGTTTCCTGCCAACTCATTTGGAGAAAAGCTTATCATCTCCTTGCCCCTATGGATCCATGGGGGGATGTGATATACCTTACTGAGCTCGTGGATCCGCTCTTTCAATTTGGTATTTGAGGGGATTTCTTCTCTGACGACATGCAGTTTGGCCCTGGGCGGCCTGTCTTCTTCCTCCTCTTGCCTCTCGTCCCTCGACTTCTAGTCATCTTTTTTCATGACGTACCGATCTAGCTTCCCTTCGTTGATCAATTTTTGCACCATTTTCTTCAAGGAGTAGCAATTCTCCGCTTCATGTCCATTATCCTTATGGTAGGCACAGTATTTGTTGGCGTCTTTAGGGTATTTCAGGTTGTCTCTGATGGGCTTGGGCGGAGGAAGATCCACCAAGTTGAGTATCTCTGAGATTGGCTTAGTGATGGGGGTGAAGACCTCGGCTTTCTCTGTGCTTCTGGTTCTGTTTTTACCTTTAAATCCCGCGCCATTGGAGCCTCGGAAATGAGCGTCGTTAGTCGGCTTGCTTTCTACATCCCTATCTCGGTCCCGATCTCCTTTCTCTAACCTTTGCTTCTTCTTTTCTTCAGCAAGGCCCGTAGCGTAGGCCATGTGGTATAGGTTTGCCTTTGTCGTGGCTCCCTTATGAATAGTTCATGGGTAAGGGCTTCAGATCTTTGTCCGTTAGTGAAATACACGATGATCTCCCTGTCTGTGAGATGTTCCTCTATGGAGTCGGCCAAGGTCCTGAATCTGTTGTAGAAATCTAGGGTCGACTCGTTCTTCCCTTGGACGGTATTTGCTACATCTGACAATCGCTTCTTTCTTGCTCCTGCCGTGTCGAAGTACTCCAAGAATTGTCTTTTCAATTTTGAGAATGAGTTGATGCTCCTCTTCTCTAGATCCATGAACTAAGACCTCGCCGCCCCAGCCAAGGTGCTGGCGAAAGCTTTACAAAGAATGTCCTCTTGATTAGAGACCAGGGCCATCATGACCTTAAAGGATTGAAGGTGGTCCCTGGCGTCAGAAGTGCCCGAGTATTTGTCCATATTGGGGAGCTTATGATGAGGATTCAGAGGCGAATCGACAATATGTTGGAATATTTATTCCACACATTAATAAATTATGTTTTGATGATTAAGTTGCTAAACAAACAAAACAACATAAAGGCAAAGCAAAACGACGAAGCAGACGAAGATGCAAAATAATGCAATCTGGACTGCATTAGTGCACGCAAGTCATCACACGTTAGCGTACGCTAATGGGAAGTCATATGCATATCAGCCAAGTTCGAAGTTACCTGAAGTGAAGTTAGCTGATGAGGTAGCGCACGCTACACATATTTACTAGCGCACGCTATCAAAGGATTGTTACCATTGTGAAGATATTCAAACACAGAATGACGTATGCAATGAAGTCAGTATTAGCGCACGCAAGGAAAGATATTTAGCGCATGCTAAATATCAGTTTGAATTCTAGTCAATCAGAACGTTGGGAAAAGAAGGTCAAAGTCAGCATATCAAACGGATACTTTGACAAATGAAGGCAACGTATATATTTCTTAGCGCACGCTACATTGTATTATTAACGCACGCTAAAGCAAAGAGTATAACGTACGTAAGGAAGAAGTCATAACGTACGCAAAGGGAAGAAACGAAGCCATTGGACTGAAACTGGGAACAGTCTATCGCACGCTACAGGCACGCTAATGAGACTAGCGCACGCTATTAAGAAAAGCCTAGTGCACGCTAATTAGTCAAAACAGCCAGCAACGGCTAGTTTGTGGAAAATGCCTATAAATACCAAGGGAGGCGATATTATTCCTTACAACAACAACTCCAAGCAATCAAGACATTGATCTTATATTCATATACTTACATTGTTGTTGTGATATTGAGCTTATATTGTTAGTTTGAGTGTTTATACATTCAACATTATACACGAGAGGTAAAAGAAAAGATACGATTGGATTCGGTGTTATTAGGATCAAGTATCCGGCATTGTTAGAATCGCAATTTCTATCTTAGTGAGGTTTATCTAGTATCAATAGAAAGCTAGAGTGGTTGATTCCTTATCTAATATAAAAGGAAAAACGGTTTTACTCGGACCGATCGATGACGAGCTTGTAACGGTAATCCTTCGACCGATAGAAGAGAGGCGTAGAGGTTTTGATCTTAATCCTAAAGAAAAAGATACATCGAGAGACGACATAGGCTTTGTTAATAGCCGAACCTCTATAAATCCTTGTGTGATTTATTTTCCGCAATTTATTTACGCTTCCGCACAAACGGCGTAAATACCGATTTTATACCAACAATTGGTATCGGAGTGGTTACTCCAATTCGTGGCTTAACATCCGAGGAGAAGATCCAAAATGGCGTTTCAAATGGCTCTAGTCGAAGGCCTTGCTCTCAACCAACCACCATTTTTTGATGGATCGAATTTCATGACTTGGAAGAAGAAAATGTCTATTTTCATCCGAGATTACGATATCGAATTATGGAAGGTGGTATGTCTTGGTCCCAAAATTCCGACGAACTCAAACGGAAATCTCAAAACCTTTGAAGAGTATGATGATGCGGATTGGAAAAACGACCATTATAATTGCAAAGCCACGCAATTATTATACTGTGCTTTAAATCCGGAAGAACACAACTGGATATCATCTTGTGATAGTGCCAAAGAAATCTGAAAAATGCTTGAGGTAACACACGAAGGTACGTCTCAAGTCAAAGAGACGATGATAAACATGCTCCTTCACGGTTATGAATAATTCCAAATGAAGGACGACGAATCCATCTCAATTATGCTCGACCGATTTTCGGTCATTACAAATGGATTAGCATGTTTGGGAAACCACTTTCGAGTAGTGAGAAAGTAAAGAAAATTCTCCGATCACTACCTCGAGAATGGGACGGTACGGTTACGGAAATAATGGAATCAAAAGATTTAAATACTCTCGATTTTAGTGCTCTCGTTGGTTCTCTTATAAACTACGAGATTATTCTAAAATCTTGAAATGCCAAACCAAAACCGAAGGAGAGGTCGATAGCCATGAAGGCTAAAATGTCGAAAAAGAAAGAAGAAATTCCGGTGGACGAAAGCGACGATGAATCGGCATACTATGCCAAGAATATTAATAAGTTCCAACACTTATTAAACCGAAGAAAGAAGGACATCCAAGCGGGCGAATCTAAGAAATTCGACAATACCTGTCGATTATGTGGTAAACTAGGCCACTTTGCTAAGAACTGTCGAGTAAAACAAAAGGAAGTCTTAGTTGCAACATTGAGTGACGAAGATCCTGATGATGATTTCATGAATCAAAATAATCTCGCGTTCATGGCCCGGAGTTCATTCGACGACAGCGACATCGAAAGCCAAGTAAGTAATACTTACAATGAACTTTTTGAAGCATTCGAGTTGTTACATACAGATTATCAAAGTGCTTTAAAAGAAATTAAATCCCTTCAAACTAAATATAAATCTTTGGAAATTGAAAATTCCAAAATTCTTGAAAAGGGAAAATTTATCGAGATCGATCATTCAAAATGCGTTGAAAATGAGAATATTTTAAGGAATGATCTTGTTAAAGTTCAAACCGAGCTCAAAAATTTGACGAAGAAATTTTCTCTCGGAAACGAGAAATTTGAAAACATGCTCTCGGTTCAAAAATACATATTAAATAAAGAGGGGTTAGGATTCAAACCATGTTCTAAAAATGAATCCGTAAATTTCAAAATACCCCGGTGTGAAAAATGTTTAAAAATTGGGCATCATATTTTAAATTGCAAAAGCCCAAGACGGACGATAAAAACAAAGAAAATTTGGATTCCCAAAGGAACGTTTATTCCTAATATCGTCTATGTCTCAAAACAAAAACCAACTATAGGTTGGATCCCCAAAAATTAATTTTTAACAATTGGCATTTTACAAAGGGGGAGAGAATACTTTCAGGGGGAGTATTTTTTTAAGGGTACAACTCAATTCCCTTATTAAGGCATATTCGTTAATTGGTTTCATGCATATTTATATTTCATTGGTATCCTCTATATGTTTTTATACACTTTATGCTGAATACAAAAAGGGGGAGAAGAAGGTGAATCGGATAAAATGAAAGGAGGAGAAAAATAAAAATCGAAGAATTCGAAAAAGAAAAGAAAGCATACAAAAAGGGGGAAAAACGAAGGAGTTGAAAAATTGAAAAATGAAATGGGAAGCAGTCGAAAATGACAGAATAAGAAAAGGATTGGAGAAACTAACGAAACGATCAAAGCCAAAAACTTTGATTCGTATAAATATATATATATATATTTATTTTTGCAGATTTTATCCAATTCAAGAGTTGTTTTGTAATCATCAAAAAGGGGGAGATTGTTGGAATATTCCATACATTAATAAATTATGATTTGATGATTAAGTTGCTAAATAAACAAAACAACATAAAGGCGAAGCAAAACGACGAAGCAGACGAAGACGCAAAATAATGCAATCTGGACTGCATTAGCGCACGCAAGTCATCACACGTTAGCGCACGCTAACGGGAAGTCATCTGCATATCAACCAAGTTCGAAGTTACCTGAAGTGAAGTTAGCTGATGAGGTAGCGCACGCTACACATGTTTAATAGCGCACACAATCGAAGGATTGTTACCGTTGTGAAGATATTCAAACACAGAATAACGTAAGCAATGAAGTCAGTATTAGTGCAGGCAAGGAAAGATATTTAGTGCACGCTAAATATCAGTTTGAATTCTAGTCAATCAGAACGTTGGGAAAAGCAGGTCAAAGTCAGCATATCAAACGGGTACTTTGACAAATGAAGGCAACGGATATATTGCTTAGCGCAAGCTACATTGTATTAGTAACGCACGCTAAAGCAAAGAGTATAACGTACGTAAGGAAGAAGTCATAACGTACGCTAAGGGAATAAACAAAGCCACTGGACTGAAACTGGGAACAGTCTAGCGCATGCTACGCGCACGCTACAGGAACGCTAATGAGACTAGCGCACGCTATTAAGAAAAGCCTAGCGCACGCTAATTAGTCAAAACAGCCAGCAACGGCTAGTTTGTGGAAAATGCCTATAAATACCAAGGGAGGCGGTATTATTCCATTCAACAACAACTCCAAGCAATCGAGACATTGATCTTATATTCATATACTTACATTGTTGTTTTGATATTAAGCTTATATTATTAGTTTGAGTGTTTATACATTCAACAGAGGTAAAAGAAAATATACGATTGGATTCGGTGTTATTAGGATCAAGTATCCGGCATTGTTAGAATCGCAATCGCTATCTTAGTGAGGTTTATCTAGTACCAATAGAAAGCTAGAGTGGTTGATTTCTTATCCAATAGAAAAGGAAAAATAGTTTTACTCGGACCGATCAAAGACGAGCTTGTAACGGTAATCCCTCGACCGATAGAAGAGAGACGTAGAGGTTTTGATATTAATCCTAAAGAAAAAGATACATCGAGAGACGACGTAGGCTTCGTTAATATCCGAACCTCTATAAATCCTTGTGTGATTTATTTTCCACAATTTATTTACGCTTTCGCACAAATGGCGCAAATACCGATTTTATACCAACACAATCCACTGAGCAAAGGGGCGCATAGTATCATACCCGCTTCTCTGTCTACTCCGTCTCTGGTTGTTTTCCATGTTATCCATTCTCTCTTTCAATTCCCATAAGATGTGAGCTTCCAACCGTGAGCTACTGCAGGAGCTTTTTTGCTTCTCCGCGCCTCTACCTTGACTTTGCCTCCCTCGGTCGTCTTATGTCACCCCTACAACTCGACTCCCCGCCGGGCCTGGTGGGGGTCGGATGGGGGAATTGTGATAGGGAGATATCCGCCTATTTCTCCTCAGGTCATTGTTAGGGCGCCTCGTTCGGGAGACTCGGCCTCTTGTTCTCTTCTCCTGTTTAATTGATTCCTCAGATCTTCTCCTCGCCAGCCTCTTCTGTCCCACCGTCTTTTAAACTGGTTGGGATGATATTGAGTTGGTTTTACTGGAGGGGGTCCATTACGTCGGTTACACGTTGGTGGAGACCTAGTATTCTCTTTATGGATTTCTCCCATTGTCCTAGTTTTGGAGGGTTGAAGGCGATGTGCCATGGAATTATCTGGGTCATATTCCAGAAGGGCCCTTTGAGTTTTGGCCAACTGCTGGAGCGTTATTAAATTTTGATGGAGTAAAGTATTTCTGTCTTTTGGAGGCAGCCGAGGGGGCCCATCATCATTATTCTTGGGCTGGGTCATTGAGTTTTCCGCTTGTCTCCGATGACCATGAAAACTTGCGGCCGCTGGGGGAGGAAGTCCCCGATTGCACAGGGTCATCCCTGCACTGTGGTGAGGTGGCGGAGGAAGTTCCATAGTACTATTGGCGATATTGACCTTGTTTTTGGCGGCGACAATCATGATTTGTCGATTCGTCTGTGGAGGCGGGTTCTAATCACCGGAGGTGACGCTGGTCTCTTGTCCGTCTTGTGGAATTTCAGCCATGGTTCGTGGTTGTCTGAAAGAAGTTCTTCGACGTTTCCCGGCAACGGAACCAAACTGATGCTGCCAAAACGTATTGGATCAGCCCTTATCAAGCGGTTCAGATAATTCCAGCGAGTGAACTTCCTGATCGGACCTACACACAAGAAAACACGTGAACTGAGCCGGGGCTTCACCGGCGAAGGCCCTCCGACGTGAGAGTAAGTATATTGAATATGTGGTGGAAATAAAATTTATTGACTGTATAGAGAGTCAAGAATTCTGTATGCGTATACCAGAGTAGGTGGAAGGACACATATTTATATGGACATGAATGCTGCAGCCCTAACTTGCAGAGAAAGCCATTGAGTTCATGTGGGTTTTGGAATTTATGTATATATGGGAAGTAGAATCCTGATAAGGATTGTGTACGTACTTTCCTTGTGGAAAAGAGTCCTTGTTAAGTAAGGATATCTTTATTTATCTCTATCTTGGATTTTATCAGATTCCGTGTGCTTGAAGGATAGGACCTTCATCTGCTGACAAGGGGTAGAGGTTGAGGGATCTCGGCCTGCTCTGTCACTCACACAAATTCGGCGTGATAATATGGTCGCCTGATAACAAGTCTTGACTTGAGTCTGAGTTGTGGCAAGCTAGGTTAGGATACCTGGCCTTCAGGTCAGCCTGGATGTCGTTCCCTTATGCTGAGTTGGGGAATTTACCCCTGGGCTTTGTAGGGTCTTGATTTGGTGGGCCCTACCGGGCTTATGCCCGGGCTCCTTAGATCCACGTAGTCTATTCGGTTTATGTCGTTCAAAGATATACATATCTTCTGCTCTAATTCTTGTCTTGTTTTTGTTAGTATTTGGCCCAACCAGGCCCAAAACTATATCTCCATTTATTTCGGCCCATATCACTTAGTGCTGGCCCAGCCCATTGGCAACCCTTTTAATGGGAGCCGTCCGATCCAGATTTATTTCCTACTACTAATATGGGCCATCCGATCTCCCTTATATAATCCTAACCCTAATCATATCTCCCTCATTAACTCCGCCTCCACTCTCACCGCGTCTCCCTTCTTTCTTTCTTCTCTCCCGTGAGTTCACCTACCCTCCGGTCAACCCCCCCACTGCAATTTTGCTCCCAATTCTCCCTACCTCCTCTCCCCCGTGAGATCTTGAACATATCTATGGAATCCCGTGACCGATTCCATCCTTGTGGGTATAAAAGACTTCACTGGGGACGGGAGTTGACACACCGAGAGGAAGAGAATCAATTTGTGCCTTGAGAATCCGAGTGAAAACGAGAGTGATATCTGTGTTGTGATATCTTTGAGGGAGATCGGGATTGTGTCCTGAGTTTTCTGAGGTTTTCTGGGTTAGAAAAGGTGCTATCGGGCTGTTTTGCCGGCCGGCGGTGGTTCGGCGTTCGTCCTTCGTGGAAACGAACTTTCTTGGTGTCAAATTGCAAAGGGTTCGGAAGATCTGAGCCTAAAGATCTCTTTCACAAAGGGGGTTTCTTGTCCCTTATTTTTCCTCCGTTTTTCATATTGCTTTTTCGCAATATATATTATACATATATATATATATTTGTTATATATATATATATATTTTCTGGAGTTTATACATATATATTATATATATATATTTATTATATATATATAAATATATTTCTGCTGTATAACATATATAATATATATTTGTTATATATACATTTTTGGTATTATATATATATATATATATATATACTGCATTCTTGCTGCCTTAATTACTTGGTGTATTTCGATCGGTATTATCGTTATCTCGGCTAACTTAAACGAATCTTTGTGATTTACAGATTGATTCTGGATGGTCGAATTCTTTTTGGGGTCAGCTTGTTCTTGGGGTTTATTTCAATAATTATATTGTTTTTATTATAGGTTCATTAGTTGGCCTGTAATCCTTAATCCATATCCCGTTGAATATAATTGTAATAGTTATATTCTTTTAATCCGCTTGTATTATCGATCCTGTCTTTAGCCATTATACGACCCGATACCCAACAGTGGTATCGGAGACCGTTTTTGCCGGTTGTCGGGTTCTTTGGTTTCGTGGTGATACGGAATAACCTATCCGGGTTTCCGCTCAGGTATACCGGCTTGAACCTCATCTTTTATTATTGCTGCTAGCTTCGATTCTATTGTCATTAGCTGTCCTTAAACTGTTTATTATCGGTTTGCTTGCCGCGGCCTATTTATGTGTTATCTGGTTGGATTCAGTTTTCGGGCGACTCTTGTTTCCTTATTAATTAAAACTCAAACAAATTAAAACTTTAAAATCCAAAACAGAACTAATCTTGCGCTGCCAGGACCGAAAGTGTCCCTCGGATCTTTGTCAAGAGCTTGAGGATCCCGGTTTTAATTTAAACGGGTTTTAATCTCAAAAACAAATCGAGTCCTTGAATTTTGATTCTCATTAGCTGTGTGCTTCCTTTTCTGTGTGATTTGCGATTGTCTTTGTGATTACCTTATATTGTGTGTTTCAATGGGCTCTTTCTTTGTCTTTAACATTGCATCTTTTGATGGTAAAGGAGATTTTCAAATTTGGCAATAAAAAATGAAGGGCATTTTAATCCAACAAAAAGTTTTCAAAGCTATTGATCAATCCTTTTCTGACAACTTTGCTGCCGATAAAAAGGCCGAGGCAGATGAGTTTGCGTATTCATCAATTATCCTAAATCTGTCCGATTCTGTAATTCAGAAAATCGGTAAACATGAAACAACTCAGGCTCTATGGGAAAAATTGGAAGAGACTTATACTGAAACTTCCCTGTCTAACAAACTGTTTTTACTTGAAAAATTTTTCCAGTACAAACTTGATATTTCAAAGGATATAAATGATAACCTGGACACTTTTACAAAATTAATCCAGGATATCAAACAAACCGGTGATAAAAATATTGATGAATACACCCCTATTGTTCTTTTAAATGCCATCCCTGATTCTTACAGTGATGTTAAATCTGCAATTAAGTACGGCAGAGATAAAGTAACTCTTGATACTGTTATAAACGGTTTGAAAAGTAAAGAATTGGATTTGAAAAATATTAAGGGGAATAAATCTCTAGGTGAGGTTAATTTTGTGAGGGGAAGGCCTCAAAACCCCTTTTGGAAACTGAAACTGTAATATCCGCATTTTTATTTTCCCGGTATTTTCGTTTTTCGGTGTATTTATCGCTTGTAGCGCCCCTCGTGTATTTTTCAGTGTATTTCTTCCGTCATCGTTTGATCTGATTCTCATAATTGTTATACGGAACCGCCGTTTCGGGGTTGTCGTTGATCCATTCTATGTTATTATGCATTTTGAGATATTCCGTTTGATGTTTCGTTCATATTCCGGTGTTTTGGACCATTTATATTTCGTACCTAGAGCGCGCTAATTTTTCTGCATAGCGCACGCTAGAGGTCCCTTAGTAGCGCACGCTACGTCTGCTTCATAGCGCGCGCTAGCGAGCTAGCCCTGGGAGTGGCAGTTCTGTTTCCAGCCCTCTAGACTAGCGGATTTGCATACGCTACATTGTCTAGCGCACGCTATTGTCGGGGGACTAGCACACGCTAAGGTGTCCGGTAGCGTGCGCTAGCGTGACTGTCCAGTACTGAACAGTTTGCTACTAAACTCGGTCAGGTGCCCAGGTAACGCACGCTACGTTTGGCCGGTAGCGCACGCTACGTTTGGCCGGTAGCGCACGCTAATGAGGTCATGTGAGTTCTGGGCAGTTCGTTTTTGGACTCGGCTGATGTCCACGTAGCGCACGCTATGGCCGATAGCGCGCGCTACCGAGAGGCTATTAGCACACGCTACGTTTCGGGTAGCGCACGCTAACGGCCCAGTAATTTGGTTACTAGACTGGGACGTTAACTTCTGGACTGGAGTTTTGTCCCGTTATCGCACGCTAACTTCTGAGCGTTAGCGCGCGCTAACACTCCCTGGCTATATAAACCAGGGAGTTGACCTAGATGAACGTATTAATTTCATTTCTTCTCCTCCCCGCGGCTTAGAGCTCCTTTGGCGATTTTGGGTGATTTGTTAGAGATTTCTTCCTCCAATCATCTCAACCATGAACTTCCTTGAGTTCTTGGGTATAATAACAACATCAACACGAATCTTTCATCCTAATCCAAGGTAAATCTCTTAGAACCCTACTTTTGGGTAAATGGGGGGTTTTGGGATTTTCGTCCGATTCGTTCCATTTTGTTGGTTAATCCATGATGAATATGATTAATCTTATTGATATCATTAGTTTTCCTATGGATTCATGGTATATTTTCATGGTTTTGCGAAATCGAGAGGGTTTGATTGTGTTCCGCCCTCGTTGTTATTTTTGTACGAATATACATGAATCGTAGATGGGTTTTCGGGTGTACTCCATTTCTGTATTCGTCTAGAGTTGGTTGTGATTATGTTCTTCGAATCGTTAGGTTCGGTTCCGATTGGTTCATAGCGTTCGTCGGTGATTTTCCTTACCGTTCGTTGCATCATCAATTATTCAAGGCAGGTATTTTTTTTGGAAACCTTTATGCTTAACGTGAAATGGTAATGTATATTGTGTGTGATTTTCTCACCTCAGGAGGGTCCGACGGGATCACGGATGGAGTCTAATGGCTTGTGCCCTAGATTCATGAGTTTGTTTAGCTAGCCAGCTCGGGAGGGTCCTTAGAGGCCTCGAGTGGAATTTGTGGCTTCGTCCCGGTCCTAGGCGATGCATGTGCGTGATTTGTTTTATGATATGGCCAGCTCGGGAGGGTCCTTAGAGACCTCGAGTGGGATTTGTGGCTTCGTCCCGGTCCTAGGCAAATGTGATTGACTGTTTGTTTCCGGAAAAGACATGTCTGGTTTTGGTTTTTGAAATGATTTGGTGCATTATACTATGAAACGTGTAAGCGAATGATTTGCCTTGATTACTTGTACTAGCGTAATTGCTAACCCCTTTGGGGACCCGTTTTGGGGAAATTCTTGTTATGGATTTCAGGTTATGTTGTGCCGGACGAGCGGGCGCTGGGACAGTACGAGGATGTTGGCCAGGGTCGTTGACATGTGCATTTGGGTCTTCTTATTTCTTTTGTCTACTTCGATTTGGTTGTTTCCCATATTTATAAACTTATAGATTGTACTCGCGAGTACTTAGTCTTTTCACTTCGAACTTCATTTTGTATTAACTCAGATTACTATATTTTCGGTTGATGTTTATTATGCTGGTTGCTCTGGGCATATCTTTATATGTTGCATTATTTAAATGTGTGTCCTTGATAACTGAGATGGTTAGTCGAGTGGTGTTTTTCTTGTTTTAGCCTGGTGGGTTCCATGTAGGGGTCCACAGCGCTGTAATATACTCCGAATATCTCGGGGGTGTTACAGAAAATGGTATCGGAGCACTAGGTTTATGGATACCTAGGCTTGTCGGTTATTTGGGTCTAGTTGTGTTTTGTTTTGCACATTGTCGCACCGCTGCCGGCATCTCAGTACTTCCAGTGCTCGTAAGTTTTCCTTACTTGATTCTTTACTTTCTCGTACCGTATTTTCGTTTCTTGAACTGTGGTTATTCTCCCTCTTTTACTTATCATCGAGTTGCTTTTTGCCACCTCTTAACACCAGCATGGATGCTGGAAAGGGCCGTGGTCGTGGTCGTGGCCGTGGACGCGGTCGGGGACATGGGGCAACCGGTGGGGCGGCCACGTCGCATTCTTTGGGAGCCGGCAGTACCGGTGACCATCACAGTCATGCTTCTTCTCAGGAGCGCGCCGACCTTGGTATTGCGGCCGTTATGCAGCAAATGGTAAACCAAATGGCGGCGATAGCTCAGGTGGTTCAGAACCCCGATCCGGCCCATGCTAATCGGGGCGGAGCAGACCGTTGGCTCCAAGATGTCATCAAGATGCATTCTCCTCAGTTTTCGGGGGCATCAGACCCGATCGGCTGGGAGGGGTGGATCAAGGAGATATCTAAAGTCTTTGTTGCTACCAACTGTCCCGGGGACCATAAGCTCCCTATTGCCCAGTATTTTCTCACTGGGGACGCTACGGATTGGTGGGAGGCCGTTGGGCCCAAAGATCATGTTGCTTCGTGGGCTGAATTTCAAGAATTGATGGAGACTGAATATTGCCCGTGGCCGATTAGACAGGCTCGAGTCCATGCTTTCTATGATGCTCAACCACGGGATATTCCCGTATCCCAAGCTATTGCCGATTTTAACAAGGAGTTGGGCTGTGTGAAGACCCAGGTTGTCGAGGAGAGCAACAAAATTTTCCATTTTTCCAGGCGGATGAAGCTGTCAATTCGGGACTATATGTCTGGGCTCGTCTGCACTACTTTGAAGGATTATCAAAATAGAGCTCTTGCTTATGATATGTCGGTGACGGCTAGTGATGTGGCTCGTGAGAGCAAGAAGCAGAAGTCAGTCGGAAATTTTTCTGGTCCCAAGGGTGGAGGCCAGCAGAAATCCCAGGCTACGAATATTTCCACGGGCGGTTCGGCTCGTTTCTCTAGGAGTTTTCGAGGTGCTGCCGGAACCTCTGTTCGTGAAACCACATGCTTTAACTATGGCCGATCGGGCCATATCAACCGGCAGTGTCCTCGTCGGAAGTTGACTTGTCATACTTGTGGTCAGTCGGGCCACAAGGCTCTCTTTTGTGATCAGGTCAGGCAGTTTCGCGAGTCCCGTGATTCTTTTCCAGCACTTAGAGAGCCGAGTGTGAACCAGGGCTCGTTTGCTCTATAGCCTCCGCCGAGTGACGGTCGAGGTAGAGGCTGGGGTCAGCCCGCTAGAGGAGGAGCTTCCAGTGTCGGCTCTGCCCAGCCGCGTATCTATGAGATGAGGAGGGCCGATGATCCAGCAGCCACCGTGGTGACAGGTACCGTTCATATCCATTCTCATCCTGTCAGTGTGCTTTTCGATTCTGGTGCTACCCATTCATTCATATCGCTGGGGTGTGTGCGCCATTTGAGTCTCGACTGTTTGTCGCCTTGCGAGTCTTTCATCGTTAAACTTCCTAGCGGTGATAGGATCGTTGGCGATCGAAAGGTCCGAGACTGCTCCGTGTTTATTTGTGAGAGAGCTTGGCTCTCTAATCTTATCGTTGTTAATATTGAGGGTGAGGATTTGATTCTCGGGGATGATTGGCTCGAGCGGCATGGCGCAATCATGAACTACCGCACGATAATCATCACTATGTTAGCCGAGGACAGCACCGAGCACTCTTTTGCGGGGCGAAAGAGGGGAAACCAGAAGTTTGTTATTAACGCCTTGAAGGCGATGAGGCTCATGCGAAATGGGTGTACTGGTTATTGATGCTATGCCTTGAAGGCGGAGGATGGTGGAGTCGAGTTTTCCTCGATTCCAGTCGTTAGTGAGTTTCCTGATGTATTTCCTCACGAGTTACCGGGATTGCCACCGGACCGTGAGGTCGAGTTTGCTATAGAGTTAGATCCGGGTGCGGCTCCGATTTCGAAGGCGCCGTATTGCATGGCACCTTCAGAGATGCCGAGTTGAAGAAGAAGTTGATTGAGCTTCTTGAGTCGGGGTATGTTCGACCGAGCACCTCGCCTTGGGGCGCACCGGTCCTGTTTGTGCGGAAAAAGGATCGTTCACTGCGTTTGTGTATCGACTATCACGGACTAAACAAGGTGACCATCAAGAACAAGTATCCTTTGCCGAGGATTGATGGCTTGTTCGATCAGTTGCAGGGAACTGCGGTGTTCTCGAAAATTGATTTGAAATCGGGGTACTATCAGCTCCGAGTGAGGGAGTCCGATGTGCCGAAAACAGCTTTTCGGACGAGATACGGACATTATGAGTTTGTAGTTATGCCTTTCGGGTTAACTAATGCGCCGGCGATGTTCATGCAGTTGATGAACAAAGTCTTTATCGAGTATTTGGATAAGTGTGTCGTCGTCTTCATTGACGATATTCTTATTTATTCGAGGAACGAGGGAGAGCATGCCCATCATTTGTGGATAGTGTTAGACATTTTGAGAACCGAGCAACTCTATGCGAAGTTCTCGAAATTTGAGTTCTGGCTGAAGGAAGTGATGTTTTTAGGTCATGTGATTTCAGCCGAGGGAGTTCGAGTGGATCCGCAGAAGATTGAGGGAGTGTTGGATTGGGCACCGCCCAAGAATGTGAAGGAGATCCGTAGTTTCTTGGGTCTGGACGGCTACTACCGTAGGTTCGTCGAGGGTTTCTCGAAACTGGCTTGGCCACTTACACAGTTGCTCCAGAAGTCCGAGAAGTTCGTCTGGAATGACGAGAGGCAGTCGAGTTTTGAGGAGCTGAAGAGGCGTTTGACTTCAGCCCCGATTTTATCATTGCCGTGTGGCAACAGGGGTTTTGCTGTTTATAGTGATGCTTCGGGTCAGGGTCTTGGGTGCGTATTGATGCAGCACGGCAAGACCATCGCATATGCGTCGAGACAGTTGAGGCCGTATGAGCTTAACTACCCTACTCATGATTTGGAGTTAGCGGCAGTTGTTTTTGCACTCAAGATTTGGCGTCACTATCTTTTCGGCTCTGCATGTCAGGTTTTTACCGATCATAAAAGTCTGAAATACATATTTATTCAGCGGGAGTTGAATATGAGGCAGAGGAGGTGGTTAGAGCTGATTAAGGATTATGACCTCGAAATCCTTTATCATCCGGGCAAGGCGAATGTCGTGGCTGATGCTTTGAGTCGCAAACCGGTTGCGTTGTGAACGCTTGAGATCCTTACGTCTCAGTCTGAGCTTCTACGAGTTTTGATTGAGTTAGATGTTGAGGTTTTGTTGCCTGGAGCTGTCGGGCAACTTTGTGCTTTATAGATTTCGTCGTCTTTGATCGACGAAATTAAGCTGAAGCAGTTGGAGGATCTGATGATTACTCAAATCCGAGAAAAAATTCTTAAGGGAAAGTCTCCTGGGTTTGTGATTCACGAGGATGATGTTTTGAGATTCCAGAGTCGGCTTTGTGTACCGAACGACTCAGAGTTGAGACAGAGTATTTTGCATGAGGCCCATGCTACACCTTACTCTGTTCATCCTGGTTCGAGTAAGATGTACAAGGACCTGAGAAGGAATTTCTGGTGGAATGATATGAAGGAGGACGTCGCACAGTTTGTAGCGAGATGTTTGACTTGTCAGCAGGTCAAAATCGAGCATCAGCGACCGACTAGGTTATTGCAGTCACTTCCTGTTCCAGAATGGAAATGGGAAGACATATCAATGGATTTCATTATGAGTTTTCCGAGATCGAGGTCGGGCATGAATATGGTATCGGTGATTGTTGATTGTCTGACCAAGTTGGCACACTTTCTGGGCATCAAGGACACTTGGGGCCCGGAGAAGTTGGCTCGTGTGTTTATCGCGCAGATTGTGAGGCTTCACGGTACTCCGAAGTTTATTGTTCCGGATCATGATGGCCGTTTTGTATCGTATTTTTGGCAGGTGGTGCATAAGGTGTTGGGTACTCATTTGCGTTTGAGTACCTCCTTTCATCCTCAGTCAGATGGACAGTCGGAACGCACTATCTAGACATTCGAGGATATGTTGTGTGCTTGTGCTCTCTATTGGAGCAATGACTAGGAGGAGCATTTGCATTTATCGAATTCACGTACAATAATAGTTGGCACGCGTCGATTCGGATGGCACCGTATGAGGCACTTTATGGGCGACGTTGTCGATCACCGATTGGAATGAGGCATCCGATATAGTCGGGACCGAGCCGGATATCGTTCTAGAGATGATGCGGAAGATAGAATTAATTCGGGAACAGATGTTGACTGCCCAGAGTCGATAGAAGTCATATGCCGATGTCCGTCGTCGACCTTTGGAATTCGAGGTGGGAGACCATGTTTTACTGAAGGTGTCGCCGACGAGAGGAGTTTTCCATTTTGGGAAAACGGGGAAGTTGAGTCCGAGATTTATTGGGCCCTTCGAGATTCTCGAGCGATTTGGTGGGTTGGAATACCGTTTGGCATTACCCCCGGTCTTGAGTCATGTTCATAGCGTTTTTCATGTTTCCCAGCTGAGGAAATATGTCCCGGATCTTAGTCACGTCATCGATTATGGTGAGATTGATGTCACCGAAGATATTACTTTTGAGGAGCATCCCTTGAAGATTTTGGAGCATCGTGAGAAGTGACTGAGGCATAAGACCATCCCCTTGGTCAAGGTGCAGTGGTCGAGACATGGTGTCGAGGAGGCAACTTGGGAAACCGAGGATAGCATACGTGCTAGGTACCCTGAGTTGTTTGTTTCTTAAGTTTCGGGACGAAACTTATTTTTAGAGGGGTAGAATGTAATATCCACATTTTTCTTTTCCCAGTATTTTCATTTTTCGGTGTATTTCTCGCTTGTAGCGCCCCTCGTATATTTTTTAGTGTATTTCTTCCGTCATCTTTTGATCTGATTCTCGTAATTGTTATATGTAACCGCCGTTTTGGGGTTGCCGTGGATCCATTCTATGTTATTATGCGTTTTGAGATATTCCGTTTGATATTTCGTTCATATTCCGGTGTTTTGGACCATTTATATTCCGTACCTAGCGCGCGCCAATTTTTCTACATAGCGCACGCTAGAGGTCCCTTAGTAGCGCACGCTACGTCTGCTTCGTAGCGCGCGCTAGCGATCTAGCCCTGGGAGTGGCAGTTCTGTTTCCAGCCCTCTGGACTAGCGGATTTGCGTACGCTACATTGTCTAGCGCACGCTATTGTCGGGGGACTAGCGCACGCTAAGGTGTCCAGTAGCGTGTGCTAGCGTGACTGTCCAGTATTGGACAATTTGCTACTGGAGTCGGTCAAGTGCCGAGGTAACGCACGCTACGTTTGGCCGGTAGCGCTCGCTAATGAGGTCAGGTGAGTTCTGGGCAATTCGTTTATGGACTCGGCTGATGTCCAGGTAGTGCACGCTATGGCCAATAGCGCGCGCTACCGAGAGGCTATTAGCGCACGCTACATTCCGGGTAGCGCACACTAACGGCCCAGTAATCTGGTTACTGGACTGGGACGTTAACTTATGGACTGGAGTTTTGTCCCATTAGCGCACGCTAACTTCTGAGCGTTAGCGCGCGCTAACACTCCCTGGCTATATAAACCAGGGAGTTGACCCATATGAACGTATTAATTTCATTTCTTCTCCTCCCCGCGGCTTAGATCTCCTTTGGCTATTTTGGGCGATTTCTTGGCGATTTCTTCCTCCAATCATCTCAACCATCAACTTCCTTGAGTTCTTGGTGTATAATAACAACAACAACATGAATATTTCATCCTAATCCAAGGTAAATCTCTTAGAACCCTACTTTTGGGTAAATTGGGGGTTTTGGGATTTTCGTCCGATTCATTCCGTTTTGTTGGTTAATCCATGATGAATATGATTACTCTTGTTGATATCATTAGTTTTCCTACAGATTCATGGTATATTTTCATGGTTTTGCGAAATCGAGAGGGTTTGGTTGTGGTCCGCCCTCGTTGTTATTTTTGTACGAATATACATGAATCGTAGGCGGGTTTTCGGGTGTATTCCATTTCCGTATTCGTCTAGAGTTGGTTGTGATTATGTTCTTTGAATCAATAGGTTCGGTTCCGATTGGTTCATAGCGTTCGTCGGTGATTTTCCTTTCCGTTCATTGCGTCATCAATTATTCAAGGCAAGTATTTTTTTTGGAAACATTTATGCTTAACGTGAAATGGTAATGTATATTTTGTGTGATTTGCTCACCTCGGGATGGTCCGACGGGATCATGGAGGGAGTCCAATGGTTTGTGCCCTGGATTCATGAGTTTGTTTAGCTAGCCAGCTCGGGAGGGTCCTTAGAGGCCTCGAGTGGGATTTGTGGCTTCATCTCGTTCCTAGGCGATGCATGTGCGTGATTTGTTTTCTGATATGGCCAGCTCAAGAGGGTCCTTAGAGGCCTTGAGTGGGATTTGTGGCTTCGTCCCGGTCCTAGGCAAATGTGATTGACTGTTTGTTTCCAGAAAAGACATGTCTGGTTTTGGTTTTTGAAATGATTTGGTGCATTGTACTATGAAACGTGTAAGCGAATGGTTTGCCTTGATTACTTGTACTAGCGTAATTGCTAAACCCTTTGGGGACCCATTTTGGGGAAATTCTTGTTATGGATTTCAGGTTATGTTGTGCCGGACGAGCGGGCGCTGGGACAGTACTAGGATGTTGGCTAGGGTCGTTGACATGTGCATTTGGGTCTTCTTATTTCTTTTGTCTACTTCGATTTGGTTGTTTCCCATATTTATAAACTTATAGATTGTACTCGCGAGTACTTAGGCTTTTCACTTTGAACTTCGTTTTGTAGTAACTCTGATTACTATATTGTCGGTTGATGTTTATTATGCCGGTTTCTCCGGGCTTATCTTTATATGTTGCATTATTTAAATGTGTGTCCTTGCTAACTGAGATGGTTAGTCGAGTGGTATTTTCTTGTTTTAGCCTGGTGGGTCCCATGTAGGGGTCCACAGCACTGTAATATACTCCGAATATCTCGGGGGTATTACATAAACCTTCATCAAGTCAAAATCTACAGAGTAAATTTTCTGAAAAAGAAGAAGGGCAAATGGAAGAGTAGGTCAAAGTCTCGACCTAAGAACCGTAAGTGCTATAATTGTGGTGAATCTGGTCATTACATTCATGAGTGTACTAAACCTAAGAAAAATTATCAAAATGATGATGCCAACCTTGTGGCTGAAAATGGCCGTGAAGATGAAGTTTTCATGGTTTCTGAAATTTGTGAACAAGCTAATACTATGCATACTCTCACTTTGTGTGAAAATGAGTGGCTTGTTGATTCCGCTTGTACGTTTCATATGTCGCCTTTCAAAAGGCTATTTTCTGAATATAGAGAAGTGACAAATTGGTTTGTCTCTATGGCTAATGAGAAAAAGTGTCAAGTTCATGGTTTAGGAGATATTAAGATAAGATGTGACTCTGGTTATTTGTTAACTTTAAAGAACGTGAGGCATGTTCCTGATTTGTGTCACAATCTTGTTTCTTGTGGTACCCTTGATGATGAGGGGTATGAAGGTAAGTGGGGTAATGGGATTATGAAAATCTTTAAAGGAAACTTGTGTGTTTTCAAAGCAATAAAACGGAATAACCTCTATGTGAAAACTGCAAAATATGATTCTTTTGTGAATGCTGTCAAAGGTGACTCAACAAATCTTTGGCATAAATGTCTAGGCCACATTAGTGATAAGGGTCTAGAAATTTTGCAAAAACAAGGGGTGTTTGGGATAGATAAATTGTCCTATGTGCCGTTTTGCGACTCCTGTGTGGTAGGTAAACAACATCATGTTAAGTTTCCAAATCCCCATCCCCCTAGAACTCCTACAACTTATGACACTTTGCATTATTTGCATGCTGATGTGTGGGGGCCATCTAGTGAACCCACACACGGTGGAAATAGATATTTTCTATCTGTGATTGATGATTATTCTCGTAAGGTCTTTGTGTTCCTTCTGAAAAACAAATCTGATGTCTTTGAGAAATTCAAAAATTGGAAACGTTGATTGAAAATCAAACTGGGAAGAAAATTAAAATCTTAAGGACCGACAATGGCCTTGAGTTTTGCAATCATATGTTTGATGAGCTTTGTGCTCAATCTGGTATTCAGAGACATAAGTCTGTCCCTTATTCACCCCAACAGAATGGGGTGGCTGAACGCATGAATAGAACCTTGCTAGAAAGGGTCATAAGCATGTTGGCTATGTCTGGGCTCTCGAAAAAGTTCTGGGGCGAGGCTTTACTTACTACTGCTTATTTGATAAATAGATCTCCATTTGTGCCGTTGAATGGTAATTATCCTGAATGTGTTTGCTCTGGTCGATCTATTGATTTTTCTAATCTTCATGTATTTGGCTGCTCTGCTTATGTGCATCAGAAAAATGATAATCTTGAGCCTCGTTCTGTGAGATGTGTGTTTTTGGGATACCCGGAAGGGGTAAAAGGCTATAGGATTTGGCTAAAGGGCCAAACCGGTTTCAAAACTATTATTAGTCGAGATATTGTTTTCAACAAAAATGAATTTCCTTGCCTTTTACCGGATCCGGAAAACCTCCCTGCTCCAAATGAGGTGGAGCTGCACATTTATTTAGATAATATGGATAATGTGCAAACAGAAACTAATCTTGATAATCATGATAATGCTGATGTGCATGATGAAACAGAAGATGTACTTGAAGATAATTTGCATGATTATAAACTTGCTCGAGATAGGCCTAGGAGAGAAATTAGAAGACCTTCTCACTTGAATGATTATCATATGGCATCATATGCATTCAATATGTTTGAATCTATTGATAATTATGAACCCAAAACATATGATGAAGCTTTGAAATATGAACACTCAGAATAGTGGCTTAATGCAATGAATGAAGAAATGACTTCATTGCATTCAAATGAAACTTGGGCTCTTGTGCCCCGACCGCCCAACTGTTCGGTGGTTGACTGTAAATGGCTTTTCAAAGTTAAGGAAGAAAATGAGTCGGTCAGATTCAAAGCTAGACTCGTTGATAAGGGTTTCACCAAGAAAGAAGGTATTGACTACACTGAAATCTTTGCTCCGGTTGTTAAGTTCACTACTGTGCGTATCATGCTTGCTCTAGTTGCTCAATTTCATTGGGAATTAAAACAATTAGATGTCAAAACTGCTTTTTTACATGGTGAACTTGAAGAAAAACTTTATATGAGTCAACCTAAAGGCTTTATTAATCCCAAGCTCCCTAATCATGTTTGCTTGCTTCAGAAATCAATCTATGGTTTAAAACAATCACCTAGGCAATGGAATAAGAAGTTTGATGAATACATGCTCTCTCTTAAATTTTCAAGAAGTAATTATGATCATTGCTTGTATTACAAAACTGATTCCAACAATCCTGTTTTCTTACTCATATATGTTGATGATATGCTCTTAGTGAGCCCTTGTGTGAAAACAGTTGATCATGTCATTAAATGCTTAAGTGCGAAGTTTGACATGAAACACCTAGGTGATGCTAAGCGCATTCTTGGGATGAATATTTTTCGTGATAGGAAAAACTCCACCATTGTTTTAAACCAAGATTCCTATGTTCAGAAAATTGTATCTAAATTTTCTATGAGTCAGTCTAAATCAACCTCTGTGCCTCTAGCTGGTCATTTCCTGTTAAGTAAAGATCAATCCCCGAAAACTGAGGATGATATCAATTATATGAAAAAAGTACCTTACTCAAATGCCATTGGCTCGGTCATGTACCTAATGGTCAGCACAATACCTGACATAGCTTATGCTGTGAGCTGTCTTAGTCGATATATGGCTAACCCAGGGGTTTACCATTGGCAAGCCGTCAAATGGCTCTTAAGGTACTTGAAGGGCTCAACCAGGTATGGTCTTAAATTTTCTCGACACCCGCAAGGTGTAAAATTGGTTGGATACGTGGATTCTAATTACGCTGCTAATCGTGATAACCGTAAGTCTACTACTTCATATGTGTTTTACTTTGTGTGGCACACCGATCAGTTGGAAGTCTCAATTACAACCTATAGTTGCTTTATCTACTACAGAATCTGAGTATGTTGCTATAACAGAAGCATTAAAAGAAGCTATATGATTAAAAGGACTATTATCAGAAATCGGTGTTCTAAAAGATAAAGTCGAAGTTTTTTCGGATAGTCAATCCGGTATTCAACTGTGCAAGAATCCAGTTTTTCATGATAGAACGAAACATATTGATGTTCATTTCCATTTCATACGAGATGTTGTTGCTAAATGTATAATCTATCTTGAAAAAATACCCTCCCAATTTAATCCTTCAGATATGGGTACTAAGTGTTTACCCGTCGAGAAATTTAAATCTTGTCTCAAAAGACTGAATTTTGATTCGGTCGAATAAATTTTTTAAACTTTGTGTTTTTAGGGGATCTCTTTGTGAGTTAGTCTTCTTTGTGAATTCTTTTACCTTATTTACTTTGTGTATGTGCAGGTAACCCCGGAGATAGGCGATGATGAGTTTTCTCCGAAACCCAAAAATGCAATTTGACTGGTTGGCCCAAAAAGGTGGAGAAATGTTACTATTTGGCCCAACCAGGCCCAAAACTATATCTCCCTTTATTTCGGCCCATATCACTTAGTGCTGGCCCAGTCCATTGGCAGCCCTTTTAATGGGAGCCGTCCGATCGAGATTTATTTCCTACCCCTAATCTGGGCCGTCCGATCTCCCTTATATAATCCTAACCCTAACCCTATATCCCTCATTCACTCCGCCTCCACTCTCACCGCGTCTCCCTCCATTCTTTCTTCTCTCCCGTGAGTTCACCTACCCTTCGGTCAACTCCCTCCGCTGCGATTTTGCTCCCGATTCTCCCTACCTCCTCTCCCCCGTGAGCTCTTGAATATATCTATGGAATCCCGAGACCGATTCCATCCTTGTGGGTATAAAAGACTTCACTGGGGACGGGAGTTGACACACCGAGAGGAAGAGAATCGATTTGTGCCTTGAGAATCCGAGTGAAAACGAGAGTGATATCTATGTTGTGATATCTTTGAGGGAGATCGGGATTTTGTCCTGCGGTTTTTGAGGTTTTCTAGGTTAGAAAAGGTGCTACCGAGCTGTAGTGCCGGTCGGCGGTGGTTTGACGTTCGTCCTTCGTGGAAACGAACTTTCTTGGTGTCAAATTGCAAAGGGTTCGGAAGATCTGAGCCTAAAGATCACTTTCACAAAGGGGGTTTCTTGTCCCTTATTTTTCCTCCGTTTTTCGTATTGCTTTTTCGCAATATATATATATATATATATATATATATATTTTCTGGAGTTTATACATATATTATATATATATATTTATTATATATATATATAAATATATATCAGTTGTATAACATATATAATATATATTTGTTATATATACATTTTCGGTATTTATCTATATATATATATATTATATTTGTTATATATATATATATACTGCATTCTTGCTGCCTTAATTACTTGGTGTATTTTGATCGGTATTATCGTTATCTCGGCTAACTTAAACGAATCTTTGTGATTTACAGATTGGTTCTGGACGATCGAATTCTTTTTGGGGTCAGCTTGTTCATGGGGTTTATTTCATTAATTATATTGTTTTTATTATAGGTTCATTAGTTGGCCTGTAATCCTTAATCCCTATCCCGTTGAATATAATTGTAATAGTTATATTCTTTTAATCCGTTTGTATTATCGATCCTGTCTTTAGCCATTGTACGACCCGATACCCAACAGTTTTGAAGAAAAAATATACATTTTAGGGTTTACAAATCTCAAGTTTGTGCATATGTTTTTATTTGTTTATATTTGAAAAGGAAATGAACGAGTTCTTTAGATATTTGATTATTTCTTCTTAGATTTTTACACGTAAATAGAACACTTTTAACTTTCCCCCAAATAATTCACCTAATTTAATCAGTTTTCAGATTCTATTTGCACACACTAATAACTTCTGATTCTTAATTAACTACTTGTTGCTTTTATAGTAGTTGATCGTTCTCTATAATAGCGGAATTCATCACTAGTAGTTCTACTTGAGCTTCTCAAACAAACGACGATAAACTTGTACAAGTGATGTGCACGAAAAGACTGGATTCCCGAGATCATATTGAACCACCTCGTTGCTAAACAACGATTCAGATGGTTCCCTGTGTAGAGACTCCAACTCAAGCTCGGGTCAATAGAGAGGGCTAAATTCTGTTCAATAATATAATATCAATAACTTGCTCGGGTTTAGAACAATTGAACCTGACCCTACATATACACTGGTTATATTCATCGAGTAATAGAGTTTGTTCGTACAATATAATCAAATCTCCTAAATATATATATATATATATTAACAAGAGTTTTTCAGCTACGTGAATGATAATCTAGAAATATTAATATGGTGGGATGACCTCATAGGATAATCAACTCGGTGTGGACAAGATGTGTTGGAAAAATAGCTTAATTAATATCATAATTAATTATGGTAATTAATGACATTAAATGGTATATTTGGAATTTACATTTTGTGTAGATTAATTTAGTGTATTTACTTGTTCAATTTCGTTAAGAAATGAATTAGTAATTAATGCACAAAGTTAAGCCATTTAATAATTGGGAATGTGGTGTGGAATCCCATCCCACATTGGAGAAGTAAGGAAAAGTTGAGCTATTTATAAAGGACTTTCCATCATAAAAGAGCAATCAAGTGTGCTCCATTATGGTGCACCCTAGTTGGCTTTAATTAATTTTTAAGGCTAAAATCTGAATCCTACGAGGAAGGTGCAAAGCACCTTCCGAGTCCGTGTCCGAGCACGTCGCACTTGTCGCAACGGGCGCTTCGTAGGACCAAAATACTTAAATACTTAAAAGTGTGGGGGTGCTTAGCAAAAGTTGAAGTACCGAAACCCAAGCAAGTAAAAATAAGACCAAAAACGGTTGATTGCATTTTCATAGGATATGCAAATAATAGTAGTGCGTACCGATTTTTGGTACACAAATCGGAAGTACCCGATATAAATGAGGGAATGATTATAGAATCAAGAAATGCCATAATTTTTGAAACTATATTCCCTAAGAAAGAAAAGAATGAAATAAGTCCGAAAAAGAGGACTTATGATGAAATCTCGCCAAATAGTAATGGACCAACACCGGAACCAAGGCGAGGAAAAAGAATAAAACCGCAAAACCTTTGGTCCGGATTTTGTAGTCTATTCTTTAGAAGACGAACCAAAGACAATCAAGGAAGCATTGTCTGGTTCCGATGCCGATCTATGGCAAGAAGCTATTAATAGTGAAATCGAGTCAATCTTGAACAATCACACTTGGCACATTGTTGATCTTCCTCCGGGAAATAAACCTTTAGGTTGCAAGTGGATTCTCAAGAAAAAATACAAAGGTGCTAAATCTATTGACAAATACAAGGCACGTTTGGTAGCCAAAGGATACAAACAAAAGGAAGGGTATGATTACTTTGATACATACTCACCAGCTACTCGGATTACATCCATTAGAATGCTACTTGAAATAGCAGCATTGTACAATCTTGAGATACACCAAATGGATGTAAAAACGGCCTTTCTAAATGGAGATTTAGAAGATGAAATTTATATGGAACAACTCGTAGGGTTCGTGGTTCCCGGCCAAGAAAACAAAGTTTGTAAACTTGTTAAGTCTTTATATGGACTTAAGCAAGCACCCAAACAATGGCATGAGAAATTTGACCAAGTAATGATATCAAATGGTTTCTGTAATATCCGCAATTTTCGATTTCCGGTAATTTCTTTTTTTTCGGCGGAAGTCTGTTTTGACGACTCGCTCATGTCCGTTTCGTCATTCTGAGAATGATTAATTCTACACTTTTTGACATCCGAGTTCGTTTCGGTGTCGTTTCGTTGAGTTCTGTGCTTTTTAGCGACTTTTCCGCACTTTCGTTCGATTCTTGCGAATCTCGTCCGAAACTGTTGTTTCGAGTTTCCCGCAAGTCCGTTTAACTTTGTTAGACGTGTTGTGAACTTCGGTTTGGTTATTCGATCACGTATCGTGATTTCCGGGCGTTTTGGGCCATTTTGTAATTTCTTGAAAGTTACGGGTATCCGTATCTGTAATTGTTGTCTCGACCCGTTTCTTGGTCGCGTATGACTAATTATGGTATTACGCTTTCATTTCGAGTCGTTTATGTTGTCCGCGAACTTTTCGTCGTGTTCGTTCCGTACATTTTCTAAATCGGTCGCCGAGCCCTCGCGGCCATGGATCGCCGGACGGTTATGGATCGCCGGACGATTGCGGGCACCGGCCGACGGTGCGGCAGAACCGGCGAGCGCACGCCACGCCGGAAGGTCGCGCGCTAACCGGCAGTGTAGCGCACGCCGCCGTGGCCTAGCGACGCCATCGGCCCGGGCGATGGGGTTTCGAGGTTCGGACTCGGCCAGGATCGGAAGGTAGCGCACGCTACGACGAGCGTAGCGCGCGCTAGTCGGCAGCGTAAGCGCACTGTCGGCCGGCTAGCGACGTTACTGCCGGCGATTGATCCGGTGGCTATCGATAGCCGCTAGCGCGCGCAGTATCCGGCCGTAGCGCACGCTTAGCGGAGTTGGGTCGGCAGTGTTCGGCCGGGCAGGTTGGTCGGTGATGCCGGGTCGTGTGGGCCCCGCCGAGGGTACTGGCCGATACGCCGATAGCGCACGCTAGTCCGGGAAGGCTAGCGCACGCTAGGGTCCGGCCCAAGATAAATATGGCCGAGCAATCACATTTCACTTCGTTTTCATTTCCTTCCTTCTCCATCCGCGAGTGGCGATTCATGGGCGAAAGCCATGTTGTTTAACAACAAATCCATGAAGTCCTTGAGTTCATAACATCAATCGATCGTCCGTTATCAACCTTTGATTCAGCGAATCAAGGTAATCTTCCTTAGAACCCTAATTTCGTGAATTTGGGGATTTTTGCATTTTCGTCCGATTCGTTCCGTGTTGTTGATTAATTCATGATGGGTATGATTAATCTTGATAGTATTCTTGTGTTTAACATCATTTAATCCATTGTTCTTCGTCGAATCGAAGTATATTTCTTGATTTCCTTCGAATTGACTTTTTGGGGGATTTGTCCCGATCTCGTTTTTCATCCGTTTTCGATGGATCGATTATGGTTAAATGATGTTGTTAAACATATTCTATGGATTGTATATCCATATTTCAACTTGGAATTCCGTTTTTGGGTTTTGACGGAACGAATCGTGTTCTTGGCCGTTTTGGGGGAAATCCGTGAACTTTCGTCATTCGTTCTTTGAATTCAACGGCTTTGAGTCGTGTTATGGAATTCATTTCATTGTTATTATTTGTCCTTCGTAGTTTATGAACGTGAGTTGGCGTTCGGTGGAGTCGGCGGGTTCGTAGTCGGTTCGGGCCAACCTACTTCGGTCGATTCTCCGCGTTGTTCTTATTCGAGGCAAGTACCTTGTCCATACATTTCTTGTTTTGCGGATATGATGATTGGTGATCGTCTTGGTTTGTTTGTTTGTTTGAAATGAGTTTTCAAAAGGTTTGGTTAGCCTCGTTAAAGGCCCCTTTCAAAACCGTGTGTGTTTTGTGATTGGTGTGGTTCGTGAATAACTATGTGAATTCTATGTATATGCTTGGTGTTCATGTTGCACTTGGTATTGTGTGTGGGCGTATATTATTTCATTTCGGTGCGTTGTGAATTGACGTGGTGTTTTGCTAAGTGTTTGATGCCTTTGGGCGAATTGTTTGAATATCCTTGATGTGATATGTTATTTGTGTGAATGTGTGGATATGGTTGAAGGTCTACGGTGGCACATGGCATGTGATCATGTGGCCAGGATGCAACAAGTGATTGATCTAACCGTGAGAGCCTGAGATAATCTACGGTGGCACATGGCATGTGATCATGTGGCCAGGATGCAACAAGCGATTGATCCAACCGTGAGATGTGTGTGATTTGTTTCGCTAGCCGGCTCGGGAGGGTCCTTCGAGGCCTCGAGTGGGATGTCGGTGGTATCGTCCCGGTCCTAGGCGATGCGCGTGCGTGATTATGTTTCGTTGATTTTACGTCCGTTGAGGACACGTGATGTTGGGCTCTGACCCTGTAAATTGTTGGTGATTTCCTATTTGCGAAAACAAAACCTTTGGGTTGTGACCCTATTGATTTTTGGAAAGAGAAGGATTTTATAATCCTAAATTGTTTTCTATTAAAACTCTCGATGGCATTTTAAACTGTTTTGTAAATTGTTTCCCTTATTTGCGATCTTTCGGTTTTGGAAATGTTTACCCAAACTCTTGCCTCGGGAAGTACTTTTCTTTACGTTTGGATCTTTGAGGATTCCTGATTATCATTGTTCTTGGAACTTGTATTGTATGGCTCGTATTTTTGCACTTGTACTTGCACTAGCAAAACAGTGGAGTTTTGCTAACCCCCGAGTATTCGGGGGGTGGATGTCTATTTTTGCATTCAGGTTTTGGAGTATAACACAGGGTCGGCATGAAGGATGATGAAAGATGAACGATACTAATCACACGAGGATCTGTTGACGTCGTTTTGGTCTAGTTGTATCTTCTTTTCCGCTGCAGTATCTTTTCCCCGTTGTACGGGAGTTTATTGTATTTTGACCCCTGCGTGGGTATGTGTTTGGAATTGAGTTGTATGTATTTGTTGAAAGACCAAATCGGTCTACTGAGTCATTTTAGCCTTAAAGGCGAGGTTTAGATGTTTGATTTTAGTTATCAGCCTGGTAGATCCTCGAGGAGAGGGTCTACGGCGTGTAATATCCCTGAGCGGATTTGGGGGTGTTACAGTTTCAAGATCAATGAATGCGATAAATGTGTGTACATCAAAGGTACATCCGACAATTTTGTCATTGTGTGTCTATACGTTGATGATATGCTAATTATGGGTAGCAACAATAAAATTATCATAGGCACTAAGGAAATGTTAAAGAAGAACTTCGACATGAAGGATATGGGATTAGCCGATGTGATTCTAGGAATCAAGATCTCCAGAACACTCGATGGAATAGTCTTATCACAATCTCACTATGTTGAGA
Source organism: Orobanche coerulescens (assembly GCA_033398695.1). Taxonomy (NCBI): domain Eukaryota; kingdom Viridiplantae; phylum Streptophyta; class Magnoliopsida; order Lamiales; family Orobanchaceae; genus Orobanche; species Orobanche coerulescens. The sequence goes on along the minus strand of CM065816.1, from coordinate 133,465,876 downwards.
ATGTACTTAAGAAATTCAAGGCATACGATCTACCTCCGGCTAAGACACCTGTTGACTTAAGTTTACACTTAGCCAAAAATCGAGGAGAACCCATATCACAAACAGAATATGCTAGGATAATTGGAAGCCTAATGTACTTAGCAAATTGTACATGGCCAGACATAGCATATTCTATTAGTAAACTGAGTCGGTTTACGAGTAATCCCGGAAAGGATCATTGGACCGCATTGACAAGAGTGTTGAGATACTTAAAACACACTGTCAATCATGGTATACACTATTCGAGATATCCAGCTGTTTTGGAAGGATATTGTGATGCCAATTGGATATCCGATACTAAAGACTCTAAATCCACAAGCGGTTATGTATTTACCATTGGTGGAGGAGCAATATCATGGAAATCTTCTAAGAAAACATGCATAGCCCGGTCTACAATGGAATCGGAGTTTATTGCTTTAGACAAAGCCAGCGAAGAAGCCGAATGGTTAAGAAACTTCTTAGAAGATATTCCCTATTGGGAAAAACCTTTGCCTCCCGTTATGATACATTGTGATAGCATAGCAGCCATAGGGAGGGCAAAGAACAGTATATATAATGGTAAGTCTCGACATATTCGTCGAAGACACAATACCATTAGACAATTGATCACTACAGGAATAATGTGCATTGACTATGTAAAGTCAAAAGACAATATAGCGGATCCGTTTACGAAAGGTATTAACCGTGATCAATTATATAATGCAGCAAGGGGAATGGGATTGAAATCCATACATTGAGAATTTTCATAATGGTAACTCAACCAGGATGATTGGAGATCCCAAGGACTTGGTTCAATGAGACAACTAAGTTGTGAAAGTTCAAGTTAAAGCACTTGAAAATCCATTCTCGTAGCTGTTCAAGTGCAAACCTGCAGTTTGTGGTAAAGGGTAAGCTTTTTAAAGCTTTTAATGATTCCCATAGCCTTTTATAGGTGGAGTATGGCAGGATACTCTTCATAGGAGGTCACCTATATAAGTGAAGAAGTAAGGCCGCTTCATAAAATTAGTAACACTTATGAATCCAAGAAATGGTCCAAGGCCAAAATGGACACAACGTGAGAACGAAAGATATTAGATCTATTATTGTGTGTATGTTATTGTCTTGGTTTGCACAAAAGTTGACCGGTTCAAGACATCACGTTCACCGAGCAACGAGTAAATCCGATAGCATTACACTAAGGAAGGTTCAAGACTAACTACCACCTATCCTGAAGCAATAATAGGTCGTCGGGACTTAGTGCATATTGCATTTGCATTAATCATCATTCATGTGGGGGATTGTTGGGAAAATAGCTTAATTAATACCATAATTAATTATGGTAATTAATGACATTAAATGGTATATTTGGAATCTATATTTTGTGTAGATTAATTTAGTGTATTTACTTGTTCAATTTCGCTAAGAAATGAATGAGTAATTAATGCACAAAGTTAAGCCATTTAATAGTTGGGAATGTGGTGTGGAATCCCATCCCACATTGGAGAAGTAAGGAAAAGTTGAGCTATTTATAAAGGACTTTCCATCATAAAGGAGCAATCAAGTGTGCTCCATTATGGTGCACCCTAGTTGGCTTTAATTACTTTTTAAGGCTAAAATCCGAATCCTACGAGGAAGGGGCAAAGCACCTTCCGAGTCTGAGTCCGAGCACGTGCACGTCGCACTTGTCGCAATGGGCGCTTCGTAGGTGCACTTTGCACTTCGCTCGAACGCCTCGGAGCGAGGATCCTTTCATTTTGACAACTGAAATAGTGGCTCGGATGATGTGGAGGGTGACTAGGATGACACGTGGCAGTGTCATGGCGGGAGTAGAACACGGGCGACGGTTAATAGCCGAACCAGTACAATGGTTCGGACCATTCAATGTAATCTGGACCAGCACAATGGTTCAGCTATTCTGAACCAATGCAACCCTTCCCACCGGACCACAAGGTGTCTATCCAGTCAGAAAGACACACCAATTCGGACAGAGTGCTTTACAGGCTATAAATAAGCCCCTGCGGATGATGATTACACACATATAATAATCAAGATAATAATACACTCATACTAGCCTAAGTTCATACTACAAGTCCCAAATATCCAGTAGTTCGCCCGGAATTCGATTCCTAGTACAGGGTATCGAGTTCGTCGAAAAACCGTTGTATCTTAGGGACATTTGCCGTTCAACTCTGTGTACTGTGCGGGGCAATTTCGTCTTACGGAGAGAGAGTCCAACTCTTGCCTCGGTTTTGCATCATTTGTCATTTTCTACAGCATCTACAAACAACAATATGCACTTTCCGAATCAAATTCTAAGCTCTGAGCTAAGATTAAACCTAACATAGTATTCTAGACGGAACTTTCATAAACCAGGCATGTATTTTAGATATTATATCAGCTAGTCCTCATACTCTGCTCGAGAAAAGAATGATTATATGTGAACGACATAAACCGAGTTGACTACCTGGATCCAAGGAGCTCGGTCATAAGCCCAGTAGGCCCCACCAAATTTAAGACCCTACAAACTCCCGAACTCGGCATAAGGGAGTGACATTCGGGCCGACCTGAAGGCCGGGTGTCCTAATCCAGCTTGCCTCAGCTCAGATTCGAGCCAAGACTTGTTATCAGGCCACCATCTCATTACACCGACTTGGTGTGAATGACAGAGCAGACCGAGATCCCTCAATCTCTAGTCCTCGTCAGTAAATGAAGCTCCTATCCTTCAAGCATACGGAATCTAATGAAATCCAAGATAGAGAGAAATAAAGATATCCTTACTTAACAAGGACTCTTTTCCACAAGGAAACTACGTACACAATCCATATCATGGTTCTACTTCCCATATATACATAAAGTCCAATATCAACACGGACTTGGTGACTTTATCCACAAGTTAGGGTTGCAATATCCATGCTTATAAATAGGTGTCCTCCACCTACACTGGTATATCAAGAATTCTTGACTCTCAATACAGTCAATTTACTTCTATGTCATATTCAGTATACTTACTCTCACGCCGGAGGGCCTTCGTCGGCGAAGCCCCGGCTCAGTTCACTGTTTTCTTGTGTGTAGGTCCGATTAGGAAGTTCACTCGCCGGAATTATCTGAACCGCTTGGATATGGACTGATCCGATACGTTCTTGGCATCATCAACATGTAAAAGACAAATTAGCTTCTTCAAAGTCGAAACTTTTTCCTAAAGATTAGACTCATAGCTGACATGCGCAAGATATCGAGGCCATAATGAACCGGTGAATAGTTGATATTTGAGTACCGTACATAAGTTTATAGACAAACAATTTATCCAAAAACCTAGATATATGAATGTGGGTTCATAAAATCCTCTTATAAGAGACACTTGATATTCTGAATGTGAAATGTAGTATTCCACGAAATGTAATAGATAGGCCAAACTAGGGTCAAAATTCCTATAAGCCGAACTAAGGTCGAGGTTAGGGCTGTAAACAGATCGAATTAAACCATACTATGGTATGTTTGAGTACACGTTTGAAAATGTCGAACATTAGGTTCGAACACGTTTGAAAGTGTCGAATCTTAAAATTTAACGTTTGAGTATACGTTTTGTTGCTACCCAAAATATTATCCGGAGATAGATATTGCTGGAATGGATGAGTAGCAAACAAAGTGCGAGAGCACGTCTGTGGGAAAAGTAAATAACACAAGATTTGCCGGGGTTGTTAGTCCCGGGCTTGAATGCTCTCGCGAGATATTATTAATAAAAATACTTTGGAGTACAAATATTAATGTTAGAGTATAATTACAATGAGTGTAAAGACCCTAGTTATCTTAGATATTGAGCGTGAAGATTGCCGGAAGAACCAGATATGATGCTCTGTGAGTTCTTGTAATGACGACTGTGAGAAATCGACGGTCTCTCACAGTGTGTATTAGCTGTATGTCTGAGCTCCTAGGATTGCGAGTCTCTTCGAATCTGTACTGTAGGGAGTTCTTGCCTCTGCCGACCGTCTTCTGGTTGAGAGGTGCTGAGAGAGAAATCCTGAGATAGATTCCAGAGAGGAAGCCGAGAGTCTAAAAGTGTGTATGTATGTCTGTATTTTCGGAGAGGAATGTTTGTGAACGTTTTTCTGAATGTGGTCCCGAACCTTTCTCCAATTGCTGGAGGTTCTCTATTTATAGGACTGGGAGTTTATGGGCGATCTCCTCCGCTGTATTATAATAAGCGGGCGATCGTATTTAGCACATGGGTTGGTCTCCTTAAAGTCCGCAGGAGTTGCTGGCTGGCAGGAGTGCAAAACAATGAGAGGCCAACACACGTTCGTGTCGCTGTCCTGGGAGGCCCCACTTAGGACCTTTCGGTGGGTCTGTCGGTAGGTGAGGCCGTCCTTGTCACTGACAGCTGCTGATGGGCTGGAGTCAACGATCCATGTTCTGCGGCGCCTTTCGCGGATCTGCACATGGGCGCTTGCTTTGTGATCCAATCTTCGTAGACTTCGATGGACGAAGGTCTTGTTCGTGGCACAGGACAGTCGTCCTAGTTCGGGCACCAGAGTCGATCGCTAGGTGCCAAAAGGTGATCGCCTTGGGAGTCGATCGCTAGATCCTCAAAGGTGGACTGTTACCATTGTTCTGACAAGGTCGTCGTAGCTCATTTGGTCGTGAACTCGGTCGCTCGGCCCTTATTCCGACCGTCGTTGAGGCGTATAAATCGCCGCCAACACGTTTGAACACCTCGAACCGAAACGAACTTTTGCGGATCGAGTCGAACCGTTTGACTAAACGTTTCAATTTTTTTTACTAGTGATGAATTAAGTGGATTAGAGTTGCTGAGAAATGAAAAAAATGAGATAAATGATGATAAATTTGTATCTTTATCAGATTTCAACATAGGTTTACATAATATCTATGGAATAATTCATCAAACGGGCTTCTAAGCCCTTTGACGATCGGACCGAACTGTTTCGCACCGTTTGGCCCGGTCGGCAGAACTATAAATCTTAACGTTTGCGTATACGTTTGCATGTGCGAATCGAGACGCGAGCCGAACTTTTTCGAGCTGAATAATGCTAGCCGAATCAAATATTTCATGTTCGCTCACATCCCTAATCAAGGTGCATTGCATATAGGTAGATGTAACGCCCAAGGCTCACTTGTGAGTAGACGAGTGTGTGTCTAATGCATCTCGGGGATTGGTTGTTGACTAATTGATGTTTTGTGCCTAGAGCGGCTCGAGAGTCGACCATCAATAATATAGTTTAACTTTTGACACGGTCGGTCTTTATATTTTTTTATTCAACTGGTCTCGCTCGAAGATGGCTTGGTAAATAATCGGTGTTGCTCAGATGTGGCTTACAATAAATGGGTGTCCATATTTTTTTATTCATGTGGTGCAACAATATGGTGAGACCAATTAATAATAATTTGTGTATCAAAGGGAACAAACACTAGTAGAATAAACATCAAAGACTTCGGTACGTCTCACTTCGGTAATCTATATTAGCGAAGTAAAAACAAACAACAACTTCGCTTTTCAATTTACTGAAGTAAAAAATCCACATAGACTTCAGTAAATGGTACCAAACATAAAAGTAGGAGGTAGCTATAAATTTTAAATTACAAAGACTTCACTTATTTAATAATTACTGAAGTAAAAAGTGTGAAATTTGATAATTATGGATTCAGGTTAGATTGAAGGATCCGAAAATTCTGGATCTTTAATTGAGTTGGACCCAAAAATCAGGTTAAACGCATGCTAAGTCGGCCGATATCTCATTTCTCTCCTCTCTATTCTGACCTCTCCCTCTCTCTCTCTCTCTCTTCATCCCTCTCGGCCATAAGTCAAAATTTGCAGAACACACATAAATTAAATCTACACAGAAACACAAAAGAGATGCACACGCGCATCCACGCACACCGATTGTGAAAACAGCAGTGGTAGCGGCGGCGGTTTCCTATCAAAATTCATGGTCGAGTCGGGTCGGTTGAGGTGACCTTGAGTCCGATTCGGCTCTGATTTAGGTTGTTCATATGTAGGTCCGACTTGGGTTCAAAAATTCTAGTCTGAATCTCCAGCGGCACATCGGCGGCTCGCGAATAGAGGTCAGTGTCAGTATCGATCTAGGGCTTTTTGAAGTTTCACTTTGGTCCGATTTGGGCTCGATATGGAGTTATTCGGCGGTGGGTTCGAACGGAAAAGCAGGTTCATAATGTTTGTTCCATTATCTTATTTCGATTCCGTGCTTCACTATGGTCAGCAATGCACATAATGTTGTGTAATTCCTTTAACCTTTTTACTATGTTGATTTTTATCGCTTAAGAATTGGAATTTTTGCTCGAATTTTGTTCTCATTATTAAGCTTAAATCGATATCTTCTCATCTGCGTTCTTTGTCAAGTGTGTGCAACCCGTGTAGTTGTATCTTGGGACTGGTCTGAGATGAGTGTTTAATGTGTGTGTATGTATGTGTGTTATGTTGTCATGTTGATGATATAACTAAGTGTATGGATTTGAGATGATTTGGGGCTAGTAAACATCGACTTCCAGTGATGTTCAGAATGTCACTGAAGCATGACATTTTTGAGAAGCATCTTCAATCTATAAAAGAAAGACGCAATTCTGTTATAGTTCCTATTGGGGGTCTGCAATTTGGTGTTTGCAGGCATAGAGCATTGCTCATGAAGGTACCTCTTTTGTTACATATGTTTTTTTCAGTTTAAATGAATAGGTCAGTTTTATGAATTGAAATATTTCCTTTTGTTTTGCTTCTAGTATCTGTGTGATCGGATGGAGCCTCGTGTTCATTGTGACCTTGTCAGGGGTTACTTTGATTTCTCTCCTCATGCTTGGAATGTAATTGTTATGGAAAAGGGCAGTTCATTGTCCCGTATGATAGTTGATGCATGCCATCCACATGACATCAGAGAAGAAAGTGACCCCGAATATTTTTGCAGGTTGCAATTTAAATTTTTCGTTTCCATAATAAGATAGTTTTTATATTAATGGCAATGTTTTATATGCATGTTTATCCTTCAGGGATAGCTCTATCCAGATTGATGGTTGCAAGAAGATGTATTTCGGTATTTAGCTATTGTACTTTCACCTTTAGTGATTTTTTGGAATATTCTTACATGAACGAGGTCCATGAGTAAGTTGTAGACCTTGTGGTCCAGATTCGTCCAATCATCAATTGAAAATTAAAAATACATGTCAATTAACACATGAAGTCGACAATGTTAGAATTTTCGATTTTTGTTCTATTGGATTGTAATTTGTGAATACTAAAATGGAATACCAGTTTATGCTTCTTGCTTTAGCTTTGAATTGTGAAAGTTATCTTTTTTTATGCTTCATAAAAGCAACATATATGTGAAGCTCACTTTTAGCACTTTCTAAGTTGGCCCTTTAAGTTTTGAACGAGCGATCAAATCCTATAATGCCTCAGTGATCCAGTTAAAATTTTCTGGCCGTGGTATTAGGTATATGTGAATTATCATACTTCTATACATGTTTCTAATGTATGTCACTTGTTGTAGGTATAATCCCTTGAGCCGGGTCAGTGAACCTGTTGTCACGGTTCCTGATGCAAGTCCTAATTGTTCATTTCCCTATGTGACTGTATGTGATGAAATTGGGAAATAGACATTCACGTCTTTGGTGTGCTGCAATATTGGACAACTGTATGCAAAGGTTTTCTTGTATTAATTTAAGCAGATGGCCAATTTTCGTGAATTAGGCGTAATTTTTGTGTGGAGTAACTGAAGAAATTATTTGGATTGTGTTTTTTTTGTGGCTCAAATTGAGTTGACTGTCTTAGATCGGGTTTGTTTCTACTGCATAAATGTCTTATATCACAGATTTGAAGGAAAATATATGATTAACACGAAGAAAATGAATTATTGTTATGTTGTAATCTTCACGTTTAACTTGACGACAATAGATAATTCTTTTTTTCACATATTCTGATGTTTAATGTGTCTTCTTGAGAAAGTGAATTGAAGCAAAAGTAATGGATAAATGAAACATGAATGTAATCGAGAAGTAAGGATACAGGCATTCTGTAGAAGTATGGCGATATTATTTGTTAGCAAATAGACCGGAGGTAGTATTTTGCTTGTTTTTTTACTTGATTGATAACGTTATCCTCATTCTCCATACTTTCCAAGTGTTTCCATTTTTTTATTTCCTTGATTCAATGATTTTTATGTATAGGTATCGACACCTTCTTTGTATGGGCAGATTTGAAATTGAAGATAAACAATGAGTTACTAAATAATTTAGGCAACTTCATCAACCGTGTCTTGAGCTTTATTGCTAAACCAGTGGTTATCACCTTGAATTTATATGCACATGTTCTTGTCTTCGGATATGGTGCCGAGGAGTGTACTGCTTTCTTTTCTCGGCCTTGTTGTTACTAATTTATATGGAATATTAAGTGCTTAAAATCTTCAAGATACATGCTACTATGACTGTCATAAACCCATTGAAATAAATGTTACTTATAAGAACATGTCGGCTTTTTTTTTTTTTTGACTATTTTATAAATGTTTGGATAGACTTGGGAGGGCAAGGGTTGTGATACAATTCCATAATTCCCGATGCTCCGGTGCATTCACATCCTTTAACAAAAGCGTTTGCAGAGACAATTGATGACTATGTCGATCAATATGTGAAGGCCATGGAGAAGGTAAGTGTTTATACTCGAATGTATATAGATGTTCAGTTACATCCTTCATTTTTAATGTATGTTTCTTTGGCAATTGAAACAGTCAAACTAAAGCATGCATTAAAATTCGCGATGAAAATCTCGAGCGAGGGAAATGCATATTTACAAGTAAGTCCATAAGCTTGCGCTTTGTTTTTGGAGTTGCTATTTTAGAACATGAAGAAAATACAAGAACTAACGTAAACCCTCGTATCACACTAATGAATACGAAAAGTCGCTTTTGGAAGCTTTACAAGGAAGACCTTCCTTCTTGCTCCATAGTCATGAGAACCTCGGTGGGAGTAGTCTTTATTCTTGCATGCCTCTTAGTAGTAGTCCTGAATTAAAAATGTAAAATCTCCATAATGCAATCAAGAAGCCGATCTTCATGCTCACAGTAAAGGATTTGTTAATGCTAGAGCAAAGCTGGTATGCACTTTATTTAGTGAGCTATCTTGTTTTATTTGCTTAATACTGCTTTTATTGTTGACATCACAGTCAGCCAGTTCATTGACGAGTAAATGGGTATATTTTTCTACTGTGAACATGTGTGATTGGTTAGACTGGTTGTTTAGATGGAGCTTATATACGTTATTTTTCAGTCAGAATTGCAGATATCATAGTTCTTCTATGATAAACACCTCCGAATAAATATAGGCAAAAGTTAGATGTAAAACATGAAAATGTTTGATAATTATGCTGTTTTATTAACAATCGAAGCAATCCTAAAGCAAATCAAGTATGATATCTGGATGATGCCATTGCTTGTTTCCGATTTACATGGTTAATTCCTATATCAAAATATACGGAGGCAATGTATAGATTTTATATGCTTGATTAAAATGATGATTGCAGATAGGCGAGGGTGAAAAACTTGTAAGAGCATTTTTTGGTGTTGCTAGCTGCTACGGGTGATTATGTGGATTTGTTTGCTTCATGTGCTGATGTTGAAGATTTGAAGAAGAAAGTTGATGAGAATATGATTTCATGATGAACAAGAAGTGTGATCGTCTGATGAAAAGCAATGATGTGTTGAAGAGAGACTTTGTCGTTTCGGAGTATATGATCCTTTTTAATCATTTTTGTCCTATTTGTGGTGTTCATAATGAAATAGATAGAATCTTATTAGACATTCTTTGTCTTTGTTATGATATGTATCTGGTTTTGAATTGGTTGGAACGCATGTTATTTTTTTTAAGATGGGATGATATGAAATTGTTGGTTCTTATATTATTGAGCTCTTGTTGTTGATGGTTAGTTATAGTTGAATGTAGATTTTGGCAATAAATTCTAAATTGAAATGTGAAATATTAATATATATTACTGCAAAAAATATTAATATATATTATACAATAACTAAAGTAAAAAGTTCTTTATTTACTGCGTCAATTATAAAATAACTGAAGTTCAAGGTATTCTTTTACTTCACTTACCCCCATATTTGGATCACAATTAGAAAAAAAAAACCGAGATAGACTTCGGTTATTACGATATTAGACTTCGTCTAATAAGCGAAGTCTAAAGTATACCTTTAACTACACGAACATAGACTTCGGTAATTATAACATTTTTACTTCGGATATTATCCGAAGTCTTTGACGTTTATTCTTACAGTGAAATCTAATGTTTAACGTTAAATTCATAAAACGAATTTCCCCAAGAAGGGTCCCCAAAGGGTTTAGAAATTACGCTAGTACAAGTAACCAAATGAACAACTTACACCTTACACATATAGTTCAAGCATGCAGTTCAGAAAACATCAATTGAAACACACATTTCCGGAAATGTCATAAGCCAAAACACATTTGTAAAAATGCACCACAATTAACCGTTGATCCACCCCTCCGTGGACCCCTATCGAGACCCCGTTGGATCTAACCCGTAGTGGTTAAAAGCAAATCTCATCGATCCACCCCTCCATGGACCCTACCGAGACCCCGTCGGATCTAACCCGTAGTGAGCATACACACACACCCATCACTCATGCAATACTATCATGTTAAGAGTGTAAGTTCATAAGAGTACTTGCCTTGGTCAATAGACGATGACACGAACAGAAAGGAAGAATCAAACACGACCGCTAGGAACCGACGAACCCGAACCTAACGATTCGAAGAATACAATCACAACCATTTCTAAACGATTATGGAAATGGAATACATCTAAAACCCACATACGATTCATGTAAGTTCGTACAAAAACAACGACGAGGACGGATCGCAATCGAACCCTCTCGATTTCCAAAACATAACAAACTTACCATAAACTCGTAGGGAAAACAAGAATACCATCAAGATTAATCACATACAACCATAATTAATCAATGATACGGAACGAATCAGACGAAATCTCAAAAACCCCAAATTTCCCAAAAATAAGGTTCTAGGAGATTACCTTGGATTAAGGATGAAGAACAAGTGTTGGTGTTGTTAATCTACACCAAGAACTCAAGGAAAATGATCTCTGAAGTGAGAAATCGCCCCAAATCGCCCTTGGAGTCGTCGACCGCGGAGAGATGATGAAATGAGAAAGAAATGGTGAATTTGGTCAACTCTCTAGTTTTTATAACCAGAGAAACGTAGCGTGCGCTAACGATAAAAGTTAGCGTGCGCTACCCAGTCAAAAACTAGTCCAGAACCTACGGTTCTGGCCCGTTAGCGTGCACTACCAGAGGATAGCGTGCGCTACCAGCCCCTCGATAGCACGCGCTATCGGGCCATAGCGTGCGCTACCTGGACACCCGGTCGAGTCCAAAAACATTCTGCCCAATACTGGACTGTCGGATTAGCGCGCGCTACCGGACACCCAGCGTGCGCTAAATCCAACCATAGCGTGCGCTAATATACACATGTAGCATGCACTAAGCTGCTCGTCCAGAGAGCAGAGAGCAGAAACAACTCACTGCCTCTGTTGTACTCGCGTCGTTAGCGCGCGCTACCAAACAAACGTAGCGTGCGCTACGAAACAACGATAGTGTGTGCTACACAACAACAGTAGCGTGCGCTATCGAGTGCAGACAGCAGCACAGACAGCTAGGGGTGGCAATCGGATAATACGGATACGAATATGGCTATATCCGTATCCGTATCCGGAACCAGAAATTCATATCCGAATCCGTATCCGAATCCGGGAATATCCGGGAAAACCTTATCCGTATCCGAATCCGCCGAATATTATCCGGATACGGATAATATCCGAATCCGAATCTGCAATTCCTGGTTTATTTTTCAAAAATAAATGGGTGCAAAGGGATTTGAACCCACAACCCCTCTCTTTGTGGATTTTTAAAGCCACACTCCAACCACTTGGGCTACTTGATTGTTGTGTTAAAGAAAGAAATAATTATAGATAACTTAGTATAAACATATCACTTAATTAAAGATCTACTAAGATCTCCAACCAAATTACTTTTTTATTTTTTGAAAAATTGGGAATATCACTAAATTATAGTAGTGATCTACTAAGATCTAAAGCCAAATTATATTTATAAAAATTTATATTATTATAAATATAAAATGTGTTATATTTTGTAATTATATATTAAAAATATATTAAAATTATATATTATATATAATTTATCTCGGATACGGATATTTTCGGATACGGATGCGTCTATATCCATATCCGTATCCGGAATTTTCGAATACGAATAATATCCGTATCCGCTTTTTTTCGGATACGGATAATATTCGCTTTTTTCGGATACGAATACAGATATTTCGGACGGATATCGGATTTTTCGGATTTTTTTGCCAGCCCTACAGACAGCACTGAGGGATGGAAAACAGCGAATTCCACCTCGGATGAGAACAACGCGCATCCGACACCAAACAACGAACCGAAGGAGACACACAAACAACAAGATTGAGTCAAAACCAAAATACTAAAAGAAAACACGATTCCGACTACCCGAGGTTACGGAAAAACTACAATGTTAGTAATCACCTCAAAACTTTGGGAAATTACAAAACGGCCCAAAACATCCGAAACACACAATACATGATCGAAACAACAAACGAAAGCTCACAACATGCATAACAACATGAGACGAACCTGTGGTAACCCCGAAATGGCGGTTCCGAACAACGGTTATGATAATCGAATAAAATAGCGACTGAAATGACATTAAACACGGAATTGAGTAAAACAAGTCCGAAACAAGCTCGGATGACAAAAGGTCCAGTATTAAATATTCTCGAAATATCAATACGGTTACAATCGAGTTGCTAAAAATGAAAAATACACCAAAACTGAAAATGCCGGGAAAAGAAAAATGTGGATATTACATTCTACCCCTCTAAAAATAAGTTTCATCCCGAAACTTAAGAAACAAACAACTCGAGGTACCTAGCACGCATGCTATCCTCGATTTCCAAAGTAGCCTCCTCGATACCATGCCTCGACCACTGCACCTTGACCAAAGGAATGGTCTTATGATGTTGGAATATTTATTCCACATATTAATAAATTATGTTTTGATGATTAAGTAGCTAAACAAAACAAAACAACATAAAGGCGAAGCAAAATGACGAAGCAGACGAAGACGCAAAAAGTTGCAATCTGGAATGCATTAGCGCATGCAAAACATCATAGGCTAGCGCACGCTAACGGGAAGTCATATGCATATCAGCCAAGTTCGAAGTAACCTGAAGTGAAGTCATCTGATGAGGATAGCCCACGCTACACCTTATACCTAACGCACGCTATCGAGTCCATATTACCGTTGTGAAGATATTCAAACACAGAATGACGTATGCAATGAAGTCAGTATTAGCGCACGCAAGAGATGATATTTGGCGCACGCTAAATATCAGTTTGAATCAAGTCAACCAGAACATTGGAAAGATTCGGCGGAAAGTCAAGTATCAAACGGATAGTTTGACAAGTGAAGGCAATGAATATATTACGTTAACGCACGCTACTCAATCATGGTTAACGTACGCTAAGTTAGTCAGATAACGTACATAACACAAAGTTCATAACGTACGCTAAAGGAGAAACGAAGCTACTGGACTGAAACTGGAATAGACTAGCGCACACTGAAGAGAAAGCCTAGCGCATGCTAATTAGTCAAAATAGATTAACGGTTAGTTTGGTGGATGAAGGCTATAAATACCACATCTTTGGTATTATTCCAAACAACAACTTCAAGCAAGAGATATACTGATTACTTATTCATATTGATATTATTGTTGTTGCAATATTGAGCTTATATTGTTAGTTTGAGTGTTTATACATTCAACATTATACACGAGAGGTAAAAGAAAAGATACGATTGGATTCGGTGTTATTAGGATCAAGGATCCGGCATTATTAGAATCGCAATCGCTATCTTCGTGAGGTCTATCTAATACCGATAGAAAGCTATAGAGGTTGATTCCTTGTCCTACGAAAAGGAAAACGGTTTAACTTGGACCGACGAAAAGATAAGTACGAGTGGTTTATCACGGACCAATAGAAGACGTGATTGTAACGGTAATCCCTCGACCGATAGAAGAGAGGCGTAGAGGTTTTGATCTTATTCCTATAGAAAAAGACACATCGAGAGAGGACGTAGGCTTCGTTAATAGCAGAACCTCTATAAATCCTTGTGTGATTTATTTTCCGCAATTTATTTACGCTTCCGCACAAACGGCGCAAATATCCGATTTTATACCAATATATATGCCTCAGTTGCTCCTCGAAGGTAATATCCTCGGCGACATCAATCTCACCATAGTCGATGACGTGACTAGGATCTAGAACAAATTTCCTCAGTTGGGAAACATGGAAAACGCTATGAACGTGACTCAAGGCCGGTGGCAACGCCAAACGGTATGCTAACTCACCGACTCTCTCTAGAATCTCAAAGGGCCCAATAAATCTCGGACTCCACTTTTCCCTTCTTCCCGAAGCGAAAACCCCCCTCATCGGCGACACCTTTAGCAAAACGTGGTCCCCCACCTCGAATTCCATAGGTCGACGATGGACATCAGCATATGACTTCTATCGACTCTGAGCAGTCAACATCCTCTCCCGAATTAATTCCACCTTCCGCCTCGTCTCCATAGCGATATCCGGTTCGGTCCGAACCAAATCGGACGTCTCGATCCATCAAATCGGTGATCGACATCAAATCAGTGAATCGATGCGTGCCAACTATTATTGTACGTGAATTCGATCAATGGCAAATGCTCCTCCCAATCACTGCTCCAATCGAGAGCACAAGCATGCAACAGATCCTCAAATGTCTGGATAGTGCGTTCCGACTGCCCATCTGATTGAGGATGGAAAGAAGTACTCAGACGCAACCGAGTACCCAACTCCTTATGTACTGCCTGCCAAAAATGCGATACGGAACGGCCATCAGGATCCAAAACAATAAACTCCAGAGTACCGTGAAGCCTCAAAATCTGCGCAATAAACACACGAGCCAACCTCTCCGGACCCCAAGTATCCTTGACGCCCAGAAAGTGTGCCGACTTGGTCAGACGATCCACAATCACCCAAACCATATTCATACCAGACTTCGATCTCGGCAAACTCGTGACGAAGTCCATCGAAATATCCTCCCATTTCCATTTCGGAACGGGAAGCGACTGCAATAACCCGGCTGGCCGCTGATGCTCGATTTTGACCAGCTGACAAGTCAAACACCTTGCTACAAACCGTGCGACCTCCTCCTTCATGTCATTCCACCAAAAGTTCCTCCTCAGGTCCTTGTACATCTTACTCGAACCAGGATGAACTGAGTAAGGCGTAGCATGGGCCTCTCGCAAAATATTCTGCCTCAATTCCAAGTCGTTCGGTACACAACGACCCTGGAATCTCAACACACTCGTGAATCACAAACATAGGAGACTTTCCCTTAAGAACATTCCCTCGGATTTGAGTAATCATCGGATCCTCCATCTGCTTCAGCTTAATTTCATCGATCAATGACGACGGAATCTCCAAAGCACAAAGTTCCCCGATAGCTTCTGGCAACAAAATCTGAACACTCAAGTCAATCAATTCCCGCTGAAGCTCAGATTGAGACGTAAGCATCTCGAGCGTCCACAACGCAACCGGTTTCCAACTCAAGGCATCCGCCACGACGTTCGCCTTGCTTGGATGATAAAGGATCTCGAGGTCATAATCCTTAATCAAATCCAACCACCTCCTCTGCCTCATATTCAACTCCCGCTGAGTGAATACGTACTTCAGACTTTTATGATCGGTAAAAATCTGACATGCAGAGCCAAAAAGATAGTGACGCCAAATCTTGAGTGCAAAGACAACTTCCGCTAACTCCAAATCATGAGTAGGGTTGTTGAGCTTGTACGGCCTCAACTATCTTAATGCATACGCAATGGTCTTGCCGTGCTGCATCAATACGCCCCCAAGATCCTGACCTAAAGCGTCACTATAAACAGCAAAACCCTCGTTGCCATAGGGCAACGCTAAAATCGGGGCTGAAGTTAAACGTCTCTTCAGCTCCTCAAAACTCGCCTGTCTCTCGTCATTCCAGAAGAACTTCTCGGATTTCCGGAGCAACTGTGTAAGTGGTTGAGCCAATTTCGAGAACCCCTCGATGAACCTACGATAGTAGCCAGCCAAACCCAAGCATCTACGGACCTCCTTCACATTCTTAGGTGGTGCCCAATGCAAGACTGCCTCAATCTTCTGTGGATCCACACGGACCCCCTCCGAAATCACGTGACCCAGAAACATCACCTCCTTTAGCCAGAATTCACAATTCTATAACTTCGCATAGAGTCGCTCGGTCCTCAAAATGTCTAACACCACACGTAGATGATGTGAATGCTCTTCCTCATTTCTTGAATAGATAAGGATATCGTCAATGAAGACGACGACACACTTATCCAAATACTCTATGAAAACTTTGTTCATTAATTGCATGAACACTGCCGGCATGTTGGTTAGCCTAAAGGGCATAACCACAAACTCATAATGTCTGTATCTCGTCCAAAAAGTTGTTTTGAGAATATCGGACTCCTTCACCCGAAGCTGATAGTACCCCTATCTCAAGTAGATCTTGGAGAATACTGCAGCTCCCTGCAACTGATCAAACAAGTCATCAATCCTCGATAAGGGATATTTGTTCTTGATGGTTACCTTGTTTACTTCGCGGTAGTCGATACATAAACGCAGTGAACCACCCTTCTTTCGCACAAACAGAATGGTGCACCCCAAGGTGAAGCGCTCGGTCGAATATACCCTGACTCCAGAAGCTTACTCAACTGCTTCTTCAACTTGGCCATATCTGAAGGTGCTATGCGGTACAGCGCCTTCAAAATTGGAGCCGCACCCGGCTCTAACTCGATAGCAAACTCATCCTCACGGTCTGGTGGTAACCCCGGTAACTCGTCAGGAAAGACATCAGAGAACTCAATAACGACCGGAATCGATGAAAACTCGACCCCACTCTCCTCCTCCTTCAAGGCGTAACACCAATAACCAATACACCCCTTCCGCAGGAGTCCCATCGCCTTCAAGGCGTTAATCACGAACTTCTGGTTTCCCCTCTTTCGCCCCGCGAAAGAGTGCTCGATGCCGTCCTCGGCTAACATGGTGATGATTCTCGTGCGGTAGTTCATGATCGCACCATGCCGCTCGAGCCAATCATCCCCGAGAATCAAATATCGCCCTCAATACCCACAACAATAAGATTAGAGAGCCAAGCCCTCTCACAAATAAACACAGAACAGTCTCGGACCTCCTGATCACCAATGATCCTATCACCGCTAGGAAGCTTAAACGATGAAAGGCTCACAAGGCATGAAACAGCCAAGACTCAAACGGCGCACACATTCTAGGGAGATGAATGAATGCGTACCACCTGTTAGGAATACTTATTAGATTTTGATGATGTCATCCATGTATTTATTTGATTATTCAAATGTATGTTTTAAGTACTTGGAAAAACGTAAAGAAGAACCAAATGAGTATCTTCTCTATGCCAGATTATGTATAGTTGAATACTTGGAAAAATATAAAGAAGAACCAAATGAGCACCTTATATATTCATGTAAGTTAGGCTAAAAAATCGGCTAAGTATAAATCACAGAGAAGTTCAATATCAGATGAGTTTTGGTCAAACATATACATCAGAGAGGTTTGACCGAACACTGTAGAAAGCCGAGTTGCAGACAAGTTTAATCAGAGAAGTCTTGGTCAACTCAACTGTTCAGATAAGGTTGACCATAGATGACTTATCATTAGACAACGTTCTGCAGAAAGAGATTTATCATAGAAGTCCTGGTCAAAATAATTATCAGAGAAGTTTGACCAAACTGCAGTCAAGTGATCAGACGGAGTCCAGACAACTGAAGTTTGACCATCAGATCAGATACAGTTCATCAAGTCAAAAGACTACAGATCAGAGAAGATTCCCCGGGATAGAGAACTTCATCTCAGAGAAGTTACATCGGAGAAGTCCGACATTAGATAAGGATGACTGTACGAGATCAGATAAGTGATCAGCCAAGTAATCCAGTCCATGTCAGCATGTGTTGAAAAGTCAATAATCACGGAAAGTTACATGCAGGCGTAGAGAGACAGACTGGAGAGTTCCCGGAAAGCAATGAATTAAAATATTCATTGAGACCCTCCTCTGAAGACTTTAAGCATATTATAATCTAAAGATTCGGCGCTACAACGTGAAAGTCTTCACAATGGTCGGAAATGGATTAAAATAATGGAATCCAGCCTTGCAACGTTCGGAAAGAAAAACAAAGAAGTCTATTTCTCCAACGGACGAATTTGTTACAGGAATTGCAACGGCTATGAAGAAAGCTCAAGGATCGACATTTATATATACCTGAAGATTTGAATTGAGCCAAGTACGATGCGAACAACACTTACAAGCGAACAAAGCAATCAAAGCGAACAAATAGCATCGTGAAGAGCAAGAGTTCAAAGTTCTTATTTGAAAGAAGCTCTTAGTTGGAGAAGACAAACCACTCGTGTCTTTAAACCTGAGTTCGGGGTACTTCACTGGTTGAAGTTTTCGAGACTAATAGGCATCCGAGGATTTTAGATTAAGAGGTGCTAGGCAGTCAAAGGAGTTGCAACGACGGGATTTCCACTGGATGGAAGTTGTTGTAGCTAAGGAAGAATCACTGTAATATTTATCGCTGGTTGAGAATTATATTGAGTTCATCTCCAACTAGTTTGGAGAAAAGTGTATTAGTAGAGGATTATCCCACATATGAGACCACTATAATTGCCTGCGTGTTTTACTGCTTTAATCATCGTACTTACGTGCTGCATACATATTTACTGTTCCATTGTTTAGTTATTTGCTTTCTTCATCAGCTGACTTCCGCATACCTGTCTACAGACGACTTTAAGTCATCTGACCTATCAGCTGAAAAACTCCTAACCCTTCATGGAAAAGGAGTTTCAATAAGTCTATTCACCCCCCCTCTAGACTTATTCCTGACGACTTGTGACCTACAAGTGGTATCAGAAAGGTTGGTACAATTTTTCAGAACCAGATCCATATATCGTGGATATATACTTTAATCTCTCAATTAGAAATGGAACACATGCAACACATGCACTCTAGGTTACCTGTTTTTTCAGTTGATGAGTATGATCTTTGGAAGATAAGAATGCAGGCACATTTATCATCCATACATGACGACATGCGGTGCATAATTGAAGACGGTCCTTTTATCTTCGAGAAGGACAACTCCCCAAAAGAAATTGCAGCCGGGAAGCCATAGAAGATTTCCAAGAAGAGAACGGAGCTGACCATAAAGAGAGGAAACTGGCCAATCTTGACAACCGGGTCAGAGATGTGCTGTACGAGACTCTTGACAAATCAACCATGGTCAAGATCAAGAATTGCAAGAATGCCAAAGAAATTTGGGATACTCTAGCTGTGATGTGCGAAGGAACTGAGCTAATAAAAGAGAACAAGTTGTCAGTCGCTACCCAAAAGTTTGACAACATCAAAATGAAGAATAGAGAATCCATCGACCAAGTAGACACAAGATTCACAGAGATAATTAATGAAATTAATTCTCTGGGAAAAACATATGGCAATAAGGAGATGGCCCTGAAAGTTCTAAGATCTCTCAACCCAGAATGGAGTATGTAGGCAGTGGCCATGAGAGAGTCCAAGGGTCTTAACAAAATAAAGATCCAGGATCTGTTCTCTGATCTAAAGGCTTATGAGTTTGAGCTTCCAAGTTCATCATCAACCGAGCCTGCAGAGAAGGGAATACCGTTTGCAGCTGAGTGATTAGTGCATAATTGATCTAAAATTCATATACAAAATATTCATTTTTCCGGGCATAATTGTACTGATTTGTGATTAAAAATATATATTTTACAGATATGTCCAAACATGAGCTAAAAATGGTTATTTTAATGACATCGACATGAAGCATCAAAAAGACGGAAAACAAGATCAAATCCAACGACGGAATTTTTCCAGACAAACGACCATACAAAACGGCGCAAAATGGACCGTGTTCGTCGATCGCTTCACATACGGCGCAAAGAGGCCGTGTCTTGGGCCGTTTCACACACGGCCGGCATTTAGCGCCGTGTCCTCGCGCGTATTCCGAAGAGACCGAGTCAAGACAAAACGGCGCACAACACGGGGCAACCGAGCCGCTTTCATCGCCGTTTTTCAGCAGATGCCATGCAAAATTAGTCCACTTTTGACCAACTTGTGAACTCAACTACAAGATATTTTTTTGGTCAAAAATCTGAAAATTCAAAGACATGGGTGAAGTGTGAACAAAGAATTAAAAAAATGATATTACAATAGATATTTTGAATTAAATAATCAATTGTATTCTTGAAAATCACCTATAAAAGGACATGTTCATCCATTGCAAAAATCCCAACCCACATTCTTACCAAGAAATCCTCAACTTCTTGCTAAGAAATACTCCTTTCCTTTAGCAATATATTTTCCTTAGAACTTTCAATTTTAGTTTGTATTTTATTTTTGGTTTGAAGTTTTTCTTTCATTTAGTTTGTAATTGAAAAGTGCTTGATCAATAAGCACTTAGTATTTTACTTTCAATTTTGGTAAGCTTGTAACCTTTAAACAAGTTTGAAGTTATATTTTGAAGTTTGTTTCTTGCACTTTGATTCATCATATTCAAATAAGTTTTATCTATTGTCATTAAGTTCTAGTAATTAAAAGTTTATATATATATATATTATGTATATCAATTATTTCTATTATAATTTTAGTTTGTATAAACCAATGAGTAGCTAATCTTTCTTCCTAGGGGAAGGGGATTTCTATTAGGTTATATATTGAGTATTTGATTGATTTACACTATTTTGATTAAAAAGGACTAATTGGTTTAAATAGAGATTGATCATATCCTATTTCTACTAATGAAATCTCCTTGATTGATTGTTGAGTGAATTGAAACAAATCACTTCAATCTAACAATAGTTAATCTTGTTATAAACATCATAACATTGCGAAAGTGGTTAAGACATATTATATTACGAAAGTACAGAGGTGAAAAGTTGATTACTCGATAAACATTCGCTTTTTCTTTATATCCGTGTAAATCAATCCCTATACTTAATTAAAAACCTAATTTAATGAACCCGTAATCCCCTAGATTTTATAAATTCCCAACTCATTTTAATTCTATTCATTTTCACTAGTTAAAAATAGTCTAGTATAAAAATAGTTTTCTTAAAACTAGTAGTATTAAAAATAGTCTTAATATAAATAGTCTTAATATAAATAGTCTAGTATAAATAGTCTACTAAAAAATAGTCTAGTTAAAAATAGTCTTAATATAAATAGTCTAGTATAAATAGTCTAGTATAAATAGTCTTAATATAAATAGTCTAGTATAAATAGTCTTGTTAAAAATAGTCTTATAAAAATAGTCTTATTAAAAATAGTTTAAATTAAAAATAGTGCATTTTAATTTAATTAATATTTAAAAACCCAATAATCTATTTTAGTATTTATTTCTCGCAATTTGTAACAAAAAAATTATACGAAGCCCTGTTGGACAATCCTCGAGAGAAAAGACCTTGGTAGAACTCACCACAAACTACTTCTACCTCGTATATATTTGCGAGCGACTCAAGAACTCCTATTTTTAGGATAAGTTTTCCGCCGATCAAATTTTGGCGCCGTTGCCGGGGATTGTTTTAGGCCAAATATAATTTTTGTATACTTTTATTTATATCTTGTGATTTAATCTTTTTTTTTTATTTCTTGCATCTTTTATTCATCTTGTTCTTAATTTTTTTTTTAAGGTGCGCATTAAATTTTTCTAGTCTATGCAGGGCCGTAGGTCTCTTGCAAGAACCTTGGTACCATACAACGAAAACGTTCATCCCGATTATCGAGTTGGAGATAACCTGGAAGATATTAGCAGTGAAGGAGAATTTTTGACAGAAGAAAACACTGAATCTTCCTATCAAGAAGAAAAGTTAAACGAAGAACATATGGCAGACCAACAAACTTTGAAAGATTTTGCTAGACCGGTGATCGGTACAACAACGTCATGCATACAACTTGGCCAGACAGCACGAAATTATGAATTGAAATCCATTCATTTCAACCAACTCCCATCTTTTTATGGGATGCCAAACGAGGATCCTTTAAGTTTTATTCGTGATTTTTACTCGGTTGTCAATACCTTTCCATTACAACAATTGACCGAGGATCAATTAAAAATGAGGTGTTTTCCTTACACTTTAAAAGATCGAGCAAAAACATGGATTATGACGTTGCCACCAAATTCATTGGCTACTTGGGATGATGTGTGCAACAAATTCATGTCTAAATTTTATCCACATCATAAAACGGCGGATCTAAGGACCAAAATTGCGGCTTTTACGCAATCGGAGGGTGAACAATTTTTGAAGCATGGGATCGGTTCAAAACTCTTTACTAGCATGCCCCCATCATCATTATCCTTTACACGCTTGAGTCAAACTTTTTATGATGGGCTAACTCATAATTGCCAATTTATCGTTGACAATGCACTGGGAGATATAGAACACTAACGGCGCAAGCCGCTTTTGATTTGTTTGAAAACTTGCTATATCCTCCCAAAAAAGAGTGCACGAGGCAGAGAGTCGGAGCTAATGAAGTAAATTCCACCAAATGATCTCACTGCGCAAATTGCCGAGCTAACCAAACAAGTCCAACGACTTACAACTCAAGGAATTTCTCAACCACCCACAGTCATGCCATCTCAAGAAGTATTTTTCGCCGGTGGTGAATATAGTCATGCACCCAACATCAATCCCCCGACGAACCCTGAAGAGGTAAATGCTTTAAATAATTTTTACCAA
The DNA here is from genome assembly GCA_033398695.1 of Orobanche coerulescens. NCBI lineage: Eukaryota > Viridiplantae > Streptophyta > Magnoliopsida > Lamiales > Orobanchaceae > Orobanche > Orobanche coerulescens. The sequence continues at coordinate 133,442,889 of CM065816.1, read as the reverse complement.
CGCCCCAGAAATGACCCTTTTTCTGAAACCTATAATCCCGGTTGGCGAAATCACCCTAATTTCTCTTGGGGTGGGAATCATCACCAACAACCACCACCTCCTCAACATCAAAATTTGCAACAAACCATGGTTCCGTTGCCGGGACTGTTTTAGGCCAAATATAATTTTTCTGTCCGGTCAAGTGGCGGATAACGGTACTCCGTGACTATCAAAGTCGGATTTTTCAGTTTCCCAGAACAACTGATATTTGTATATATTTTTTTTTTAATTATTTTCATTGTCTTTTTATTTTTGTTTTTTTTATCATGGATGAAACATTGTTTAAAATTGAAAAAAGATTTCCCTTTCTAAGCAAAAATGCAATTTTAAAAATTTACAAGACAAGGCTTGAAAGGATGAGGTTGCTTACGAATAAAAGCATACCTTTTGATATAAGATTCATTATCGAAGCCAAAGTAAGAATAGAAGGTGAATTCACAAACACCAACTAGATTCTTACTGTGGCTTGGAAAAGTTCATATGCCAAGAAACGACGAGCAAAGATTCTAGCCGTTTGCTATAAATGTGCTAGATGGAATCGTAATGCAAAATGTCGATCTTTAGGAATTCCATCTACAAACAGAGAAGATAAAATTCGGTTCATTAATGATGGTCTCAATAAGGAGAATTTAGATAATATCGAAATTTCTCTTGACACGCATCCTAGTGGACTTGTATATTACGGAATTCAATGTTTGTGGAATAAATTCAAACCAGAATATGAACAACGCCTTGGGAATCGACGTTAAAAGACCTGCTTGCCAATTTGTAAGAAAATTGGATGGGAAGCTTCTCCCGACTCATAGAAGGCGTTTAAGCCGCTTTCGAACGTAAAATTAGAGGAAGATGTGAGCCACAATCACAACTACCGTACATACGCGTAAGTATCTTTTATATTTGTCGTGGTGAGATTTTCTCAATAAAAATGTGATACGCGATAAAAGCTTTCATTATTCTATTGAGTAGTTGAAGCACAATCAAACAAAATCACAAACTTGTTAAGCAATTTTTACCTTCTTTTTCTTCTATAAATAAACATTGCGCTTGTTTCTTTTATTCATCCCTCAAACTTGTACTTTTCTCTTTTTCTCTCTAAATTAATTTCTTTTCTAAATGGAGTCATCATCTTCCACAAAAATTTAGCACATCTGCATTTTTGGTGGAGCTAGTTATGGAAAAGATGCATGCTTTATCAAGCAAAGACACAACTTGGGTCGTACTTTAGGAGAAAAATGCATTCATGTAGTTTACGGAGGAGGAAGTCTAGGATTAATGGGACGAGCCGCTTCGCCTATATGGAAGGAGTAAGAGTATTGGGAGTAATCCCAAAACCTCTGGGCCGAAAGTAAAATCACCGGTCAACTATTGGAGATGAGTTTAGATCTCGTGAATATGCAAGATCGCATAACTCACATGATAAATAATCGCGCCTTTATCGCCCTTCCCGGTGGTTTTGGCACCCTTGAGGAACTTTTTCATGTGGTTACCAGAGCTCGGCTAAATGTTCATCAAAACCAATAGAGTGCTTAATGTCAATGGTTTCTTTGATGGTTTACCTGTCTTTCATCGACTACTCGCCGAAAAGGGCTTTATTTCCGAGCGCAAAACGAATCATAGTCGTTGCAACAACACCAAGAACTAATAAAAACTCAATGAATTTGTTCCTCAACCAGATCCAAATTTCTAGCTAAAATTGTCAGGTAGAAGATTTTACAGTGAGAAAACGAAAAGTGGATTCATTCCTCTCCCTTTGATAACCCATGACGGACCTCTTGTATTTTTACTTTCGCCGTGTGTAATAATCGTGCTAAATGATGGCAGCTTAAGGAGTTTCTTCTTGATCTCTTGACGCGCATCTATTCGCGATTTATGTATTGCTGTAATTTTTATTTCGTGTTTTGCTTTTTTAAAAAAACTTTGATGGCAGCGTAAGGCGACTCTTCGGACTTTCTTGATGCGCATCTAAAAAATTATGTTATACTTACGAGTATATTTTATTTTCTTTTGTGTGTGCCTCGTATATTTATTCTCTTGCAGATTCTAAAAGGCGTTAGGCTCAGACATCAACTTTCTTAACAGGGAGTATTCTGCTTTTCTGCATTGATTTTTATTTTTTATTTTATAAACTGAGGACAGTTTTATTTTCAAGTTTGGGGGTGGTTTGTTTAATAATTTTGGTGTGTTTTGATTGATTTGGTTATTTGCCTTAATTTTTTTTTTTATTATATATATATATTTATAGTATTTTGATTTTTGAGATTTCTAGATCTGGCCATAAACACCAATAAATTAACTATATACAAGCTTCTAAAAATTGTTTTAACCGGTAAAAAAATTGTATATTCCAAAATTTTTTTTTTGAGCCTTAATCTCTCTTTCCAAGCCTTGTAATTATCATATAAAATCGAGTCATTCGTTACCTTGAGAAAAGAAGAATCAATTGGTTGATGAAAAATAAAACTGAAATTTACTTAATTTGTGGAGTTTTTGATTTTTCATGCTTAACTAAAAAATTATTTTCTGCAAAAATTCTATTCCCTAAAAAAAAAAAAGGAGTCATTGGTGAAAAGAGCTACACGTTAGCAAATAACGGTGTGAAAGCTATCACCTAAAAAAAATAAATGACGAAAAGGAGAAGTGTTGAGCAAAGAATAAATGCCTAATTTTGGAAGTCTTAAATTTTGCGAAAAATAAAGGACTAACCATTGTTGGTGCGTAGTCGCCGTCTCGTAAAAATTGGTGAAAAGAGCTACACGTTAGCAAATAATCTGTGAAAGCTATCACCTTTTACGAAAGAAAATAATGAGATAGAAATTGTGTTAGTGAAAAGAGCTACACGTTAGCAAATAACGGTGAAAGCTATCACTAAAAGGGATGTAGTTTATGAGCAGATTTGAATTAATTAGCAATTAATTTCAATACACTCAATTTTGTGAAAATCACAATATTTGATGACGCCGATGAAATTCTTCTTCATATTGAGTCGAAAAATAAACGAGTGATCGAGAGCAACCATTAAAGGGAGTCGTGTGAAGTCACGAGTGGGAAAGAAATAATCAACCTTTGGGTGGAAAACCTTGTATTTTGGAATTACAAAAATAAAAACCGTGTTTTAACTTCAAAATCGTTAGTAGATTTATTTTGAATCTTGATTCATTTCTATCTACCGTATAAAGTTGGTTATTGTGTATTAATGGCATTTTGATCTCTTTTTATCTTTATATATAATTATTTTTCTTAAATTTGTGTGTATTATTTTTTATTTTTTATTTTATGTCTTATTTTAATTTTTATTTTGTGTGTGATTAATAAAGAGTCTTGCTCGACTAGCAAGAATTTAAGTGTGGGGTATTTGATTAGTGCATAATTGATCTAAAATTCATATACAAAATATTCATTTTTCCGGCATAATTGTACTGATTTGTGATTAAAAATATATATTTTACGATATGTCCAAACATGAGCTAAAAATGGTTATTTTACAGACATCGACATGAAGCATCAAAAAGACGGAAAACAAGATCAAATCCAACGACGGAATTTTTCCAGACAAACGACCATACAAAACGGCGCAAAATGGACCGTGTTCTGCCGACGCTTCACATACGGCGCAAAAGAGGCCGTGTCTTGGGCCGTTTCACACACGGCCGCATTTAGCGCCGTGTCTCGCGCGTATTCCGAAGAGACCGAAGTCAAGACAAAACGGCGCACAACACGGCAACCGAGCCGCTTTTCATCGCCGCTTTTCACAGATGCCATGCAAAATTAGTCCACTTTTGACCAACTTGTGAACTCAACTACAAGATATTTTTTTGGTCAAAAATCTGAAAATTCAAAGACATGGGTGAAGTGTGAACAAAGAATTAAAAATGATATTACAATATATTTTTTGAATTAAATAATCAATTGTATTCTTGAAAATCACCTATAAAAGGACATGTTCATCCATTGCAAAAATCCCAACCCACATTCTTACCAAGAAATCCTCAACTTCTTGCTAAGAAATACTCCTTTCCTTTAGCAATATATTTTCCTTAGAACTTTCAATTTTAGTTTTTTGGTTTGAAGTTTTTCTTTCATTTAGTTTGTAATTGAAAAGTGCTTGATCAATAAGCACTTAGTATTTTACTTTCAATTTTGGTAAGCTTGTAACCTTTAAACAAGTTTGAAGTTATATTTTGAAGTTTGTTTCTTGCACTTTGATTCATCATATTCAAATAAGTTTTATCTATTGTCATTAAGTTCTAGTAATTAAAAGTTTATATATATATATATATTATGTATATCAATTATTTCTATTATAATTTTAGTTTGTATAAACCAATGAGTAGCTAATCTTTCTTCCTAGGGGAAGGGGGATTTCTATTAGGTTATATATTGAGTATTTGATTGATTTACACTATTTTGATTAAAAAGGACTAATTGGTTTAAATAGAGATTGATCATATCCTATTTCTACTAATGAAATCTCCTTGATTGATTGTTGAGTGAATTGAAACATATCTCTTCAATCTATCAAGTGTTAATCTTGTTATCAACATCTTAAGATTGCGAAAGTGGTTAAGACATCTTTGATTACGAAAGTACAGAGGTGAAAAGTTGATTACTCGATAAACATTCGCTTTTTCTTTATATCCGTAAATCAATCCCTATACTTAATTAAAAACCTAATTTAATGAACCCGTAATCCCCTAGATTTTATAAATTCCCAACTCATTTTAATTCTATTCATTTTCACTAGTTAAAAATAGTCTAGTATAAAAATAGTTTTCTTAAAACTAGTAGTATTAAAAATAGTCTTAATATAAATAGTCTTAATATAAATAGTCTAGTATAAATAGTCTACTAAAAATAGTCTAGTTAAAAATAGTCTTAATATAAATAGTCTAGTATAAATAGTCTAGTATAAATAGTCTTAATATAAATAGTCTAGTATAAATAGTCTTGTTAAAAATAGTCTTATAAAAATAGTCTTATTAAAAATAGTTTAAATTAAAAATAGTGCATTTTAATTTAATTAATATTTAAAAACCCAATAATCTATTTTAGTATTTATTTCTCGCAATTTGTAACAAAAAAATTATACGAAGCCCTGTTGGACAATCCTCGAGAGAAAAGACCTTGGTAGAACTCACCACAAACTACTTCTACCTCGTATATATTTGCGAGCGACTCAAGAACTCCTATTTTTAGGATAAGTTTTCCGCCGATCACTGAGTCCCCCGCCAAGAGCCTATCTGAAGTCAAGACTCCAAATCCCCTATATTTTGAGGAAGAAATGGCAATTATAATGCAAATATTCAGCAACTTCCGGAAGAATTACTCCAAATATAAGAATAATTATAAAGAAAATCCCAGGAGGAATCAAAAGGCTGGAAGCTGGAAAGTTGAATGCTACCATTGTCACAAAATAGGACATATTCAAATTGACTGTCCTGATCTCAAGAAAGATGAAGGCAAGAAAGAAGTGGGCAGAAAAGAATACAAGAGAAAAGCCTTCATTGGAGAAGACCAGGAGAGAGTAGAATCTAGTAGTGGATTCTTCTCTGATGATGATGATGAGGAGTACAATTGTGTGATGGCCAACTTAGCTGATGAAAAGATAACATTTAAACCCTCAATTTCAAATAATAACAGCTCAGACATGTCTCAGGATATGGACTTACATGAGTCTGTCAATTAGCTTCTCAAATATTTTGAGAAATTAAAATCTGCACACTTAACTGTATTAGCCGAGAAGACCCAGCTGCAAGATGAGAATAGGCAGCTGAAAAATAACTTTGAAAAACTCAGCCTAGAGTTAATTAAAACCAAATCTGAATTTGAAAAATAGGCTGAAGACCAGTTGAAAAACCAGGATGATAATACTACAGCTGAGATCAAAAGATTAACTGTTTTAAATAGTAAGAAATCAGCTACACTTGCTCATGTTAAATCTGAGTTTGCTAAACTGACACAACTAAGTAATACACAAGTTAAGGAGATAACTTCTCTGAAAGCATCCATAACCTTGGATGAGTTGTGTATGAATAAAAGGCCACTTCCTGGATATGACCCCAACACTCCTTCTAGTTCTAAAACTACTTTCATCAAGGGGGAAACACTTGTCCCGTCTGCTGAGCCAACTTACAAACCTGTATTTCAAAATAGGCAGCAGCCAAGTCAAACGTTTAGGTAGCAGCCAAGGTATACAAGGCAGCCACCTAGACAAGATACTAGGTAATGGCCAAGGCAAAAGCAGCAGCCTAGACAACATGCGCACTATTATCAAAGACTTCCTAAGAACTGATTTCAAAATGGGAGGGACAAATGGAAACCCCTATCTAAGTTTTCAAGATCAACAGGTGTGGAGACCCCAAAGATTTTATAAATGGTCTCAGCCAAGATTTAGAAATGGCCTACACCACCAATTTTATGAGGCATATCCAGTACACATTTCTAACCGAGGATATAGGCCCAAATGATACACACCTTTTAGGGGCAATCACCACAACTTCCATAATCCAAGGAGAAACCAATTCTCCAGGAAACCAACTAATCCCCGAGGACCCACACAAATTTGGGTACCTAAATCTCTGCTTGTTTGATTACAGAAAATATGGACGGACTACTACCATATCTCCACAAATTCAAATATAGGAGTTGAAGAATGGTTTGTAGATTCTGGATGCTCAATGCACATGACTGGGAACAAGAAGGTGCTGTTAAATTATACCAAGGAAAGAGGCCCAGATGTAACCTTTGGAGACAGCTCTAGAGGTCAGACAAAAGGTTTTGGAGAGCTGCACAGAGGAAACATAACAATATCCAAAGTCCATTATGTCAAAGGGCTCAAGTACAACCTTTTGAGCATAAGTCAATTTTGTGATGAGAAGAATTTAGTAGTCTTCACCATTTGGAAATGCATGGTGATAGATATCCTATCTGGAGAAGTAAAGCTACAAAGATTCAAAAGGAGGGATGTCTACATTATAGATTGGAACACAGGAACTCCCAACACCTATTTTCTATCCAAGACAATAGCTGAAAATGGATGGCTGTGGCACAAAAGACTATGTCACCTAAACTTCAAAGCCATCAACAAGATTAGTTCTCAAAAATTGGTCAGAGGACTTCCAGAAGAAGTATTCAGAAAGGAAGCTCTCTGTGATGCATGTTAGAAAGGGAAGCAAACCATAACATCATTCAAACCAGTTCAGCCTACCACTCTCACCACAAGGATTCTAGATCTACTTCATATGGATCTATTTGGCCCCATCAAGCCAAGAACATTGAGTGGAAGAAAGTATGCTCTAGTAGTAGTAGATGACTACTCAAGATATACATGGATAGTTTTTCTCTATAAAAAGAGTGGAACTTTGACAAAGCTACCTGAGCTGCTAAGGAAGATTCAGAATGAGAAATCCCTCTCAATCATCAAGATCAGATCAGATAGAGGAGGAGAATTTCTCAACAAGGCAATCACTGAATACAATGATCAGAATGGGATCCAGCACGAGGTCTCTGCAGCCAGGACTCCACAAAAAAATGGTGTTGCTGAAAGAAGAAACAGAACCCTGAAGGAAGCTGCCATGTCCATGATTGCTGAAGCTGACCTGCCAAAGAGGTTCTGGACTGAAGCTGTCAACACAGCATGCCCCACTCATAACAGGAGTATGATTGTAAGGAGATATGGCAAAACTCCCTATGAGGTTTGGAATGGCAAAACACCAACTGTTGCATATTTTCATATCTTTGGTTGTAAGTGTTTCATCCACAATAATGGTAAAACCCAACTGAATGCCTTTGATGCTAAAACTGATGATGGTCTCTTTATGGGATACTCACATATAAGCAAGGCATACAGAGTATTTAACAAAAGAACCTTAGTTGTGGAAGAAACACCTCATGTTGTGTTTGATGAATCTACTATTGAGTATAGGAAACAGGTGGAATTAATTGAGAATAAACTCAAAGCTGCCACCCTAGAAGAAGTCATCATTTATGATACAAGAATGATGGACTCACCTGCAGATCAGCCCGAAGACCCAACTGCAGCTCAAATAGGACCTCAAAACCTACCTGATCTAGTTGCAACTTATGAAAACCCATCTGTAGCTGATAAAGACCCATCTACAGATCAGACTGTATCCCCACCTGCAGATGACAAGACCGTAGCTGATCCAGTCGCACACCCAAGGAGGTCAGAACCAAGCTTAAGCAAAGAGAGAAGAAGTCCACCAAAGCAACTCTACAGGGGGAACAAACCCTGAAGAAGAAAAGAAATCCCCAAATGGCTTAGAGAACAGATCATTGGAAACCTAACTAATGGAGTTAGAACCAGACAATCCAAAGTACCAGCAGGAATGGCAATGTTCTCTTGTTTCATGTCTCAAATGGAACCCAAGACAACAGAGCAAGCATTGTAGGATTACTCATGGATCAATGCAATGCAAGAAGAGCTCAACCAGTTGGAGAGAAACAATGTCTGGGAACTAACAGACAGACCAGATCACAAGAAGGTTATATGCACCAAATGGGTGTACAAGAACAAGTGTGATGAAGATGGAGCTATTGTTAGGAATAAAGACAGTTTAGTCGCCAAAGGATATGCACAATGTGAAGGAATAGATTTTGATGAAACTTATGCACCTGTTGCAAGACTGGAAGCCATCAGACTATTCATTGCATATATAGCATTCAAGGATTTCGAAGTCTACCAAATGGATGTGAAAAGTGCCTTTCTCAATGGAATTCTAGAAGAAGAAGTCTATGTGGGGCAACCCCCTGAATTTGTCAAAGGAGACAGGCTACAAGCTACTGAAAGCTCTATATGGACTCAAGCAGGCACCAAGAGCATGGTATGAGACACTCTCTGTGTTTCTAGAGAAGAACGGATTCAGCAAAGGCAAGGTGGACAAGACTCTATTCAGAGTAGAGCATGAAGGCCACATATTATTAGTACAAATATATGTGGATGACATCATATTTGGCTCAACCAACCTGGAGCTATATGATAAGTTCTCAAATCTCATGCAAGGAGAATTTGAGATGAGTATGATGGGAAATCTTAATTTCTTTCTAGGATTGCAAGTCAAGCAGATGAATAATGGAATTTTCATCAATCAAGCCAAATACATAAAAGACTTGATCAAGAGATTTGGAATGGGATCAGCCAAACTAGCAAGAATCCCAATGAGCAGAAGCCTACACTTAGATACAGATGAAGGAGGCATATCAGTGGATTCAACCCATCACAGAGGACTCGTTGGATCATTACTATACCTCACTGTAAGCAGACCTGATATTTCATATGAAGTGGGTGTATGTGCAAGATTTCAAAGCCAAAGCAGTCTCACCAGGAAGGAGCTAAAAGGATTATCAGATACCTTAAGTCTACAGTCAATGTTGGACTATGGTATCCTAAAGATGACAACTTTGAGCTATCAGGATACTCAGATGCATATTTTGCAGGATGAAAAATTAATTGGAAAAGCACCAGTGGAACGTGCCAATTCTTAGGAACCAGATTGATATCCTGGTTTAGCAAGAAGCAGGTATCTAAATCAATATCAACAACAGAGTCAGAATACCTTGCTAAGGTAGCTGTTGTGTACAGATTCTATGGATCAGACAACAGCTAAGGGACTACAAGATCATTTCAAATGAAGTCCCAATATGGTGTGATAACAATAGTGCAATTGCAATAACCAACAATCCAGTATTGCACTCAATGACAAAGCACATTGATGTCAAACATCATTTCATCAGAGACCATGTGCTTAATAAAAGAGTTAAAGTAGAAAGAGTCGGCACAGAATACCACATTGCTGACATATTCACCAAACCTTTGCCAGAAGAAAGGTTTTTGGAGCAGAGCAGGGAACTTAGTTTACTATATTGGGAATCTAGTACGGATGAGAAAGCTACCTGATGCAGACGGGGAAGAAACTTACCTGATGCAGTCAAGGAAGAGGTACGTGAAGCAGTCAAGAAGGATCATTCTACCTGAGCAAATCAGACGAGAAGATGAAGGACAGACGAAGCTGACCTCGGGAAATACACCCTACCTGATGCAGATAGCTAGCTGATGCAGATCAGACAAGGAAAAGTTAGCTGTCCCACAAGCGACACAGCATACCTGATGCAAAGCAGTCAAATGATCAACCAGCTATGGTTTCCACTCCCTGACCGACTCTTGAATATTATATTATTATTTATTTACACATGGCAAATACACGCCCACATGACCGCCACTATGTCCAATTAAAAAATGCAACCATCATTTTTTATAAATTCTCAAAAGTTGAACCGCCGCTTAAATTAATTATTATTAAACTCAAAACGTCTTTTCAAATGGCAATTTAAGTCGGCAAACCAATTTCACAAGAACTTCACCTTCTTCAAACTCGAGAAACCCTAATTTTTCAAAAAGCAGAAAACCCTTTGAATATTCAATACACTCAGCGAAAAACTATTTTCTTGCAGAAATGGAATCTTATTTTGAAGGAGTTAATCTGAAGCTTGTCATGGACCAGATTATTTTCAGTCTGGTAGTCGAATTTGAAGGATTGCTCGAGGCAAATCTGGAAACGGATATGCACTGCATCATCTGCTCAATGAAGAAAAATGGGATATACCCATTCCTGGACATAAAGCCTAAATCTCTCTACAAGGAAGTAGTGATTTCCTTCTTCAAGGAAGCTGAAGTTACCGAAGCGGGCATCAAAAGTTCGATCTTTCGAGAGGAAGTAACGATTTTGCCTCAGACAGTCGCGGAGGCATTCGGAATGAAATCTAGAGGCGTTGCTATTGAAGCCCTTAAACAGAGCGTCGAAACATGGTATGAAATCAAACTACCAGAATAGTCGTCCAAGCTGAAGCTCACGGCGAAGAGAGGCGATTTAAAATGGAGTACAGATATGTATTGGACATCACTAATAAAATCGTGATGAGGATGGCAGGCAGCTACGACCAACTGTCATCTGCAAAATTTATGGTGATGGGAGCTCTTCTCCAAAGTGAGAGGATTGACTGGGCCGACTATATTTACAGAGAGTTGGTCCGTGAAGTTAATAAGGTTCAATGGATGGAGGAAGAGAAGAAATTCAAGACCAAGCTGGCTTTTGGAACACAAATAAGCTGGATCTTGGAATTTCTCGGAAAGGCGAAATGGACTGCTGACCCCTTTCATGTCAATAAGGGACTTGGTCACCTAGAGCAAGAAACCTTGAAAAATATGGGAGGCGAGAGGAAGGCTGCCCAAATATTGAAGAATATGTCAAGTGTACCTCCTCCCTACAGAGGACCTTATAATTCAGATGAAGACCGATATGATGCTGCTGACCAACCTGCAGCGCATATGTCACCAGCAGTAACCAAGCCATCTGTAGAGAAGGATCCATCTGCATCTCACTCGGACTCAGACTCAGACAACACTCCTCTGGCTCTGAGATTTAAAAGGAATGCTCCAATTGCAGAGGGGTGCATGTCACGTCATCACCTGAGCCTTCTTCAAAAAGGCCTAGATGCCTTGACTTTGAAGATGCAGAGCAGACACCTCACTCACCTGCACCTACTTCTATCCCTGATGAAGAGGATCAGCCTGATCATCCACACATGATGGCTGATATCATCCCTCTGCTGACTCTTCCAAGCATGACAGAGGAGGAAGAAGCAGACCAATTAATCAACATTCCTGAAGTAGGTTACTCCCTGAATCTGCTGGAGCACAATCCCTTGGAGCTATCAATTGATCAACTACACATGGTAAAACATCAATCTCTTAAAGTTTCATTTGTTAATGTTTTTGAAGAATGAAAGACCTTAAAATCTTTTTCATTTACTCAATTACAGTCTTTTGTTGAGATGAGTAGCTGGGAATTTCCCCAGGCTACGGAGCAAATGCTCATGAGTTTTTGCCATGAGATAGATGTAGTTTTAATGCTCCAGGAGAACTAGTTCATGTCAAATTTCAAAACCAACATGGACCAGTTCGTCCTTTTAGTAATGGAGGGTGTAGCAGCTGGAAAGGTAGATGAAGATGAAGGAGAAGTTGAAAAAGAAAAAGGGATAAGAATAAAAGAAATTGTGGAGGAAGAGAGGATAGAAGAAGCAGAAGAAAAAATAATAGTCAAAAAACAGTCTCAAGAAGTTGAAGTCGAAAAGACAGAAGAGTTGGAAGAAGCTGAAGAAGGAGAAGAAGTTGAAGAAGAGGAAAAAAGAAGAAAAATAAGAGGAGGAAGAAAAAGAAGATGAGAAGGAAGAATAAAAGAAAGAAAAGGATGATAATGATGATAAAGGAGAAGAAGAAGAGAAGGAGGAGGATAAAGATGATGCGGATGAGCCCGGGTCACCTGATGAAGCCCCCAACTCAGATCAGTCCGAAGAAGAGGATGACAGATCAGGGACACTTGATAAAACACCATCTGATCAGCCTCCTGCAGATAGGAGTTTGCAGTCAGACAGGTCAACCTATAAACGACCTACAGATTTGGAAGGCTCTGGAGATCACTCCTCTCAGGCAACACCTATCTCATCTGAGATGGCTGACCTGATTAGGCGCATAGTTGTAGAAACAGTAAGCAACCTTATATCCACTGAGATCAAACCTGACCTTAAATCCCTTAATGCAAGAATGGACACTTTACTGCAGAAGACTGTCCCTCCACCTCCTCCTACCAATTCCAGAATGCCTCTAGGCATGTCTGATTGAATGTCGAGAGTTGAGCAGCAGTTAGCCACTCTGGTTGATGCTGGAAAAAAAGGGGAAGAGGGAGGACAGGGGGAAGCAAGAGGTCAGGGGGAAGAGAAGATGCAAGAACAAATCCAACATTCAGCTGAAGAAGTCAGAACGGAGCTGAGGACCAAGCAGAGAAATGACCTCCCTCTGATTGAAGCTGGGACGTCTAACCTGAAGAGGAAAGAGTTAGTTGTACCTACCCCTGATGATGATGACCAACCTGCAGCCAAGAAGAGGAGAATCAGAATAGATGATGAACAGAGATTTGAATGGGAAGGCAAAGAGCTTTGGCACATTGAGGAGTTCTTACCTGCTGATTATTTTCCAATGTGGGGAGAAGCAAAAATGCAATTCATAGAGAAGTATTATCTCTGGGAAATATTCTAGGATAAAGACTGCTCCCCACAGCAAACGTACATCAACTACATGGACTCAACATGGCCAATTCTCTGGGCCATCCAAATAAAATATGCAAATAAATGGGATGTTTACCCCATGATTCCCCCGTTCAGACCTGAAGAACCTCCTACATTGATGAACAATGAATTGGATGAGCTGGCCCTGTAGAAAGAGATAAGGAAACTCTGTGTAGAACACAAATTCTCATCTACAGAAGAACAAAAATTCGCCTCTCTAGTCATCAGAAGGAAGTATGGCCTCGCACCTGTCAAGGAGAGACCAATTGGTGCAAAGCTGTTTAGGCCTCCCAAGCAGCCTGTCAGAAGAGGCAGAGTAAGAGGAAGATGATATTTTATATTTTACTTGTAATTTTACTGTTTTGACATTTACTTGTAAAATTCTGCAGTACTTGTAAAATTATTGTATTTTATTCATTCAAAAAGTATTGTACTTGTAAACATCTCTGAAAGGTTTTATAGCAGTCATTTGAATGACAACCACCAGTGGTCTCAAAACAAGATTTGTCTTGCACTTGATCATGTGCAGACTTGTTCTACATTTGAATATTTTGTTTAAGTTTTGCCATCATCAAAGTAGGGGGAATTTGTTAGGAATACTTATTAGATTTTGATGATGTTATCCTTGTATTTATTTGATTATTCAAACGTATGTTTTAAGTACTTGGAAAAATGTAAAGAAGAACCCAATGAGTATCTTCTCTATGCCAGATTATGTATAGTTGAATACTTGGCAAAATGTAAAGAAGAACCAACTGAGTACCTTCTGTAGGCCATGTAAGTTAGGCTAAAAATCGTCTAAGTATAAATCACAGAGAATTTCAATATCAGACGAGTTTTGGTCAAACAGATACATCAGAGAGGTTTGACCAAACACTGCAGAAAGCCTAGTTACAGACAAGTTTAAATATCAGAGAAGTCTTGGTCAACTCAAATGTTCAGAGAAGGTTGACCACAGATGACTTATCATCAGACAACGTTCTGCGGAAAGAGATTTATCAGAGAAGTCCTGGTCAAAATAATTATCAGAGAAGTTTGACCAAACTGCAGTCAAGTGATCAGACAGAGTCCAGTCAACTGAAGTTTGACCATCAGATCAGATAAGTTCATCAAGTCAGAAGACTCCAGATCAGAGAAGATTCGCCGGGACAGATGTTGTGCGGCGATTAATACGCCCTATCGGTGATCGGCACAAGGGCCGAGCGACCAAAGACAACATCAGATGAACCAAGGCAGACTCGCCAATGAAGGTTCCAGATCAAGACCAAGTACCAAGCGATCGACATTCAGGGCGATCGTCTCTTGGCACCTAGAGATCGACCCTAGTGCCCGAGCAAGGACGACCGTCTTATGCCACGTGTAAGGCCGACATCCGTCAAAGTCTACGAAGACCGAATCTCAGATGAAGACCCACGTGTAGATCCGCAAATTGCGCCGCCAGATAAGTTTTTTTGACTCCATCCCATCACCAGCTATAGACGACAAGGACAGCCTCACCTACCAATAGACCTGTCGAAAGGGTCCAAGGTGGGACCTCCCAAGACAGCGACATGAGATGCGTGTTGTCTTCTCATTAGTTTGCACATCTGGCTGCCAGTAGCAGCTATAGACTTTAAGGAAACCGACCCACATGCTGAGATGATCGCCCGTTTATTATAATACAGGAAAGGCGATCGCCCGTTTGGGATCAAGACATCCCAACTACCTACTCTTCTATAAAGAAGATACTTCCATCACAGGAAAAACAGCTAAATTCACACAGTTGAATCCTATATCTAAAAACACAGCACTTCATCTTTGTTACAAGAACTCACAGAGCAATAACTCTGGTTCTTCCGGCAATCACCAGCACTCAAGAGCAAGATAACTAGGGTCATTACACTCATTGTAATCGTACTCCAATATTAATATTTGTACTCTAAAGCAGTATTCATATTAATAATATCTCGCCAGAGCATTCAAGCTCGGGACTAACAACCCTGGGAAATCTTGTGTTATTTACATTCCTTCACACGTGCTCTCGCATTTTGTTTGTTACTCTACCGTAGCCATATCCAGCAAACCATTACGTATAATATTTTGGGTAACAACAATTGGCGCTAAGAATGAGGGGTTTTACCTTTATTTTCTCTCAGACCGTTTTGAAGAACACTCACTGTTCTCCGGAACATATACTTGAAGAAACACTCACTGTTCTTCAAAGAAAAACCTTCAAGATAATGACGTCTGCCACCACTTCAAAGAGAGCCACTTTACGATCCGCCGGACGTCTTATTCCGGCCTAAACCGAGTCCCAACCTACAGTGGAAGGCAGCCGCAGCGACGCTAGACTCTCACTCCCACCCCCGAGGGACGGCCCCAGCCTCTCACTCGACCAATTCCAAACCGCGGAACAGATCGAGGAGGACATGGCCATCCTAAGGGAGCTACGGAGAGCATGCGACACGCCCACTATTAATCCATCAGCCATCCGCCGTGCGGGTAAATGAAAGATCAAGGGGTTATATGTCGAGAAATTGTCAGAAAGCCTTGAGTCGCAAGAAAAGGCGCTCGTAAGGCGGGACAGTTCCGCCTTCAGCCGCCTAGGAAGTGATCCTTCATGGCGACCTGGGCATTCTGGTCCCAGTCATGAGACGTCGGAGTTCGAATCCATCACCAGAAGTTCGGCATGCCCGACTCCCAAAGGACAAACCAGCCATCTAGCTCCCACTCGCCAAAGAATTGAGCTCGGCGGCAGAGACCTCGTCGCCTACAAAGGAGCTAGGAGATCGGTACATGATCGCCTCGGCTCCCGCTCCGAGAGCCAGACTGCGAGCAGCCAGGCTACAGTGATGGCCGCACTGCAGCGCCAGCTCGACGATATGAAAGCGCTCCTAGAAACTAGGTCAGGCACCAAGAGAAAGGTCACCGGACCAAGTGAGCCGCTCGCGGTCCAGATCGAGCTTGCCCCTGTGCAACCAAAGATCGCTCCTCCTCAAACACCTCTGTATGAGGGGAGATCGGACCCCGAAACTCACTTAAGCAAGTTCCGGATATACATGACCGGATGCGGGGCGTCGGACATGACGAAATGCCGAATGTTCCCATTAACATTGGGCAATCTTGCCCATAGGTGGTACATCTCATTGCACTGCGCTCAATCAACTTTTTGAGAAGCTGGTGAACGACTTCACGTCGTACTTCGCCGCCAAGGTCGCTCGGCCAGAGGGTCCCCACCGCATGATGAAGATCAGGCAGGGGAAAGACGAGTCCGATGAAGATTACATCGGCCGGGTGGATGAAATAATCCTCACCGATGAGCCCATTGTTAGGATTTTATACTGCAAAGCATACTTTATGCTTGTATTACCTAATTTCTCTGTTACTACCTATGAGAATATTAATTACATTTAATCACATGTTTTGCATATTTATTCATGTTATGGTTATGCAAATGAAATGTCTAATTATTTTATATTGTAGATAATGTAGTGTGTTGGTATCACACGGAAGATCACCTTATCGGTGCCTTATAAAATAATATCATAGTTCACAACATATATAATTATTAGACAAATTATATAAAAGGTTGTAGTGTATGCTTGAGAATAGTTGGTCTTGACTATTAGCATACATTAGCATATTTGCATACGTTGAACTGGATCGAGGTGAGATAGTGTCTTCTGTACTGACTGTAAGAAGAACGTAAATCTCGGATAATTATTATTTCTTAATTCTAAGTATATAATATTTAATTTTGTATTTATAATAATTATTGCTTTGATTTACCATAGGTGATAGTCAAAATGATCGACTCAATAAGACTCGTATCTTGGGCAATAATATTGTTTATACGACAATTATTATTATTATTAGAAATCGTGTCCCGACTGCAGGTTGATAATGTCCCCTTGAGGAGCTCGATAATGATTATTATATTAAACCCTGCAGGTGGATTTAATTCCGATATAATAATAAGTTTCAAGTGGTACTACTCTTGGATAAGATATTAATTAAATAAAGCTGTCAGTATCTTATAATTAATTAACGGACATTCGATATCTTAAACACGGGAAATAATATATTTAATAAGGAGCCCAATTTCGTAATTTGGGATTTTGGTAGGAAGTGCAATATCAACTTTTTAGTGGACTAAGTTGATATTAATAGATTCATTATATTAGGAAGAGTCCTAATAAGGTAAGATGAATTTATTAGGGAGTCCTTCCATAATCCTCCTTTAGATCCCTAGTAGTAGTCCAAGAGCCTATATATAGGACTTATGGGTGTTGGCCGATTTTAAGCTTTGTTCATACACAAGGAATTTCGATTTTTTCTTCTAAGTGTTTAATTGTGGATCTTGACTTGTGTCTTTAATTTCACAATTGAGAGAACACTTTAATTCTTGCTACATATCGGAATTACTTGAAGAAAAGAAAATCGAGAATTGTGAGGCATATTATTTCGGCCGATCCATAGAAGTCCGAACAAGATCCGGTAGCTCGTTGCCCACACAACGTCCGGTTCAAGGCGGATCATACTCTAGAAGGTCTAAAGGTAGAAATACAAGGTGATCAAGACGGAAGCAGCCAATACTCTTCAAAAGGTAATATCCTATGATCTTTGGATCTAGATTAGGATATTTTAATTATCAACATATCTAATTAATAAATAATAAATAATATTTAAATTGCTTATTAATCTTAGTAATTAATTAATTAGCATGCCTAAATAGATCTTATGCTCGTAGATGCGTAAAACGCGATTATCAACTTTCCCAAACTTCGCTTCCGCTGCGTTTTACTTTCCAACAATTGGTATTGGAGCCGTATTTTTAGGCTTTTGCTATTTTAATTAATTTTGGTGATTAATTGATAGCAATTTAAATATTCATATATTTTAATGTTGGAATATTTTGCTAGATGTGTTCTTGCAGGTGATATGATCCAATTGTTGGTTTGGCCCATTTTTTGAGGCATGTAATGGTTTTTCCCGTGAGAAAATCCGCGGGTAGTTCTAGGTGGTTTTATTTTTCGTGTAATCTTGATGTAATTTAGATGTATTTTATTTTATATAAAATTGTAATCGAATTCGGAAAAGACGGGATCACGAAGAAATAGAGCAGAACCGGATCGCCGGATCATTGGTAGCCGCGACAAGCAAAGAAGCGCCGCTGAAAGCAAGACACGGCCCGCTGAGCAGGGCCGCTGAAAGCACCGCTGCTGGCGGCTTCGATCCAGCGATTCACTGGCTCGGGCGGGGTAGTCCAGTTTTTGGTCCGGTCCGTTTCGCCGCCGTTCGTTGCGTCCACTGGAGAGTCGGGATTTAAAATTAAATTTTTATGTAATTAATTTTGCATAAACGTGAAATTTTAATTTTGGAAATCAACGGCCCGGCCGGGGAGGAGCGACGAGATGCTTGATTCAGTGGGAGAGATCGAGTCGAAGATTTTCTCGGATTCAACTCAAGGAAGAAGACCATGATAATTGGATAATTTAATTATCCATGCTTTATTTTTGGTTTTTATTGTTTTGATGTATGGCATGTATGGATGTATGCGTGATATGTTTCCTTGCATGTTAGTGTAGGTCACAAGTCGTCCAGGAACAAGTCTAGAGGGGGGGGGTGAATAGACTTGTTGAAACTCTTGAACTCTTTTTCCGAAGAGTGAGTTTCTTCAGCTGATAATCAAACAAATGACTTGGAGTCGTTTGTTCTTGGATAAGTGCGGAAGTCAGCTGATGACGAATATAAATTAATCTTAATGAAACACTTAACAATGTATGCAGCAGTTAGAGTATAATGCAGTAAAACAGTAAATAACACAGGCAGTTATAGTGGTCTCAGAGGTGGGGTAATCCTCTACTAATCCACTTTTCTCCAAACCAGTTGGAGATGAATTCACTATAATTTTCAACCAGTGATAAAGATTACAGTGATTCACAACACACTACAACAGCTTCCAACCAGTGGAATTCCGTGCCGTTGTACACACACTGATCGCCTTGCACCTCTTGATCCTCGATCCTCGGATGCCTTTACACCGCTACTTCAACCAGTGAAGTACCCCGTACTCAAGATTTAAAGACAAGAGTGTTTGTCTTCTCCAACTTAAGAGCTTCCTTGAATATGAACTTTTGGATCTGCTCTTTTTCTCGATGCTATTTGATTGCTTGAGATTGCTTTGTTTGCTTTGATCGCTAGAGTATATGTTCGCACGGTAGTTGCTCGATTTCAAATCTTCGGATATATATAGATCACGATCTCGAGCTTCTTCCTTGTAGCCGTTGCAAATCTTTGAACAAATCCGTCCGTTGGAGAGAGACTTCATTGTTTAATCTTTTACGAACGTTGCAAGGCTGGATTCCCATTATTTAATTTTATCTTCCGACCGTTGTGAGGACTTCTGCATGTGAGCGCCGAATCTTTTGAATATAAAAGGATTAAAGTCTTCACGGTGGGTCAGGATGATTTAATTAAATCATATCTCTTGCGGGAATCACTCCAATTTGTCTCTTCACGTTGCATGTGAGCTTTCCGTAATATTTGACTTTTCAAAGCATGCTGACGTGGATTTGGAGTACTAGGCTGTAGTTGAGTAGTCGATGTGCACTTACATCTCTGCAGTAGGTTCTCTCGACTGTTCACTGTTTGTGTCTTGTCTGATCAGTGACTTCCCGAGGTACCTCGGCTGCAGTCTGGTCAAACTTCTACGATAAATTTTAGTTGACCAGGCTACTCGATTTGAAGTCGGCTGTACTTCTCGATGGACTAGAATTGTACTTTAGTACTTAGCCGATTTTCACCTAGCTAACTTTGGCCTATAGAAGATACTCATTTGGTTCTTCTTTACATTTTGCCAATTTTTATACTTAACATATTTTGGCCTATGGAAGATACTCATTTGGTTCTTCCTTACATTTTGCCAAGTAATAAACATTTGATTTTAAATTAATGACATCATCAAAATCTAACAAGTATTCCTAACAAATTCCCCCTATTTTGATGATGGCAAAACTAAGTAAGAATTCAAATGACCAAGTCTGCACTTAAGTGCGAGACAAAATCGAAATCGATCTAATATTGAGACAACTGGAAAATTGTCATTCAACAGACTGTTCATAGATTTTTCTGACTTATCATTGAAATTATACAAGAATGTTTTAAGTACAGAAAATAAAATTACAAGTAAGAAAAATAATTAAAAGATCATTTGCCTCTTCCTCTGCCTCTTCTAGTAGGCTGCTTGGCAGGCTTGAATGGTTTGGCTCCGATAGGTCTTACCTTGACTGGAGCAAGGCCATACTTTCTTTTTACCACGAGTCCGCGAAATCCTGCTCCCGCCGAGATCGAATTTGTTCTCGAGGCACACTAGCTTGATTTCCTTTTGAAGTTGTAGCTCATCAACTTCACCATCCATGCGGATTGGTGCTTCTTCAGCTCTGAATAAGGGAATCATAGGAAAGGCTTTTTGCTCTTTTGCGTACTTTTTCAGAACAGCCCAAAGCTTAGGGTGAACTTCTTCCATCCGGTTTATGAAAATCTCTGTGGGGAGAGTTTGTCATCTTGAAGTAGTTCCTGGACATAATAGTCTCCGATGAACCTTTTCCTAGCGGCTCCCCACATTTCAAGAGCTTCAAATGGGCGAAATCTTCAACATACCATAGCTCCAACCCTTCCCATTCAAGAGTAGGTTCAAAGCCGCTCTGGTCCTTCGCGCTTCCCTTCAGTCGGCCTTGTCTTCTTGATCTGACTTCCTTCCTCTTTAGGCTAGAGGGTCCTTCAACTGAGGGACATCTTGCTTCTTCTTACTTCGATTTCTCTCTCTTCCCCGAATCCTCTCTTCCCCCTTTTTGCCAAAGATCAATGAGGGTTGTCAACTGTTGTTCCATGCGGCTCATCCAATCGGACATGCCAAGGGGCATTCATTTGTTTGTAGGAGGAGGAGGCCGAGGGATTTCTCCAAGTAGGGTGTCAATCTTGGCATTTATGGTCGAAGGTCGGGAGTGACTGAGTTGACAACGACTCCCAATGGTGTCTCGACAATCTGCTTGATCGGCTCGGTCATGGTAGGTGATAAGCGAGCCGATGGGGAGTGTTCTCCCGATCCTTCACAAGGGAGCCACTAGGCTGAGGCTCTGTTGCGGCCAGTAGGCCGATTGAGTCTTCTCCGGGGTCCCCGACTGAGTCCTCTGCCCGACTCCGCATCTAGCCGGTGTCAGGGAGGTACAACAATCCTATCTGCAGCCTTCGTTGGTAGGCTCTGCGGCTCGCTCCGGCTCCTTCTCTCTTTCTTCCTCTTTCCCTTCTTCTTCTTGATTTCTCTTTTCTCCTTCTCGATTTTCTTTTTCTTCTTCTCCATTTTTCTTTCTCTTTTTCCTCATCTTTTTCTTTTTCTTTTTCTGCTCCTCCTTCACCTCCATCATCATGATCATCATCATCATCATCATCCTTAGCATCGTCATTCTCCTTCTCTTCTCCTTCATCATTCTCATCATCCTCCTCCTTATCTTCTTCTTCTTCTTCCTGATCAACTTCTTCTCCTTCTTCATCTCCTTCAAGTTTGCTTCTTCAAGAGATGCCATTTCTGCAAAGAGAATTTTAGGATTTAGTGTATATTTTGCTCTGTAAGTTCTAGGGTTTCTGAAAGCGTAAAGAGGAAAGTGAAAGGGTTTTCTTCCTTATAAAGAAGATGAAAGGACGTTTGGATTAGTTTATTATAAATTTAAACGGTGGTACGCCTTTTCATATTCTTTTGAATTTCAAATTTGAATCGGTGGCCCCATTTAAAATTTGACGGTTGATTCTGATTGGCCACCGTAGAGGTTAATTAAATAGGCGTGTGACGCGTGTATTTAAAATTGCCACTTGGCTTATAACGATGTATATTTTAAATGCCATTTTAGCTAAAATAATATTTATAAATGTGGCAGATATTAATTAAGAATTAGAGATCAGTTTAGAGAACTTAGCTGGTCTGATTTCGTTGATCGTTGACCACTCGCAACAGGTTAATTGACTTCTCCCCGGTATTCTCATGCGGCTAAGTTGCTTTGTCGGCCTTTGTCTTCTCTTTGCATCGGCTTAGCCGATTCCGAGGGTCCGTCCTTCCTTCAACTTGCTTCAGAACTAGATTCCCAATCTAGTAATCCAAGGTCTCTGCTAAGCTCTAGGAATCTTTCTTCTGGCAATGGTTTGGTGAAGATGTCAGCTATTTGGTAGTCTGTGCTGACTCTTTCAACTCTAACCCTTTTGTTAAGCACATGATCTCGAATGAAATGGTGCTTGACGTCAATGTGCTTCGTCCTTGAGTGCAAAACCGGATTGTTGGTTATTGCAATAGCACTATTGTTGTCACACCATATTGGAACTTCGTTGGCAATAATATTGTAGTCCCTTAATCGTTGTCCGATCCATAGAATTTGTGCACAATGACTACTGCTGACTAGGTATTCGACTCAGAGTGGATATGGAGTTAGAAACACGCTTCTTGCTAAACCAGGATATCACCTGGTTCCTAGGAATTGACACGTTCCACTAGTGCTCTTCCTATTGATTTTGCATCCGTGAAATCCGCATCGAGTATCCCGACACTCGAAGTTGTCATCCTTGGGGTACCATAGTCCAACATTAATGGTAGACTTTAGGTACTTGATTATTCTCTTGTGCATCTAGGTGTGATTGCTTTGGCTTGATGGAATCTTGCACAAACTCCAACCGCATATGATATGTCCGGCACCTTGCGATTAGGTACGAAGAGATCCGATGAGTCCTCTGTAGTGGGTTGAGTCCACCGATATTCTGCCTCGTCGCATCCGGTGAGTACTTGTGCTCATTGGAATTCTTGCGGGCTTGGTGATTCCATTCCATATCTCTTGATAAGATCTCTAGTATACTTTGCTTGGTTGATGAAAATTCCTTTTTCCATCTCGCTAACTTGTAATCCGAGAAAGAAGTTAAGCTTTCCCATCATACTCATCTCAAATTCTCCTTGCATGAGGTTGAGAATTTCTCGCATAGTTCTGGATTGGTTGATCCGAATATGATGTCATCCACATAAATCGAACTATTAATATGTGGCCTTCGTGCTCCATCTAAATAGGGTCTTGTCCACTTTTCCTTTGCAAAATCCATTTTCTCAAGAAACACAGGCAGTGTTTCATACCATGCTCTCGGTGCTTGCTTGAGTCCATACAGAGCCTTCAATGGCTTATAGACTTTGTCTCCTTTGACAAAACACAGGGGTTGCTCTACATAGACTTCTTCTTCTAGGATTCCATTCGAACGCACTTTTCACATCCATCCGGTAAACTTCAAAATCCTTGAATGCGGCATATGCGAGGAATAGTCGATGGCTTCTAATCTTGCAACAGTGCATAAGTTTCATCAAAATCTATTCCCTCACCTTTGTGCATATCCTTTTGCTACGAGTCGGCTTTATTCCTAACAATGACTCCGTCTTCATCACTCTTGTTTTTATACACCCATTTGGTGCCAATAACTTTCTTGTGATCGGAGTGCATGCATTTAGTTCCCAAACTTTGTTTCTTTCCATCTGCTCCAATTCCTCTTGCATGGCATTAATCCATGAATAATCTTCCAAGGCTTGTTCGTAGTCTTGGGTTCAATTTGTGACATGAAACATGAGAACATCGCCATTCCTGCCGGTAGAGTTGACTGTCTTGTCTTGACTCCATCGATCAACTTTCCGATGATTTGCTGAATTGGATGATCCTTAAGCCATTTGGGGATCTCGTCCTCTTCAGGGTTTGTTCCCCTGTTGGATTGCTCTGGTGGTTATCTACATCTGCTGGATTCAGGTCTGCAATGGATCGGCTACCGCCTTGTCATCTGCAGCTTGGTTACGAGCTGCAGATGAGTCTTTGTCTGCTCCGGTGGGTCTTCTTCAAAGCAAGCTGGATCGGATAGGTTTGGTGATCCTGTCGATCTGCGGTTGGGTCTTCATCACCGCAGTTGGGTCATCAGGTGATCTGCAGGTGAGTCCACCATTCCAGTGTCATGTACAATGACTTCTTCAAGGGTTGCTGACTTGAGCTTGTTCTCAATTTGCTCAAGTTGTTTCCTGTACTCAACGGTAGATTCATCAAAAACAACATGGGGTGTTTCCTCCACAACTAAGGTTCTTTTGTTGAAAACTCTATATGCCTTGCTTCTTTGGGAATATCCCATAAATAGACCATCATCGGTTTTAGCATCAAAGGCATTTAGCTGTGTTTTACCGTTGTTGTGGATGAAACACTTGCAACCAAAAACATGAAAGTAAGCAACAGTAGGAGTTCTATTATTCCAAACCTCATAGGAGTTTTGCCATGTCTCCCTACTATCATACTCTGATGCAGGTGTGGCAGTGTGTTAACGGCTTGACCCGAGAACCTCTGGTAGGTCCGCACGCAATCATGGACCTTGCCGCTTCCTTCGTGGTTCTGTTCCTTCTTTCGGCAACACCATTTCTTTGGGCGTCCCGGCCGCAGAGCTCATCTTTGGATCCCATTCGATCGCTGAAATCGATTATCGCCTTGTTGAGAAACTCTCCTCCTCTATCGATCTGATCTTGATTATGGAGAGGGATTTCTCATTCTGGATCCTTCTCGGCAGCTCGAGTAACTTGGTCAAGGTTTCACTTTTCTTGAATAGAAAGATGATCCAAGTGTACCTTGAATAATCATCTACAATCACAAGAGCATGCTTTACGCCGCTCAAAGTCCTTGGCTTGATGGGACCAAATAGATCCATGTGGAGTAGATCTAAGATCCTTGTTGTGAGCGTTGTAGTGCGGCTTGAGCAGCGCCTTGGTGCGCTTTCCCTTCGACATGCATCACAGAGTGCTTCCTTCTTGAATACTTCATTTGGAAGTCCTCGACCGACTTCGAGCTAATCTTGTTGATGGCTTTGAAGTTCAGTCACATAGTCTTTTGTGCCACGGCCATCCATTCTCGGCTACAGTCTTGGATAGAAAACAGGAGTTAGGTGTTCCTGTGTTCCAATCAATCATGTATACATCTCTTCTTCGGAAACCTTGTAGCTTTATTTCTCCAGATAAGATGTCTATCACCATACACTTCAAAATGGTGAAGACTACTAGATTCTTCTCGTCGCAGAACTGGCTTATGCTCAGGAGGTTGTACTTGAGCCCTTTGACATAATGAACTTTGGATATTACAATGTTTCCTCGGTGCAACTCTCCAAAGCCTTTTGTCTGTCCTCTAGAGCTATCTCCAAAGGTTACATCGGGACCTCTTTCCTTGATATATTTGGTCAGCATCCTCTTGTTCCCGGTCATGTGCCTCGAGCATCCAGAGTCTACAAACCACTCTTCACCACCAAAATTTGAGCTTGAGGAGATGTGGTTGTAGTCCTTCCATCTTTTCTCTTCATCAGCCAAGTTTGCCATCAGGCAATCATACTCCTCGTCTTCATCAGAAAAGAAACCGCCGCTTGATTCGACATGCTCCTGGTCTTCTCCGATGAGAGCTTTTCTTCTGTCTTCCTTTCTGCCCACCTCCTTCTTGGTTTCATCCTTCTTGAGCTCGGGACAATCCATTTGGATGTGTCCTATTTTATGACAGTTGTAGCATTCAACTTTCCGACTTCCAACCTATACGGTTCCTTCTTGGGTTCTCCTTGTAGTTTTTTTATACTTGGAGTAATTCTTTCTGAAATTGCTGAACCTTTGCATAATGAACGCCATTTCTTCCTCAAAATCTAGTGGATTTGGAGGTTTCACATCGGATAGGCTCTTAGCAGGGGACTCGGCTGCAAATGCGATTCCCTTCTCTGCAGGCTCAGTTGAGGATGAGCTTGGAAGCTCGAACTCATAAGCCTTTAGATCAGAGAACAGCTCCTGAATCTTTATCTTATTTAGGTCTTTGGATTCTCTCATAGCTACATCCTTCATGCTCCATTCGGGATTGAGTGATCTGAGGACCTTGAGTGCCATTTCCCTGTTGCCATAAGTTTTGCCCAGGGAGTTGATTTCATTGATAATTTCAGTGAACCTTGTGTCCACTTGGTCTATTGATTCACCATTCTTCATTTTAAAGTTGTCAAACTTTTGGATAGCTATTGACAACTTGTTTTCCTTGATCAGCTCCGTTCCTTCACACATTAGAGCTAATGTGTCCCAAATCTCTTTGGCATTCTTACAATTTTTGATCTTGACCATTGTGGATTTGTCAAGAGTTTGGTATAGCACATCTCTGGCCATGTTGTCAAGATTGGCCAGCTTTCTCTCTTCGGGGGTCAGCTCCGTTCTCTTCTTAGGGATCTTTTCGGGCCTCCCAGCTGCGATCTCCTCGGCTGTGTTGTCCTTCTCGAAAATGAATGGACCGTCTTCAATGATGCACCACATGTCGTCATGGATTGAAGATAAATGTGCCTGCATTCTTATCTTCCAGAGATCATACTCGTCAACTGAAAAGACAGGGAGTCTAGAGTGCATGTGTTCCATTATAACGTGAGAGATAAGATATATATCTAGTATAGATCTGGTTCGTGAGAAAAAATGAACCAACCGCTCTGATACCACTTGTAGGTCACAAGTCGTCCAGGAACAAGTCTAGAGGGGGGGGTGAATAGACTTGTTGAAACTCTTGAACTCTTTTTCCGAAGAGTGAGTTTCTTCAGCTGATAATCAAACAAATGACTTGGAGTCGTTTGTTCTTGGATAAGTGCGGAAGTCAGCTGATGACGAATATAAATTAATCTTAATGAAACACTTAACAATGTATGCAGCAGTTAGAGTATGATGCAGTAAAACAGTAAATAACACAGGCAGTTATAGTGGTCTCAGAGGTGGGGTAATCCTCTACTAATCCACTTTTCTCCAAACCAGTTGGAGATGAATTCACTATAATTTTCAACCAGTGATAAATATTACAGTGATTCACAACACACTACATGACTTCCAACCAGTGGAATTCCGTGCCGTTGTACACACACTTGACTGCCTTGCACCTCTTGATCCTCAATCCTCGGATGCCTTTACAGTCTGCTACTTCAACCAGTGAAGTACCCCGTACTCAAGATTTAAAGACAAGAGTGTTTGTCTTCTCCAACTTAAGAGCTTCCTTGAATATGAACTTTTTGGATCTGCTCTTTTTTCTCTATGCTATTTGATTGCTTGAGATTGCTTTGTTTGCTTTGATCGCTAGAGTATATGTTCGCACCGGTAGTTGCTCAGTTTCAAATCTTCGGATATATATAGATCACGATCTCTGAGCTTCTTCCTTGTAGCCGTTTCAAATCTTTGAACAAATCCGTCCGTTGGAGAGAGACTTCATTGTTTAATCTTTTCTGAACGTTGCAAGGCTGGATTCCCATTATTTAATTTTATCTTCCGACCGTTGTGAGGACTTCTGCATGTGAGCGCCGAATCTTTTGAATATAACAGGATTAAAGTCTTCACGGTGGGTCAGGATGATTTAATTAAATCATATCTCTTGCGGGAATCACTCGATTTGTCTCTTCACGTTGCATGTGAGCTTTAGTAATATTTGACTTTTCAAAGCATGCCGACGTGGATTTGGAGTACTAGGTTGTAGTTGAGTAGGTGATGTGCGGCTTACATCTCTGCAGGTAGGTTCTCTCATTCCTTGTTTGAGACTTGTCGATCGGGTGACTTCCACGAGGTACCTCAGTGATCTGGTCAAACTTCTCGATAAATTTTAGTTGACTGTGGCTACTCGATTTGAAGTCAATTTGTACTTCTCTGATGGACTAGGCTGTACTTTAGTACTTAGCCGATTTTCAGCCTAGCTAACTTTGGCCTATAGAAGATACTCATTTGGTTCTTCTTTACATTTTGCCAATTTTTATACTTAACATATTTTGGCCTATGGAAGATACTCATTTGGTTCTTCCTTACATTTTGCCAAGTAATAAACATTTGATTTTAAATTAATGACATCATCAAAATCTAACAAGTATTCCTAACAGTTAGGACGGGAAAAATTAAAAACCTTAAGGATAAAATAACTAAGTGATTAAATTGATTTATTTTTTTTAAAATAAAATCAAATTGGCCTCCATAATTAATTTAAATTGTGAAGTAATTAGCATGTGCGTTGACATTAGAGTCTTCCTCCATATCGGATGTGCTAATTATAGGTTCACTAGTTTTAAATTTCAAAATGTTAACATAAGGTAAATATTACTTTTTATGATAGGACCTCTCTATCTGTAGGACTATTATTTAAAAGATAATATTTTAAGGATGTTAAATTATGGTGTTCACTTAGGTGTATTAATTAATAAGCTCCCCATCAGAGTCTATGTTAATTAATACATGGCCAAGAGGAACCAACTATTAATTTTACTTGTCATAACGTAATTTGACTAGATAGTAAAATTAAAGACGTAAAACTCTACTTGAGAAATGTGTGTGTAAATGTCCACACGATCGTGGCTTGTATGTGCGGATTTTTCGAGGTGTTGGTTGCTAGCATATATATTGTGTTTTGAGGTTTTTCGATATATTGTGTTATGCATTATGTGATGGATATTTTAACTTTTATCTCAGATGTCTTTCAATCCACTAGCTGTTATTCTCAAAGAAAATAAACTTGATGGCACTAATTTTGCCGATTGTAAAAGAAATCTTGACATTGTCCTGACTGCTGAGGGGCATAAATTTGTCTTAATTGAGGAGAGCCCTCTAGAATCAGAACCGGATGCCACTCCCGAAGAGTTGGCTGAATTCCGAAAATGAAAAAAGTCTGATGAGATGGCTCGCTGTTACATTTTGGCTGTACTGACAAATATATTGCAGCATCAGCATCAGACGATGGGCTCGGCCGCAGAAATGATGAAAAGTCTCACCGAGATGTTTGGTCATCATAACCGGGCAGCTAGACAAAATTCAATGAGGGTATTGATGACAACCCAAATGTCTGAAGGGACCCCAGTAAGGGATCATGTTCTGAAAATGATGTCTCATTTGAACGAATTGAGCATACTGGGGGCTACTATCGATGCGTAAACGTAGGTCGA
Organism: Orobanche coerulescens; assembly: GCA_033398695.1. Lineage (NCBI taxonomy): Eukaryota > Viridiplantae > Streptophyta > Magnoliopsida > Lamiales > Orobanchaceae > Orobanche > Orobanche coerulescens. The sequence continues at coordinate 133,413,726 of CM065816.1, read as the reverse complement.
TATTATCTTAGGCATCTTACCTAGAAGCTTTGAGAAGTTCCGCCTTAACTAAAATATGAACCGTAGGATATATAGTTTGGCGGAACTTCTGACAGAGCTTCAGTCTGCTGAAGGTCTCTTCAAACAAGGTTATCATCATATTCTTGTGGCAACCGGTGCTACTTCTTCTATACCCAAATGGGGAAAGAAGAAGAAGCAGGTTAGCCAGAAGCAAATGGCAACCCTCAAGGTGAAAAGCAAGGCTCCTCACCCCGAGGCGAACAAAAAGCCAAATGGAAAGTGCTACAAGTGTGGTCAGAAAGGACATTTTAAAGCGGACTGCCCTGCTCTTAAGAAAGGTATGTCTCGTGCACTAATAGTCAAAACATGTTTGGCAACTTGTTCTTCCACTTCGTGGATAGTTGATTCAGGCTCCACTGATCATGTTTGCTTTGACTCGCATGGTTTTCAAGTAACCAAGCAGCTTAGTGCGGGCAAGATTACCATCAACTGGGGCGATTATTCCAGGCTTATGGCTGTTGCAGTGGGAGTCATGCAGTTGAAGATTAATGATAAATTATTAGTCCTCAATAATATATTATTAGTACCGGACTTTAGAATGAATTTAATTTCGGTTTCTAAATTAAAAAGCGATGGTTATTCAGTTTCTTTTGATGATGATGCCATTATTAAGAAAAGAAGCAGTGAATAAATTTGCAAAGGTATTTTTAATGATGGACTATATGTCGTTAATACTGCACAAACTCCTCTGCATAAATCACTTAACTCTTTGTCTAAACCTAAAAAGAGAAAAGAATCTTCAAGCATAAACCAAACATATCTGTGGCATTTACGGTTAGGGCATGTAAACCTTGGAAGAATTCAAAGATTGGTAGATGATGGCCCATTAGATGATCTCCAAGTTGAGTCATTTCTAATTTGTGAATCCTGTCTGGAAGGTAAGATGACCAAAAGGGTTTTTAAAACCAAGGGAAATCGTGCTCAGAATGTGTTAGAATTGGTTCATACGGATGTATGTGGTCCAATGAATATCCAGACTAGGGGTGGTTTTAAATACTTCTTCACGTTTATAGATGATTATTCGAGATATGGATACATCTATTTGATGCGGCATAAGTCTGAAGCCTTTGACAAGTTCAGAGACTTCAAGGCTGAAACGGAGAAGCATCATGGGAAGAGTATCAAGTCACTACGATCTGATCGTGGTGGCGAATACCTTAGTGGAGAGTTTTTGGATTTCTTGGCGAATGAGGGGATTTCGTCCCAGCTCACCGCGCCGGGAACTCCACAACAAAATGGTGTGGCTGAAAGAAGGAATAGGACTCTTTTAGAAATGGTTAGATCAATGATGATTTATTCAGATTTACCTATTTCGTTTTGGGGATACGCCTTAGAAATAGCGGCGTACATTCTAAACCTGGTGCCTTCGAAATCAGTTCCAAAAACACCCACAGAACTGTGGAGTGGGCAAGCCCAGTCTATGACATGTTCGGATTTGGGGTACTCCAGCACATGTGCTGAATAAGGAAGCTGATAAGTTGGCATCTCGTACAGAAGTATGAGTGTTTGTAGGATATCCTAAGGGAACGAAGGGTGGCTTGTTCTATAGTCCCCAGGATCAGAAGGTCATTGTTAGCACCAATGCCCGATTTCTGGAAGAGGATTATATGATTAGTCACAAGACCATGAGCGAGATAATACTGGAAGACCTGAGGGGCGAGACTCCATCTATACCAATCGTACAAGCGCCAACTAACACTACACCACGTATCGATTCTAATACTTTTACACCAACTCATGATTTGCCTCGTCGTAGTGGGAGGGTTGTTCGGCAGCCCGAACGATTCATAGGCATGGGAAAGTCTTCGGACTCAATCCCAGGCAAAGATGAATCAGATCCCTGGACCTATAAGGAGGCAATCCAAGATAAATATGCTGACTCCTGGCAAGTAGCAATGGAATCCAAAATGGGATCTATGGATTCCAATCAAGTGTGGGAGCTAGTAGAGCTACCTGATGGTGTACAAGCCATTGGGAGTAAATGGGTCTACAAGCGAAAGAAAGGACGTGACGGGAAGGTTGAAACCTTCAAAGCGAGTCTTGTTGCAAAAGGTTATACTCAGAAAGAGGGTATCGATTATGATGAAACCTTTTCGCCGGTAGCCATGCTTAAGTTAATCTGGATTCTTTTAGCTATAGCTGCGCATTTGGATCTGGAGATTTGGCAGATGGATGTCAAGACTGCATTCTTGAATGGGAGTCTAGACAAGGAAATCTATACGCGCCAAGCAGAGGGATTCATTGCTAAAGGAGAAGAGCACTTGGTGTGCAAACTTAAGAAATCCATTTATGGACTTAAGCAAGCATCTAGATCTTGGAACACTCATTTTGACGAAGTTGTCCAGTCATATGGATTCGTCCAATGTTTGAGTGAGAGTTGTGTGTATAAGAAATGCGATGTAAATGTGTTGGTGTTTCTTGTACTGTATGTAGACGATATCCTTCTGATTGGAAACAACGTGAAGGAATTGTCGGACGTACGGGTTTGGCTATCTGAGCAGTTCGATATGAAGGATATAGGAGAAGCAGGACACATCCTTGGAATCAGGATCTTTCATGATCGGAAGAAAAGGATGTTGTGCTTATCCCAGGCATCCTATATCGATACAGTGCTGAAGCAGTTTAGCATGGAGAATTCCAAGAAAGGTTTTCTACTTTACAGACATGGAATTCAACTATCTAAGAACATGTGTCCTAAGACATAAAAGGAGATAGATGACATGAAGATGGTCCCTTATGCATCTACTGTGGGAAGTCTCATGTATGTTATGCTTTGCACTAGACCATATATCTGTCATGCCGTGGGCATGGCTGCTAGATATCAGTCAAACCCAGGACCAGGACACTGGATTGCTGTCAAGCACATACTCAAGTACTTGAGAAGGACTAGGGAGTACATGCTTGTATATCAATCAGACGACCTGTTTCCGGTGGGTTACACTGACTCAGATTTTTCATTGGACAAAGAAAAGTCCAAGTCTACTTCGGGTTATGTGTTTAGTCTAGGAGGTAGAGCCATTAGTTGGAGGAGTGTGAAGCAGAAATGCATCTCGGACTCTACCATGGAAGCCAAGTACGTGGCAGCCTCTGAGGCAGCCAAAGAGGCAGTATGACTCAAGTACTTCCTGCAGGACTTAGATGTGATTCCCGATTTGCCAGAGGGTATTACGCTCTATTGTGATAATACTGGTGCAGTCACAAATTCGAGGGAACCACGAGCCCACCAGGCAAGTAAACATATCAACCGCAAGTACCATATCATACGACACTTCGTAAAGGAAGGAGACGTAGTTGTAGCCAGGGTTGCATCGGAAGATAATCTTGCTGACCCTTTCACGAAAGGCCTACCCTCAAAAGTTTTTGAAAGGCATGTGGAAGGAATGGGATTACGGTGTATGGCAGCATTGCTTTGACTATAAGTGGGAGAAATGAGAGACTATGTAATAGAGTAGTATACCTAAAAGCATGCTTTGAGTATAAGTGGGAGATTGTTAGGATTGTATACTGCAAACCATACTTTATGCTTATATTACCTAATTTCCTTGTTACTACCTATGAGAATATTAATTATATTTAATCACATATTTGCATATTTATTCACGTTATGGTTATGCAAATGAAATGTCTAACTATTTTATACTGTAGATAATGTGGTGTGTTGGTCTCACACGGAAGATCACATTATCGGTGCCTTATAAAATAATATAATAGTTCACAACCTATATAATTATTAGACAAATTATATAAAAGGTTGTAGTGTATGCTTGAGAATAGTTGGTTTTGACTATTAGCATACATTAGCGTATTTGCATACGTTGAACTGGATCGAGGTGAGATAGTGTCTTCTGTACTGACTGTAAGAAGAACGTAAATCTCGAATAATTATTATTTCTTAATTCTATATATATAATATTTAATTATGTATTTATAATAATTATTGCTTTGATTTACCATAGGTGAGAGTCAAAATGATCGACTCAATAAGCCTCGTATCTTGGACATTAATATTGTTTATACGACAATTATTATTATTACTAAAAATCGTGTCCCGACTCGTGCGGGTTGATGATGTCCCCTTGAGGAGCTCGATAATGATTACTATATTAAACCCTGCAGGTGGATTTAATTCCGATATAATAATAAGTTTCGAGTGGTACTACTCTTGGATAAGATATTAATTAATTAAAGCTGTCAGTAGCTTATAATTAATTAATGGACATTCGATATCTTAAACACGGGAAATAATATATTTAATAAGGAGCCCAATTTCGTAATTTGGGATTTTGGTAGGAGTGCAATATCAACTTTTTAGTGGACTAAGTTGATATTAATAGATTCATTATATAAGGAAGAGTCCTAATAAGGTAAGATGAATTTATTAGGGAGTCCTTCCATAATCCTCCTTAAGATCCCTAGTAGTAGTCCAAGAGCCTATATATAGGACTTATGGGTGTTGGCCGATTTTAAGCTTTGTTCATACACAAGGAATTTCGATTTTTTCTTCTAAGTGTTTAATTGTGGATCTTGACTTGTGTCTTTGATTTCACAATTGAGAGAACACTTTAATTCTTGCTACATATCGGAATTACTTGAAAAAAAAATCGAGAATTGTGAGGCATATTATTTTGGCTGATCCATAGAAGTCCAAACAAGATCCGGTAGCTCGTTGCCCACATAACGTCCGGTTCAAGGCGGATCATACTCTAGAAGGTCTAAAGGTAGAAATACAAGGTGATCAAGACGGAAGCAACCAATACTCTTCAAAAGGTAATATCCTATGATCTTTGGATCTAGATTAGGATATTTTAATTATCAACATATTTAATTAATAAATAATAAATTATATTTAAATTGCTTATTAGTCTTAGTAATTAATTAATTAGCATGCCTAAATAGATCTTATGCTCGTAGATGCGTAAAACGCGATTATCAACTTTTCCAAACTTCGCTTCCGCTGCGTTTTACTTTCCAACATCCATAAGCGACGTGCTCGCCCTCTATTCAGTCCTAGGGGGATTCTATGGTTATTCGCCCATGTTTAGGCACCTCACAAAGGACATCCCCCCGACCTACGCGATCTTCCACGCTAAGACTACCGACTTTCTGGCCAGGCAGAGGTTGCTCACCCTTCGCCTAGGCGAGGGGGCAACCGGAGAAAAGAAGGCGCCGTCTCCCGTCCCAAAGAAGGCGATCGCCAAGCCCAGAAAGGCGGTCGCAAAGCCACCCAGTGAGTTTAAGGCCTTCGAGGATGTGGAAGTTCACCTCCTCCGCAACCTAAATCTATCTCCGGCCCATATCTTCCACGTCATCAAGGGGCGCGAATGGCTAAGCAAGCCAAAGCCGATGAGGGACAATGGTCATCTAGACCGCAGTAAATTTTGTGCATACCACAAATGTCCCGGCCACAACACCAGCCAAGGCCGCGACCTCCGCAGACAACTCTGGAGATCGTTCGAGGAAGGCAAGCTGGACGATTTGGTAACTAAGCCGGAGCCCAGGGCTGAAAGGACCAGGGGCCACGATCGTCGACAGAACGATGACCGTCAATCTCCCAATCCGGTCGCCATAATCGAGCAAAATGAGTCGGAGCACTCAGATGAGTCGATCCCTCTGATCAACCCCGGTGGCCGGATCAATATGCTCCAATCAGGAGGTGGAAATCTCAGAGGCCTTTTCCCGGTTTCCACCATGTTAAGCAGGAAACGGAAGGCCGAGCTAAAGGCGTTCGCTGGAGTTCACGTCGTGGTGCCCCCAGAGCCAACCATCTCCAAAGAGGCGCTCATCTCCTTCTCCAAAAAGGATAGGGAAGGAGTGCAATGCCCCAAGAAGGATGCCTTGGTGATTTCTGCATGTATCCTTGGGAAAACGGTCGACCGCATGCTGGTTGACAACGGGATCTTTTGCAACATCATATTCAAATCTGCTCTAGACCAGCTCGGCAACCTGACCAAATTCATCAAGCCGTTCGAAACCGTGCTTCAAGGGTTCGGCGACAACACGATCAAAGCCTATGGAAGGATCAAGCTCTCCATCGAACTAGTTTACTATTACGATCCTGTTGTTACCCAAAATATTATCCGGAGATGATATTGCTGGAATGGTCGAGTAACAAACAAATGCGAGAACACTTCCGAGGGAAGATAAATAACACAAGATTTTTCGGGGTTGTTAATCCCGGGCTTGAATGCTCTCGCGAGATGTTATTAATATGTATACTGTGGAGTATAAATATTAATGTTAGAATCTATTACAATGAGTGTAAAGACTTCTAGTTATCTAAGTTGTAGAGCGTGTAGATTGCCGGAAGAACCAGATATGAAGCTCTGTGAGTTCTTGCTTTGGGTGTTCTGTAAGTGTGTATGAATATCACTATGAATGTGTAAGTAATTGCCAGATGAGTCTTTATCCTCTCTCTGTGTGTTTTTCATGGTATTCACGATCATTCTTTGGGCCAATGTTGGAGGCTTGCTATTTATAGGGGACAAGGTTGCTGGGTCCTCTCCGGCGATCGTGGGCGACCGCCGTATTCTATATTAGAATCATGTGGGCGATCGTCCTATCACGTGGGGCTGTTTCCTTAAAGTCCGAGGCTGTTGCTGGAAGCCAGCTGTGCGAGCCAATGGGAAGCCTGCACGCGTCCTGAGTCGCTGTCTGGGGAGGACCCACTTTGTACCTTTCGGCGGGCCTGTCGGTAGGTGAGGTAGGTGACAGGCTGGGGTCAAAGGCCTTATCTGTCGGTGCCTTTTGTGGATCTGCACGTGGGTCTCTGTCCAAGATTCGGTCTTTGACGTCTTTGACGGATGCTGGATTCATACGTGGCACGAGACGATCGTCTAAGGTAGGATATTAAAGGTGATCGCCAGATACCAAAAGACGATCGCCATGGGTGCTGACTGCTAGGTGTTTGCCCAGCGTATGTCATCTATGGTTGGCTCTCAGACCATTATGCCGATCGCCATCGAGGCGTATTAATCGCCGCACAACAATTGTCCCCCAGCTCGCTTCGATGTTGAAAACACGGGGTGAGGTGGCACTGTTGGCGATCGCCAGTGTTTAGACGGTTGGCTTGTTTGTTTATGACAAGGACGATCGTCCGGACGATCTGATTTCAAATTTGGACTATCTCCTTTGCGCTGGAATCAGCGGGAAACGGAGGCGGGCTCTTGAAATGTTGCAAGGACACGCGTCGCGCTATCATTGGGGGAGTCCGACGGCTTTGTCAGACTTGTCGTCTGGCGTGCCCTCGAGAAGACGCGTACGCAGGTTTCGAGGGCTGCATTTAATGTGTCTCCTCCCGACGGTTGCACTCCAGCCCTCGGGATTTTGCTATTTGCACAGATATCCCTGCTCCCGCCTATAAAAGGGGCGAGGGCTACTTCATTTCCACTCTTCACGCACCCTTGTTATTCAGTCGAGACTCTGCAGAATTTTTCGAAGATCTGTGTGCCGACCGTCCTTCTTTTTAGGTAAGAACACAAATATTCTCTCCCCCTTTACTTTTTAAGAACATGTCTGGAAGATCAAAAACATTCGAGGCCGGTAGCACCTCCGCCGCCGCGGCTTCGCCTGACCGGGAGGAAATTCCCATGGGTCTCCATATGGAAACGGCCGTCGAGGCCATTCGTGCGGGGATAGCACCCGCAGAACTCGAAGAGCTCTTTAATGAGGCCGAAGTGGCGTGATCAGCGGCGGCGGTGGAGCGGGGGGACTCGCCGGTGGATGAAGATGAAATGGTGCGGCTGTCTTGGGAATGGGATAGCGTATTTGGCCCCGCTTATATGGATTTTGCTAAGCTTATGGAGGGGATCGCCGGACCCTGTCCAGAATTTGATTTCGAAGCCTATTCCGCCGCCCACCCTTATGAGACCGTGAAACGGACGGCGTTTCGGGCCGCTGACTCCTCTCTGTGGACTCTTGGTCAGATTCGGAGCACGGCGACCAAGAAAGACTTGAGTCGCTGGAGGGCAAAATTCCATATTCCCTCTGACGTCTCGCTGCACGTGCCCTCAGAAAATGAACGCGTCGATCAACCTCCCGAGGGTCTGGTCGCCGTTAATGAGATGATTATGGAGGCCGGCCTGTGGTTCCCCTTGCCGTTCGCCGTGTCATATTTATTAATTCCCTGGAATTTGGCGCCGCTCCAACTGACGCCGAACGCCTAGCTACAGATCATCTGTACTTTGACACTTTTCGGCGGTCACCGGTTGTTCCGTCTCCTTTCTGCGGTGGAAATGAACTATCTCTTCAAATTGGCTGCGCAGAAAGGGTCGGTCGGCCGTAATCACATTCAAGGTCGGATGGGAAGAGTGATCCTCGGTGTGCCGAACAAGACTCGGGTGACCTGGTAAAATGGTGCTGGGTCGGCGGAGCGTGGCGATCGGCGTCGAGTGATAGGCCGGAGGAAGAGTTGGAGATCCCCACCAATTTTCGGGAGAGGAATCCGAGTAAGGGTTTTCACTCTCCCTTTGATCGGATACGTTTAGGACTGATCTAATTGTGTTTCCTTTTTGCACGACTCCTTGTTCCAGCGATCGGTGATCTCCCCTTTGATTTATTGATCGTCTGGGAGCGAATTCGCGCTTTGCCAGACTCCTACATAGACGTTCGCTCACTCGGTCACGAACTTCATCGGTTGGGGGCTCGATTGTTTCGCTTCCCTCGTCATCTGAAAGCTCCAGGTATGGATTTTTACTTCCTCTTTCCTGCATGACGATCGCCTGATTGAGGTAGATGATTAACTTGGTCTAAATTTCTTCTTTGACAGAGATTCATTTTCCCCGCTACGCTGAGCCACCGCAAGTGATCGCAATGTCTAACCCTGGTCTCATCGGTCGTCTTCATCAGGGAAAGAAGACGGGTCGCGTCCCTGCGACGACGTCTCGCCCCGTCCCTACGGTGAGGCCCGCTGTGGCGCCGGTCGCCGAGCTGGAAATTCAGGAGGAGGAACAACTCCAGCGCACCCGCAAGAGGCGGAGGCCGGAGGGGTCCCTGCCGACAGCTGAGGCGGATGTATCTATCTTGGATCCGTCGCTTGCCGCTCCACCTATCTCCGCTGTTCCGATGGTGGAGGGGTATGGCTCCAGGCCCTCGGTCGGCTTCTTGAAAACCACGGAGATCGCCGAAGCTGAAACTCCTCGGGGCAAGCCCTTTTTTGGCCGCGACCCCGAGTTGGTCAACAGGTAGGACCGGTATGATTTTTCTTGGTTAGGCAATTTGTGTAAGGCATATACTAACTCCTTTGTTTCTCTTGTTTGTGTTGCAGGGTCCGTATTGCTGATCTTGACGTCTCGCCGATGGTGTTGGATTTCCTAGCGAGCAAGTCTCCGCGCCAGTCCGTCGACGTCCCTTCTTATGTCTCCAAGGCCATCGCTTCTCTGCCCAAGGCTTGGACGACCGACCTCGACGCGATTGCTCGTCGGTGGTCTGGAGATGCCATGCAGGCGACCATCGCCCTGACTCTCCAGGCAGCGACGATGGCCGTCCAAGCCGCCAAGGATTATGAGTGGCGACCCTCTAATGCTCGCTTCCATCAAGATCTCGAGGCCGTTCGGAACAAAAACGTCGACTTCTCCAACCGGATCTAAGCCATGGAGAAGGAATACTTAGAGACGGCCAAACGAGCCAAGCAGGATCTCGATCGGATTGAGCAGGAGCTTAGCCGGTCCAAGGAGGTGGCAGATCGGTTCCGTGACCAGGTGACGGAAGCTCGCCGGATGCATTCGGCCTCGCAAGAGGAGGCGTCCGGACTGAAGGCGACGGTGGATCGGCTCAACAGCGAGCTGGAGATGGCGAAGGGAGAGCTGGAGAAAGCAAAGGGAGAATTGGCCGCCAAGGTGGTCGAGCTATCGGATGCTGAGAAGGCGACCTTGGATTTGAAAGGGCAGATCAAGGCGATCGAGACCGATCCCTACCTTAATGTGGTACTCGTCGGCGAGTTCGCCTACTATATGGCCTACGCCGATGCTGTCCGAGCCGCCAAGAAGGTAGGGATCGAGATCGGTCCTATGATGAAGGGTTTCAAGGCCTACGCACTCGAGCACCCTTTGCATCTGGAATTTTCCATGCCGATCCTCGACCTCACCGACTTGGGGATCGACTTGAGTTGGTATCCTTTCCCGGATAAACTCATTTATCCTGAGGCCGGTGAGGGAGCGCGTGTCGATCCGCCACCTGGGGGCGAAGATCAGCCGGGGGGAGCCTGGGCGATTTTTATCTTCCTTTGCTTTGTATTTTTCTGCTTTTTCTTCTATTGCCTTCGGGCTTGTATTTGTACGGATTTCTTGATTTGAATAAAATACTCCTTTTTCGCATCTGATTCTTTGTAAGTACGATCGCCTTTGAATGTTTGCATGCGAATTTATACAAGTGTGTATATAATTGCTTCTGATGCCTTGTTCGCCTGATCAATTGTTTGAATGTTGAATGTATTGACATGCTTGGAAATTCTTACTTGTAAATATTGTCGAACAAAACCGATCGTCCTGCGTGTGTTTGAATGAAGCCGATCGGGTACTGTCCCTTCCTTCCGATCGCATTTAGGACTAGCTCCACTTCTTTGCCCCTTGCTTTTGTTTACTTATTGTAAGTAAGGGAACAAAAATAGTATGTTTGGTGAGCTATCATCAGTTTTGCCGACTCTGAGGAACCGTGAACGGTCGCGGAGTTCGATGGACCGACCTCCGTAGCCGTGTCTTTATGTGCGAGGGACTGTCCCGTGACTCACTTTTTTGTTAGGGTCCTCCGTTAGGCTGCGCCTGCCTTGTGTTTTAAACGAAAGGCGAGCGGTCTTGGTCTGGAGGAGTCCTTGCATGGGGCGTCGTCAGTTTATTCGACTTCACCTCCGTGGCTTGTTGGCACTTTTCTACCTCGGATCTCCATGTTAGATGACGACCCTCGTCGGTATACGTTGTGATGGGGTAGGGACGCGCCGCCTTGTCCGGGTACATCATGTTAGATGATGTACTTTGAGGGCGCGCGAGCGTGTCCACAGATTTAATTGGAGGGTCCTTCGGCTACGCACGCCTCGTATTTAAAAGAAGGGCGAGCGATCTCAGCTCAAAGGAACCTTGCATGGCCGAAGCTGTCAGTTCCATCGACCTCCAGGACCACGGCTGCACTTTTCTACCTCGGATCGCCATGTTAGATGACGACCCTCGACGGTATACGTTGTGCTTGGAGGGGCGATCGCTTGCATAGGTCTTGTCAAGTTTAGATGATGACCTCTTGTAAGGCGAGCGAGTTATCCCCTTTTCAGTTGCTCGTTTTCATCGAGGCGAATCATATAGATGGGACATGGAAATCTCATTATACTCTTCTTACGTTAGGTAACTGATATTGAATACAAAGTTTTCACTGGTAGTATTTCTCTAAATGTATGGCGTTCCATGGATATTGGTCCGGAGTGCCGTTAGGATGTTCAAGTTCGTAGGCTCCCCTACTTAGCCATTTAGATACCCTGAAGGGGCCTTCCCAATTTGGGCCAAAGACTCCAGTGTGGGTCTAGACCCTTTTGAGGACTAGGTCGCCCACTTGGAAACATCTTTCCTTGACTTTCGAATTGAAGAACTTCTCGGATCTCCTTTTATGGATTGTGTTCCTCATTTCTGAGGTCAGTCGTCATTCTTCGAGCATGTCAAGGTCGATCCGCCGAGCAACATCATTGTCTGTCGTCATCTCTTGTTCGGTTCGATGGCTGAGGACGACAATCTACGAGGGGATCACCGCTTCTATTCTGAAAGCGAGGGCGAACGGAGTCTTGCCGGTTGAGTTTCGGGTCGTCGTTCGATATGACCATAAAACATCTGGAAGCTCGCTCGCCCATCGTCCTTGTCTGGATTCGAGTCGTGCTTTAATCGTGTGTTTGAGGATTTTGTGTATGGCTTCCACCTGCCCGTTCGTTTGAGGGTGGTAGGGGGCCGAGAACAACTTTTTGATTCCCCACTTCTTGCAGAATTGCATGACTTCTAAGCCGTCGAACTGCTTTCTGTTGTCGGAGATTATAGCCTAGGGTAGGCCGAATCGGCATATGATATTTTTCCAAATGAACTTAATCACTTGTTCTTGGCCGATTTTGTTGAGTGGTTCGGCATCAGCCCATTTAGTGAAATAATCGACCCCTACGATGGCAAACTTACAGCCCCCTGGCGCAGTCGGCAGGGGACCTATGAGGTCGATGCCCCATTAGGCGAAAGGCCATGGGCTGTACATTGAGGTGAGCTGCTCGGGGGAGAGCTTGATGTTGGGCCCATTACTTGACATCTATGACACGATCTGGCATAGGCGATCGCATCTTTCTGCAGCGAAGGCCAGAAAAAACCTTGTCTGGTTGTTTTATGGATGAGAGCTCGCCCGCAAGCATGGTTTCCACAGATCCCGTCACGGATCTCGGCTAAAACGAGCCGACCTTCCTCCGGTGTAATGCACTTGAGGAGGGGAAGGCTGAAAGCTTGCTTATAAAGTCGGTCGTCCAATAGGGTGTATGTGGTCGCACGGAGCTGGAGTTGGCGAGCTTTGATAAGGTCGTCAGGGACCGTTCCGTCCTTTAAGTATTTGATGAACGGAGTCATCCAATTCTCCTCGGCAATGGCAACTGTGGTAACCAGGTTTCTGTCGATCGCCGGCCTTGCTGATTTGGTGATTTGGATGTTAGAGAAATCGGCCACCCCATCCGATGATGCTAGCTTGGATAGGGCATCGGCCTAGGAATTGTGCTCTCTCGGGACTTGTTCAATTAGCACTTTCTGAAATTTCGTGCACATTTCGGTGACCAATTCTTGGTATTTGACCATCTGTTCGCCGCTCTCCTCATATTCTCCCTTGACTTGGTTCACGACCAAGAGGGAGTCCATGAAGATATGGAGGCGACGAACATCTAGGGCGAGGGCTAGATCGAGCCCGCCTACCAAGGCTTCGTACTCGGCTTCATTGTTGGTCGCACGAAACCCGAAACGCATGGCATTTGTGAAACTTTGTCCATCGGGGCTAATGAGTACAATTCCTGCCCCTGCTCGCGAGTTGGTCGCCGTGCCATCCACGTACAGCTTCCAGGCAGGGTGGCCGATCTGGGTCGGACTGTGAGGGAATGTTAATTCCACCACGGCACCGCGAGCTCGGCCTTTGATCGCTGTGCGAGGAGCGTATGTGATACCGTATTGGGCGATCTCCAGTGACCACTTGAGGAGCCGTCCGTTGGTGTCTGGTCGGTGTAGAACTTGCCTTAGAGGGAGAGTTGTTAGAACCTCCTCTTGATGTTCGAAGAAGTAGGCTCTTAGCTTGCGAACACTCATGACTAGAGCGTAGGCGATCTTCTCCAGAGGTGTGTATCGCGTTTCCGTGTCGTGGAGCGCTTGACTAACGAAGTAGATCGGTAGGTGGACTTGTCCCTCCGCTTGTACCAAGACGGCACTAAGTGCGACCTCTGAGGCCTCCAGGTAAAGGAATAGTTTCTCGTCGGGGATCGGCTTTGCCAAGATCTGGGGGCTAGACAGATACTCCTTGATTTTGGCGAATGCTATTTGACTCTCCTTCGTCCATGCGAACTTCTTGTTCTTTATGGTCGCGAAGAAAGGCTTGCTTTTATCCCCGAGCTGAGATATGAAATGGTTGAGGGCAGTCAGACAACCTGTGAGGTGTTGCACCTGCTTGACATTCCGTGGCTCCTGCATGTCGAGGATCACCTGAATTTTGGTGGGGTTTGCCTCGATCCCCCTTTGGCTCACGATGTGCCCCAGGAATTTTCCGGAGCTCACCCCGAGGTTGCATTTCTTGGGGTTCAGTTTCATGTTGAACTTCTTGAGGATGGCGAACGTCTCAGCAAGGTCATTGAGGTGGTCTTCTTCTTGTGGCTTTTGACCACGATGTCGTCAATGTAGACTCCATGGTCTTGCCGATGTGATTGGCGAACATTCCGTTGACTAGTCGCTGGTAGGTTGCCCCTGCGTTCTTCAAGCCGAACGGCATTCGGACCCAAAAGTATATGTCTTTTTCCGTGTGGAAAGATTTGTGCTTTATGTCTTTCTCCGCCATTAGGATTTGATGGTATCCGGCGAAGGCATCCATGAGCGACATCATTTAGCAACCCGCTGTACTATCGACCAAGTGATCAATATGAGGCATCGGAAAGTGGTCTTTTGGGCATGCCGCGTTGAGGTCGGTGAAGTCGATGCATAACCTCCAGGAGCTGTTCGGCTTTTTAACGAGCACCGTGTTGGCTACCCATTGTGGTTCGTCTGTAGCTACTCTGATAAGTTTGTTGTTGAGTAGCTTTTTGACTTCCATGTCGAGTGTTGCGTACTTCTCAGGACCGAATTTCCTACGTTTCTGGTGAACAGGCTTCCTTGCCGGGTCGATCTTTAGATAGTGGCAAGCGTGTTCAGTACTTATGCCAACCATATCTTGATGCGACCAGGTAAAGACTCCAATGTTCTTACGTAGTAAATTGATCAGATCCTCTTTTAATTCGTGGTTGACGCTCGTGCCGATCTGTACTTCCCGTTCCGGGCGAGCCGGATCAATCGTTACACTTTCTAACTCTTCAATGGGGATGGTCGCTTCTCGTTTGGAACGATTTCCGGACTCAATCCTAGGATCGATGTCGAGACTTGGCTCGAACCGATCCTTGCCTCGATGTCGTCCGTCAATCGATGTGAGATGGCGTCCCCTGAGTCGGGTTGGTACAATGTGCTTGGCTCATCGATCTCCATGGGTTGATTGTCGACCGTTCCGATGTTACAAATAGCATGGGAAGTATTGAAAGGAGTTACAACATAGGAGTAATTCAAACATTTCTTTGCCATTAGCTGATCTCCTTTTACAGTACCGACTGTCCCATCGGCAGTGGGGAATTTGATACAGTAAAAGAAAGAAGCGGCGACCGCCTCAAAGGTTTCTATAAATGGACGACCTAGGAACCCATTATAGATGCTGGGCCTATCTATGATTACAAAATTTAGGTTCCTAATAATCCTAACCTTGGGATCATAGTAGCATATTAGCTCGACAGAGAGTTTGATCCTTCCGTAGGCTTGGACTGTGCTGTCGCCAAACCCTTGGAGCACGGTGTCGAAGGGCTTGATGAATTTGGTCAGGTTGCCGAGCTAGTCAAGAGCGGATTTAAATATTATATTGCAGAATCTCCTGTTGTCAACCAGCATGCGATCGATCATTTTCCCAAGGATACACGCAGAGATCACCAATGCATCCTCTTTGGGGTACTGTACTCCCTCCCTATCCTTGTTGGAGAAAGTAATGAGTGCGTCTTTGGAGATGGTCGGCTCTGGGGGTACCACGACATGGACCCCGGCGAACGCCCTCAGTTCGGCCTTCCGCTTTCTATTCGACATGGTGGAGACCGGGGAAAGGCCCCCGAGGTTTCCACCTCCCGCCTGAAGCATATTGATCTGGCCGCCAGGGTTGATCGGAGGAATTGATTCGTCGGAAGACTCCGGCTCGTTTTGCTCGATCCTGGCGACCGGATTGGGAGGGATTCCATCGTTCAGTCGGTGCTCGCGCGCTCCGATCCTCTCTATCCGAGGTTCTGGCTTGGTGACCAAGTTGTCCAATTTGCCTTCCTCAAACAGTCGCCAGAGTTGTCTGAGTAGGTCACGGCACTGGCTGGTGTTGTGGCCGGGACTCTTGTGGTAGGCACAAAACTTGTTGCGGTCTAGATAACGCTGGTCCCTTATCAGCTTTGGTTTGTTAAGCCATTCGCACCCCTTGATGGCGTTAAAGATGTGGGCCGGAGATAAGTTGAGGTTGCGGAGGAGGTGAACCTCCACATCCTCGAAGGCTTTGAACTCACCAGGCGGCTTTGCGACCGCCTTTCTAGGCTTAGCGACCGCCTTCTTCTGGACGTGGTACGGCGCCTTCCCTTCTCCGGTAGATCCCTCACCTAAGCGGAGAGAGAGCATCTCTGCCTGGCCAGGAAATCAGTGGCCCTGACGCGGAAGATCGAGTACGTCGGGGGGATGTCCTTTGTGAGGTGCCTGAACATGGGCGAGTGGCCATAAAATCCCCCTAGGACTGAGTAGAGAGCGAGATCATCGCTAATGGGCTCGCCGGTGAGGACTATTTCGTCCACCAGGTCGATGTAATCTTCATCGGGCTCGTCCTTCCCCTGCCTGATTTTCATCATGCGGTGGGGGCCTTCTGGGCAAGCAACTTTGGCGGCGAAGTACGATGTGAAGTCATTCGCCAACTTCTCAAAGCAATTGATTGAGCGAGGTGGTAGTGAGATGTACCACCTGTGGGCGAGGTCGCCCAATGTTAATGGGAACATTCGGCACTTCGTCGCATCTGATGCTCCGCATCCGGTCATGTAAATCCGGAATTTGCTCAAATGGGTCTCCGGATCCGATCTCCCCTCATATAGAGGTGTTTGTGGGGGAGCAATCTTCGGTTGAACTGGGGCGAGCTCGATCTGAACCGCGAGTGGCTCACTTGGTCCAGCGATCGATCTCCTGGCGCCTGCCCCAGTTTCTAGGAGCGCCTTCATTTCGTCGACCTGCGCTGCATGGCGGCCATCGTCGTAGCCTGACTGCTCGCTGATTGGATCCCGGAGCATGAGCCAAGGCGATCATGTACTGATCCCATGGCCCCAGGGTAGATGATGAGTTCTCCGCCAACGGACTCAGTCCTCGGGCGAGCGGGGGCTCGATGGCCGGTTTGCCTCCTGGGAGTTAGATATGCCGAACTCCTGGTAACGGATTCGGACTCCGATGTCTCCCGGCTGGGGCCCGAGTGCCCGAGTCGCCATGAGGGATCGCTCCCTAGGCGGTTGAAGACGGAATCATCCCGCCTTACGAGAGCCTTTTCTTGCGGCTCGGGGCTTTCTGTTGATTTCTCAATATATATCCCCTTGAGCTTCCGCTTGCCTGCTCGGCGGATAGTTGACGGAGTGATGGTGGGTGAGTTGCATGCCCTCCGTCGCTCCCTAAGGATGGCTATAGCCTCCTCAATCTGTTCCGCGGTCTGGAACTGATCGAGTGAGAGGCTAGGACCGTCCGTCGGGGGCAGGAGTGAGAGCCTAGTGTTGCTGCGGCCACCTTCCGCCGTAGGCTGGGATTCGGTCTGGGCCGGAATGAGATTTCCCGCTGATTGCAGGGTGGCTCTTTTGGAAGTCGTGGCAGATGTCATGTTTCTGAAGGCTTTTCTTTGAAGAACAGTGAGTGTTTCTTCAAGTATATGTCCGAAGAACAATGAGTTTTCTTCGAGATGGTAGGAATAAAAATAAAGGTTAAGCCCCCCTTCCTCTAGCGCCAATTGTTGTTACCCAAAATATTATCCGGAGATGATATTGCTGGAATGGTCGAGTAACAAACAAATGCGAGAACACTTCCGAGGGAAAATAAATAACACAAGATTTGTCGGGGTTGTTAATCCCGGGCTTGAATGCTCTCGCGAGATGTTATTAATATGTATACTGTGGAGTACAAATATTAATGTTAGAATCTATTACAATGAGTGTAAAGACTTCTAGTTATCTAAGATGTAGAGCGTTTAGATTGCCGGAAGAACCAGATATGAAGCTCTGTGAGTTATTGCTTTGGGTGTTCTGTAAGTGTGTATGAATATCGCTATGAATGTGTAAGTAATTGCCAGATGAGTCTTTATCCTCTCTCTATGTGTTTTTCACGGTATTCACGATCATTCTTTGGGCCAATGTTGGAGGCTTGCTATTTATAGGGGACAAGGTTGCTGGGTCCTCTCCGGCGATCGCGGGTGACCGCCGTATTCTATATTAGAATAATGTGGGCGATTGTCCTTTCACGTGGGGCTGTTTCCTTAAAGTCCGAGGCTGCTGCTGGCAGCCAGCTGTGCGAGCCAATGGGAAGCCTGCACGCGTCCTGAGTCGCTGTCTGGGGAGGACCCACTTTGTACCTTTCGGCGGGCCTGTCGGTATGTGAGGTAGGTGATAGGCTGGGGTCAAAGGCCTTATGTGTCGGCGCCTTTTGAGGATTTGCACGTGGGTCTCCGTCCAAGATTCGGTCTTTGACGGACGTTGGATTCATATGTGGCACGAGACGATCGTCTAAGGTCGGATATCAAAGGCGATCGCCAGATACCAAAAGACGATCGCCATGGGTGCCGACTGCTGGGTATTTGCCCAGCGTATGTCTTCTATGGTTGGCTCTCAGACCATTATGCCGATCGCCATCGAGGCGTATTAATCACCGCACAACAGATCCTAAGGTTAAGATCACTAGGAACCTCAACTTTGTAGTCATAGACATGCCCAACATCTATAATGGGTTCCTAGGTCGCCCCTTTCTAGAAACATTTGAGGCAGTTGCCTCCTCTTTCTTTTATTGTATCAAGTTTCCCACTACCGAAGGGACAGTCGGTACTCTAAAAGGAAACCAGCTAATGGCAAAGAAATGTTTGAACTACTCTTGTGTTGTAGCTTTTCCGTTAAACGTTTCTTGTTCTGTTTGTAACACTGGGATGATTGACAACCAACCGATGGAGATCGACGAGCCAAGCACCTCATACCAGCCCAACTCAGAAGACGGCATCTCTCATCGATCATCGGACGACATCGAACCGAGGATCGGCTTCGAGCCAAGCCTCGATGTTGATCCAAGGATCGAGTCCGGCAATCGCTCCAAACAAGAAGCGACCGTCCCCACCCAAGAGTTGGAAAGTATAACAATCAATCCGGCTCACCCGGAGCGGGAAGTACAGATCGGCTCAAGCATCGATCCTGAGTTAAAAGACGATCTGGTCAGTTTACTACGAAAGAACATCGGAGTCTTTGCCTGGTCGCATCAAGATATGATCGGCATCAGACCTGAACATGCTTGCCACTATCTGTAGATTGACCCGGCAAGGAAGCCTGTTCACCATAAAAGTAGGAAATTCGGTCCAGAGAAATATGCTGCACTAGATGCAGAAGTCAAGAAGCTGCTCGACATCGGGGTAGCTACTGACAAGCCACAATGGGTGGCCAATGCGGTGCTCGTCAAAAAGGCGAGCGACTCCTGGAGGTTATGCATCGATTTCACCGACCTCAACATGGCGTGTCCAAAAGATCACTTTCCAATGCCTCATATTGACCACTTGGTCGATAGCACGGCAGGTTGCGAAATGATGTCGTTTATAGACGCCTTCGCCGGATACCATCAGATCCCAATGGCGGAGAAAGATGTAAAACACAAATCATTCCACACGGAAAAAGACGTGTACTTTTGGGTCCGAATGCCGTTCGGTCTGAAAAATTCGGGGGCGACCTACCAACGCCTAGTCAACGGGATGTTCGCCGATCAAATTGGCAAAACCATGGAGGTGTACATTGACGCCTAGACGTTCGTCATCCTCGAGAATTTCAACATGAAGCTAAACCCCAAGAAATGTAACTTCGGAGTAAACTCCGGAAAATTCTTGGGGCACATCGTGAGCCAAAGGGGGATCGAGGCGAACTCCACAAAGATCAAGGCGATCCTCGACATGCAAAAACCACGGAATATCAAGCAGGTGCAACGCCTCACGGGGTGTTTGGCAGCCCTTAATCATTTCGTTTCGCGGCTCGGAGACAAAAGCAAGCCTTTCTTCGCCACCATAAAGAATAAAAAATTTGCGTGGACGAAGGAAAGTCAAATGACGTTCGCCAAGATCAAGGAATATCTTTCTAACCCTCAATTTTTTGCAAAACCGATCCCCAACGAGAAGTTGTTCCTTTACCTGGCAGCCTCGGAGGTCACGCTGAGTGCCGTATTAGTGCGAGCAGAGGGGCAAACCCACTTGCCGATCTACTTCGTCAGTCAAGCGCTTCATGACGCGAGGACACGTTACACGCCTCTGGAGAAGCTCGCCTACACACTAGTCATGAGTATTCGCAAGCTGAGAGCCTATTTCTTCGAACACCAAGTAGAGGTTCTGACGACTCTCCCTCTAAGGCAAGTTCTGCACCGGCCAGACACCAACGGGCGACTCCTCAGGTGGTCACTGAAGATTGCCCAATACGGTGTCACATATGCTCCTCTCATGGCGATCAAAGTCCAAGCTCTGGAGGATTTTGTGGTGAAATTAACATTACTGCCTAGCCCGACCCAGGTCGGCCATCCCGCCTGGAAACTGTACATAGATGGCTCGTCGACCAGCTCGTGAGCAGGGGCAGGGATTGTCCTCATCAGCCCCGATGGCTAGAGTTTTTACAAATGCTGTGCGTTTCGATTTCTGAGCGACCAACAATGAAGCCGAGTACGAAGCCTTAGTAGGCGGGCTCGATCTAGCGCTCGCCATGGGTGTTTGTTGCCTTCACATCTTCATGGACTCCCTCTTGGTCGTGAACCAAGTCAAGGGGGAATATGAGGCCTGCGGCGAACATATGATCAAATATCAAGAGTTGGTCGCCGAAATGTGCACAAATTTTAAAGAAGTGCTGATCTAGCAAGTCCCGAGTGAGCACAACTCCCAGACCGATGCCTTATCCAAACTCGCATCGTCAGATGGGGCAGCAGACTTTTCTAACATCTAAATCACTAAATTGGCGAGATCGGCGATCGACAAAAGCCTGGTCGCCACAGTTGCCATCGCCGAAGAGAACTGGATGACTCCGTTCATTGACTACTTGAAGGACGGAACGGTCTCCACCGATCGGGTCAAAGCTCGTCAGCTCCATCTCCGGGCGACCAGATACACCCTCTTGGATGACCGTATTTACAAGCGAGCTTACAGCCTTCCTCTCCTCAAGTGCATTACGTCGTAGGAAGTCCGACTTGTTTTAGCTGAAATCCATGACGGGATCTGTGGGAATCACATGGGAGGGCGAGCCCTCATCCACAAGACGACTAGGCAAGGCTTTTTCTGGACAACCCTGCAAAAGGACGCGATCGCCTATGCCCGATCATGTCACAGGTGTCAAATAATGGGCCCAAACATCAATCTCTCCCCCGAGCAGCTCACCTCTATGTACAGTCCATGGCCGTTCGCCCAATGGGGCATCGACCTCATCAGTCCTTTGCCGACGGCACCGGGGGGATGTAAATTCGCCATCGTGGGGGTCGATTATTTCACGAAATGGGCAGAGGCCGAACCACTCAACAAGATCGGCCAAGATCAAGTAATCAAGTTCATTTGGAAGAACATCATCTCCCGTTTCGGTCTACCTCAGGCTATCATCTCCGACAATGGAAAGCAGTTCGACGGTTTGGAAGTCATGCAATTCTGCGAAAAATGGGGAATTAAAAAGCTGTTCTCGGCCCCTTACCACCCTCAAGCAAACGGGCAGGTTGATTCTGTAAATAAGATCCTCAAGCATACGATCAAGGCCATACTCGAATCCAAGCAAGGGGGCTGGGCGAGCGAGCTCCCGGATGTTTTGTGGTCCTACCGAACGACGACCCGAAACTCAACCGGTGAAACCCCATTCGCCCTCGCTTTCGGAACAGAAGCAGTGATCCCATCGGAGATCGCCGTTCTCAGCTACCGGACTGTGCAACCTTTGGCGGCGGACAATGATGTAGCTCGACGGATCGACTTGGATATGCTCGAAGAACGGCGACTGACCTCGGAAATGAAGAACATGATCCACAAGAGGAAATCCGAATAAAATTTCAATTCAAAGGTCAAGGAGAGAC
This sequence comes from Orobanche coerulescens, assembly GCA_033398695.1. Taxonomy (NCBI): domain Eukaryota; kingdom Viridiplantae; phylum Streptophyta; class Magnoliopsida; order Lamiales; family Orobanchaceae; genus Orobanche; species Orobanche coerulescens. The sequence continues at coordinate 133,392,091 of CM065816.1, read as the reverse complement.
GGTTCCAAGTAGGCGACCTAGTCCTCAAGAAGATCCAGACCCACACGGGAGTGTTTGGTCCGAACTTGGAGGGGCCCTTCAGGATATCCAAGTGGCTAACCAAAGGAGCCTACGAGCTCCAACACCCAAACGGCACTCCGGACCAATATCCCTGGAACGCCGTTCATTTGAAGAAATACTATCAATAAATATACCCTATATTCATTTATTCAATGAACAAAGTGCTTAATGAGATTTTCCAGTTCTCCCCAAATGACTCACTTCGGCAAAACAAACAAAAGGTTACTGCCCAACCAACGTCTCCAAAAAGAGGATGACTCGCTCACCCTCTAAAGTTTGTCATCTAACATGATGAACCTATGCAAGCAATCGCCTCCCCCAGCACAACGTATACTGTCGAGGATCGCCATCTAACATGACGGTCTGAGGTAGAAAAGTGCAGCCATGGTTCTGGAGGTCGATGGAATCGACAGCCCGTCCATGCAAGGTTCCTTAGGGCAGAGCTCGCTCGCCCTTTCGTTTAAATACGAGGCGGGCATAGCCGAAGGACCCTCCAAAACAGATCTGTGGACACGCTCGCCCGCCCTCAAAGGTCCATCATCTAACATGGTGGATCCGGACAATGCGACGCGTCCCTCCCCCGTCACAACGTATGCCCTCGAAGGTCCGTCATCTAACATGTCGGTCCCAGGTGAAAAAGTGCTAACAAGCCGCGGTCGCGGAGTCGATAAATCCGACGGCGCCCCGTCCAAGGACTCCTCCAGGCAGAGATCGTCCGCCCCATCGCTACATTTCGAGGCAAACGTAGCCTATGGAGGACCCTCATAATTAAGTGAGTCGCGAGAAGTAGGTCATCAGACGGAATGTCACTCGCGCACAAGACATGGTCGCGGAGGTCGGTTCCATCGAACTCCACGACTGTGCACGGTTCCTCTAGGCCGAGATGGTCGGCCTTCCTCGAGGAATCTGCAAATTGAAGATCGCTCGCTAAACGATTTATTTTCGTTCCCTTACTTTCACTAAGCAAACAAAAATAAGGGGGAGAATGGAGCTATACATACGACGATCGACTTTGTTCAGATATAGATACGATGATCGAGATTATTCTGAAAGTTACCAGAGTTTAAGTATATCAAGTCATTTGGAGCCGCACATACGACGATCGCTCCTCAAACATTTTTAGATAAAGTCAAATGCAAAAGATTCAGAAAGACGATCGTAAAAACAAAAAAATCAGAGAAGGAGATATTAATTTCATTTCATTGGAAATACAAGTACAGTCGCCCGAAGGCAAAATACAACAAAAGCTGTAAAATTACAAGTCAAAAGTAAAAGCAAGGAAAAATTCAGGGATCGGGGTTCGCTCCTTCGGCAGCAGCAGGCTCTGAACCCCCGTCCTTTGGGGCACCCGGGTGGACAAGGCTATCCGGCAACGGGTACTAGCTCAATTCGACCCCGTGATCCGCAGATAGGTCGAGGATCGGCATAGAAAAAGCGGGCTGCAAATGGTGCTCAAGCACATAGGCCTTGAAGTTGTCAACCAAAGGGCCGACCTCGAGCCCTCCCTTCTTGGCAGCGCGGATTGCGTCAACATAGGCCATGTAATGGGCAAATTCGCTGACGTATTCCACGTTGAGATAGGGATCGGCCTCAGTCGCCTCCAGCTTCTCCCTTAGCCCCGCAATCGTTTGGTTCGCACCCTGAAGCTCGGCAGCCTTGGCAGCCACCTCTCCATTCGACGACGCCAGCTAAACGGTCAACCGGTCGACAACTGCCTTCAGTTCGGCTGCCTCCTTCTGCGCGGCAGCATGCGACCTGCGGGCTTCCGTCATCTGGTCCCGCATCCGGTCGGTCGCCGCCCGGGCCCTCTCAAGCTCGTCGCTCGCCCTCTTATACGCCTCCATGGAATCCTTCTCCATTGCCACGAGCCTGTCGACAAACTCGGCGTTCTGTTTCCGAGCAGCCTCGAGCTCCGCCTGAAGACGAGCAGTGGAGGGTCGCCCCTCATAGTCCTTCACGGCCTGAGCATCCATCGTCGCCGTCTGAAGGGCTAGGGCAAGGGTCGCCTGCATCGCGTCAGTGGATCGCCGGCACGCAATCGCATCCAGATCGATCGTCCAGGCCTTCGGTAGGCCAGCGGAAGCTCGAGCAATATAATGAGGGACATCGCAAGCCTCGCGAGGAGATCTGCTCGCGAGAAAGTCCAGCACCATCGGCGAGCAGTTCGGGTCGGAGCGACGGACCCTGCACTAAGAACAAAAGAGTTAGTATGTTTCCTACACAAGTGACATAAATCGACAGAGCGACCAGGCTTACCTTTCGACCTTATCTGGGTCGCAGTCGAAGAACGGCCTGCCACGCGGGGTCTCGGCATCGGGGGTCGCCATGGCCTGCAGGAAGGCCGATGAGGGCTTGGACCCCTCCGCCATTAGAATCACAGAAAGTGGAGGCGCGGCGATCGGCGGCACCTCGGTAGGTGCGTCAGCAGTAGCAGACGCCGAGGGCTCCTCCGCCTTCCGTCTCTTGCGGTTCAGCCGAAGTCCCTCCTCCCAAGTTTCTTGTTCCTCTGCGATCGGCTCCAGGTGAGGCCTCGCCTCCGGGGCAGTTCGGAGCGTCACAGGGGGAGCTCGACTCATCTTCTTCCCTTGGCAAAGGCGATTCATGATCCCGGGGTTCGACATAGCAACCTCTGTTGGGGGCTCTAGGAAGCGAGGGAAACGAATTTCTGCAAAGAAAGCGATCGACAAAAAGTTAGCCACCTTCAATTAAAGTTGATCGTCAGGCAAAAGAAGATCGTAAATATTTGTACCTGGGACCCTTAGGTGGAGGGGGAAACGAAACAACCGAGTGGACAACCAGTGAGCTTCGTTGTTGATCCGGCGAGCGTCGATATGACTATCTGGAAGACTGCGTATTCGCTCCCAGACGATCGCAAAATCAAAAGGTAGATCGCCTGCTGCCGGAACAAGGGTACCTGCAAAAAAAAGCCAAATTAGATCAGTTCAGGATATATCCGAATGAAGGGAGAGTCAAAACCCTTACTCGGATTCCTCTCCCGGAAGCCGGTGGGGATATCCAACTCATCGGTGGGATTGTCACTCGCGGCCGATTTCCATGCACCGCCGACCCAAAACCACTTCGTCAGGTCACCTCGGACCTTGTTCGACACCCCAAGAATCACCCGGCCCGAGCGACCTTGAATGTGGTAGCCGCCAACGGGACCCTTCTGAGCCGTCAGCTTAAAGAGATAGTTCATCTCCAGCACGGAAGGAAGACGGAACAGCCGGTGACCGGCAAACAGAGTAAAGGTGCAAATGATCTGCAACCAGGCGTTCGGCATCAGTTGGAGCGGCACCACGTTCCAAGCGGTCAACAAGTAGGACACGGCGAACGGCAGTGGGAACGACAGTCCGGCCCCCATGATCGACTCATTAACGGCGACCATACCCTCAGGAGGTTGGTCGACACGTTCATTCTCGGCGGGCACATAAAAGGAATCATCAGAGAGAACATGGAATTCCGCCCTCCAACGAACCAAATCTTTCCTGGTCGCCATGCTTTTAATCTGGCCAAGGGACCACGGGGAGCGGCACGTGGCCCGGAACAGCGATCGCCTTTCAGGCTCATGGGGATGGGCAACCGAGTACTTGCGGAAATTAAACTTGAGATTGGGGCCTGCCAGTTTCTCCATAAGGTCGGCAAAGTCTGAAAAGGCATTGTCGTACGCACTATTTTGCTCCCAGTATGCTTTCACTGACGCCTCTTCTTTGGTCAGCGAGCACTTTCGCTCCGCCTCTGCGGACCTGGCCGCATCAGCTTCGTTGAAAAGTTCCTCAACCTCCGCGGGTTCAATATGGAATTCTGCGGAGGTTGAAGACCCGGCGGCAGAGGTGATATCCGTCTCAAACACCTTTGATACTCCTCCGGACATCTATGAGAAAAAAGAAAGGGAAAAGAAAAGAAGTTTTTTGTTTCTTATATAAAGAGTCTAGTCGAACGACGCTCGGCAACTCAAATCTTCAGAAGAATCAGGCGTTACTTTTCTTCTCAGGCGAAATGCAAATAAGTTGTAACCCAGAAACCCTACCCCCTTTTATAGGCGAGAGCGGGGACTTCTGGGCAATTAAACAGAATCTCAGGGTCCGAAGCACAAAGGTCGGAAAAGATCCGCATTTAATGCCGCCCTCGAATCCCGCGTGCACGTCGTTTCGAGGGCACGCCAAACGACAAATCTGACAAACCGTCGGACTCCCCCAACAGGAACGCGACACGTGCCCCAGTGATGTTTCAAAGTACGCTTTCACTTCCCGCTCTTTTCCGCGACCGAGTAGGTCGTCCAAATTTCAAAATCAAAGGGATGAGTGGCTCTTTTTCAGAAGACGGTCATCTATTCCGTAAAGGGATATGTCGCTCATCTAAATCAAGTGATCGCCAGTAGAACCACCTCACCCCACCTCTCCAACATCTGAGCGAGCTGGGGGGCAATTGTTGTGCGGCGATTAATATGCCCCAGCGGCGATCGGCACAAGGGCCGAGCGACCAAAGCCAGCATCAGATGAACCAAGGCAGACTCGCCAACGAAGGTTCCAGATCAAGACCAAGTACCGAGCGATCGACATTCAGGGCGATCGTCTCTTGGCACCTAGCGATCGACCCTAGTGCCCGAACAAGGACGACCGTCTTATGCCACATGTAAGGCCGACATCCGTCAAAGTCTATGAAGACCGAATCTCGGATGAAGACCCATGTGCAGATCCGCAAAAGGTGCCGCCAGATAAGGTTTTTTGACTCCAGCCCATCACCAGCTGTAGACGACAAGGACAACCTCACCTACCAACATACCCACCGAAAGGGTCTAAGGTGGGACCTCCCAAGACATCGATATGAGACGCATGTTGTCTTGTCATTGGTTCGCACATCTGGCTGCCAGTATTAGTTGCCGACTTTAAGGAAACCGACCCACATGATGAGACGATCGCCCGTTTATTATAATACAGGAAAGGCGATTGCCCGTTTGGGATCAAGACATCCCAACTACCTCCTCTTCTATAAAGAAAAGACTTCCATCGCAGGAAAAATAGCTAAATTCACACAGTTGAATCCTACAGCTAAAAACACAGCACTTCATCTTTGTTACAAGAACTCACAGAGCATTAACTCTTGTTCTTCCGGCAATCACCAGCACTCAAGAGCAAGATAACTAGGGTCATTACACTCATTGTAATCGTACTCCAACATTAATATTTGTACTCTAAAGCAGTATTCGTATTAATAATATCTCACGAGAGCATTCAAGCCCGGGACTAACAACCCCGGCAATTCTTGTGTTATTTACATTCCTTCGTACGTGCTCTCGCATTTTGTTTGTTACTCACCCGTAGCCATATCCAGCAAACCATTACGTATAATATTTTGGGTAACAACAACAGAGAACTTCATCTTAGAGAAGTTACATCAGAGAATTCCGACATCAGATAAGGATGATTGTATGAGATCAGATGAGTGATCAGCCAAGTAATCCAGTCTACGTCAGCATGCGTTGAAAAGTCAATAATCACGGAAAATCACATGCAGGCGTAGAGAGACAGACTGGAGAGATTCTCGGAAAGTAATAAATTAAAATATTCATCGAGACCCACCTCTGAAGACTTTAAGCATATTATAATCTAAATATTCGGCTATACAACGTGAAAGTATTCACAACGGTCGAAAATGGATTAAAATAAGGGAATCCAGCCTTGCAACGTTCGGGAAGAAAAACAAAGAAGTCTATTTCTCCAACGGATGGATTTGTTACAGGAATTGCAACGGCTATGAAGGAAGCTCAAGGATCTACATCTATATATACCTGAAGATTTGAATTGATCCAAGTACGATGCGAACAACACTTACAAGCGAACAAAGCAATCAAAGCGAACAAATAGCATCGTGAAGAGCAAGAGTTCAAAGTTCTTATTTGAAAGAAGCTCTTAGTTGGAGAAGACAAACTACTTGTGTCTTTAAACCTGAATTCGGGGTACTTTCACGGGTTGAAGTTTGCGAGACTGATAGGCATCCAAGGATTTTAGATCAAGAGGTGTTAGGCAGTCAAAGGAGTTGCAACGACGGGATTTCCACTGGCTGGAAGTTGTTGTAGCTAAGGAAGAATCACTGTAATATTTATCACTGGAATAGAATTATACTGAGTTCATCTCCAACTGGTTTGGAGAAAAGTGTATTAGTAGAAGATTACCCCACCTCTGAGATCACTATAATTGCCTGCGTGTTTTACTGCTTTAATCATCATACTTACCTGCTGCATACATACTTACTGTTCCATTGTTTAGTTATTTGCTTTCGGCATCAGCTGACTTCTGCATACCTGTCTACAAACGACTTTAAGTCATGTGTACCTATCAGCTGAGAAACTCCTAACCCTTCGTGGAAAAAGAGTTTCAATAAGTCTATTCACCCCCCTCTCTAGACTTATTCCTGGCGACTTGTGACCTACAGCACCCGAATCAAAAAGCACACTGACAGGATGAGACTGAATATGAACAGTACCTGTGGCTATGGTGGCGGCTGGATCATCAACCCTCCTCATCTCATAAACACGCGGATGGGCGGAACCGACACTGGAAGCTCCCCCTCTAGCGGGCTGACCCCGACCACTCCCTAGACTGGCACTCGGCGGAGACTGGGAAGCAAATGACCCCTGGTTTACGCTCGGTTCCCTAGGAACTGGGAAGGAAGCCTGGGCACCAAGAGTTCTCTCTCTATCAGCACAGAAAGCAGCCTTGTGGCCTAGCTGGCCACACTTGTTACACGTCAGCAAAGGACTCAGACAATTACAATTGTGTGGCCCAGTCGGCCACAGTTAAAACACTTCGCATCATGAGAAGGAGTACCGGTAGCCCCGCGGAAATCCCCAGTAGAACGAGCTGGACCATCACCAGCGGGAAAGTTAGCAAACTGAGTTTTCTGCTGATCTCCCCCCTTGTGGCCCGAAAAATTTCCGACAGACTTCTGTTTCTTGCTCTCACGAGCCGCCTCACTGACCGTCAGAGACATATCATATGCAAGAGCTCTACTTTGATAATCCTTTAAGGTGGTGTAGGCGATCCCAGACATGTAGTCACGAATCTTCAGTTTCATCCGTCTGGAAAAGTGGAAAATCTTGTCGCTATCCTCTATAACTTAGGTCTTCACGAAGCCCAACTCCCGGTTGTAATCAGCAATAGCCTGAGAAACAGGATTATCCCAAGGCTGGGCATCATAAAAAGCATGGACTCGAGCCTGCTTAAGTGGCCACGAGCAATATTCGGTCTCCATCAGGTCCTTGAACTCGACCCATGAAGCAACATGGTCCTTGGGCTCAACAGCCTCCCACCACTCAGTAGCATTCCTAGTGAGAAAGTACTGGTCAATAAGGACCTTGCGATCCTCGAGGCAGTTGGTGGCAACAAAGACCTTGGATATCTCCTTGATCCACCCCTCCCAGCCAATTGGGTCTGAAGCCCCCGAAAACTTAGGAGGATGTATCTTGATGACATCCTGAAGCCAACGATCTGCTCCGCCCCCGAGTAACATGGGCCGGAGTCAGATTCTGAACCGCCTGAGCTATCGTAGCCATTTGGTTCACCATTTGTTGCATCACATCTGCAACACCAAGATCGGCACCACCACCGATTGTGCCCTTCTGAGTAGCACTATGGCTCTGATGACCATCAGTACTACCAGCCCCAGAATTGTGTGACGTGGCCGCCTCACTGGCTGCCCCACGTCCCCGACCGCGTCCACGACCACGGCCGCGACCTCTACCTCGGCCTCTCCCAGCATCCATACTGAAGATAAGAGGTAGCAATTGCAATACGATGGTAAGTATGAGAGGAAAAACAGTCACAGTTCAAGAATCGGAAGTATGATACAGGGAAACAAGGAATCGAGTAAGGAAAACTTACGAGCACTGGAAGTACCGAGATGATGGTAGCGGGGTGACAATGTGCAAAACAAAACACAACTAGACCCAATTAACCGACAAGCCTAGGTATCCATAAACCTAGTGCTCTGATATCATTTTCTGTAACACCCACAAGAAATCCCGGGAATGTAATAGTGCCGTGGACCCTAGTTGGGACCCACCAGGATAGGTAATCAACTTCACTCGTCGACTAACGGAGTCGACGCAATAAAACCACATCACAAAGACGCAAAACAATACAAATCTACCCGGTTTGACCAGTAAATCAAGCAACACAATATTCCAATGAAAACATAATGGACAACTCAATACACTTTGCAAAAATCAAAAGTCCCTAGGTATTCGAGTACGTCTATTAGTTCAAATGTTGGAAAACAACCATATTGAAATAGACAACGGAAAATAAGGAAACTCTTTTGCACATGTCAACAACCCTGGCCAGCATCCTCGTCTATCCAAATGCCCACTCATCCGGCTGAACATAACCTGAAATTCATAAAATGAATTTCCCCAAGAAGGGTCCCCAAATGGGTTAGCAATTACGCTAGTACAAGTAACCAAATGAACAACTTACACCTTACACATATAGTCAAAGCATGCAGTTCAGAAAACATCAGTTGAAACACATATTTCCGGAAATTACATAATCCAAAACCTGTAGTGGTGAAAAGCAAAGCTCGTCGATCCACCCCTCCGTGGACCCCTACCGAGACCCCGTCGGATCTAACCCGCAGTGAGCATACACACGCACCCATCATTCAGGCAATAATATCATGTTAAGAGTGTAAGTTCATAAGAGTACTTGCCTCGGTCAGTAGATGATGACACGAACGGAAAGGAAGAATCAAACATGACCGCTAGGAACCGACGAACTCGAACCTAACGATTCGAAGAATACAATCACAACCATTTCTAAACGATTATGGAAATGGAATACACCCGAAAACCCAACTACGATTCATGTAAGTTCGTACAAAAACAACGACGAGGATGGATCGCAACCGAACTCTCTTGATTTCCAAAATATAACGGACTTACCATGAACTCGTAGAGAAAACAAGAATACCATCATGATTAATCGTATACAACAAGAATTAATCAACGATACGGAACGAATCAGACGAAATCTCAAAAACCCCAAATTTCCCAAAAATAGGGTTCTAGGAGATTACCTTGGATTAAGGATGAATAACAAGTGTTGGTGTTGTTAATCCACACCAAGAACTCAAGGAAAATGATCTCTGAAGTGATTAGAAAGAGAAATTGCCCCAAATCTCCCTTGGAGTCGTCGGCCGCGGAGAGAAGATGAAATGAGAAAGAAATGGTGAATCTGGTCAACTCTCTGGTTTTTATAACCAGAGAGACGCAAGGTGCGCTAACGATAAAAGTTAGCGTGCGCTACCCAGCCAAAAACTAGTCCAGAACCTACGGTTATGGCCCGTTAGCGTGCGCTACCAGAGGATAGCGTGCGCTAACATCCCCTTAGTAGCGCACGCTATCGGGCCATAGCGTGCGCTACCTGGACACCCGGCCGAGTCCAGAAACATTATGCCCAATACTGGAATGCCAGATTAGCGCGCGCTACCGGACCCAGTGTGCGCTAAATCCAACCATAGCGTGCACTAATATACACATGTAGCGTGCGCTAAGTTGTTCGTCCAGAGAGCAGAAACAACACACTGCCTCTGCTGTACTTGCGTCGTTAGCGCGCGCTACCAAACAAACGTAGCGTGCGCTACGCAACAACGATTGCGTGCGCTACACAAAAATAGTAGCGTGTGCTATCGAGTGCAGATAGCAGCACAGACAGCACTCAGGGATGAAAAACAGCGAATTCCATCTCGGATGAGAACAACGCGCATCTGACACCAAACAACGAACCGAATGAGACACACGAACAACAGATTGAGTCAGAACCAAAACGCTAAAAGAAAACACGATTCCGACTAACCGAGGTTACAAAAAAACTACAACATTAGTAATCACCCCAAAACTTTGGGAAATTACAAAATGGCCCAAAACATCCGAAACACACGATACATGATCGAAACAACAAACGAAAGCTCACAACATGCATAACAACATGATACGGACCTACGGCAACCCCGAAATGGTGGTTCCGAACAACGATTACGAGAATCGAACGAAATAGCGACGGAGATGGCATTAAACACGGAATTTAATAAAACAAGTCCGAAACAAGCTCGGATGACAAAAGTCCAGTATTAAATATTCTCGAAATATCAATACGGTTACAAGCGAGTTTCTAAAAATGAAAAATATACCAAAAATGAAATACTGGGAAAAGAAAAATGCGGATATTACAGTGCATACATCTGACAAATAGCTCTGACGATCAAGATAAGAAAGAGCGGTATATTTCCTAAGCATACTATGCAATAAACTTCCAAAATCATACAGCTTATTGTATTTTTAGCTTCTAAGTTGTTTACTGTATACTCTGTGGCCAACAAGTGGTATAAGAGCGGTTGATTCTAAAAAGAATCAGTCGATTTTTAACCGAATCAGATCCACAAATCACTAGCTTTTGAAAACTTTGTTTTATACTTTCATCATTTATCTTATGTATAAGATGGACTTCTCTATGATAAATAAGGTTCCTATGTTTTCCATTAACGAATTTGATGACTGGAGAATTATGATGGAAGCCCATCTTGCAGCCATGCACGAAGAAATCATTTATGTCATCCAGAAAAGATTATGAAGGTCAACACAGCCCCAAGAATGGAAGGGCAACCCTATGCTGAGATGCTCGAAAAGGAGCGCGATCAGTGGAGAATTGATGAGCGCAAGCGTGCTAACCTGTACCAACATCGCCAAGAATGCACTATTTATCACTCTCGACAAAGGCACATTCTACAAGGTAAAGAGCCGTCAGATAACCAAGTAAATCTGGGAGAAACTCAAGCTTATTTTCAAGGGTACTGAGCTCTGAAAAGAAAATAAAATTTCTAAACTTACTCACCAATTTGAGTCTTTCAAAATGAAGCCTACAGAAATGCTTGAGGAGCTTGACCTCATATGTACCGGCATTGTCGGTGAACTTGAATCATTGGATAGTGTATACCCAAAAGAAGAAAAATCTGAAAATATTTAGATCACTCCCTGCACGATGGGACATAAAAACCCCAGCTATGCGTGTGCCCTGTAACTTAAATGATATTTCAACTTTTAATCTCTTTTCTGACCTAAAGGCATTTGAGTATGACATAAACAAGAGAGAGAAATCTGAAGAGTCACATGCCAAGAATACATCACTGGTTGTTGTATCTGACAGGAGACATAGTTCAGCACCCAGCACATCCAAGTCAGCACATAAGGCAGCAGACATCGACGATAACATCCTGTCGCAAGACGAAATGGCCTTGCTCATGCACAAGTTCAAGAAATTCATCAAACGGTCTGGAAAGACTCCATACAGGCCCAAGCCTTTTAACAAGGTAAGCTCTGAATCCCTTTCACCTATGCTATAACTGTAGGAAGCTAGGACATTATGCAAATAGGTGTCCACATCCAAAAGTGCAAAAGTTTCCAGAAGCTGAGCAACAGGAAAAGAATGAGAAAAGACGTGCTTGGAGAAACAAGCTTAAGGCCCTGATTGGTGAATCAGAAGCCTAGCCCGCATCGGGCAAGATCGAGGAGTGCCTACAAGCAATTACTGACAGTGACTCCTCCAACGATGAAATGAAGGATAAAGCATACATGTGCTTTATGGCCAAAGAAATACAGGATGATGATGACCGCGATGATCAAGTAAGTTCAAATTCAACTATCCTATCTAGGCATCACATACTTTTGAAAACATAATGAAGTCTATGTTGAAAAAACACCAGGGTTTATCAACACTAAAAGCCAAGACCTAGTATACAGGATACAGAAAGATCTGTATGGATTTAAGCAAGCACCTAGAGCTTGGTATGAAACTCTGCTCCTGTATCTAATCAACAATGGGTTTAAGAAAGGCGCAGTGGACACGACCCCTTTTAAGATACAAAAAGGTGATGATATTTTAATGATACAAATATATGTCGATTATATTATATTTGGTTCAACTATCCTCGCTCTGTGTCAAAGGTTCTCTCAACTCATGCAAAGTAAATTTGAAATGAGTATGATGGGAGAACTTAGCTATTCTATAGGATTGCAGGTTAAGCAATTGCCTACAGGAGTATTCATCAACCAAGAAAAGTACAGCAAGGAGCTGCTCAACAAAGTCGGGATGAACAACTCCAAATCCTCATCCACCCCCATGAGAACTTCCACGCAAATTAGTGATGATGAAGCTTGAAAGCCGGTTGATCAATCACTCTACGGAAGCTTATAGGCTACTCCTGTACCTAACGGCTAGTAGACCCAATATCCAGTTTGCAGTAGTGGTGTGTGCTCGGTATCAGGTAGCACCTAAGGAGTCACACTTAACCACAGTCAAATGAATCCTTAAGTACGTAAAAGGAACAATCGATGTAGGATTGTGGTATCCTAAGGAACAAGGATTCAATTTGGTGGGCTACAACGACTCGGATCTTGGAGGCTGTAAGTTGGATAGGAAGAGTACAAGCGGTAATTGTCACTTTCTTGGACCTAGACTTGTGTCATGGTTTAGTAAGAAGCAATTGGTCAACTCACTTTCTACAGCTGAGTCGGAATATTATAACGCTGGAAGTTGTTGTACGCAGATTTTGTGGATGTAATAGCAGTTACAAGATTATGTAATCACAGACCAAGTCATATGATATCCACTTTAATTAATTGTACACTCAGAACAAGTCAGATCTTACTGTAGGAAAAAAAAGAAGGCATAAAACCTCCCTACAGCTGACAAGTGCATTAATAGAGGGGAAATACAATACGATCCATGAATACAGTATTAATCCAAATATTGCTGTAAGAATTGAATCTTGTATGTACCTTTAAGGGGGAACGCTGTATTTTCGTGGATACAGCACATACGCGTAAGATATCAATTAATATTATAATAAATCTTATTCGTACACTTTCTCACAGTAAATAGTTTTAAGTCCACGTGCTCTGCCTAAATTTAAAACGTTTTATTCTATAATAGTTTTAAAGACACCGGGGCTTTTCTGCCTCAAATACCGCGATTTCAAAATTAAAATAGTTGTTTCGTGCAATAGTGGAAGACGAACTGTCAGAAGTGGGATCGGTCATCATTTCAAAATCGATGGATTAGACGTACAAGTTACATCTGAATCCATTCTGTACGTTCTTTCAAAGCCGGTTCCCATCCCTTAAAACAGACTGTTCACTATTAACCTAATCCTCCCTGCACCCTATAAAAGGACAATACTTTGCTCTCATGGACTCTTTACACTTTTTCTGCATATTAATGAGTCTTAAGCAACCTGTCTACATACTTTCTACAATCTTTTTGTTTAAATCACTGTTACTAAACCTCTATACTCTTGAAAAATGTCTACCTCACAGACATATTCTATCTCATTGAAGAAGAAAGAGACCATTATTGATGGGCGTATCTTCGCCAGATTTGTTGTTATGGAGAGGATTTCCTTTGAAGGAGAAGATGAAGTCGGAATGGAACTGGTTGTTGCAAGAGTGAAGCAACAAGCCCTGCACCGCCTGTAAAGTCACCATGCTGATACCTATGGTGAGGAGGTAGTAGAGGAATTCCATCTGGACGTCTCCTTTAAATACTCCTCGTAGAGTAAAGGCGCTGAAATCACGGATATCATTGGGACTGTGCAAGGGATTGAGATCTTCGTGAACAAGGATCTTCTGGAGAAGATCTACAAACTGCCTTCGGATGGCCTGAAGATGGAGGAACTGGGTACATTTGGGTCTGAAATCTTACTATCGGAATACTGGAAGTTGTTCACTGGCACTTCCGTAGCCACCAACGTCCATCCTTCTTGCATAAAAAGAACTTCACCCTCCCATATGTCTACTTACGTGATTTTTGTTGTCGTGTTGTTGAGAACCAGATTGGTGCATTTGAAATGTGCACCAACTTGAGATTCAGAATGATGGTCGCCATCATGTCTGGTGAAAAGGTAAATTGGTGCCAAATAATTTTGAAACATATCCAAGAAGAAGCTTCTAAGCCTGAATCTTCCAAGAATTTATTTGGCCTAATCCTGATCACATTCTCACTCGTTGCGGAGTGAGACAGTTAGCCGATGCCAAGAATATCGACACGGGAAATTCATCGGAGGAATCCGACCCATCGTCTTCAATAAATGACCTCTTGTTGCTAGCAGGACCAACTCTCACAGGATGCCCACTTTGAGGGACCCGAGGGACGTTACATTGAAAACCTTGGATGATGGGAAGAAAAGGAAGAGAAGTATTCCCGACAGCAGCTCTCCTAAAGCTATCGAGAAGAAAATAAAGAAGACCAAGAAGTCTTCTAAGGTTGAGCCTACGGTGATTACAGCGGTCACTGTAGAAGTCCCATCAACCGCCCCTATTGCTGAAACTCTCCCACAGGGCACAACCCCTATGGAAGAAACAGTTACTGCTCGAACGGCAAATCCTGAGCCTATGACAGCTATGACGGATAATCAACTGTTTGCCAAGCTGGAAGGATCCGGTGAATCGTCAGCCCCTTTGGATCCAAAAGCCGCAACTCCAAACAGGGCACCCACCCCTGTACGGAGTCCCTCTCGCCACAGGGTACCGACCCCTGTTAGGGATCCCTCTCCACAACAGACTCCCATATCGTTGAGGATCCTAACCGGATAGTAGATCCCACTACTGTGCAGAGTCCCTCTCCCCACCAATATTATTAATAAGACTCTCCTCCAGGTCCAAATAAAGGAAGCCTATGAGCGCTTCAAGGTTTGGAAATCCTATAGGGTCGCCCCATACGACACCCTGTATAATTGGGAGGACTAGAAAAATGAGGAGTTATTTGCATTGGAGGTCACGGACACCCAAAACATCGAGGTCCTGATCCGCTGGGAAGATCACTTTTGCCTTAAGCTCATCTTAGATTACTTCATGGCAAAAGAAAAGGCCAGACTAAAAGGGAAGTCATAGTCCGGTGACAAGGCTCCTTCCATAAGCCACCACTTTGACCCAGATTCTGACGATGATGATGATGCCTTACAGGCAGGTCTTTTTATGAGCCGATGATAGGCTTGGGAAGGAAAAATGGCCAACTTTCAATCCCAATAGGGCTAGGGGCATCTGATAAACAACAGTCCCCGCCCCCGCAACAAGCAGTAGCTCAAGAACAAAAACAGGGGGAATCAGTCCCCCATGTCATCATTAAAGAACAAGCTACTTCTCCTATACAGGAAGCCCATCCTGTACAAGAAGAAGACAAAGCCCCCCGCACCGTTCGCCGAGAGAAATCAGTCCCTCCTTCGGAACAGGCGGAAACTGAGAGTCGGTAGGAGGATTCAGTCTCTCATGTAGTTACGACTACTGAAAATCAACCAAGACAGGAAGAATCAGTCTCTTTTGTCTACCAGATAGGTCAACCTTCTGAAGCCCCTACTTCCGTACAGGTTCAATCTCCTCTCTCTATAGGTTCCAAATCCGAATCTGATGGCGATTTCCTCCCTGACGACAAACCATGGAGACCTCATCATAACGTGGTTCTTAGACAGCTCGAAGAACCAGAAGACTCGAAGATTGTGCGCCCTGACTTTCCGCACAACGAAGAATGTATTGAGCAATTGCAAGCCATCGGTCAAAAAATTGTATTTCTTCAGAATGCCATCAAGGCCGTGTATGATGTTGGAAAAGAGTTAGAACTGGATGCGCGAAACTACTCAGGACGAGATCCCGGAGCTGAAATCGGCCATAAATGATGTGGAAAACGCGTTTTGCCTAATGCCAACAGCATTTTGGCAAGCTCTGAACCAACTAAAATAGCGTCAGGAGGAGATCCTGAGGCAAGAACAGAAAAAGCTCCGCGTAGCCGAGGCCAAAACGGTCGCCGCCCTTGAATAGACCGTCTCTGAACTAACTTACCGCGATCACAAGATCGATGATCTGACTACAGCGGCTGGGAGATTGGTCGATAGCGTCAATGATCTAAAGACCCAACAGGACGAATCAATGAAACTACTTAGGAAAATTCACGGCAAGGTCTTGGATCTTGATGATGCCAAAAGGGGGAAGAGTCCAGAGAGGCTTCCAGAAAATGGAGGCTGGAGAAAGAAAGAGAAATGGAGGCTGCATTGGAAGAAAGTGTTGCCACTGCAATCGGACGGCTGGCCGAACCAGGGCCAAGTCAAAGAGCAAGAGGATACAGGGTAATTGGTTCTCGACGTAAGTTCCAGGACCCCGACCACCCATGGAAGAGTCTGTGCGTAAACCCACTGAGATTTTGCTACCAACAGACCAACAACCTTCAGTAGAGGATTTGAAGAACTGGAAGAAAAATGAACCGATGAGATACTTTTGTAATCTCATTAGGGAATCTGCCATGTTCAATAGATTTAAAACTCTAGAGGATGCCGCCAACGAGTTCTCAAGACTACTGGCAGAAGGAAATCTTTCGTTACAGCTTAAGATGAAGTCCAAACAACAGAAAGGTGAACGGGTCACTCATCCAGAAGATTTGATCCTTGCCTACGACCTTTCCCACGAAGGACGAAGTAATTATAGGGATCGAGGCAATGACTCCTTAGTTAACAAGTGGAGTGGAACCGATCATGATCCCGCTCGAAAGTCTTTGAAGCACTCTCATTATAGGAACTAGCTTGTATCGGTTATACGTTGTATTTCTTTCTACTGTATGCTCATCGATGCAATATTTAGTTATTCTTGTATCTTTCAAGTCATGTAATTTTCCCAATCATCAATAAAATATGATTTCTTGAAAGATTACAGCTCGTAATCTACTCTTACTATTTTTACTGTTTTGATTACGAAGTATTGATATATTTCAACAAGTATGAACTTGTTAATCCACAAGATGTAAGAACTTGTCTGCGAACAGTTCATAAATTAAGTTGTATTCAATCTAGATTACATTTTTTAAGATTGTGCCTACGCGCTAATCATAAGTTAAGTTGTAATATACTTAGTCCGGTAGGATTTTTATTTTAGAACTTGCCTGCGAGCAGTTCAAATTTCTAGACTGTCATGAAGATCATATCTTTCGAACATAAGACTTGAACACAACCTCTCTATATCTAGATGAAGTTTTGGTATTATGAAAAAGGGGAATTGTTAGGATGAATACTCTTATTTTGATAATCCCCATCGTACAACAAAGAAGTCTTCAGTCAGAATTTCGCTAAGTATGGAAGTTGTTAGGAAACTCCATACAGCCCATCCATACAGCAAGAGATCTTATACAGAGTCCAATCCTACAGAGCCTATATCTTCATACAGCATAAGTTAAGAATGTTGGATACAGCAGTCTGACTGTAGGAGTTTTACTTAGAAAAAGTAAAACACATCCAACACGACTGAAGAATAGCTTTAAACTGTTGTGAGATAAACTTTTTTTATTCATAAAGTATTCACGGTTAAAGCAGCATTTATTGATGATAAGACAGCATTTAATGCGGCCGAAAGAGAACAGTCTGAACGCGCTGAAGAGCATTTAATGCAAAATCAAAAAGAATGTCTGAAGCATTAAATGCGAGCTGCCTTTAATTTAAACATTCTGCATCTGCCAATCAGAGACGTCTAAATCTCACCAACCGTCTAATAGCTACATTTATAACGGATCTATTTCCAAGGTTATAAATAGCCCCAAGCAAGAAGACATTGCTCACTTGAACACTTACTCTCGTGCATACATCTGACAAATAGCTCTGACAATCAAGCTAAGAAAGAGCAGTATATTTCCTGAGCATATAGCAGTATCTAAGTGAAGAAATATACAAAGTCCTCAACGCAAAAAACACAACATACAGCAAACCCTCGTCAAAGCATACAACTGCTCTTTGAACTTATTCTACCATCTTTACTGTTGAGATCATCCTTACCCTGTGTGGACTAAGTCCTTGCTAGTTCCGACCTGTGTAGGAAGAATATCATTGAAAACGAAGCTTCGATCTGTATGATAAGAAGCAAGTCAAAAGAGCTGAAGTCAATCTGTGTGAACGTCCAAAGTTGTGGTCCCTGTATCAATCTATGTGAACGATACAGAGACAGGTTTAATTAAAGTCATGTAGTTGTGTATGTAGTGATTTTAATAAGCGTTTTACTCCTGTATGGAGGACCAGTGGATGTAGAGGGGTTTACCTCGAACTACTTATATGTGTGTGTTTTTCGCTTTCCGTCCTTACTGTTTTCATTCATAACTGTAATTTATAGTATACATTATGAAAACCCTGTAAGCATCAAGCAAGTAGGAGAGTACCTAGTTGTTGTACTTACAACAACTCACTATTAGACTTCTGCTACGCAATTAACTTCAAAAATCATATAGCTTATTATATTTTTACTTTCTAAGCTGTTTATTGTATGCTCTATGGCCAACAGTATGGTGCAAATACTCATATTACATGAATAAAGTAGTAATCATATTATATGAATTTAATAGTACTCGTTTGGACGGGTACATGAGTTTTCGTGTACTCATTAGATAAAGTACATGATAACTAGTGTACTCATACATATTACATGAGTAAAATACTACTCATGGTATATGAGTAGAGTAATACTCATTTGACTGAGTATGTAGTACATGTACACTCATTTAAACGAGTGCATACTTACTCAGATATTTATAATTCTTATTCACGGAAGACTTGAGCATCAGATACTTGCACTCAAAACAATACTTCATCCCATTGTAGTAGGGGCTGAGTAGGCCAGCTTATTGACCCTTCAAGACTGCAAAGCCCGTCAATGCCCAGCTATCGATGTGTGGCGTGCGGTTGAGGTGTTGGGCAATGACTGTAAATTTCCGTTTGTTTTTTTTCTTTTTCTGTCCAACTTTCATGTTTTTATTTCCGTTTGTTTTTCTTTTTCTTGTTTTTTTTCTTTTTCTGTATGTTGTTGTTGTTGTCCTTGATCTCGTTTGTTGGGGGTCGAAGCCTATATGTAAGTCATTTGTGTTTCTCTAACAATATATGTTTTTTCCTATTGTCCGATCAGTTTATGTAGGGTGGCCATGGGCCAGGCCTGAATGGGATAGGCTGAGGTTCCCAGCATAGGACCGGCCCACTGGTAGGACGGACTCGGCCAGGTTGGGCCTGAATTAGAAGCCTGTAGTTGTTCATACATGTAAAGAACTAAAACATGACAACACTATAATAATACGATATGATGAATCTTCTCTTTCCTTTTTTCGCCCCCATGTCGACTTGGAAAATGGAAAGATTTGATTGTAGCCCACTGAGCTAGCGCGGGTCGGGCTTGGGCACCCTGTTTCATTTAAAAAAAATATTATAATTAAATTATAAAAATAATTTTAAAAAATCTATTCCCACTTTCAAAAAACATATTTTAAATTTAGAAATTGTTAACATTAAATTAAAAAAATATCATAATTAAATTAAAAAAATAATTTTAAAAAATCTATTCCCACTTTCAAAAAACCTATTTTAAAGAATCTGATTTAAATTTAAAAATATATGTTAACATTGCATTAAAAAAAGTAATTGTAAGATTAGATTCTTTTGAAACTTAATACTCGGTTGTGGGCTTCGAATGGGTTGGGCTGGCTGGCTGGGTGGGCCGTGGATGGGCCGGGGTTGGGCTAGGGGGCTTAGGATGGCCTGGACTTAGGCTGACGGGACAAAGCCCGGGACTGCCACATCTGCATCGGGTTTGGCCACGGGTGTGGGTCGGGCTGACCCGCCGAACTTGTGGGCCCTGTTGGGAAAAATCAGTTTTAATTGATTTTTTAATGACCAAAATATTTAATTTATGTGAAATTAAATAGTCCAAGATTAATCTACCTCCGGAGTAGATAATCGTAATATATCTAATTTCTCAAAATTGATTTCCAATAGTGCGAAATAATGAATGAAGTTAGCCATTTGAAAGTGAATCTTGAAATGAATGGGAATATGAAGAATCACATCCCACATTGGATATGTGATGAAGGTTAATACACTTAGTAAAGTGAAGAGAGTTGGATAGTGTACAATATGACAAAGACTGTGCTCCTAGACTTGGAGTTGACTAGACCATACATGCGCGCCCGCTAGCCCGTCCGGCCGGCCGACGCGGCTCGGGCTCGGGCTCGTGGATCGTGGACCTTGGACCTTGGATCTTGGTTCTTCGCAATTGGTCTTTGGGGTGGTCTTTGGGTCTTGGGCTTGGGCTTGGGCACGAATATTAATTTTTTTGGCGCCAAGAAGACCTGAATTTTAAACGTTCGAACTCCTCCTGTTGTGACTGTTGAAATGAAATGGTTAGTTACAGTGCAGTGAATGTGTGTATTAAACCCGTCTTAATACAACAGTTTTATGGTCATAAAATCTATCTTAATGCTGTAGTTTTATGGTCATAAAACCTATCTTAATACTGCAGTTTCGTTTGTCTTAATGCTTGAGTTAATACCCTGCAAGATGAAGAGGCCTATATATACCGGTGCATAATAGGCTGCATAACATCCATTATATCATCTCCCATACTCGAAATTTTCAGAAGCATACATACACTCATACAGTTTGCTCAGCTCTCGCACAGTCGGAGCTTCTTTTCTGGTGTGCTGCAGAGCAGAAGAAGTTAGCCATTGTATCTTTGGGGATAATACATCTGAAAACCGTCAGCACTATATGGGATGTAATTATCTTGCGGAAAGATATCAATCGCCTCGGCTTACATAAATTTTACGTGTACTTTTATTTCATGTCTCTAGTTATATTTTGTAATCAAATTATAAGAACAATAGTACTGCTCAGTAGAATTTCTTTTTCCCGTTTTATTATAGTTTTCGAAATCACTAACTCTAACAATCGCAAGATAATTACTATGAAGATATCTATTGCTTTCAATGCTAACTCTTCTGGTCAGAAGATGATCACTCCTGCTCATGTTCTAACCCTTTCCATTCAGGCGGAAAAACCTGAAAAATTCAACCGACTCGATTTCAAGCGTTGAAACATAAAATGCTTTTCTACGAGACCACCCTTGGTTTGGAAAAATTTCTGAAGGGTGGCCTCCTGTCATGGTTGAGAATGAAACAAATGCTGAAAATGCATTGCATTTGATGCATTGGTGCAAAGTGATTACCTTTGCTGAAATTATATCCTTAATGGGCTTAGTAATGAACTGTGCAATGTGTACAGTGCTGTGAAAACTTCCAAAGACCTTTGGGATTCTTTGGAAAAGAAATACAAGTGTGAGGATGCTATAGCGACGATATTCGTGGTCGGTAAGTTTCTAGATTACAAGATGGTTGATTAAAAAATGGTCTTATCTCAAGTCTAAGAGTTGCAAATAATTTTAGATGAGATTCATGCTGAAGGCATGAGTCTGAGTGAATCTTTCGAAGTGGCGTATGTGCTTGAAAAATTGCCACTGGGCTGGAAAGATTTCAAGAATTACTTGAAACACAAGAGAAATGAGATGTCTCTGGAGGATTTGGTTGTTCATCTTTGTATTGAAGAGGACAATTGAAAGTCTGAAAATAAGTCAGGCAAGTTGTTTATTGCGAATGAGGCTCGTCAAACTTGATGGAGCAGGCAACTTCATCAAAAGAAAAGTTTCATCAGCACCGCACAATAAAGGGAAGCATCTTGCCAAGGTTTGGAAGTTTATTGGCAATTGTCACAACTGTGGTAAGCCAAACCATATGGCTATGGACTACATAAAGCCAAAGTGCCCAACAGACTAAAAAAAGGAAGTTAAGTACCCACCTTGATGAACACGGTCCTACTCCAGGAGAACTTAATGATTTCGATACCTGTGCATTGGTGTTTGAAGCACCAGAAGAGCAAGTTTATGTTCTCAAGGATCTTTATGATTCCGACAAAGCTGCTATGATTTTTTATGTAAATTTGGTCGACAACCCAAGAGAGTGGTTCATTGATACTGGAGCAACTCGTCACATTTGCTCCGACAAGGAAATGTTTTCCACTTATACCCCTATAGCTGGTAGGAAGCTGTGTATGGGAAATTCCTCATCTTCTGAGGTCACTGGAATTGGAAATGTGGTTTCGAAGTTAACTTCTAGAAAAGAACTGATGTTGAAAGATGTATTGTATGTCCTGGACATCTGCAGGAATCTGGTCTTTGGCTCAATGTTGGTGGAACATGGCTTAAGCTAGTGTTTGAGGCTAAGAAGTTTGTACTTAGCAAGTTTGTTCAATTTCTATGCCGTAGTTATCTTGATTTTGGTCTATTTAAAATGAATGTAATGGTTGTGCATTGTGTAACCAAAATAAGTACTAATGTTAAAGATTCTTCTTCTGCTTATATGCTTGAGCATTCTGATTTATGGCATGTTAGATTATGACATGTAAATCTAAATGCTATAAAACAACTTATGAATTTGGAATTACTTCCAACTTCAAAAATTTATTCACAAAAGAAATGTAAAGTCTATATTGAAGCCAAATTACCTTTTCGTTCAGTAGAAAGGTGTACTGAACCTCTAGGTTTAATTCATACTGATGTATGTGATTTAGAAATGATTCAAGCTAGAGGTGGTAAAAAGTACTTCAATACTTTTATTGATGACTGCACCTGGTATTGCTACTTATATTTGTTAAAAAGTAAAGATGAAGCTGTATAAGCTTTTAAAAACTATAAAGTTGAAGTTGAAAATCAACTTAGCAAATGTAATATCCGGTATTTTCTTTCCCTTGTATTTTCATTTTTGGGTATATTTCTCGGTCATAGTGACCCACATGTATCTTTCAGTATGTCCTTCCTGTCAATTGTTGAATTGTACTCTCGTTATTGTTCGTTGTTTCAACTTTCCTCGCATGAGTTCGACTTTGTTAGATCATCATTAATTTTTGGTGACTCCAAAAATTATAAATCTTTGCAATATTATAGAACATCGAATTAGCTTCCCAATGGTTCAAACGGTGAGTCAATCGGAGTCCGGACGAGAGAGTTATGGTCGTTTCAGTTTTTGGCCGAGCACTCCCAGGAGCCTTTCGGCCGATAGGGGGGGCCGATAGACACTACAGCCGGCAACCCGTATGGGTATCGGTTGGGCCAATCGGCCGATAGGCCGGCCGATATGTAAAATTCTTAACCTTGAACTTCCAGTAGCCTTTCGGCCGATAAGGGGGTCGATAGACCCTACCACGGCATTCCGTATGACTATCGGTTGGGCCTATCGGCCGATAGGCCGGCCGATAGGTTCTGCTGTGTTGCACTATAAATGTGGTTTTGAGCGTGAACAGCTCATTCTTTCCCTTTTTTTCCACCGAGTCGCGAGAGAGAGAGATAGAGAGGGAGAGAGTTCTTCATCCGGGGGTCGATTTTCATCATTTCTTTTCGGTTGTGAGGCTCGGATAATCAATCTAACGCGCGTTCTACGGATCTTAGTACTCGAATCTTCCAAGGTAATGCTCTAAAACCCTATTTCGATTAATTTGGGGGTTTTGGGTTTTTCTTCCGATTCGTTCCGTTTCGTTGGTGGATTCATGATGTATACGATTGATATTGTTAGTATCTTTAGTTTTCCTACGGATTCATGGATATTTTGTGGATTTTTATGGAATCGAGAGGGTTTGGTTGTGGTCCGCCCTCGTTGTTATTTTTGTATGAATATACATGAATCGTAGGCGGGTTTCCGGGTGTTTTCCTTTTCCGTAATCGTCTAGAGTTGGTTGTGATTGTGTTGTTCGAATCGTTAGGTTCATCCGTCGGTTCCTCACGGTCGTGCTTGATTCTTCAGTTCCGTTCGCGTCACCGTCTATTAATCGAGGCAAGTATCCTTATGAACTTACAATCTTGGCATAGTAGTTTTGTATGAGAAATTTGTGTGTGTGTGTATGCTCACTACGGGTTAGACTCGACGGGGTCTCGGTAGGGGTCCACGGAGGTGTGGATCGACGAGCTTTGCTTTTAACCACTACGGGTTAGATCCGACGGGTCTCGGTAGGGTCCACGGAGGTGTGGATCGACGGTTAATTGTGGTGCATTTTACAAATGTGATTTGATATTGGCATTTAGGAAATGAGTGCTTTGAACGGTTTTCTTTATTGCATGCATTACTATATGTGTAAGATGTAAGTTGTTCATCCGGTTACTTGTACTAGCGTAATTGCTAACCCCTCCGGGGACCCGCTTTGGGGAAATTCGCTTTATGAATTTCAGGTCGTTCATCGGGACGAGCGGCTACTGACCAAGACACGGATGATGGCCATGCGTGATGATTGTGCATAAGAGATGTCTTAATGTCTTGTTGTCTTTTCATCTTTTATGGCTTTTGAACTAATATTTGTACTCGAGTACTTAAGAGTTCTTGTTTGTCAGTTGTATTGTTGTGTTTATGTTGTGTTGGATGATGATGTTCTATTGGCCGGTTGAACCGGGTGGATTGTTACATTTTGCGTCTTTATGACGTGGTGTTATTCTATCGCTTCGTGAGTCGTTGTGTATGATCTTTGTTCGGCTGGTGGGTCCCATATAGGGATTCACGGCCAGTAATATACCCCGGATATCACGGGGTGTTACAGAAAATGGTATCAGAGCTCTAGGTTTATGGATACCTAGGCTTGTTGGTTTATTGGGTCTTGTAGTGTTTGGTTTTGCACATCATCGTCACGCTGCCATGATTCCGGTACTACCAGTGCCCGTAAGTTTTCTTTCCTCTGTTCATTAATTCCTTGTATCGCACCCTTGATTCTCGACTTGTGATTGTTCTTTTCTTGTACTGATCCTCGTATGGCTTTTGCTACTTATTTAACTCCAGTATGGATGCTGGAAGAGGTCGTGGTCGCGGTCGTGGTCGTGGACGGCCGGGACGTGGGGGCGGCCGGGGCGGCCACGTCACAGCTTCGGGAGCCGGCGATCGGGCGACCGTCATAGCCATGCTTCTTCTCGTGAGCGTGCCGATCTTGGTATCGCGGCCGTTATGCAACAGATGGTGAACCAAATGGCGCGATAGCTCAGCGGTTGAACCCGGATCGTGCCCACGCTAATCGGGAGGAGCGGACCGTGGCTCCAAGATGTCATCAAGATGCATCCTCCTCGCCGGGAGCTTCGGACCCGATGGGCTGGGAAGGGTGGATTAAGGAGATATCTAAGGTCTTCGTTGCCACTAACTGTCCCGAGGAACGTAGAGTCCCTATTGCTCAATATTTTCTCACTGGGGACGCTACGGACTGGTGGGAGGCCGTTGGGCCCAAGGACCATGCTGCTTCGTGGGCTGAGTTTCAAGAGTTGATGGAGACTGAATATTGCCCGTGGCCAGTCAGACAGGCTCGGGTACATGCTTTTTATGATGCTCAACCACGGGATATCCCCGTAGCTCAAGCCATTGCCGATTTTAATAAGGAGTTGGGTTATGTGAAGACCCAAGTTGTCGAGGAGAGTGACAAGATTTTCCATTTCTCCATACGGATGAAGTTGCCGATTCGGGACTATATGTCGGGGCTCGTATGCACTACATTGAAGGATTATCAGAGTAGGGCCCTTGCTTATGATATGTCGGTGACGGCAAGTGAGTCGGCCCGCGAGTAAGAAGCGTAAGTCCATGGGAACTTTTCGGGCCACAAGAGTGGTGGTCAGCAGAGATCCCAATCTGCTAACTTCCCGGCCGGCGGTGGTCCTGCTCGTTCCGCTGGGGGTCCTCGTGGAACTACCAGTGCTCCTTTCCGTGATGTGAAGTGTTTCAATTGTGGTCGACGGGCCACATCGGTCGTACTTGTTTGAGCCCTTTGCCGACGTGTAATCAATGTGGCCATCCGGCCACAAGGTCGCTTGTCAGGCCGAGAGGGAGAAAATTCTTGGTGCCCGGCTTCCATTCCAGCCTAGGGAACCAAGTGTGAATCGTGGATCGCTTGCTCTCGCCTCCGCCGAGTGCTAGTCGGGAAGAGGTCGGGTTCAGCCCTCTAAGGGGGAGCTTCTAGTGTTGGCTCCGCCCACCCGCGTGTCTATGAGATGCGGAGAGCCGATGATCCGGCTACCGTAGCGGCAGTACCGTTTATATTCTTTCTCATCTGTCGGTGTGCTTTTCGATTCCGGTGCTACGCATTCGTTTATATCTCCGGATTGTGTGCTGCTTTGAGTCTCGACCGCTTTGACACCTTGTGAGCCCTTCATCGTTAAGCTTCCTAGCGGTGATAGGATCGTTGGTGATCGGGAGGTTCGAGACTGCTACGTGCTTATTTGTGAGAGGACTTGGCCCTCTAATCTTATTGTTGTGAGTATCGAGGGTGAGGATTTGATCCTTGGTGATGACCGGCTCGAGCGGCATGGTGCGATCATGAACTACCGCACGAGAGTCATCACTATGTTAGCCGAGGACGGCACTGAGCACTTTTTCGCGGGGCGAAAGAGGGGAAGTCGAAACTCGTTAATAACGCCTAGAAGGCGATGAAACTCCTGCGAAAGGGATGAATCGGTTATTGGTGCTATGCCTTGAAGGCTGGTGATGGTGGAGTCGAGCTTTCGTCGATTCCAGTCGTTAATGAATTCCCTGATGTTTTTCCTGACGAGTTACCGGGATTGCCACCGGATCGTGAGGTCGAGTTCGCTATAGAGTTAGAGCCGGGTGCGGCTCCTATTTCGAAGGCACCCTATCGCATGGCACCTTCAGAGATGTCCGAGTTGAAGAAGCAGTTGAGTGAGCTTCTTGAGTCGGGGTATGTTCGACCGAGCGCCTCGCCTTGGGGCGCACCGGTCCTGTTTGTGCGAAAGAAGGATGGTTCGCTACGTTTGTGTATCGACTATCGCGAACTAAACAAGGTGACCATCAAGAACAAGTATCCTTTGCCGAGGATTGACGACTTGTTCGACCAGTTGCAGGGAGCTTCGGTATTCTCGAAGATTGATTTGATATCGGGGTACTATCAGCTCCGGGTGAGGGAGTCCGACGTACCGAAAATAGCTTTTCGGACGAGATACGGACATTATGAGTTTGTAGTTATGCCTTTCGGGTTAACTAACGCGCCGGCGGTGTTCATGCAGTTGATGAACAAAGTCTTTATCGAGTATTTGGATAGGTGTGTCGTCGTCTTCATTGACGATATTCTTATTTATTCGAGGAACGAGGAAGAGCATGCCCATCATTTGCGGATAGTGTTAGACATTTTGAGGGCCGAGCAACTCTATGCGAAGTTCTCGAAATGTGAGTTCTAGCTGAAAGAAGTGATGTTTTTGGGCCACGTGATCTCGGTAGGGAGTTCGAGTAGATCCGAGAAAATTGAGGCGGTGTTGGATTGGGCATCGCCACAAATGTGAAGGAGGTCCGTAGTTTCTTGGGTTTGGTGCTACTACCGTAGGTTCGTCGAGGGTTTCTCAAAACTAGCTCGACCACTTACACTGATTGCTCCAGAAATCCGAGAAGTTCGTCTGGACCGATGAGAGGCGTCGAGTTTTGAGGAGTGAAGAGGCGTTTGACTTCAGCCCCGGTTTTGGCATTGCCATGTGGCAACGAGGGTTTTGCCGTTTATAGCGATGCTTCGGGTCGGGGCCTTGGGTGCGTATTGATGCAAAGACGGCAAGACCATTGCCTATGCGTCGAGACAGTTGAGGCCATATGAGCTTAACTACCCTACTCACGATTTGGAGTTAGCGGCGGTTGTCTTTGCACTCAAGATTTGGCGTCACTATCTTTTCGGCTCGCATGTCGATTTTTACCGATCATAAAAGTCTTAAGTACATATTTACTCAACGAGAGTTGAATATGAGGCAGAGGAGGTGGTTAGAGTTGATTAAGGATTATGACCTCGAAATCCTTTATCATCCGGGTAAGGCGAATGTCGTGGCCGACGCCTTGAGTCGGAAACCGATTGCGTTGCGAACGCTTGAGGTCCTTACGCCTCGCCTCCGAGCTTCGGCGGGCTTTGATCGGGTTAGATGTTGAGGTTTTGCCGCTGGATCTGTTGGGCAACTTTGTGCCTTAGAAATTTCGTCGTCTTTGATCGATGAAATTAAATCAAGCAATTAGAGGATCCGATGATTACTCAAATCCGAGAGAACGTTCTTAAAGGAAAGTCTCTGGGTTTGTGATTCACGAGGATGGCGTTTTGAGATTCCAGAGTCGGCTTTGTGTGCCGAACGACTCGAGTTGAGGCGAGTATTTTACGGAGGCCCATGCTACACCTTATTCCGTTCATCCCGGTACGAGTAAGATGTACAAGGACACGAGGAGGAACTTCGTGGAATGATATGAAGGAGGAAGTCGCACGCTTTGTGGCGAGATGTTTGACTTGCCGAGGTCAAAATCGAGCATCACGACCATACGGGTTATTGCAGTCACTTCGCTCCTAATGGAAATGGGAAGATATATCGATGGATTTCGTTACGAGTTTGCCGAGATCGAGGTCGGGCATGAATATGGTATGGGTGATTGTTGATCGCCCGACCAAGTCGGCACATTTTCTCGGGCATCAAGGACACTTGGGGCCGGAGAAGTTAGCTCGTGTGTTTATTGCGCAGATCGTGAGACTTCACGCACTCCAAGTCTATTGTTTCGGATCGTGACGGCCGCTTTGTATCGCACTTCCGGGCGGTGCATAAGGCGTTAGGTACCGGTTGCGTTTGAGTACCTCTTTTCATCCCGATCGGATGGATAATGAACGCACTATCCGGACATTCGAGGACATGTTGCGTGCTTGTGCCCTCGATCGAGTAGTGATCGGGAGGAGCATTTGCCATTGATCGAATTCACGTACAACAATAGTTGGCACGCGTCGATTCGGATGGCACCGTATGAGGCACTTTATGGGCGACGATGTCGATCACCGATTTGTTGGAATGAGGCGTCCGATTTAGTCGGGACCGAGCCGGATGTCGTTTTAGAGACGAGGCGGAAGATAGAGTTAATTCGAGAACGGATGTTGACTGCCCAGAGTCGACAGAAATCATATGCCGACGTCCGTCGTCGACCTTTGGAATTCGAGGTGGGAGACCACGTTTTGCTAAAGGTGTCGCCGACGAAGGGAGTTTTTCGTTTTGGGAAGAAAGGAAAGCTGAGCCCGAGATTTATTGGACCCTTTGAGATTCTCGAGCGAGTCGGTGAATTAGCGTACCGTTTGGCGTTACCTCCAGCCTTGGGTCATGTTCATAGCATTTTTCATGTTTCCCAGTTGAGGAAATATGTTCCGGATCCTAATCACGTCATCGATTATGGCGACATTGATATTGTCAAGATGTTACTTTCAAGAGCGCCCTTTGAAGATTTTGGAACATCGTGAGAAACAATTGAGGCATAAGACCATCCCTTTGGTCAAGGTGCAATGGTCGAGACACGGTGTCGAGGAGGCAACTTGGGAAACCGAGGATAGCATGCGTGCTAGGTACCCCGAGTTGTTTGTTTCTTAAGTTTCGGGACGAAACTTATTTTTAGAGGGGTAGAATGTAATATCCGGTATTTTCTTTCCCTTGTAGTGTCAGTTTTGGGGATCTTTCTCGGTCATAGTGACCCACATGTATCTTCAAGATGTCCTTCCTGTCAATTGTTGAATTGTACTCTCGTTATTGTTCGTTGTTTCAACTTTCCTCGCATGAGTTCAACTTTGTTAGATCATCATTAATTTTTGGTGACTCCAAAAATTATAAATCTTTGCAATATTATAGAACATCGAATTAGCTTCCCAATGGTTCAAACGGTGAGTCAATCGGAGTCCGAGAGAGTTATGGTCGTTTGCTTTTGGCCGAGCACTCCAGAGCCTTTCGGCCGATAGGGGGCCGATAGACTCATCACGGCATCCCGTATGGGTATCGGTTGGGCTATCGGCCGATAGGCCGGCCGATATGTAAATTTCTTCACCTTCGAACTTCCAAGAGCCTTTCGGCCGATAAGGGGGTCGATAGACCTACTCACGCATTCCGTATGACTATCGGTTGGGCTGTCACCGATAGGCGGCCGATAGGTTCTCCTGTGTTGCACTATAAATGTGGTTTTGAGCGTGAATGCCTCATTCTTTCCTTTTTTCCACCGAGTCGCGAGAGAGAGAGATAGAGAGGGAGAGAGTTCTTCATCCGGGGTCGATTTTCATCATTTCTTTTCGGTTGTGAGGCTCGGATAATCAATCTAACGCGCGTTCTACGGATCATAGTACACGAATCTACCAATGTAATGCTCTAAAACACTATTTCGATTAATTTGGGGTTTTGGGTTTTTCTTCCGATTCGTTCCGTTTCGTTGGTGGATTCATGATGTATACGATTGATATTGTTAGTATCTTTAGTTTTCCTGGATTCATGGATATTTTGTGGATTTTTATGGAATCGAGAGGGTTTGGTTGTGGTCCGCCCTCGTTGTTATTTTTGTATGAATATACATGAATCGTAGGCGGGTTTCCGGGTGTTTTCCTTTTCCGTAATCGTCTAGAGTTGGTTGTGATTGTGTTGTTCGAATCGTTAGGTTCATCCGTCGGTTCCTCACGGTCGTGCTTGATTCTTCCGTTCCGCTCGCCACCGCCTCATTAATCGAGGCAAGTATCCTTATGAACTTACAATCTTGGCATAGTAGTTTTGTATGAGAAATTTGTGTGTGTGTGTATGCTCACTACGGGTTAGACTCGACGGGGTCTCGGTAGGGGTCCACGGAGGTGTGGATCGACGAGCTTTGCTTTTAACCACTACGGGTTAGATCCGACGGGGTCTCGGTAGGGGTCCACGGAGGTGTGGATCGACGGTTAATTGTGGTGCATTTTACAAATGTGTTTTGATATTGGCATTTCTAAATGAGTGCTTTGAACGGTTTTCTTTATTGAATGCATTACTAAATGTGTAAGATGTAAGTTGTTCATCCGGTTACTTGTACTAGCGTAATTGCTAACCCTCTGGGACCCGTTTTGGGGAAATTCGCTTTTATGAATTTCAGTCGTTCATCGGGACGAGCGGGCTACTGACCAGTACACGGATGATGGCCATGCGTGATGATTGTGCATAAGAGATGTCTTAATGTCTTGTTGTCTTTTCATCTTTTATGGCTTTTGAACTAATAGCTGTACTCGAGTACTTAAGAGTTCTTGTTTGTCCAGATTGTATTGTTGTGTTTATGTTGTGTTGGATGATGATGTTCTATTGACCGGTTGAACCGGGTGGATTGTTCTGTTTTGCGTCTTTATGACGTGGTGTTATTCTATCGTTTCTGTGAGTCGTTGTGTATGATGCTGTTCAGCCTGGTGGGTCCCATATAGGGATTCACGGCGCTGTAATATACCCCGGATATCCTGGGGGTGTTACAGCAAAAAGATCAAAATGGTACGAAGTGATAGAGGTGGAGAATATGTTGCACTTTTTAAAAAATTATATACTAAATCAGGCATAATTCATCAAATGACTGCACCGTATGCACCAAAGTCTATAGTGTCGCTGAATGAAAAAATTGAACTTTAAAAGAGATGATAAATGCCATGTTGATCAACTCTAGATTACCTAAAATGTGTGGGGGGGGAGCTGTTTTAACAGCGAACCACATATTGAACAAAATACCTAGCAAAGATAAAGATAAGACACCCTACGAGATGTGGAAAAATCATAAACCATCTTCTAAGTACCTCTAAGTGTTGGACCTAAGACGGTTGATTGTGTCTTTATTGGATATGCATACAACAGTATGGCATACAGATTTTTAGTACACAAATCAAAAAATTCTGAAATTACTGAGGGTACTACGATTGAATCAAGAAATGTTACATTTTTTGAAAATATGTTTCCTTGCAAAGATAGTGCTGAATCTAATTCTAATAAAAGAACGTATGAGACTGTGATGAAGTCTACACTGAGTGTTGAAGCATCAAAAGATGTAGAACCGAGACATGGTAAATGAGTAAAAATGGCTAAATCATTTGGACTTGATTTTATCACTTTCGTGTTGGATGATGAGCCAAGTTCTATCCAAGAGGCCATGTCCAGTCCAGATGGACCACGCTGGGAAGAAGCAATTAATAGTGAAATAAAATCCATTCTGCAAAATCATACTTGAAAGTTAGTTGATCTTCCACTGGGCTGTAAACCTTTAGGATGCAAGTAGATCCTAACGAAGAAATATAAAATAGATGGAATCATTGATAAGTTTAAAGCCCGAATGGTTGCTAAAGGGTTTAAACAAAGAGAAGGATATGATTTCTTCGACAATTACTCACCGGTAACCAGAATAGCATTTGTGCTTCTCTTGATTGCTGCCTTACACAATCTTGAGATTCATCAATTGGATGTGAAGACTGCATTTCTGAATGGGGAATTAGAATAAGAAATTTACATGGAACAACCCAAAGGGTTTGTTGCATCGGGTCAAGAGAAAAAGGTGTGCAAATTAATCAGGTCATTGTATAGACTTAAGCTCCAAAACAATGGCATGTTAAATTTGATAACACGATGTTATCAAATAGTTTCATAATCAATGAGTGTGATAAATGTGTTTATGTCAAAGGTACATCAAATGCATGTCATTACATGTCTATATATAGATGACATATTGATAATGTGTAGTAGTCATGATTTAATAATGTTCAAAAGAAATTTTGACATGAAAGACATGGGCAATGCTAATGTAATCTTGGTATTAAAATACATAAAACTCAAGATGGAATTATCTTGTCATAATCTCACTAGGTTGAGAAAGTGCTCAAGAAATTCAATGCTTTTGATGTTCCTATATGCAGGACACCTATTGATCTAAGCACAAATCTGGTTGCTAACAAATCAGAACTAGTAGCTCAATTGGAATATTCACACGTTATAGGAAGTATGATGTACTTGGCAAATTGTACTCGTCCAGACTTGGCCTTTCCAGTTAACATGTTGAGTAGTTATACGTGCAATCCTAGTCATGAACATTATAATGCACCAAAAAGGGTTTTAAAATACTTAAAGTACACCCTAGACTATGGAATACACTACTCGAGATACCTGTATGTACATGAGGGATATTGTGATTCCAGTTGGATTGAAGATAATAGAGAATCTTTATCAACAGGTGGATACGTCTTTTACATTAGGGGTGGATCTATGGAAATCCACAAGGCATACATGTATAGCTCGATCCACCATGGAATCTGAGTTTAAAGGGCACAGAGCCTTATGCATAATGGAAAGTCTCGTCAATTCGTCGAAGACATAATACCATTAGGCAATTAATCTCAAACGGTGTAATATCCA
This sequence comes from Orobanche coerulescens, assembly GCA_033398695.1. Classification (NCBI taxonomy): domain Eukaryota; kingdom Viridiplantae; phylum Streptophyta; class Magnoliopsida; order Lamiales; family Orobanchaceae; genus Orobanche; species Orobanche coerulescens. The sequence continues at coordinate 133,358,964 of CM065816.1, read as the reverse complement.
TAGACTATGTAAAGTCAATGGATAATCTTGCTGATCTCTTTACAAAGGGACTTGAACAAGCTCAGTTGGAATTATTGCTAGAGGGAATGAGTTTAAAATCCATAAATTTAAAGAAGGATCATAGTGGTAATCCAACCATGCTGAATGGAGATCCCATGAACTTGGTTCAAAGGAAAAACTAAGCTTTGTGAATTCAGTCGAGCACATGGAATAATTTGTTGTTCAAAGCTCATCCCTAGAAAGCAATCCAAGTGTTGTTACGTGAGAATTATGGTGAGGATAAGTAATAATGACTTTTAATAAATCCCAAACATATAAGGTGGAGTATTACAGGGGACTCTTGATCGGAGGTCACCTATATAAGTGTGAAGTGAGGGCCGCTTCAAATAGAAACACTTACGAATCCAAAGTGTTGCCCATGGCCAAAAAGGACACAACAGAAGAACGAAAATATGTTGAGAACTTGTTGTGTGAATATCATTTTCTCGGTGTACACTATGACGAAATAGTTCAATCCATCACGTCCAGTAGGTCGTCAATATATCCCATGATATTTACTAAAAGAAAGTTCAAAGCTACAAGCTACCTATCCTGATGCAAGAAGAACTCATGAGGACTGAGCAAAAGAGTCTGCGTTCATGCATGCATCAATTTCCACTCATGTGGGCATTGTTGGAAAAAAGCAGTTTTAATTGATTTTTTAATGGCTAAAATATTTAATTTATGTGAAATTAAATAGTCCAGGATTAATCTAGATTTGGAGTAGATAATCGTAGTATATCTAATTTCTCAAAACTGATTTTCAGTGAGTGGGAAATTAATGAATGAAGTTAGCAATTTGAAATGGCATTTTGAAATATGGGAATATGAAGAATCCCATCCCATATTGGATATGTGATGAAGGTTAATACACTAAATAAAGTGAAGAGAGTTGGATAGTGTACAGAAGCATATAGATGCTGTTTTCGCAGGTTGATCAATCTCAACACAGGATAGAGGAACCCCCCAATCTTCCTGATTGAGCTAAGCTTCTCGGGATCTTAGATTTGGATAGATACAAAACTCTTGCGACTCGTCGATAACTGAAGCCCCCCACCCTATGTCTTATCAATGGAGGAAGGACTTGAATGGCCTATGTGAAAAAAACGGTGCCGCCAGTACGAACCTGCCATCGAACTTGTAGGAGGAAAATCTTGATCTAATTTGAAAAAGCACAAGACAAAAGTCCAAGACAATAAAATAATAGAAAATTGTTTTTTCTAAGATTAAACAAAAGGATTCGCAAATAAAAGTGCTAATGCTATAACCAATGACCAAGACTATGCCCCTAGACTTAGAGTTGACTAGACCACACGCACGCACACGCACGACCGCATGCCCGTCCGGCCGGTTGGCTCGGCTCGGCTCGGATCGGGCTCGTGGACCGTGGACCTTCGATCTTGCTTATTGGAAATTGGTCTTTGGGGTGGTCTTTGGGGTCTTGGGCTTGGACACGAATATTAATTTTTGGTGCCAAGCGGACCTGAATTTTAAACGTTTGAACTCCTCCTCTTGTGACTGTTGAAATGAAACGGTAAGTTATAGTGCACTGAATGTGGGTATTAAACCTGTCTTAATACCACAGTTTTATGATCATAAACCTGTCTTAATGCAACACAGTTTTATGGTCATAAAACATGTCTTAATACTGCAGTTTGTTTTGTCTTAATGTCTGAGTTATTCCCCTGCATGATGGAGATGCCTATATATACCAGTACATAATAGGCTGCCTAACATCCATTATATCATCTCCCAAACTCGAAATTCTCAGAAGCATACATACATTCATACAGTTTGCTCAGCTCTCGTACAGTCCAACTCATTTAGTAGACTTTCTTTTTCGCCTGAAAAATCTGGGCTGGGTCGGGCTGGGCTGGCTCGGCTCACTGCCCAACTCTAGATTTATGTGTTGTTTGGTTTCCTTTTGAGAATGTCTTTTAGTCTCCTTTGTGTATAAGTTTCTTCTTCCAATAGTGTTGGGTTGTTGTGCCTGAAATACTCTACACTAAATCACAATGATGTCGATCGAATTTGGTGTTGAATTTAGTAGTAATAATAATAATAATAAAAATGTTCAACAAACTATAAATTTTAAAAAATACCACAAGAATATTAAACTAAATTAAATTAAAGGGCTATTAATTTTCAAAAAAAATTACGAAGATCTCCGACGGACCTCCGGCCGATCAATTTCCCGGCAGGGCCGCCGCGATCGGGAGCAGGTAGTTTTTTTAGCCAGACCCGCTGGCCTGCTACCCGGCGGGTCATCGTCGGCCGGCCTTTTTTTTTAGGCCAGGCCGTCGGCCTGCTTTTCGGTGGACCTCCTTCGGCCGGCCTTTTTTTTAAACACTAGGTAGTTGACGGTTGACTATTCTTTTTTTTCCTAAATGCGAGGTCGTCGGCCTGCTTTCCCGTGGACCACCGCCGGCGGCCGGCGAACCTCCAACGACTGACTAATTTTTTTTAACGCAGGCCCGCGTCCTGCCTTTCGGTGGACCACCGATAGGGGCCAGTAAATTTTTTTTAACGTCAGGCCGCCGACCTGCTTTCCTCCGGCGGTCGGTCATTTTTTTAAGGCCAGGCCCGCTGGTCTACTTTCTCGGTCCTTAATTATTTTTCTTTTTTGCGGCAAGCCCGTCGGTTAGCGATAATATTTTGATCGATATTTTTTTCTTCTAGCAATTCAATATATCACCGCCACCGTGCCATTATGGCTCGGGTCTCTAGTAAATTGATAAGAGAGAGAATGGTTTTTGCCCTTGTTCACGTTTGTGGCTCGGTTCACCGTCTTTGCGCCATGTCTCTTCCCCTTGGTAGCATAGGTAAATTCAAGGTCTCGAACGTTGTTGTTGCCTTATTTGTGAATAGACCTGACCACGGTTCGATTTTAACCGTGAATCGAATCGCAATCAAACCGTGGTTAACGGTTAAGAAACCACGGTCAACGGTTTATGGTTCAAAACCGTAACCGGACCGTGGTCTTAAGGTTCGGTTAAGGTTCATGCTTTTCCGAAACCGTGAACTGGCGGTAAAACCGTAGTAAGAACCGCCGATTAAACTCGGCTATAAACTACCGGTTTTAGTATGTATATATATATATATATATATATATATATATAATGCATGAGAGGGGAATCGATCCCGTGAGCTTGAGAAATATAACTATATTGAGTATACTTTTAGTGAGACATATGAATTCAATGTTTTGAAATGGTGGTCCCAAAAGGCTTCCAAATTCTCAATTTTGTCCATGATGGCCAAGGAGATTCTCGCTATACCGGTATCAACAGTTGCAGTGGAGCAAGCCTTTATTTAGGAGGATACACATTGAACGAGACGCTCAAGCATGACGCTTGAAAATTTAGAAGCTCAAGTATGCTATGCCGATTGGATAAATGCTGAACCCAGACTCAAGATCAATATTCAGCTGTTGAAGAAGACGATGATGGTTCTGAAACTGAAACAAATGGCTCCACAAATAGTACGACTTGAGAGTTTAAGTCTGTTTAAGTTATTTGTTGTATTTAATTATGCACACTATGTTATTTTTAATATCAATATCCAAGTTTTTTTTCCCTAGTCTTTTTAGGTTATTTTGTTGTATTTAATTGTGCATATTAAGTTATTTTCAAGATCAACAAATCCACATCAAGTTTGACTCTTTTCATTTATTTTGTTGTATTTATTTATGCACGTTAATTTTTTAACTAAAATAAAATCAAATTTCAAATGAAAAGGAATTTAAAAGTCCAACTTTAATTTTAAAAATAACAATAAAGTATTAGGAACGGAGCCATGCCGAAATCGTAAAAAATCGTAACCGTAAACCGAACCAGCGGTTCGCGAACCGCCACTAAACCATTAGTATAAAGTTACGGTTCAACATTTATTCAAACCGTGAACTGGCAGTTCCAGATCGTAACCAGCGGTTTTTTAACCGTGGTCAAATCTATTTATAAACATCACACACGATTTGTATGTTCTCTGAATTATTAGTTAAGTTATTATCGTTTCCTGAAAAAACAAAAAGACCTCATTGGCACGATAGATCTTTAATCATAAACAATATAGAAAATTAATTAGGATTAATAATATATATAACCGCGTTTTTGGTTCACGGACAGACATTAGAGAGTTGACCTAAAATCAATCTTGTAAGCTATTAATTAATCAAATCATATGATGGTTTCTGTTAACAAAAAATGACATCAGTTTCAAGCAGCTTCAGCGTATTTGAATTATTAGCTATTTGATATAAAGAATTATGAATATAAAGAAAAATCCAAATGTCTTTAAGCTAACCTTGCATAAATCAAAAATATGGTTATACAGTAACATCTCTCTAAATTCATATCTTTGGGAACATAAAAAAATATTCTTAAATGGAGGTTATTCCTAAATAGAGTTTTAAAAAGAATTTTTTTTAAATTTTAAAGTGCATGTATAATATATAAATATTATAATTAGTAGATAAATATATGTAATATGTTGTAAACATAGGAATTAGGCAAGAAAATTGTTTATACTTTAACCGATAAAGAAATCATTGAAGGAATTAGGCAAAAAAATGAGAAAAATAATCCGAAGGATGATAGCATAGAAGTACAAAAAATTTCACGTGATGAAGCTTTAAGCTTACTCGACAAGTTGAAAATGTTTTGGGTTCAACAGGAATGGACGAAATAATGCAAGACACGCAAGTCAAGGATATTACATAATACAAAAGATTAAATCTTTGTCACAATCAACCTTGAACAAGTATTTTAGATCAACTTAAATCTATTGTAAAAATTATATATATATATATTATTATGATTTATTCTTAAATGGATGTGTATTTCCTTATGTTGGAATTTGAAAATATATGAATTATGACAATATGGAGTTTATTCCAAATTATAACTAGTCTCGAGTTAGGACCATAAATTTTTACTTTTAAATAGAGTTTATTCCTTAATAGGGTATTATTTTTGAGAGATTTTACTGTATTGCCTTCTTCCTTGATGTTGCACAAAACACATAATCTGTTTTCATGGGGGACTTTTAACCAAATTCAATTTAGTAGGTAGGATAAGGTCTGGTTTGGTATTAATGTGACTTAAAAAAAAGTGATGTAGTTTTGGTGTGAAAAACAGTCGTGAATTTAAACAGATTCATGTTCGATAATATTATTTTTAAAGTACTTTTAAGATGTACGTTTTACAGTACTTTTTATGATAATTTCTAAAAGTTACTCTAATACTGCTTCCAAAATTAATTGCAAGTGGTAAATTCAAAAAAGCAGATTTTTTTTACATTAATCAAAAAATCGATTATTTTTAAAAGATTATGTGATATCAAACGGGTCTAAGGTATATTTTCGTATTGTTGTGAATTTAAAAAAAAAACTACTGCAGTTGTGATGTGAAAATAAACAACTCTTAGTTTAAATAGATCTATATTTGATAAATATTATTTTTTAAAGTGCTTCTAAGATGTAAAATTTATTTTCGGTATCTTTTAGACAGCAAATTCTAAAAGTAATAAAAATGCAGTTTCCAAAATCTGTTGTCAGTGACTCGTAATTTCTATAAAAATCTATTTTTTAATCTACCAAATACCATAATTTAAAAATTTATCAAAAAATTAATTATTTTAATGTTAAGCAGCACAAAGGACCTAACTCTTACCATTTTCCCATTCACTTCCATTCTCCATAAATCCTTCAACTCCTCCTCTCGCCTCATCGCAGTTCCATATTTTGACCTTAAGCCATAAGCCATCTTTTTCATAAAACAATCTCCGTCTCCATTTATATAACAATTAGACTATGTGCATGTTCAATGCATGTACTAATTATTTATAATATATCATGATCATCTGAAGGAAAAAACTTAAAAATAATATTCTATGAAGAATAATTTTTTTCTATAAACTTAACATAACTACTGCTAGTATGACTACGTCTACTACTGCTGCTATTATGATTATCATACATTTAACATCCACATCAAACTATTAAATAAAAATTAGAAACTGATATACTAATTCATAAACTAAAGCATTTCAAAAAATTATTGAGTAGATTGTATAAGATTTTATTATTATTATTATTATTACTATTATTATTATTATTGTTATTGTTATATTATATAAAAATCACAATTTTATATTAGAATAAGTAATTAAGAATATTATTAATTAATAAATTTGAATATTTTATTTTGTGTTTATAATTTGATATAAATAATTAAAAGTCCAATACATTAACCATTCAATGAATGTGTGATGTAATCAATTGATCAGTTTAATAAAATGAGTAGCATATATAATTGATAATTAATATAACTATTATAAGGGATCTCTCTTTTTTAGTACCAAAACATAAAAGTAACAAGTTATATATCCCCATTTATAAAACTATAAGTTTTTGATACTAAAATGTGTTAAAAGACTTTATTACCCTTAAAGTCTACCAATAAGAGAAAAAAAAACTAAAAAAGAAAAAGGAAGATTATTAAAACGAAACAACAATAAAAAAAGGTCCCACAACTCAATATTCCAAAAAACTCTCCTCCTCTCTGCAAAAAAAGTCTCCCGTGAAACCCTTCACGGCCGGAAAATGTCGACCTCCGACTACCACAGAGAATCAAGACGCCGAAGTTCCGCTAGTGACACTCCATCTCAAGAGCAATTCCACAATGAGCCGCGGTTAGTGTATTTTCATTAACACACGATCGTGCCACGACGGTTGTTCATCTTCCCACGATCGTCTTGAAGAAGATGAGACCATCGTGTACACGATGGTCTTTCATGGGCACGATGGCTCCACACGACGGTCGGCGATCGTGTGGGCCGTCGTGTGCTAGAAGTGCAAAAGCTCCTGCCTTGCACACGATCGCAGGCACACGATCGTTTCCCGTCGTGTGAACCGTCGTGTGGCACACGATGGTCTTCACACGACGGGCATCGATCGTGTGCATGTGATCGTGTGCAAGGCATAATTTTTTTTTCGTTCTCTTAAGCATTTTATCATATTCTTATGAGTTGTATGTCCATATTGCAGACTGGTTGCGTATGGAAGAGACCTACATTGTGTTTTGTTACACGTCAAGTGAATCTTTACATACGGGAGGCGGTATTTAAAGAGATCATTGAGACATTAAGGAGTATGGGCCGCAATTCCGTTGTTGCTGATCGAGCTATCGAGAGCTTGACCGAGGGGGTCCTGGGGCGCTTGATTAAAGTTAGGAGGAATGGGAGTTCAAATACTGCCCTACATCACTTGATTGCTCGTCAATTGGAGGGTGATCAAATCCCCCCGGATGAGTCGTGGTTCCAGGTTTGCGGGAGGACCATTCGTTTTACGGCCCGTGATTTCGCCTTGATCACGGGACTCCATTTTGGAAACTCTACCTTCCATCCCGGTGACGACCATCTCCTTCCGTCCGACGGTATTTTCCACGAATACTCCATGGCAAAAACATTAAGGTTAGTGTTCGCGGAAGAGGTTCATTGCTCGTTATTTTGTTAGATACATAAGATTTTTTCTCATGGTTGCCAATTTGCTTATATACTACTAATTTTTCCTTGGCCGTGACGACATGATGGTCGAGACATGGGCATGGGCATTAGTGGAGGATTTCGAGCGGTGGGATATGTTTCCTTGGGGTTCTTATGCCTTTGGGGTTTTATCTTACTACATAGGCAACGTTGCCATGAAGGAGGGACAAGAGCACAAGGACTATCACTTCTATGGTCTGTTTGGGCTTTACAAATATGGTCGTATGAGATGATTCCCGCATTGGGAGCATTATGTGGTAGTCGAGATAAAACTGCCCAAGTCCCCTGTTTGATGTGGACTACGAGGAAGATGTTTTGTGATTTCACTCATTTCTTCGACGATAAGGTACATAAATTTGTAAACGTATTTTCTCCTAACTTCACTCATCTCTTCAACATTATGTGATTGCCCATCTAATGGTATGCTTTAATGACTATTGTTGCAAAGACAAAGTACTTCCTCTTTACCGCATCCGGAGGAGGATGAGGCCGAGTACTACTACCCGAGCTTTGAGAATGGCTCGCCTTATGACGTTAAGTTCATTAAGCTGTAAGAATAGCCGTGAGGAATAAGGAGGATGAGCTGCGCCGATCCCGAGGAAGAAAGTTATGGATAGGTTGAAGAAGGTCGGAAAATTGATTACATATGAGTCGGCACATAAAGTGTCGAAGCGACGCCAGAGTACCCCACCAAGAGATGGTGCAGAGACATCGGACCGGGAGAGGCAACAGAGAGGGTGTGTTGTGTCCACGGACTTCCTTGTCGGACCACACCCAGACACGAGCAGGATGAGTACTTCGATCGTCGTTTGAAGGCGATCTTGTACGACGATTCCGAGTCCGATTTATTGCTCGAGTTTCTCGCCGGTGCTTTCGGGATCGTGGATTTCTTCGGACCTATGCATAGGCGTTCTAGGAGCCCAGACACTACTCACTGGGAGCCATGATAGGCCTCGTCATTCTCGCATCTGTTAGCAGCGCACGGCAGAGGATTCCCGACCCTCCACGTCACTCGGTCTGGCGCAGACACGGTCACCATTCTCATCGTCGGCCTAGTCATCATTCGAGTCACCATTCTCGCCACAGCCCGAGTCACCATTCTCAAGATCCGCCTACCCACCATTCCGAGGTCCAAAGACATCACCATTCTCGATTCATCATTCTCGTTGAGCGGACTCAAGGCCCCCTTGATTACGAGCATCGCATGAGCCATTTGAGGCGCCGTTTCAGCAGTATGGGACGATGTTCGACCGGTTTCGTGACGAGCATCATTACAAGGCGATGTTTCGCAGTGAGGGTGGTGGTCCCGAGCAAAGAACCTCCATTTCGAATCGAGCGGCTTTTTTGAGATCGAGCACTGACTCTCGATCGTTATAGTTGTGAGAGGGATGCCGAGGGTGACGAAGATGGTGAGAGTGCCGAACGCAGATTTGGGTGAGCGTAGTCTTCCACCGCGAGTGAGTCGACCATCCGCCGCTCTTCGAGAGCCTTTTGTGGTTGCGCCTCCCGAGAGATAGCGAGGCTCAAGAAGTTGTACCTACGCTTTAGGAGGGAGCACCACGTGATGCTATTGTCCGGTGTTTGGAGACTGGGCATGCTCTCACCTAGGCGTTATTTGACCGGATAGAGTCTAGCCGTGAAGACTTTGATGCCGAGGTGATAGACTGTTATGTGCTTGCGACTCGAGCGAGGCTTCGGAGGGGAGTCCGTAGTGTTGGTGTCGGTAGAGTTGGCACTGTACTTGCCGGCTCCCTATTTTACGTAAGTTCTATAACCTACTCACTTGTATATCATTGGTTTGATATCGATATTTTTTAATTTTGTGGTTTGGCTTTTTGTAGTTAGTTTTGGCCAACGAGTTTGCAAGACTCCATTCGGATGATCCACTTGGCATCAAGGTGACGGGGAAGCCGGTTTACAAGGAGTGGAAAATTCCTAAATGCATCGAGGACTACATGACAGGTCTTGATACACCACATGCAGTTCCATGGTTAAATTGCAACGAAGTAAGTTTGAAATATATATTTATAAATAATTGACGATTTGTTGCCATTTGAAATTTATATTTATAAATGATTCGCTATGTTTGATGTGATGATCTTATATGATTACATATTGTGTTTGAACAGATCATTGCCATTTGTTGCCTCGACCAAAGCCACTGGGTGACTATCAAGATTGACATCATAGCATGGACCGTGGAGTTGTACGATTCCTTGTCACACCACCACGAAGATGGTCGTTACCGATTCAACCAATTGCGACCGATTATGCGTCTGATGCCTCGTGTGCTAGCTCAATCCGGGTATTGGATGAACAACCAATCGAAAACGAAGTATGACACGGAGATGAGTTTCAAAATTATGCCACGAGAGCTACAGTTCATACAAAACGACAATCACAGTTGTGGCCCCTTCGCGTGCATGTACTTGGATCGACTCGTCTCTGCAAACCCAGGAGCAAGGAACCAAATCAAGGAACTTAATGAAATATATATTAAGAAATATCGATATGGCATAGCTGCTAAAATCTTTATGTTGTCTTTAGACATGTAGAATGGTTTATGTTGTGTTGTACAATATTTATGTTGTATTTAGACAATTTTGGATGAATGTGTCAGTGTTGTTAAATCTTAATGTGTTGGCTCTGTGTTACACACGATGGATGCACACGATCGTGGCCATCGTGTGTTGCGATCGTGTGCAACCTACCCACGGTCATGCGTCTGATGCTGTCGTGTGCGCACGATGGCTGGCATGACCGTGTGCACACGACCGTGAGTACCATCGTGGGAACGATCGTGTGTTCAATCGTGGCCACGACCGTGTACACGATCGTGTGCATATGAACTTTTGGTATTTTTGCAAATTTGAAGTATTGTGTTATCTAGAATGATGTTTTGTGATTCAAACATCGCTTGTTCAAACATTAATTACAATATGGCTTCTTATACGAACTCCTATTTGTCATTTCGTTGTAATTCATTAGTATATGAGGTAATTCATCCAGATGATTGAACTTATCCGTACGTACTAATAGAACAATTGGACGACACATGATATGCAATATATTATGGTAATTCAATCAATAACTTTTTATATAAGTGTATCATTAACAAATAATTGTTAATATATAAGTAACAACACCTAAATTGACGAGTAATTTGAGAAATTGGTGAAAATTCTTGACGTTCTTGTGCACACGATCGTGTGTTTAATCGTGGCCACGACCGTGTACACGATCGTGTGCATATGAACTTTTGGTATTTTTGCAAATTTGAAGTATTGTGTTATCTAGAATGATGTTTTGTGATTCAAACATCGCTTGTTCAAACATTAATTACAATATGGCTTCTTATACGAACTCCTATTTGTCATTTCGTTGTAATTCATTAGTATATGAGGTAATTCATCCAGATGATTGAACTTATCCATACGTACTAATAGAACAATTGGACGACACATGATATGCAATATATTATGGTAATTCAATCAATAACTTTTTATATAAGTGTATCATTAACAAATAATTGTTAATATATAAGTAACAACACCTAAATTGACGAGTAATTTGAGAAATTGGTGAAAATTCTTGACGTTCTTGTGCACACGATCGTGTGTTCAATCGTGGCCACGACCGTGTACACGATCGTGTGCATATGAACTTTTGGTATTTTTGCAAATTTGAAGTATTGTGTTATCTAGAATGATGTTTTGTGATTCAAACATCGCTTGTTCAAACATTAATTACAATATGGCTTCTTATACGAACTCCTATTTTTCATTTCGTTGTAATTCATTAGTATATGAGGTAATTCATCCAGATGATTGAACTTATCCGTACGTACTAATAGAACAATTGGACGACACATGATATGCAATATATTATGGTAATTCAATCAATAACTTTTTATATAAGTGTATCATTAATAAATAATTGTTAATATATAAGTAACAACACCTAAATTGACGAGTAATTTGAGAAATTGGTGAAAATTCCTGACGTTCTTGTGCACACGATCGTGTGTTCAATCGTGGCCACGACCGTGTACACGATCGTGTGCATATGAACTTTTGGTATTTTTGCAAATTTGAAGTATTGTGTTATCTAGAATGATGTTTTGTGATTCAAACATCGCTTGTTCAAACATTAATTACAATATGGCTTCTTATACGAACTCCTATTTGTCATTTCGTTGTAATTCATTAGTATATGAGGTAATTCATCCAGATGATTAAACTTATCCGTACGTACTAATAGAACAATTGGACGACACATGATATGCAATATATTATGGTAATTCAATCAATAACTTTTTATATAAGTGTATCATTAACAAATAATTGTTAATATATAAGTAACAACACCTAAATTGACGAGTAATTTGAGAAATTGGTGAAAATTCTTGACGTTCTTGTGCACACGATCGTGTGTTCAATCGTACCACGACCGTGTACACGATCGTGTGCATATGAACTTTTGGTATTTTTGCAAATTTGAAGTATTGTGTTATCTAGAATGATGTTTTGTGATTCAAACATCGCTTGTTCAAACATTAATTACAATATGGCTTCTTATACGAACTCCTATTTGTCATTTCGTTGTAATTCATTAGTATATGAGGTAATTCATCCAGATGATTAAACTTATCCGTACGTACTAATAGAACAATTGGACGACACATGATATGCAATATATTATGGTAATTCAATCATTAACTTTTTATATAAGTGTATCATTAACAAATAATTGTTAATATATAAGTAACAACACCTAAATTGACGAGTAATTTGAGAAATTGGTGAAAATTCTTGACGTTCTTGTGCACACGATCGTGTGTTCAATCGTGGCCACGACCGTGTACACGATCGTGTGCATACGTGGAATCTGGCGCCAATTTGACACCTGGTTGCCAACGTGTCACACGATTGGAACACACGATCGCGGCGATCGTGTACACGGTCGTGTGCATACGTGGATACAGCGCCAATTTGACACCTGGTTGCCAACGTGTCACACGATTGGAACACACGATCGCGGCGATCGTGTACACGGTCGTGTGCATACGTGGATACAGCGCCAATTTGACACGTGGTTGCCAACGTGTCACACGATTGGAACACGCGATCGCGGCGATCGTGTACACGATCGTGTTTACTTCAAAGGTCAAATTATTTTATTATAAAATCCCGTCGGTCCCCGCCCCCCTTTATTATAAGTCGGTCCCCCCCCCTTTATTATAAAATCCCAGGTCCCCCCCCCTTTACTTTAAAATCCCATCGTCGGTCGGTCTCCACCCCTTTTTCACTTCAAACCCTAATCAATTAACATCACTTAAAATTCATTAAAATCAAATACGCGAAATGAGCGGCCGATTACGAGAAACCGATTTAGGAGGAAGCGAAGCACCACCACCAAAAAGAAGAAGGATGATACCTACTCCCAACCCACCATACAGAACTAGGCCGAGAGGAAGATACTCAATGCTCAGAGTAAGTTTTTTGATTTTGTTGTATGTGTAGTGACTATCATTGCAAATTAATGTGTTCCATGAAACAGGGCCTATTTAAAAACACTGCGAGCACTCCAGTCATACTAGATGGTGATGATGATAATGATTTGGAGATTTCTGAGAATAAAAGCAAAAAATTTATTTTGGAAGAGGAAGTTCATGAAGACGGTGATACAAGACTAAAGATACAGCAGCAGATTGGGGAAAAGGGATCCAATTGATTGTTTTTGTTATGTTATTATTAGATATTTTGTGTGATGGTGATTAAATTTTGTTTTGTAAAGTTATATGCTTTGGAACTGTAAACTATTGCTCTTTGAAGTGAGCTACTTTGTTATGGTTAATGTTTGGCTCCATAGTCACCTTTATTTGCTTTACATTACTGAACACTTAAATTTCAATTCAAAGGTAAAGAAAATAGACACAAAATTATGCATTTCAACTAATAATCAGAATACTGAATCAATACATGGTCCATCGAGGATCAAAATATCAACACATGATTGTTGCTAGTAAGTCACAAAATATAAAAATACACAAGCAATTTAAGTTTCACAGTATGGACATCCCCTTATGTCATGGTCATCATTACGGCAAATGCTACACCTCTTCTTCTGCCGGCGCCTTTGCCTCGGTTGTGCATCGATTTCTTGAGTTTCTTCAGGGATATTCAAATCCACACCCCCTATGGGAATGAATGCTTTGCAAGATTTTTTATTGTGGCCGGTTCCTTTACACCTACCGCACACCTGAGGCCGTCCACCTGCGTGCAAATTTTCAACAGCGGACCGTGCGCGACTCATCCTTGGTCGGCCGGCTTGTCGTACCTCCTCTGTGTTAGGAATATGCCCTCGAATGCCACTCAGGGGATGAGAGAGTAGGGGCATTGTACTTGTAATTATGGAATAAATAATAAAAAAGGCAATTCGATTCATTCACTGTTTATTGTATTTCAATTGCATTCTTGACTTGGTAAACATTGAAGTGAAGTCCATGTAAATAAACTGAACATTCCATTCTCGTTATGGGATAAGAGAAAATGCACTGGAAGTGTTTAAAGTTTATTTACGTAAATCGTTCGCAAGTCAATAAACTTAAATGGGCATTAAGTTTTTAATAAGATTTGTATAACTAATGCTAGGACATGTGCATGTCTTGATAGCATAGTTATAAGTATATTGGTGGGACCAGTATACTCGAACTCGACTCATACTCGATGCAGTCACACGGTATTCACTCTCGGAGAGTCGATGACGAATCGAAAGGTTGTGATAGTATACGTGGACCTTTGACTTGAGGGTTCGATGAAGATGTGCCTGACGTTTAGTTTGTCATTAGAGTAGTTAGACTCATTTGCTTAATTCCGAGTCGACCTCGAAATGCGGACTATACGGGTAGGTAGCACTTCTTACCGTACGCCAAGAAAGGATTCTATCTCTGTTAGTGAGCGAATGTCTATACGGTTAATGGCAAATAAGATCATAAGTCTTTGGCAAAGCATTACGATATAGTCGTATTAGATACACTATTAATCGATCGGTCTTGATTTGCATTAACACATGTATAGAGTTTAGTCAATGAGGTTTGACTTTACCGTGACCCGAAGACTTGACCGGGACATCGATGAAGGGTCTATACGTATATAGTATTCACGACATAATGGTTACGGAATGATCCCTTCATTCGTTCTCGATGGGTTTACAAAGGCGGCCCGCTAGTGGCTAAGTCTTGCCCGCACTCATTGGTTCCTCCCAATGCCGGCCGAGACGGACCTACTGAGTCGCGCATCGGGAGCGTTGACGGATAAATGTGAATTTATTATCTCTCTATTAATATTAGATATCGATATCTAATTATGATTTATTGGATAAATCAAATATCGGTCTTATGAATTTAAATTAAGTTCTGGGTAATTAATTTAATTCATAAATTATATTTCTTAGAGAAATATATATTTGTATTTGATATAATTAATTAATTAGATTAATTAATTAATATAAATACATTGATGATTAAAAGGAGTGTATTTAACGGAGTCGTTTGATTGAATGTCGGTGACGAGCCGAGTGGCTCGGCTCGTTTTCTAAGAAACTTCCTTGTGGCCACCCACTCCTCATGGCATGGCATGATCTTGCATGTGTGTGGGAACTCACTTAGAGTTGAGATTCCCACATAATTGTGAATGATAGTTGTAAAGGAATAATTATTCCTTTATAATATATATCATTACATTATATATGATGAGATGAGATAACTACAAACAACTCATACTCATTCATTGAGAGTCCAGCCGTGAGCTTAAGTGAGGAGAGAGAGAAAAAATTTTCCTTCTTCATTTTGTTCATCTTTGAGGTGAAAAGAAGTAAGAAAAATTAAGAGAGAAAAAATTCCTACAACACTTCATAGCCGTGTTCTTCATAGAACGGAGTGTTGTAGATTTTTCCGGGCAACTTCCGACGCGTGTGAAGTAGAGGCTTTGAATTTTCGGTGCTTGGAACGAAGGGATTTCGTGTTCGGGACGGGATCGTGATCATCGTCTACACTTTACAAAGATTTATTTCAAAGGCTTCAAGGGTATGAATCTTTACCTTTGTATGTATTTTTTTTTCGTATATACGTTACTTAATCGATCCTGTTTGGGATTCATATTTATTTCCGCTGCGTATTTCGTTTTATTTTCGGAATCCCAACAGTGGTATCGGAGCGAGGTCAATGTTTCCGTATATACGATTATTTGTGCATTTTGAATGCTTTTGGATGATGATTATGATTTAGAATCATGTTTGGAATAATTGTAGATTTTAAATTGTTCGTTGTAGCATCACGTTTTTTGAAACGGGCCTAAAAACGAAGAAACTGGTCGGCGAGTCTTGGCGGCCTCGCTCACTGCCCCAGCTGCCGAGCATGATCGGCCATGATCGGCCATGTCTCGGCCACGGCCGAGAATGATCGGCCACCGCCGAGCGGTGGCTAGCCTAAAATCGGATTGTCCGGACTCGTTTTAAGTTTATATTTCGTTTTAATTATTTTCCAAAATTTAATTTGGATTTTAATTTGACTAAATTAATATTTGGAATATTTTTTTAGTTATAGTAAATAAATTAAACGAATATATTATTTTGGCGGATTACTTCGAATGAATTTAAATGACGATTATTAGTATTAATTGGATTAATACCATTAAAATTGAATAGATTAATTTTATATTGATTGGATTAATATCTTAATTGATTATTTAATTTTAATGCCACTTTATATTAATTGGATTAATATAGTAGAAATTGAATAGATTAATTTATAGATTAATTAGATTAATTTATATTAAGATTAATTGTTTAATTTCGTTGCCATTACATGTTGTATGGAATCCTTATGTGATGGTGATATAGCTCGTGGACTTAGTTTTTTGATTTGTTCGATTCGATTGGGTTGTAAAGGCCGTTTTGAGCCTATTTATATTTACTAGAAAAACTTGTATAGGATGCAATTTTTCAATGATGTAATTATTATTTTGGGTATGAAGAAGACCGAAGAAAACCGACCGAGAAGACGAAGAATCAAGACTGCTTTTTTATTGGGTCATTCGCTTGGCCAAGACTTAGGAATAAGGTCCATGAGCTATATGTTGGTAGTAACTAGGTTCTTGTTTTACTTTTTCATTTTGAATGATTGACAAACCAACAAACGCGTATAATTGAATTAATGTGCAAAGTGTAACATTAATCGCGAAATTCTCCCGACTACAAGCAGACTAAGTTTGAAAAAGGTTACGAGGTTTCCTACCCTCCATCAAACTCGTAGAAAATTGATACCCGAGCTGATGTGCTATGCTTCCGAGTTATCGGGTAGTACATTTGGTAGAGGTTGAAAAATTCTTGAGTGCATTAGATGCCTTCGGTTGGTGATAAATTTCGCCCCTAGAAACCTGATAGGTTGCCGGGTGAGATTCAATAGTCAAACTGATAGACGTTGATGGTCAACAACTTAGATAGTCTGGATTGCCAAGAAACCTGATAGGTTGAGGGCATGAAGACTAGGGGTAAAAGAAGATCAAATCATCCGTTAGACGGGTTGGTGTTAGACACCACTTTACAGAAATTAATTGGCAAGAAACCTGATAGGTTGCGTCTGTTAAAATTTGTAAAGAACTTGATCACCACTAAGAAGTCGATCTAACCATGATTTCCGGATTATAACATGGGAGTGTATAATTCAGATAAAATTAGTGGGAGCAGAGACAAGAATTATACAAGCCCTTAAGTTCTATACTCGGTCATAATTAAACAAGTCACTAATTTAATCTTGTCTAAATCTTTGCAGAAAACGAAATTGAATCTCTCTAAAATGGCTAAAAACCCACTTGCAATACTACTTGAAAAGAATCTCCTAACTGGCCCTAACTTTGTTGACTGGTTGCGGAATCTGATGATTGTACTCAGTATGGAGTCTCTGGGATACGTCTTGGAGGCGGACATTCCACCGACTCCAATTCGGACTAGGGGTAATCAGGAAGACATTGACGTCCATGAAAAATGGGTCAAGGATGATGTGCTAGTCCGTGGTTTTATGATGGGCTCAATGACTAATGAGCTGCAGAGAGCGCACGAGAAAATGACTTCTGCTAGGCAGATTCTCGCACACTTGACCGAACTTTATGGAGAGCATAGTAGGACTGCTAGATATGAGATATCAAAGCAGTTGTTCAGTGCTAGGATGAAAGAAGGGGAGAAAGTGGGAGACCACGTCCTCAAGATGATCTCTATGATTGAGAGGCTCGAGGTGCTCAACTTTAATATGGATTTATCCCTTCAAATTGATCTCATCCTTCAATCTCTACCTGACTCTTTCACGCAGTTTGTAATGAATTTCAACTGTAATGATATTACATGCACATTAGCTGGGCTAATGAATAAACTGGTGACGGCACAGTCAAACATGAAGACTAAACCGAGAGAGGCTGCTCTTGTGATTTCTTCTGGGCCTAAGAGGTCCAAGAACAAGAAGAAAAAGACCTACGAGCAGTACAAACCCAAGAAAGTGGTGCAAAAAGGAAAGGGCAAGGCCCGAAAGGTTCAAAAGGTAGGCGGTCCAAAACCTACGGACAAATGCCTTGAATGCGGTGAGTCGGCCTTTGCGAAGGACTTGTCCCAAGATTAATGGCGCATCGCACGGAACTTTTGATTTTGAAACTAATTGTTCCGCTCAGTATATTACGCTTCATGGATTCGGATTCGGTGCCACTTCTCACATTTGTACTATGAATCGGGATCTGGAGCAGTAGAAAACTTGAAGTCGGGAAATAATGATCACTGTTGGAAGCGGACAAAGTGTCGAGGCAACCGATATTGGATCAATCCTTCCGGTTTAGAATCTGGTTTTATTTTGACATTAGATGAAGTACTTGTTTTGCCCAAGGGGCATAAAAACATTGTATCCATTCCAGTCTTGGACCGGAAAGGATTTTGTTTCTTCATTGGCAATGCCATTGTAAAATTTATTTTCGAAATAAATTGGTTGGAACAACTACATTGTTGAATGGTTTATATCATCCGAACATGCAAAATAAAACAGCAGTGAACACTATAACTAGGAAACGTGGTAGGCAAGATACTAATCAAGCTCTTAAATGGCACCTTAGACTTGGTCATGTTGGTCGACCAAGGTTCGAAAATGGAGAAAGATGGACTTTTAAGTCCATTGGGTGTAGAACCCTATCCAACTTGTGAATCTTGCCTTAGAGGCATAATGACTAAGTTCCCTTCACAGGGACTTTTGAAAGGGTGCCGATAAACTTGGATTGGTGCATACCGATGTTTGTGGTGCTTTAGAAGTAGCCCGAGATGGATATAAAAATTTCATAATGTTTACAGATTATCATACTAGGTATGGGATTGTGTACTTAATGAAAAATAAATCTTAAGCCTTTGCAAAATTCAAATAATTTAAGGCCCTAGTTGAAAAACAAACTGTATGTAATATCAAAGCACTTGGTCGGACCGAGGTGGCGAATATATGAGCACCGAGTTTGATGAGTTCCTTAAGGAACATGGAATAGTTTCACAATTCACGCCTCCAGGAACCCCACGGTTAAATGGTGTTTGAAAGGAGAAATCGGACTTTGTTGGACATGGTTCGCTCCATGTTAAATTACACCGATTTACCTATTTACCCGTGGGGGTATGCCTTACTAACCGCGCCTATATCCTAAATAGATGTCCTTCCAAATCTGTTCCTATCACTCCGCATGAGATGTGGAAGGGGAAGAAACCAAGCCTTAATCACATAAGGATCTGGGGATGTCCACTATGTCAAAAAGGCTAAGGTGGACAAATCGAAGCGAGGTCCATAAAAGGACGTTTCATAGGATACCCAGAGGACTCGATGGGTTATATATTCTACATGCCAGAAGACCATAGGTCGTTTTGGCATTACAAGCGCACTTCCTTGAGGATGAATTCATTCAGAAGGTGGCTCGTAGAAATATCTCTTTGGAAGAGCATAATGAAAGTCCTAAGGAGACATCGATCGGGGATCAAGAACCGAACCTATTGTAACACGGCCTCCACTTGAAGGTCGATAGGGTATCTCACTTACCCGAGAGGTATGGCTATACACATGTCGAGGAACCGGGTCTCCACGACACACCCGATAGCAATGAAAACGACCTGTCACCTATGACCAAGCGATAGTGGATGTAGACTCCGATAAATGGCAAGAAGCAATGAAATGAGATAGACTCGATGCATACCAATCAGTCCGGACTCTAGTAGATCTTCCAATCGGCATGAGGACTATTGGAAATAAATGGATCTATAAGAGAAAGGCGATGGGGATGGCAAGGTTGATGCCTATAAGGCCAGGCTTGTGGCAAAGGGTTATACCCAAAGGAAGGAATCGATTATCATGATACCTTCTCGCCCGTAGCTATGATAAAGTCGATTCGCATGATGCTTGCCATTGTCCTATTATGATTATGAAATATGGCAAATGGACGTCAAAACGGCTTTTCTAAATGGATACCTCGAGGAGGAAATCTATATGGAACGACTAAGGGTTTTTGTGTCCAAAGATAATATTCATAAAGTGTGTAAGTCGAACGAGCCATTTATGGTCCAAGCAAGCTTCTCGGAGTTGGAACTTTCGATTTGTGAGCGATCAAGGACTTTGACTTAAATGCGAAATGAGGAGGAACCGTGTGTTTACAAAAAGGTCGATGGGAGCAACATTGTGTTCTTAGTACTATATGTAGATGATATTCTACTTATAGGAAATAACATAGCAATGCTCAAGACCGTGAAAGCTTGGCTTTCTAAAGCGTTCTCCATGAAAGACTTGGGAGAAGCTTCCTATATTCTAGGGATCCGTCTTTACAGAGATAGACCGCGAAGAATGATAGGACTTTCCCAAGCCCTTTATATCGATAAAATCTGAGAATATTCAAGATGGATGAATCTAAAGAGAGGGTTCCTTCCCATGCGACATGGAATTCATCTCACCACGAAAATGTGTCCTCAAAGTGAGGAAGATAAGAGAGAGATGAGTAAGGTACCCTATGCCTCGGCGATGGGTAGCCTCATGTACGCTATGTTGTGTACGAGACCAGACTTAGCCTACGCTGTGAGTATGGTAAGTCGATTTCAAGCAAACCCGGAAGGGAACATTGACTGCCGTAAAGAACATTCTTAAGTACTTAAGAAGAACTAGAGATTTAGTTCTTACTTATGGTGGTGGAGAACGAAGGTGATTGGATTCACCGATTCCGATTTTCAAGGAGACAATGACGACTCTAAGTCGACATCTGGGTATTTGTTTACTCTCAATGGAGGAGCAGTATCTTGGAGAAGCTCCAAGCAAACCGCTACTGCAGATTCCACCTGCCAAGCAGAGTATCAAGCTGCCTCAGAGGCTAGCAAAGAAGCATTTTGGATGCAGAAGTTTATACAAGAACTTCAAGTGGTGCCTAACGCGGAGTTGACTATATCACTATTCTGTGATAATGATGGAGCTGTCGCCCAACCCAAGGAGCCGAGGGCTCACCACAACACAAAGCATATAGAGAGAAAGTACCACATCGTTCGAGAGATGGTGGAAAAAGGATATGTTTCATTGGAAAGAGTAGACTCAGAAGACAATGTCTCTGACCCGCTGACTAAGCCATTATCTCAGGCCGTCTTGGAAAGACATCTGAAGAACATGGGTATTGGATATCATGATGTGTGGCATTGAGTGCAAGTGGGAGATTGTTAGGAATATGCCCTCGAATGCCACTCAGGGGATGAGAGAGTAAGGGCATTGTACTTGTAATTATGGAATAAATAATAAAAAGGCAATTCGATTCATTCACTGTTTATTGTATTTCAATTGCATTCTTGACTTGGTAAACATTGAAGTGAAGTCCATGTAAATAAACTGAACATTCCATTCTCGTTATGGGATAAGAGAAAATGCACTGGAAGTGTTTAAAGTTTATTTACGTAAATCGTTCTCAAGTCAATAAACTTAAATGGGCATTAAGTTTTTAATAAGATTTGTATAACTAATGTTAGGACATGTGAATGTTTTGATAGCATAATTATTAGTATTTTGGTGGGACAGTGTTCTCGAACTTGACTCATACTTGTTTCATTCTCACGGTATTCACTCTCGGAGAGTCGATGACGAATCGAAAGGTTGTGATAGTATACGTGGACCTTTGACTTGAGGGTTGGTAGAAGATGTGCTGTGACGTTTAGTTTGTCATTAGAGTAGTTAGACTCATTTGCTTAATTCTTGAGTCGACCTCGAAATGCGGACTATACGGGCGAGTAGCGATCTTTGTACGCCAAGAAAGGATTTTATCTCTGTTAGTGAGCGGGCGAATGTCTATACGGTTAATGGCAAATAAGATCATAAGTCTTTGGCAAAGCATTACGATATAGTCGTATTAGATACACTATTAATCGATCGGTCTTGATTTGCATTAACACATGTATAGAGTTTAGTCAACAGTGAGGTTTGACTTTACCGTGACCGAAGACTTGACCGGGACATCGATGAAGGGTCTATACGTATATAGTATTCACGACATAATGGTTACGGAATGATCCCTTCATTCGTTCTCGATCGGGGTTTACAAGGCGGCGCTAAGTGGCTAAGTCCGCCCGCACTCATTAGTTCCTCCCAATGCCGGTGAGACGGACCTACGAGTCGCGCATCGGGAGCGTTGACGGATAAATGTGAATTTATTATCTCTCTATTAATATTAGATATTGGATATCTAATTATGATTTATCGGATAAATCAAATATCGGTCTTATGAATTTAAATTAAGTTCTGGGTAATTAATTTAATTCATAAATTATATTTCTTAGAGAAATATATATTTGTATTTGATATAATTAATTAATTAGATTAATTAATTAATATAAATACATTGATGATTAAAAGGAGTGTATTTAACGGAGTCGTTTGTAACGTCCATTACACGAGCCGAGTGGCTCGGCTCGCTTTCTAGGAAACTTCCTTGTGGCCACCCACTCCTCATGGCATGGCATGATCTTGCATGTGTGTGGGAACTCACTTAGAGTTGAGATTCCCACATAATTGTGAATGATAGTTGTAAAGGAATAATTATTCCTTTATAATATATATATCATTGCATTATATATGATGAGATGAGATAACTACAAACAACTCATACTCATTCATTGAGAGTCCAGCCGTGAGCTTAAGTGAGGAGAGAGAGAAAAAATTTTCCTTCTTCATTTTGTTCATCTTTGAGGTGAAAAGAAGTAAGAAAAATTAAGAGAGAAAAAATTCCTACAACACTTCATAGCCGTGTTCTTCATAGAACGGAGTGTTGTAGATTTTTCCGGGCAACTTCCGACGCGTGTGAAGTAGAGGCTTCGAATTTTCGGTGCTTGGAACAAAGGGATTTCGTGTTCGGGACGGGATCGTGATCATCGTCTACACTTTACAAAGATTTATTTCAAAGGCTTCAAGGGTATGAATCTTTACCTTTGTATGTATTTTTTTTTTCGTATATACGTTACTTGATCGATCCTGTTTGGGATTCGTATTTATTTCCGCTGCGTATTTCGTTTTATTTTCGGAATCCCAACACTCTGGAGGTACGCAAACGATGGATGAGATCTCCGGTGGGACATTCCACTCATCAGGATGTGGGATGGGACTAATATGCTCCTTAAAAGTCTCTCTAAGGCCTTGTTGCTTGAAATAACGACTAACAAAATCATACACGGACAAACCATTGCCGGCGCGCCTGTTACAATAAGCAATTATGTCAAGGATGTTGTATAGGATAATGTATTTTTTATATTGATGAGGTGATAAATCCAGACCATCCCTGTTTTGCAAACGATGGGAAAACACGATCGCGTCGATCGTGTGTTACGATCACGGGGATCGTGGGGTCACGATCGTGTGTTACGATCACGGGGATCGTGGGGTTACGATCGTGTGTTACGATCACGGGGATCGTGTGTTACGATCGTGCCCATTGTGTTACGATCGTGCACATCGTGTGTCCCATCGTAGGTTACGATAAGGGCGATCGTGGGTTACGATAAGGGCGATCGTGGTTACGATAAGGGCGATCGTGGTTACGATAAGGGCGATCGTGGTTACGATCGTGCCCATCGTGGGTTACGATCGTGCCCATCGTGGGTTACGATCGTGCCCATCGTGGGTAACGATCGTGCCAATCGTGGGTAACGATCGTGCACACAACAGCAAAGACATGTACCTTATAGCGGCAGCGGCATGACGACATGGAATCTGATCCAAATCAAACTCACGACAACAACATGTCCATGTTCGAAGGTCGACCTCATAAGAAACTTTGTTTTCTTCGACTTTATAAACAAGTGGGATGGTAGCTCGAACGGTAAGAGTCAGACTGGCTTGCACAGAGTTAGAAAGCTTTTCAAAAGTGTGCATTGTCAACTCATGGTCTCTTGACGTAGCTTCTCCCCGCTTCTCATCAAACCAATTCTCTAAAATTAGGCGAAATATCTCAAGTAACGAGCAAACTGGTAAACGTCTAGCCCACAACATACGATTATTAAAGCATTCAACAGCATTAGATGTCAAGAAGTTATAGCATCGTACCGGACACTTCGACCTAGCCCACCTCTCTGGCCCAATTTCAGAAAGGCGCCTGTGCGCCCCATTAGGGCTTTCGATATGTAGTTTCGAAAAGTAGTTTTCAAAAACTTCTTCTCGATGCGTGTAGGCAGCAGTTCTAAAGAGTCTTATAGCATGCGCACCATAGGAGGTCAGATTTTTTGCAAGATGGTGATAGCAAAATCCGTGGAATGCATTCGGATAGACGGCTCGAACAACATTCTGAATGCTCTTATGTTGGTCACTCACAATCAGTAAATCTTCCGTCGGATTGTAGCATCTGCGCAGGTTATACAGAAAATAAGTCCATGACTCCTCGTTCTCTATCGGACCGAGACCAACAGCAAGAGGAAAAACTTGCTCGTTCCCATCAAATGTGACGGCCGCAAATATAGTTCCTTTATTCCTTCCCTTTAGGTGGGTCCCATCAACTATAATCACCGGTCGAAGGCACGTATCAAATGCCCTAATACTCTGTCCGAGTGCAACGAACATGTGGCGAAACACTCCCTCACGAGTCGTCTGCAAATCATAAATTGTCCCTGGATTACGCTGTTTTAACAAATACAGATAAGATGGGAGCCTCTGATACGACTCATCGAAGCCGCCATATGTATTCTCTATCGCTCTATTCTTCGTCCGGAGAGCAAAACTGTATAGCATGTCAATGCCATACTCCCTACACATCTCTGCAATCATCTCCTTTGGCCTCAAAGTGACCCCCTCACCGGTCAATCTTTTAGCAAAATAATGGGCGGCAACCTCAGAAGTGACCGATCGTGCGGCAGCACGGTTCAAATCAGGGTAACAGCTGTGCTCCAATGTCAACTTAGTAATTCTCCAAATAGTTGCACCCTCAATAGCACACAACCTAAACTGACAATTTCTTCGCCCACTCTTACAGACAAACACTATACGTTTATCGGCGGAACGATCAGTGATACACTGTAGCATGTTTTCCAAATGATACATTCCTACAGTTATCCTCAACTCTGTCTTCGAACGAAAGGTGGACCCCACCTCTAGCTGACCGGTAACCGGTGGAGGCTGCTCGACCCAACCCAAAGTCCCGGCACTACCGGGGTCCGGAAATGGAATGATCCAGTTACGCATTGATTGTAGATGCTCATGCTCGCTCGCAGATTGATGGTCGGATGAGAAGTTCCGACGACTCATAATCCTATCCATTTGGGCCGGTTGGCGAACCCAAGCAAGAAATTCCGCAGATAGTGACTCAAGCAAGTCTTTACAACAATCTTCATCTTCGGATGTATGCACCTCTTCATCTTCCTCATCTTCCTCGTCTTCCTCATCTTCCTCGTATTGATACTCTTTGTAAGGCATGTCATAATTTATGTTGCCGGGCTCTACTCTCGGGAGTGGAGGAGCTGCTGTTCTCAACATAGACCTCAGGATCCTCCTTGTATTCTACTAGTAATCGAAGTATCTCGGTATCGCCTCGTAATAAGACTTTTACTTTGTTTCCTTTGGCCATGTGTGTCAAGTACCATAATTTGTAATCGGACTCATTTGGACCACCCAAACCCTCTCTGATAACCCCCACGAGGTTTGCACGACTAACTTTGCTCGTGTCGATATAGACAAAAAAGGAGTCCCCGTCTACATATGTCGATCGCTCCCAATGACCACCGTGATGTATCAAAATACGCTGCCACGACATCTGATTACAAAAAGATGAATAACTATTCAGAAAAATGAGCGAACAATATTATAAAACTGTCTGCCTTGGACACGACCGATGCACACGGTCGTATACTACCGTGTGCAGTGATCGTGTGCAAGTTTCTGTCCATGAACACGATCGCTGCACACGATTTTATACGATCGTGTTAAACAATCGTGTACACGTTAGTGTTGCGCACGATGTTAAGGTCGTTGCGCACGATCGTTGCACACGATCGTTGCACACGGTGGCTTCCCATCGTGTGCAGCGATCGTGTCCGTAAGAACAGATCTGGAATTTTTTTTCATCGTTCAAATAATGATACATACCTTATTTATGAACTCAGAAGCACGACAAATGAAGTCCTATTTCAACGTCAACTTTTATTTTCGAACAATCTTGTGATTTCTATAAGATTTTTTGAGAGACTCTTTGTCAAAAATAAAATGGCTGTGTTGTTTTGATGTATATGTTTGTAGTTAAATTTTGGTTCCTGGACATTAATATCGATCGGAGGAGGAAAGTAAAAAAGAAAAAAGAGAAGAAAAGTAGTTTAAATTAAATATATAAAAAAAAAAGAGAGAAGTCAACTTTTAACACAAAAAGAGAGGACATTTTAGTCTTTTCAATCAAAATGGTACTAAAAACTTATAGTTTTATGAATGAGGATATAGAACTTATCAATTTTATGCTTTGGTATTAAAAAATTGATTCCCACCTATTATAATGTAGTATTTAATTAAATTCAATATTATATATTGCTGCACAAGAGTAGATGTTGCATCAAACCTAGTCTCATTATGTATTAAAAATAAATCATTAAACACACTTATATTCTTAATTTCTAAACCCTCCATAATTTTTGGCTTACAAATCTCCTCGCACATGTATCGTAACAAATTCTGAGAAGATTAAAGGTGGAGAAGAAAGAGAAGGACGGAGGGGATTTGGGAAAATCATTTTCATATTGAGAGAGAAAATGAACATTACACACGATACAAATGGCCAGGAAACAGTATTTGTACCATCTAAGCTATGACGCAACAACCAAGAAAACAACCAATGAGAAAGCTCCACATGAGCAAACTAATACACGTAACCTACCCTCTGCCAACTAATGACACGAAAAAGAAATACAAATACAAATTTATTTATTACCCCCCCTCAAGATGGAGTGTAAATACTATGAAAACCCATCTTGTCAAGAATTTTCTTTAATGCGGGGGCAGTCAAAGGCTTTGTTAACACATCTGCAAGTTGCAAATTGTTAGGAACATGCAAAGGATTGATCACACCTGCAAGAAATTGATCACGAACAGTGTGGCAGTCTATTTCTATATGCTTAGTGCGTTCATGAAAAATAGGGTTGCTGCAAATGTAGACGGCAGCTTGGTTGTCACAATACAGTGTAGCCCGAGCTTGAAAAACACCAAAGTCCAAGAGTAAACTGCGAATCCAAAGAACCTCACATCAAGCTTGAGCCATGGCACGGTATTCAGCTTCTACAGAGGATCTAGAAATGATGGCTTGCTTCTTTGATCGCCAGGAAAGCAAGGAAGAACCAAGGAAGAGAGCAAAACCAGTAACTGATCTTCTGGTTGTGGGACAGGCTGCCCAATCAGCATCACTAAAAACACTGAGATCAAGAGAAGAATGACTATCAAAGAACAGACCATGACCAAGATTGCCTTTGAGATATTTTAACACTCTCTCAGCTGCATTCATGTGACCCACACAAGGCTTCGAAAGAAATTGACTGAGGTTATGCACATCATAAGTGATGTCAGGCCTTGTGATACAGAGATAAAGCAATTTTCCTATCAATCTCCTGTAGGAAGTAGGATCTGCAAGTACTTCTCCTTCATCCAAACCAAGATGTGTGCCTGATTCCATAGGTGAGGAACAAGGCCTACATTCAAGTAAACCAGCATCTTTAACCAGATCTATAGCATATTTTCTTTGACATAAGTGAATTCCCTTATCACTCCGAGCAATCTCCATGCCAAGAAAATAAGAAGGTTTGCCAAGATCCTTGTATTTAAACTTAGTCTTCAAGAAATCCTTGAAAGATTGAACCAGAACTGCATCATTGTTGGCCAAAAGTATGTCATCAACATACACAACTAGACCAAGAAACTTGTCTTTATGTTTCTTGTAAAAGAAAGAATGGTCTGATATAGATTGCACCAAACTAAAAGAAGTGAGAGCCTCTGAAAACTTCAAGTACCATTGCCTTGAGGCCTGTTTGATCCCATACAAAGGTTTGTTCAGTTTACACTGAGCCTTTAGGATATGGCTTGCCTTGATCATCTACAAGACCTAAAGGTAACTCCATGTATATGACCTCATCAAGTTCTCAATACAAAAAAGCATTGTTGATATCCAGATGACACAAGAACCAACCTTTGACAGCAGGTAATGACAACATCAACTTTACTATTACCAACTTTGCCACTGGAGAAAAAGTGTCCAAGTAATCAATACCACCCTGCTGTGTGTATGCCTTGGCAACCAACCTTGCCTTGTATCTATCTAAAATTCTATCAGCAAAAAATTTTGTTCTATATACCCATTTACACCCAATAGCAACTTTATCGGCAGGAAGCAATGTAATAAACCAAGTGTTATTCTTAATCAAGGCTTCCAACTCAGTTTGCATGGCTTCTCTCCATTCAGCATATTTAGATGCTTGATGATAAAAGGAAGGATTAGGTATAGAAGAAATGGAGCAAATCAATTTATAATAATCTGTAGACAACCTAGAGTAGGAAATGAAAT
Source organism: Orobanche coerulescens (assembly GCA_033398695.1). Taxonomy (NCBI): domain Eukaryota; kingdom Viridiplantae; phylum Streptophyta; class Magnoliopsida; order Lamiales; family Orobanchaceae; genus Orobanche; species Orobanche coerulescens. The sequence goes on along the minus strand of CM065816.1, from coordinate 133,330,285 downwards.
TGTGGATAAGATAATATGTATAGATGACTGAATTGCATTCATAGGCTGAGAGGTGAGATGGTGGTTTCACAACTCTACCTGATCTAGTAGTTGGCAAGGTTGAGGGCACCACCTCAGAATGAACAGAAACAGGCAAAGACTCAATGGAATTATCAGGTTCCTTAGGAAATGTGAACTGTGCTTCAGGAAAAGGAAGATACATGCAAATGAGCAAAAGGAAAAATGGATTCATGAAAAACAACATCTCTGCTTATTTTCACTTCATGAGTGTCAATATTCATGACTTTGTACCCCTATAACCCCTGTGGATAGCCAAGAAAGACACATTTACTTGCTCTAGGATCAAATTTGGTTCTATTATTGTCCAAAGTTGACACAAAACAGAGGCAACCAAAAACCTTAAGATGAGAGTAAACAGGAGGTTTCTTGAAGAGAAGTTCAAAATAAGGGACTTTACATGGTAAAACAGGGGAAGGGATTCTGTTTATGAGGTAAGAAGCAGTCAAAATGCAATCCCCCAAATACTCCACAGGCTAGTGTGATTGAAAAAGAAGACTTCTAGCAACATTTAGCAAGTGTTGATGCTTCCTTTCAACTCTTGCATTTTGCCGTAGAGTGGAAACACAAGAATGATGAAAAAGGGTTCCATATTGACTATATAACTCTCCTAAAGTGAACTCAGGGCCATTGTCACATCTGATGACCTTGACTCGTTCGTTAAACTGTGTGAGAACAGTACTAAAGAAGTTTGTGAGTATGGTTTTGACATCAGACTTGTGTTTCATGAGAAATATCTAAACAAATCTAGAACAATCATCAACAATGGTAAGAAAATAGCTAAAACCATTGACTGTTGGAATTGAATAAGAACCCCAAATATCACAATGTATCAAGTCAAAAATATCATTGGAAACATGAGCTGAATTAGGAAAAGGTAAACGCCTCTGTTTGGCCAAAGGACAGATTTCACAGAGATTTTGTTTACATGAAGTAAGAGATAAACTTCTAGCGAACAATTGTAATTTATTCTGAGAAGGATGGCCTAATCTATTACGCCAAACATCAGCATTGATTACAGAAGAAACTCTAGGAACAAGAACAGGAGTTGATGAAGATGAATTGGTGACTTCTAATGCATATAGATTGCCAACTCTTCTACCCATCCCAATCACAGTTTCCTGAGAAACTTCCTGAATAAGAAAATCATAAGAGGTGAAAATCACTTTGCAGCTTAAGGAATCAGTAAATGCACTCACATAAATTAGGTTGTAAGAGAAAGAAGGCACACAAAGAACATTTTGCAGCTGAAGACTAAGAGTGAGGGATATGGTTCCAACACCAGTGACTTTTACACTATGACCATTTGGCAAACTGACATAAGTGTGAATAGGTGTAGACATGTGAATGAATAAAATGGAGTCATGACAAACATGGTGAGTAACACCAGTGTCCATTAACCAAACCATGGAATTGACAAAGGTAGAACAGATGATAGGAAAAACAGAAACAGTACCACTAAATGGAGAAGATGCAGCTGAGGAACCAGAAGTAGATGCTTCATTGACAACATGATGCACAATAGAACTCATTTCAAGCTGAGATTGATTCTGCATCTAAGTCTGAATGAACTGAAACATCTGAGCAAGTTGAGATGGACTCAAGACTCCTGACTCACTAGATCTCATGCCAGAGTTATCGTACGCTCCATCACCAATACTAACTTGATTAACTGGTCTGTGTCCCACAGCATTTCCAGCAGGTGCTCCTCTACCTCTACCTCTTGCATATCCTGGAGAGAAACCAATGATCTCAAAGCATTTGTCCACAGTGTGATTTGTTTTTCCACACTTTGTGCAGAGAAATTTTCCTCTGCCTCCTCTACCACGGCCACCAGATGTGGCATTAACAAGAGATCCAGATAATTCAGGCATAAGAGCAGCAGGTGGTGAAAGCATGGATTCAATTGATCTCTGCCTTTCCTCTTACAGAACCAAGGCAAAGATCTTTTGGAGAGACAAAATAGGGGACACAGAGAGAATGTGCGAACGCAAAGCAGAATAAGAAGGATGCAAACCTTGGAGAAATTGCATTGCACATTCTTGTGCTTGAAAGCAATTCCATCTCTTCGCACTATCACAAGTGCAGGTATCACAGGAACACCAGGCATTCGGCTGATAATCGCGATATTCATCCCACAGCACTCGAAGCTTCGTATAATAAGCTCCTACATCATCTGTTCCTTGACACAGGCTTACCAATTGCTGCCTCAATTGATAGATCCGCGCCAAGTCCTCCTGCGAGAATCGATCCTTGAGATCGGTCTAAATCAAATCAGCATCCTCCAAATACATGAGACTGGAGCTGATATCAGGAACTACAGAGTTCCTCAACCAAGAGATTACCATGCTGTTGCACCGGATCCACTGAGAATGTAGTAGATCTGAAGTTTTAGGGCGAGACAAAACACCATTGACAAAATCCAGCTTGTTCTTCGCCATTAATGCAGTTGTCATAGGTCGGTACCAACTATTGAAGTTGGATCCATTGAGCTGTTGCGTGACCAATTGAACACCTGGATTATCACTTGGAGACAAATAATATGGATTGCTATGATCTTCATGAACAGCCAAGGAATTTTCACCATTTTTGGTGATTTTAGCCATGGATTATGAACTGGAAAACGGAAAACGAAAGCAGCAGAAGGTGTTTATGGCTCCGACACCATAACAAATTCTGAGAAGAATAAAGGTGGAGAAGAAAGAGAAGGACGGAGGGGATTTGGGAAAACCATTTTCATATTGAGAGAGAAAATGAACATTACACACGATACAAATGGCCAGGAAACAGTATTTGTACCATCTAAGCTATGATCAGTAATTTACATGCAGAGAAACCAAACCAAACCAAACACACCCAGTATATCCCGCTCAGAGCAGGGTCTGGGGAGGGTAGGATGTACGCAGACCATGCCCCTACTTTTTACGGTAGGGACTAGGGAGGCTGTGTTAGGAATACTTGTTAGATTTTGATGATGTCATAAGTATAAATTCAAATGTTTATTACTTGGCAAAAATGTAAGGAATAATCAAATGAGTATCTTCCATAGGCCAAATATGTTAAGTATAAAACTTGGCAAAATGTAAAGAAGAACCAAATGAGTATCTTCTATAGGCCAAAAATAAGTTAGGCTAAAAATCGGCTAAGTACCTGGTACAGCTAAGTCCATCAGAGAGGATCAGCCGAGTCAAGTCAGAGTAGTTCTGGTCAATAATATATATATCAGGGATGTTTGACCAGACTGCAGCCAAGGTACCTCAGACAAGTCACCTGATCAGTGAAGTCATAAACAGTGAACATCAGAGAGGTCCAGACTGCAGAGAAGTTAACTGCTCATCAGCCTAGTTGAGATCAGCCAAGTACTCCAAGTCCACGTCAGCATGCGTTGAAAAGTCAAGTATTACGGAAAGTCACATGCAACGTGAAGAGACAAATTGGAGTGATTCCCGCAAGAGATATGATTTAAATAAATCATCCAGACCTACCTTGAAGACTTTAATCGTTTTATATTCAAAAGATTCGGCGCATCACATGCAGAGTCTTCACAACGGTCGGAAGATAGATTAAAATATGGGAATCCAGCCTTGCAACGTTCAGAAAGATTAAACAAAGAAGTCTCCCTCCAACGGACGGACTTGTTCAAAAGATTTGCAACGGCTACAAGGAAAAAGCTTAGAGATCGTGACCTATATATATCCGAAGATTTGAAGCTGAGAAAAACCTTACAAGAACAACTATCGGTGCTAACATACTTTCAAGCGATCAAAGCATTAAAGCTATCAAAGCGAAATACAGCATCGTGAAAAGAGCGTTTCTAAAAATTTCATACTTAAAGAAGCTCTTAGTTGGAGAAGACAAAAACTCTTGTCTATAATCCTGAGTTCGGGGTACTTCACTGGTTGAAGTTAGAGACTGTAAAGGCATCCGAGGATCGAGGATCAAGAGGTGCAAGGCAGTCAAGTGTGGTACAATGGAAGGGATTTCCATGGGTTGGAAGCTGTTGTAGTTTTGTTTGAATCACTGTAATATTTATCACTGGTTGAGAATTATAGTGAATTCATCTCCAACTGGTTTGGAAAAAAGTGGATTAGTAGAGGATTACCCCACCTCTGAGACCACTATAATTACCTGCGTTCTTTACTGTTTTATAGCATCATATTTTAACTGCTGCATTAATTGTTAAGTGTTTCATTAGTTGCTTTATATTCGTCATCAGCTGACTTCCGCACATATTAATAACAAACGACTCCAAGTCATTTGTTTACCTATCAGCTGAAGAAACTCACTCTTTGAGAAAAAGAGTTTAAGAGTTTCAACAAGTCTATTCACCCCCCTCTAGACTTGTTCCTGGACGACTTGTGACCTACAAGTGGTATCAGAGAGGTTGGTTCATTTATTTCACGAACCAGATCTATATCAGAGATATATCTTTACTCTCATTTTATAATGGAACACATGCATTCTAGACTCCCTGTGTTTTCAGTTGACGAGTATGATCTTTGGAAGATAAGGATGCAGGCACACTTATTCATCTTTGAGAAGGACAACACAGCAGAGGAGATTGCAGCAGGGAAGCCATAGAAGATTCCAAAGAAGAGGACAGAGCTGACTCCCGAAGAAAGAAAGCTGGCCAACCTTGACAACCGGGCCAGAGATGTGTTATATCAAACTCTTGACAAATCTACCATGGTCAAGATAAAGAACTGCAAGAATGCCAAGGAAATCTGGGACACATTAGCTTTAATGTGTGAAGGAACGGAGCTAATCAAAGAAAATAAATTGTCAATCGCTATTCAAAAGTTTGACAATTTCAAAATGAAGAACGGCGAATCCATAGATCAAGTGGACACAAGGTTCACTGAGATTATCAATGAGATCAACTCCCTCGGCAAAACCTATGGCAACAGGGAAATGGCACTGAATGTTCTCAGATCTCTCAACCCTGAATAGAGCATGAAGGCCGTGGCCATGAGAGAGTCCAAGGACCTGAATAAGATAAAAATTCAAGAGCTGTTCTCTGGTCTGAAGGCTTATGAGTTCGAGCTTCCAAGTTTATCCTCAACTGAGCCTGCAGAGAAGGGAATAGCATTTGCAGCCGAGTCCCCCGCCAAGAGCCTATCTAATGTAAAGCCTCCAAATCCATTAGATTTTGAGGAAGAAATGGCGTTTATAATGTAAAGGTTCAGCAACTTTAGAAAGAACTACTCCAAATACAAGAAAAATTATAAGGAGAATCCAAGAAGGAACCAGAAAGCTGGAAGCTGGAAAGTAGAGTGCTACAATTGTCACAAGACAGGACACATCCAAATGGACTGTCCTGATCTCAAGAAGGACGAAAGCAAGAAGGAGGTGGGCAGAAAAGAAGATAGAAGAAAGGCCCTCATCGGAGAAGACCAGGAGCATGTAGAATCAAGCAGCAGATTCTTTTCCGATGATGATGAAGAGTATGACTGCCTGATGGCCAACCTAGCTGATGAAGAGGTAACATCTAAACCCTCCGGTTCAAATAATAGTTCAGCCATGTCACAAGTTATGGATCTGCACAAATCGGTAAATCAGTTATTTAAAGATTTTGAAACACTCAAATCTGCACACCAAACTGTATCAGCAGAGAAGACTCAGCTGCAAGATGAGAATAGGCAGCTGAAAAACGATTTTGAAAAACTCAGCCTAGAACTGAACAAGGTTGAAATAACTGCAGCTAACTTTAAAAACCAGGCTGATGTTAATACAGCTGAGATAAATCGACTAACTATTTTACTTAAAGAAAAATCAGCTGCACTTGCTCATGCCAAAGCCGAGTTTACTAAGCTGACTTAGATAAATAAGACTCAGGCGCAGGAAATAACCTCCCAGAAGGCGTCTTCAACCCTGGAAGAATTGTGTACCAATAAAAGGCCACTATATTCCAAATCAGGCCTTGGATATGATCCTCACACTCCCTCTAGTTCTAAAAGAAAATTTATCAAGGGAGAAACAATTGTCTCGATCACGAGCCTACGTATAAACCGATATTTAAAAATAGGCAACGGCAAGTCACATGTCTAGGGTCATAATGTTACACAAGGCAGCCACCTAGACAGGCGACTAGGCAATGGCCCGGGCAAAAGCAGCAGCCCAGACAACATGCCCACTATTATCAACAACTCCCTAAAAACAGATTTTAAAATGGGAGGGGCAGATGGAAACCTCAAGGTTATCCCAATTTCAAAAATGAACAAGTGTGGAGACCTCAAAGATTTAATAAATGGTCTCAGCCAAGATTTAGAAATGGCCCACACTATCAAAATTTTGAGGAATATCCAGTATACAATCCCAACAGGAGATTCAAACCTCGACCTTACACACCTTTTGAGGGTTATAATAATAATAACAACTTTCACAATCCAAGGAGAAATCAATTCTCCAGGAAACCAGCTAACCCCAAAGGACCCACACAGATTTGGGTACCTAAATCTCTGCTTGTCTAATTGCAAAAAAGGTGGAAGGACTACAACCACATCTCCACAAGCTCAAACTTTGGAGGTGAATAATGGTTTGTAGATTCTGGATGCTCGAGGCACATGACCGGAAACAAGAAGATGTTGTCCAAATACACCAAAGAAAGAGGTCCCGATGTAACTTTTGGAGATAGCTCTAGAGGACAAACAAAGGGCTTTGGAGAGCTGCACCGAGGAAATATTGTAATATCCAAAGTTCACTATGTCAAAGGACTAAAATACAATCTTCTGAGCATAAGCCAGTTTTGCGATGAGAAGAACCTAGTAGTCTTCACCATCTGGAAATGTATGGTGATAGATATCCTATCTGGAGAAGTGAAGCTCCAAGGTTTTAGAAGGAGACATATCTATATGATAGATTAGAACACAGGAACACCTAACTCTTGTATTCTATCCAAGACAGTAGCTGAGAATGGATGGTTGTGGCACAAAAGATTATGTCACCTGAACTTCAAAGCCATCAACAAGATAAGTTCTCAGAAGCTGGTCAGAGGACTTCCAAATGAAGCATTCAAGAAGGAAGCGCTTTGTGATGCATGTCAGAAAGGAAAGAAGACCAGAGCATCATTCAAGCCAGTCCAGCCTACAACTCTCACAACAAGGATCTTAGATCTACTCCACATGGATCTATTTGGTCCTATCAAGCCAGGGACTTTGAGCGGTCGAAAGCATGCACTTGTTATAGTAGATGATTATTCAAGGTACACTTGGATTATCTTCTTGTATAAGAAAAGTGAAACCTTGACCAAGCTACCTGAGCTGCTGAGAAGGATCCAGAATGAGAAATCTCTATCCATCATCAAGATCAGATCATATAGAGGAGGAGAGTTCCTCAACAAGGCGATAACTGATTACAGCGATCAGAATAGTATCCAGCATGAGCTCTCTGCAGCCAGGACTCCCCAGCAGAATGGTGTTGCTGAAAGAAGAAACAGAACCCTGAAGGAAGCAGTGAGGTCCATGATTGCAGAAGCAGACCTGCCCAAGAGGTTCTGGGCTGAAGCTGTCAACACAGCTTGCCATACTCAGAACAGGAGTATGGTAGTAGGGAGACATGGCAAAACTCCCTATGAGGTTTGGAATAATAGAACTCCTACTGTTGCTTACTTTCATGTTTTTGGTTGTAAGTGTTTCATCCACAACAACAGTAAAACACAACTAAATGCCTTTGATGCTAAAACTGATGACGGTCTCTTTATGGGATACTCACAAAGAAGCAAGGCATATAGAGTTTTTAATAAAAGAACCTTAGTTGTGGAGGAAATACCCCATGTTGTTTTTGATGAATCTACTGTTGAGTACAGAAAGCAAGTTGAGCTAATTGAGAACAAGCTCATGTCAGAGACTCTTGAAGAAGTCATTGTACATGACACTGGAATGGTGGACTCACCTGCATCACCGATGATCCAATCAGAGTCGCCAAGACCCAACTGCAGATCAGACAGGATCACCAAACCTATCTGATCCAGTTGCCGCTGATGAAGACCCAGCTGTAGCTGATAAAGACTCACCTGCAGATCAGATCCAACCTGCAGATGACAAGACGATAGCTGATCCAGTTGCAGACCAGAACCCAGCTGATGCAGAAATTCACCAGAGCAATCCAACAGGGGGAACAGACCCAGAAGAAGACGATATCCCCAAATGGCTCAAAGATCACCCAATCCAGCAAATTATCGGGAAGCTGACGGATGGAGTTAAGACGAGACAGTCAACCCTACCAGCAGGAATGGATATGTTCTCATGCTTTATGTCACAGATAGAACCTAAAACAACAGAACAAGCTTTGGAAGATTATTCATGGATAAATGCAGTGCAAGAGGAACTGGAGCAGATGGAAAGAAACAAAGTTTGGGAAGTAACAGACAGACCTGATCACAAGAAGGTTATTGGCACCAAATGGGTGTACAAAAATAAGAGTGATGAAGACGGAGCTGTTGTTAGGAATAAGGCCAGACTTGTAGCAAAAGGGTATGCACAGTGTGAAGGAATAGATTTTGATGAAACCTATGCACCTGTTGCAAGATTAGAGGCCATCAGACTATTCCTCGCATATGCTGCATTCAAAGATTTTGAAGTTTATCAAATGGATGTAAAGAGTGCTTTTCTAAATGGCATCTTAGAAGAAGAAGTCTATGTAGAGCAACCCCTAGGTTTTGTCAAAGGAGACAAAATCTACAAGCTGTTGAAGGCTCTCTATAGACTTAAGCAAGCACCTAGAGCGTGGTATGAAACATTGTCTGTGTTTCTTGAGAAGAATGGTTTTTGCAAAGGGAAGGTGGACAAGACCCTATTCAGAGTGGAGCTCGAAGGCCACATATTAATAGTCCAGATATATGTGAATGACATCATATTCGGTTCAACCAATCCAGAGTTATGCGAGAAATTCTCCAACCTCATGCAAGGAGAATTTGAGATGAGTATGATGGGAAAGCTTAACTTCTTTCTCGGACTACAAGTTAAGCAGATGGAAAAAGGAATTTTCATCAACCAAGCTAAGTATACCAAAGACCTTATCAAGAGATATGGAATGGAATCAGCCAAGCCAGCAAGAATCCCTATGAGCACAAGTACTCACCTAGATGCAGACCTGGCAGGCATATTAGTGGACTCAACCCACTATAGAGGACTCATTGGATCTCTTCTGTACCTCACTGCAAGCAGGCCAGACATATCCTATGCCGTAGGAGTTTGTGCACGATTCCAGTCCAAGCCGAAGCAATCACACCTAGATGCAGCCAAGAGAATAATAAAATACCTTAAGTCTACATCAATGTTGGACTATGGTATCCCAAGGATGATAACTTCGAGCTGTCAGGATATTCAGATGCAGATTTCGCAGGTTGCAAAATCAATAGGAAAAGCACTAGTGGAACGTGCCAATTCCTAGGAACCAGACTGATATCCTGGTTTAGCAAGAAGCAGGTTTCTAACTCTATCTCCACCACATAGTCAGAATACCTAGCTGCAGGTAGCTATTGTGCACAGATTTTATGGATCAGACAACAACTAAGGGATTATAATATCATTGCCAATGAAGTTCCTATCTGGTGTGACAACAATAGTGCTATTGCAATAACCAACAATTCGGTTTTGCATTCAAGGACGAAGCACATTGATGTTAAGCACCACTTCATCAGAGACCATGTGCTTAACAAAAGGGTTAGAGTTGAAAGAGTCAGCACAGACTATCAAATAGCTGACATCTTTACCAAACCCTTGCCAGAAGAAAGGTTTTTGGAGCTGAGCAGAGATCTTGGATTACTAGATTGGGAATCTAGTACAGAAGCAAGCTGAAGAATCAGATCCTAGCTGATGCAGACAAGAAGACAAAGGACGGACAAAGGAACCTAGCTGATTAGAATATCAGGCGAGAAGTCAACTCACCTGATGCAGAGCGGTCAACAGTCAACAAGTCAGACCAGCTAAGTTTTCTAAACTCAACCGACCTCTAAATATTTAATTATTATCTGCCATATTTATAATATTATTATATTAATTTTGGTTCACAAATGGCATTTAAATATATTAATGTTCGATTCACAAGTGGCAATTTAAATACACGTGTCAATCGCTTATTAAATCGACCTCCACGGTGGCCAATCAAAACCAACCGTCAAATTTTAAAATGGACCACCGATTCAAATTTGAAATTTAAAGGAATATCAAAAGGCGTACCACCGTTTCAAATATATAATAATTTAATCCATACGTCTTTTCATCTTCTTTATAAGGAGAGAAACCCCTTCACTTTACCTTTTACGCTTACCCTAGATCTACAGAGCAAAAAATTTACAGAGCAAAAATTCTTGAACTCCAAATACACTAAAAATTCTTTATTTGCAGAAATGGAATCGTACTTCGAAGGCGTCAACCTGAAGGCGGTCAAGGACCAGATTATTTTCTCACTGGTCGTCGATTTTGAAGTCTTATTGGAAGCAAATCTAGAGAATTTCGACGTGCTTGACCTAATCCACACGATGAAGCTTAATGGGATCTACCCATTCGTGGACATCAACCCTCAACATTTGTACAAGGAGGATGTTATCGCGTTCTATCGCGAAGCCTGTTTGATTCAAGATGGAATTCGGAGCACAGTTGGCGGAAGACAAGTCGACATATTGCGTGATTCGATTCGCACAGTGTTTGGTATGAAGCACCGCGGTATAGCTGTCGAAGCTCTCAAACAGTCTGCCGCCGAAACCTGGAAGAAGATCAAAGTGGAGAATTTGCCGGAAAAGCTGAAACTCACTACCAAAAGGAGTGAGATTAAAAAGGTTTATCATTTTGTGTTGGACATAACCAACAAAATCATCATGGGGATGGCCGGCAGTTACGACCAACTGTCGTCAGCGAAGTTCATGGTGCTGGGAGCATTAATTCAAGATGAGGAAATTGACTGGACAGATTACATATTTAGGCAACTCGTTCGAGAAGTCAACAAAGCCGAATGGCTTGTTGATGAGAAGAGATTTAAAACAAAGCTGGCGTTTGGAACGCAGCTGAGTTGGTTGTTGGAAAAGACAGGCATGGCAAAGGGAAATACTGACCCCTTCCACCCTAACAAAAGACTTGGTCATCTGGACCAAGAGACGCTGAGAAAATTGGGAGGCACAAGGAGAGCAGCCCAGATGTTGAAGGAGCTGCCTGACACCAGGCCCTACCCGAGATATTATTCGTCAGGCGAGTCGGACCGACCTGCAGCCGACAACCCAACTGCAGTCGAGTCAGACTCCGAATCCGACAACACTCCCATAGCAGTCCGATTTAAGAGAAGGGGACCAGCCCCTGGAGAGCCATCGATCATGCAATCATCTCCAGAACCCTATCCCAAGAGACCCAGGAGACTACAGTTTAGTGAGGAAGAGCAGTCAGATCATCTTGCCAGCCCTACAGCCATGTCACCGACTCACCTGGAAGACCAGCCTGCCCCAGGCACCCTCGAGACTCAGATTGTGGCTGTACTCACCCCAGCTTACATTCCTGAAGAAGAAGAAGCAGGTCTAATAATTTCAATCCATGAAGCCAATTATACGTTTAACCTGCTAGAAAACAATATTTTCAATCTATCCATCGAACAACTACAGCTTGTTAAGTCACAAGCATTAAAACACTCTTTTATCAATATTTTCGAAGAGTGGAAGTTTTTCAAAACCCTGTCATTTACTGATCTTCAAGCTTACATTGAAACTAGTGGTTGGGGATATCCCCAAGCCACGGAGGATGTACTGATTCAGTTTTATAAAGAATCAGACTTACTTTAATTCCTCCAGGATAATTGGTTCATGTCTCATTTTAAAGACAACATGGACCAATTCATCCATTCCATAATGATTAGTATTTTTGATGGTTCCTTTGGACAAGAGGATGAGGAGGAAGATGAAAGAGAAATTAGGATTGAAGAGGTAGATGGAGATGAAGAGGTTGTTGTTTTGGATGATGAAGAAGAAGAGCAGTAAGAGAGAAAAAAAGAAGAAAAGATTTTAGTTGAAAATCAACCTGAGGAAGTTGAGAAAACAGAAGAGTTGAATGAAGAAGAAGGAGAAGAAGTAGAACAGGATGAAGGAGAGGATGATAATGATAAAGGTGAAGATGATGAGGATAAAGGAGAAAAAGATAGGAAAACTGATGATGATAATGATGATGATGAGGGTGATGATAAAGATGAAGGAGGAGATAAATGAGCTGAAAAAAAGAGAGAAAAAGATGAAGGAAAAGAAAAAGAAAATATTGAAGAAGAAAAGGAGGAAGAGCAGGAGAAAGGGCAAGAGAAGGAAGAAGGAGAAAAGGAGCCGAGCGTAGCCGACACAAGAGGTCTGCAGATAGATCGGGCACCCGCCTGCACACCACCTAGACGCGGAGTTAGCCGAGGACTCCGCATCGTGACCCCAAAGAAGACCCCATCTGAGTACCACCGCAGCATGTGCTTGCACCCAAAGGGTTCAATTGCGTAAGACTCAAAGAGCACTCTCCACCAGCCAGATCTCAACCGCCGTGATCGAGCCGATCAGCAGATAGTGAAAGATACGATTGAGAGTCGCTGCATCTCAGGTCACTCGACCTTCAAACCATCAATGCAAAGATTGACACTTTGCTGCAGAGAGAAGTTCCTCGGCCTCCTCCCCTACCAACAATGTAATGCCATTTGGCATGTCCGATCGATGAATGTAATGGAGCAAAGAATTGACTACCTTAGTTGATCTTTGGCAAAAAGGGGGAAGATAGAATTCAGGGGGAAGGAAATGATCAAGAAGAGATAAGGAAGGAGTGTAGATCGAAGAAAAGGCAGGATGTCCAGATGATCACTGCTGGGACATCTTCAGCCAAGAGGAAGGGAGGAGCAGATCCAGAAGAACAAGCTGACCAGCCTGAAGGCAAGAAGAGGAGGACTAGAGGAGGTTTTGAGCCTACTCTAGAGTGGGAAGGAAAGGAGTTGTGGTTTGTGGAGGATTTTGTTCCATATGAAGCTCTGGAAATGTGGGGATCTGCAAGAAAGAAGTTCATCAGAGACTACTACATCTGGGAAATACTCCAGGATGATAATCTCTCCCCACAGTAGATCTTCATAAATTTCATGGAAGAAGCTCATCCGCAACTCTGGGCTATTCTGAAGAAACATGCTGAGAAACTAAATGCATATCCCATGATTCCTTCATTCACTGCCAAAGATCCTCCTACTTTGGAAAGAGGAGGTGCGTTGGATGAACTTGCGCTACAGATGAAAATCAAGAAGTTATGTCTTGAGAATAGATTTTCATCCCAACAAGAACAAGACTTCGCAACTCTTGTCGTGAAAAGGAAGTATGGTCTTGCCCCAGTCAAGACAAGACCAATCGGAGCTAAACCCTTCAGACCTGCCAAACAGCCTATTCGAAGAGGAAGAGGAAGAGGCAGATGACTTTCACTTATTGTGTACTTGTAATGATTTATGTACTTGAAAATTTTCTTGTAAAATTCAGCCATGTACTTGTAAAATTAATTTGATAACAGTCTTTTTGAATGACAATTCCCAGTTGTCTCAAAAATTAGACTGACTTTAGTTTGTGTCTTGCACTTAAGTGCAGACTTGATCATTTGATTACTTGTTTAAAGTTTTGCCATCATCAAAATAGGGGGAATTTGTTAGGAATACTTGTTAGATTTTGATGATGTCATAAGTATAAATTCAAATGTTTATTACTTGGCAAAAATGTAAGGAAGAACCAAATGAGTATCTTCCATAGGCCAAATATGTTAAGTATAAAACTTGGCAAAATGTAAAGAAAAACCAAATGAGTATCTTCTATAGGCCAAAAATAAGTTAGGCTAAAAATCGGCTAAGTACTAGGTACAGCTAAGTCCATCAGAGAGGATCAGCCGAGTCAAGTCAGAGTAGTTCTGGTCAACAATATATATCAGGGATGTTTGACCAGACTGCGGCCAAGGTACCTCAGACAAGTCACCTGATCAGTGAAGTCATAAACAGTGAACATCAGAGAGGTCCAGACTGCAGAGAAGTTAACTGCTCATCAGCCTAGTTGAGATCAGCCAAGTACTCCAAGTCCACGTCAGCATGCGTTGAAAAGTGATGGAGATTAGATTGTATTTATATTATTATTTATATCCTATTGTTTAGGATTTTAATTATGTTTTAATTAGTTGTTAATGGGTTGGGCTTTTAGGGCCTACACGCCTTAAACCCTAGTTTTATGTTATAAATAAGCGTCTTAGGATCATTTGTAAGGAAGTTTTTGGATGAAATAGAAATATATTGGGTTTTATCCCTTTGTTCGTGTTTTATCGTTATTCTTCCGGTATTCATATTGAATCAACGGAATTAAACGTTAATCACGTTTGTGTATTCATCCGAATATTCTAAGAATCAACGGATAATATGAATATACTTCCGCTTGCTGCATCAGTTGGTATCCGGAGTCATAACGATTCTATGGGTTCATCGACGATGACAGAGGAGGAATTTGATTTCCTCTGGTCTCAATGGGCTCCTGCTATCGATGGAATTTTCGATAGCTACTATCAACGGGACACACCAGATTTGTTGGCGATCTTGCCGCCACCATCTCCGATTTTGGCAGCCTTAATTGCCGCCCCAACCGCACCACCAGATCTAGATCTGGCTACCCTTGTCACGCCGCCACCAGATCTGGATTCACACCCCCAATCCACCGCTCAATATGGTTTTCCCGACGGTTCCAGATCGTCCAACCACTGCACACAGACCGACCTGAATTATGTTCAGCACGGATACCGATCAGCCACTTCAGTCGATCACCGCCTCGCGATTTCGGGCTCTCTGAAAATGCCGAGTCATCCTGTCTCGCGTATGGACATCGCACTAGTGGCAGCAGCCGATCGACTACTCACCAGAATGTATTTAGCAACAGACGCCACACATAGCTTCTCTGAAAATGATTCCGGTCTTGCATTGCCTTCGTCTACTTCCGCGACAAATGATGCGACTGCTGTTGCAAAAAACAATCGCTGCGTTTTTTACACAGAGTGTTACGATTCCCTAATCCCACTATTTGGGCCTTTGCCAATTCCGCATACTGGGTCACCATACCTTGAAAATTTTGGGCCATCAGAATTTCACTATTTGGAGCCTGGGTATACATTACATAAATATGGGTTTGAAGAAAATACGCCACCTTCTGTTCCTTGTCCTTTTGATGGACCAATTTTTTTTGGTGGGGTCGTGATTGATGAGCCAATTAGGCCTCTTATTTTTGGTGAAGTTAATAATTATTATTTTTTCATAAAAAGTGATAGTTATTTTGGTACTTCTCGGGAACCTCCACTTGCTTATCGTCTCAAGGTTTTGAGTCAAATACGTACTGCTGATGTTTTTGAAATCAAAGATCGTGCGGAGTTCATTGATTTTTATATCCCTGGATTTAAACGCATCGTCACATCTATTACACTGTTGGAGATTAGATTCATTCAGATTCGAGGACGAATCTTTTCAAAGAGGGAGAGAATGATGGAGATTAGATTGTATTTATATTATTATTTATATCCTATTGTTTAGGGTTTTAATTATGTTTTAATTAGTTGTTAATGGGTTGGGCTTTTAGGGCCTACACGCCTTAAACCCTAGTTTTATGTTATAAATAAGCGTCTTAGGATCATTTGTAAGGAAGTTTTTGGATGAAATAGAAATATATTGGGTTTTATCCCATTGTTCGTGTTTTTATCGTTATTCTTCCGGTATTCATATTGAATCAACGGAACTAAACGTTAATCACGTTTGTGTATTCATCCGGATATTCTAAGAATCAACGGATAATATGAATATACTTCCGCTTGCTGCATCAAAAAGTCAAGTATTACGAAAAGTCACATGCAACGTGAAGAGACAAATTAGAGTGATTCCCGCAAGAGATATGATTTAAATAAATCATCCAGACCCACCTTGAAGACTTTAATCGTTTTATATTCAAAAGATTCAGCGCATCACATGCAGAGTCTTCACAACGGTCGGAAGATAGATTAAAATATGGGAATCCAGCCTTGCAACGTTCAGAAAGTTTAAACAAAGAAGTCTCACTCCAACGGACGGACTTGTTCAAAAGATTTGCAACGGCTACAAGGAAAAAGCTCAGAGATCGTGACCTATATATATCCGAAGATTTGAAGTTGAGAAAAACCTTACAAGAACAACTACCGGTGCTAACATACTTTCAAGCGATCAAAGCATTCAAGCTATCAAAGCGAAATATAGCATCGTGAAAAGAGCGGTTCTAAAAAGTTCATACTTAAAGAAGCTCTTAGTTGGAGAAGACAAAAACTCTTGTCTATAATCCTGAGTTCGGGGTACTTCACTGGTTGAAGTTAGAGACTGTAAAGGCATCCGGGGATCGAGCATCAAGAGGTGCAAGGCAGTCAAGTGTGGTACAACGGCACGAATTTCCACTGGTTGGAAGCTGTTGTAGTTTTGTTTGAATCACTGTAATATTTATCACTGGTTGAGAATTATAGTGAATTCATCTCCAACTGGTTTGGAGAAAAGTGGATTAGTAGAGGATTACCCCACCTCTGAGACCACTATAATTGCCAGCGTTCTTTACTGTTTTATAGCATCATATTTTAACTGCTGCATTCATTGTTAAATGTTTCATTAGTTGCTTTATATTCGTCATCAGCTGACTTCCGCACATATTAAGAACAAGCGACTCCAAGTCATTTGTTTACCTATCAGCTGAAGAAACTCACTCTTTGAGAAAAAGAGTTTAAGAGTTTCAACAAGTCTATTCACCCCCCTCTAGACTTGTTCCTGAATGACTTGTGACCTACATGCTGTTTTCGTAAAGACCCCCAGCTTAGTGCACACCAAAGTATTGTGTGATATATACATAGAAGCATACGATGCGAAAAAGCTCAAAACCATACCTGAGCCCATGGTTTAATTCACATGGGACTTACCCAAGGGAACTTTGGCAACTGCACTCTCGAAGAACGCTGATCTAACAGAAGAGAGGTTGACTCTGCGCACATCTCCCTGTCAAAAATGCACCAAACGCAAAATGCAATAGGATAAAATATACAATAAAAGTAAAAAATGCAATGCTCTAGGTCAAAGCTAACCGAGACAACCCAACCCTGAGGCTCTCAACTGCAGCACCGCTCCCTACGAAAGAATCCACAACTCTGATCTGGCGTCTCCAAGCGCACCTATCAACAGTCATGGTCTCGGAAATGTTTAAGGCCTTCAAATCTAATCTCAGCTGCTCCTCCCACGTCCTCCTCGGTCTGCCTCTCCTCCTCTCCCCGACCACCAATAAACTCTCGACCCTCCTCACCGGAACAGATGCCTACCTCCTGCGGACGTGGCCAAACCATCTCAATCTCCCTTCCCTAACTTTCGCAGAAATGGGCGCCACTTCTAGCGCGTTCCTGAAAACCCCGTTCGGGATTCTATCCAACATTGTGCGACCACACGACCAACGTAACATTCTCATTTCAGCTGCTTCCAACTTGCTCTCAAGCGACTTTTTCATCGCCCAACATTCGGAGTCATACAACATTGCAGGTCGAATTGCCGCTCTATAGAAATTACATGCAGAGAATATTAAAAATACCTTTTTCCATGCCACAACGCTCGACCTTTTTCTAGGAAAGTTACATGTACTTGTTGAATTGGTTATATAATTAACCGACAATCATGGAACTTAACATGGTTAATTTCTTTTTTAATTCGAGATAATCATGGAACATAACATGTTTAATCGAGATCCACAATTAGTAGTATATATGTTTAATGTTTAATCTTTTTTATAAGTCTCTCGTCAATTTGAATAATGTACTTTTCAAATATAATTTTGTCCAAATAAAAATATGCTTTGAAAATAAACATTATTTTGTATAATATTTATTACTGTTTATTGTTATAGAAGTTACAAAAAATTAATAAAGATAAATAGTTTAAAAATATTCATGCATTCGTTAAAATGATTAAAGTTAAAAAAATATATCTTGATTAAAATATATTTTTTGCATGGAGCAAGCACTAGTAGTTTCTAAATTCGACGTCCATCTTAACGATTAGTTAAGCGATTTTGCTCGATAACATTCAATGAATTATGGAGACTGTGAAAGGCAAATTAATAACTATCTCCTGTATGTCATTAGGCCAAATAATTAATCGAAAATGAAAAACTAATGAAACTAACATTTTTGTTGTTTTTTAGTTTTTCTTTAATAAATACGTTCCATATAAAATCACAATATTTGACCGTTAATTTTATCAAATATATTCATAATCTACGAATAATCAAAGAGCCCATAATAAATTCATTGTATGACGTACTTTTCTTATGAATAATTAATTTTATAATAAAGTAAGAGAGTATATAAAAAGACAAAATACCGCTTTTAGGCCAACATAATTAATCTTCCTATGATTTAAAATTAAGACTGTTCAACTCCTACCGTAAGACCTGGTAGCGCACTTCTAATTAGTACTTAAAAATATGACCTTGAAACGAATAATATAGGGTCGGATATGGCCATATTCGTATCCGGATCCGGCAAGGTATCCGAATTTATATTTGCCAGATGCTAATATTCTCCGCCACTTTTTTTAATCTTCAAAAACTTAAATACAGGAGGAGGAATTTTGAATCCTAGTGGAGCTCTTTCTCCTTACCAACCAATACCACTTGGGCTAGCTAACCTGATTGCTGTGTTAGAAAGGGAAATAAGTAATAAGTAAAGATAACTTATACCGCATGCTTATATTTTAATATTGAGAAATAAAAAATGAAGACATGTGAAAAAGTATTATTGGGGGTAGCATGCTTATAATTATATATTAAAATTATACTAAAAATATATATTATATATAATTAATTTCGGATACGGATATTTTTGGATACGAATGCGCCTATATTCATATCTGTATCCGGAATCTTCGGATACGGATAATATTTGTATCCGATTTTTTCGGATACAGATAATATCTATTTTTTCCAGATACGAATACAGATATTTCGGACAGATATCGAATTTTTTCGATTTTCTTGACAGCACTACTTAAAAATAATGTTAAAAAGATCACACTTTCTTCCTCTTAAACATGCGATTGTTAAGTGATATTCTCTTTTAACATTATCGTTTACTATTTCAATAATTTATGTTTCCGTCTATTTTGAGATGTAGTGTAGGGTACGTCCGCAGTCCACCAAGAATGTACTTGATAAATATACATCAAGTTAAAATGTATTTAATTCTCATTGTTAGATTAATTATAAATATAATAAAATCAGTAATACTACATCTTAGCCATATATATATATTGTAAAAATAGTACAAGTATTTTGTTAGATTCGTATTTTTAGAATTGAAATTACGTATTTAACCTTTTATTTTTTATATTAAAAAATAAATTTCGCACCTAAATAATTTTTTTATTTCCAATTCGATAATTTTTTATTTATGAATTTGTCTATATTCCACTACGGATGAAAATCTAAAAAATCTAAAAAAATCTTAAAATTTCCGGAAAATCTAAAAAATCTTAAAAAAATAAAAAAAATTCTGAAAATTCTGGAAAATTACGCAAAATTTAAAAAATCTGTAAAAAAATCAGAACTTTTATTTTTTTAAAAAAATTATCTTGAATAATAACATTAAAAATCAGATCTTTTAATTAAAATTCAAAAAAAAAAGTAAAAAATAAAAAAAAATCTGGAAAATTTAAAATAAAATTTTGAAAATTCTGAAAATAATAATATTAAAAAAATAAGAACTTTTAATTTTTATTTATGAATTTGAAATAAAAGATCTGATTTTTAATATTATTATTCCAGATAATTTTTTTTTGAAAAATAAAGTTCCGATTTTTTTTCAGATTTTTTAAATTTTCCAGAATTTTCAGAATTTTTTTTACTTTTTACTTTTTAGTTTCGAATTTTAAATAAAAAAATTCTGATTTTTAATATTATTCCATATATTTTTTTTAAAACATAAAAGTTCCGATTGTTTTGTAGATTCTTTTAATTTTTCAGAATTTTCAAAAAATTTTATTTTTTATTTTATATTTTCGAATTTTAAATAAAAAAATTCTAATTTTTAATATTATTTCATATCTTTTTTTCTTAAAAAATAAAAGTTCCGGTTTTTTGTCAGATTTTTTAAATTTTTCAGAATTTTCAGATTTTTTTTATTTTTACTTTTTATTTTTGAATTTTAAATAAAATATCTGATTTTTAATATTTATTCCAGATAGTTTTTTCTTAAAAAATAAAAGTTCTAATTTTTTTTTCAGAGTTTTTAAATTTTGCAGAATTTTTCAGATTTATTTTTATTTTTTTCTGATTTTTTAGATTTTTCAGAATTTTCAAAAAAAATTTTTACTTTTTTTTTTCTGACGGAAATTCTTAACGTTATCCACAATATTTGTGTGATTTCAAAATTTTTGAAAGCTTTTGGTATCAGATGGAAAAAAAATAGTTGTGGTGTAACTTCAAATTAGCCCAAAAGCTTTTACTGTAAAAAAAAATTATCCACATATATATATATATATATAAATATATATATATATATAAATATATAAATATATATATATATATATATATATATATAAATATATAAATATAATGTACTACAATTATAATATATGTGGTTAAGATGTAGTACAATCATTTATAAAAAAATTATTATTAATCCAAAAGTTATAATTAACTACACCTTAAGGTAGTGTATGTTAAACAAATACAAGGAAGGGTGAACCCTAGAATTCCCCATGTATTGTATCGTGTTTGCACTCAATCTTACACATATTTTTGTAGTGCTTTTTTTTTTTATCCTTCTTGTATGTGTATAATTATAATATTTGTGCTTTACTTTCTATTTATTGGACTCGATTATGCTTGGTTTTATTTAGTTGTGTATTTAGAAACATGAATGATGTCCGAACCCACAAGACTAACTAATAGATGCACATGAGTTTGAATGAACATGAACAAGGAACAAAAACGAACGACTTTTAGGCGCCCACGACCCATGCTGTATTGACCAACGCGGGTCGTGTTCACTAGCGCAGTCGTGTTTCGGGACATGTTAGCTGCCATAGCGAATTGTTGTTTATAGGATAGTAAGATATGGGCGTGTGAAATGACACGATCGTGTCACTGGGCGGTCTCAGTTCTCATATTTGACGAATTTGACGTGATTTAACTATCCTGGACCCTATTTCGCATCTATAAAAGTACCAAAAAGATCAAATTTTGGAATTATTAAGTTTAAGAAGAATTTAGGAGGCTGAGAAATACCATCAATAGGGAGTCGAAGGCATCAAGGGAGATCAACTTCAAGGATTGAGTCAAGATCGGCAGATCATTATCCGAGTTTTGTCTACTTCTTTTATTTCTTTTCAATTTTTTATTAGTTGAAACATGTTGAACACGAGTTTGATTTATTATTCACCATGTCCAGCTTAACTTGTTAGATTCCGGACATGTGAGTATATTATATTTGATGAATTTTTAGGATTGACTACTTAAATTATTATCTACTTGAATTCCTTTTTAAAATAATTGGTTTTAGTTTATGTCTAGACACCTGATCAATGTTATTACATGCTTAACATTATTGTTCATAATTCGAGAAATGAGTTCAATAATCGGTCTAAATTAATTAACATAATTGATTACGAGATTGAGAAGTCAGTGATTGATTGTGATGACTTTTGGCCGTTTGCACTTTTTGGAGTTAGATAATTTATGGTAGATGGAGACGTCATCATAGGTTATTTAATCTACATTTTAATTGTATCTCTAGAGAAACTTTGGAAGAAATGCGACTGTGATATTAGGAAGACAAATAGAACACAAGACACAAGTCAAATTCGATTAATCCTAACAACCTCTGAAAACTTAATGTTGGAATCTACACTTTCATTATATAAACGAGACATCATGGCCCGTGCGATGCACGGGCTTTATTCACCCTAAAGCACGGGTACTTTATTTTCGATAATATCGAGTATCATATTTATATTACATATTATTTCAAGGTCCGAGCATTCACAATTTTTGTTTTTCGAGTGAAATTATTCTAAGTTAAAACATCGTATTTTTATATAACGTATTTAATATCAGGTATAGCCTAAGCTGGGTTATTGATAGGTTAAAATGACTTGTACTCAAAATGTG
The DNA here is from genome assembly GCA_033398695.1 of Orobanche coerulescens. Classification (NCBI taxonomy): domain Eukaryota; kingdom Viridiplantae; phylum Streptophyta; class Magnoliopsida; order Lamiales; family Orobanchaceae; genus Orobanche; species Orobanche coerulescens. Next base: position 133,308,075 of record CM065816.1, on the reverse strand, counting down.
CAACATATTTATCCATGATACTAACAACATAAAAAAATTACATGTGTATTTCTTAAGATGGATTATATCTCACTGAAGCAAAACATTTGTTCGTGTTTACATAAGTCAATACGAACTACTTTTTAATTAGTAGCATCGAACTATCATATATAGCTTATTCGGTGGTGCATCCTAGCGTCAATATGTGGGGTACTATATGAGGTGGATTTCAAACAATGAGTTCATATATAACATATTAAGATATCGAATTGATATCTATATAGTATAGTTACCAAATACGTACGATCATCTAAAATGAATGATTTATTGTCATTTAATCAAACACTTATTACGCCTACGATGCTACGTATTTGAAATAATTTTTCTCACACATTTTTATACTTTAAAATCCTTATGGCAAATATTATGATTTTTATGACATATTTCATTCTTACTCCTTAGTTGTTTATATTTTTTAGATGTAAAAAAGTTGCTCTCTTAGTTGTTTATAGAGAATTTTTTTATGTAAATAATGTTATTTTGCGTCATGTGCATGTAATTAGTGGTATGCGTATTCTCAAAATTGTATAACCTCAAATTTTTAAATTTGTAAATTTTTAAATTAGTTAAAACCATTTTTATTTTCCTCGGATATAATCAAATTTTTTTAATATCTATCATCTTTGCATTGCCTTCCATTTTGAATTGACAGACTTGAAATTACTATCCTTTAAAATTAGAGTTAACTATATTTTTAGTCCTTGTGGTTTGCGGGTATTTCATTTTTAGTCCAAATTTTCAAAAAATTTTAGGTTTGGTCCAAAAGTGAAAGGATAATTCCATATTTACCCAATCTGAAAATCAAAATACCATATTTCCCCAAAGCACAATTTTTTGGTGCATAAGTACAATGCCTTTAAAGAATTTTATGAAATTATTATGTTTAAGTTGAGTATATATAGAATTGCCCCAAAAAGTGAAACATCCATTTCGGGTTTGATCCAAATTTCCTAACTCCGTTAGTTTGACTGTTAAATAAGAGAGTATTTTTGTCCTTTCATATTACTTTCTTTAATTTTATTTTATCTATCAAAATTAACTACTTGTGAGTTGTATCCTCCACCCAAAAACACACTTTTTTTTCTCATCACAAAACATATACGACCCTTTCATTTCTCTCACTAAACCATCATCCACCAACAACCTAACACCGGCCAAAACCACCACGTAACCACACCCTTGTCGCCAAACCACCACCAACAAACCTCCATCGCTGGAATCTCGGGTCTCCTGTAGAATGTGTTTCGAGCTTATAAGTAAGTTAAACTAGGGTTTTGGTTTTGTGTTTAGATCTCGATATTTCAGTGGCTGACGGCGGTTATGGCGAAGGTGGTGGGGTTTCAGTGGTCGAGAAGATAGAACCAACGATGTGGACACCCTTATCTCAATTCTTTTGATACTCATCAATATTTAAAACCCATCTTGGCAATCGATCCATTATTTTGGCTATAAAGAACTCGATGTCGTCTTTATTTCTTAAAGATTTGGTAGGAATTGACAATTTAATTATATAATGTTTTGGATATCTCATGGTTTGTAGGTCACTGTAGACTATTTTGAATAGAAACGTTTTAGTTGTTTAATTATTCATAAGAAAATTGTTTGAGATTTCAAGTTTGGTATATCGGTGGCGGAACCACTAAAACAACAACGAAATCACCCAAGCTTGAAACACCACCTATTGAATTAATATTCGGTGGTGTCGGCATGGCGCTGATTGATGTTGGCATATTACGGTGGTGTGGCGTAAGAATGCGCTACGGGAGGTGGAGGGTGTGACTGTTTTGTGAGTTAGTTGTGTGACTTTTTGGTTTGTTTATAAGGGAGTATAAATATCTCAAAGAAGAAGGTGAAAGAGTTAAACAATAACCACACTTTGTGTGGTATGACTATAGAAATTCTTAAAATTTAATAATGAGACTTTGACATGTTTTAGTTGGTTGAAATAATTTAGCTTATGACATTGAATAGGTATGTATGCGTTTTTTATTCTTGCATTTTTTTTAATTGTAGTTTGTAAAAAGCTCTTTAAATCTTTTAAAAAAAGCTTTAGAGATTAACAATATTTCAATTGATATGAATGACCCTAGCTTATGACATAAATGCTCACATTAATACATGGAACTCAATTTTTATATAGATATAGATTCTCTTCTTATTTTCCTCTGAAATCTTGTTTATTATTGCTTTATTTATTTTTGTAATTAGTTAAATACTCCAATCAACTTTCGATGGTCTATCTAAAATCAGAATCACTATAATATGATACTTGATACAACATAAATTATTAGTCTATGTGGAATACGATCTCGCTCGCCACTGTCTACATCTATTTCATACACTTGCGGGTAGAAAAGGAACTAGCGAACAAGTTTTTGATAAGTGAAGATATTTTTATTAGTATTGATATTACGGTTAATGTTTCTAGTCTTACTTTAGACATTTCTTTTGCTCAAGTATTTTAATTTCATTATCATTTTTACTTAGTTACTTGTCTGTTTGTTTTTTAGGATCAATGAATTTGATGAAGACTAACACATTGATCTAATTATTCGACGGAGGACAAAAACTGGTATGAGGAATAACTGGAGCAGACGGTGCTACAACAAGAGCAATATCAATTGCATTCAAAGCATTACAGGAAAGAACTTGAAGAAAGATGTATTGTTTGTGATGAATATTGTTCTATGTTGCACGCCATAGAAAATTGTCCCTTTCTCAAGTTTACCTTCACTATTGCAAGATGATATAGATTAAACTCCTCCATGCTTACTACCAATGGATAAGGCGTCATAAACTTCTTTCATCTAAAATAACACGAGGAAGAGGAAGACGTAGTCTTGAAAATTAAAATCATAGAAGTTAATTTTTCTGAAGGTTTAAAGATTGATCTTGTAATTCCTAATAGTGAGGAGGTTGAAGTCTTCATAATTCCATTCAATAGTGGTGATGGTGCAAGACTAGCTCCATTATATCCCTCCCACATTTAGTTTTTAAAGTAGGAGGAGTCAAGTGGCATGGAAAGACCTCAGCGCCTGATTTGGACACGGGATAAAATAGTACAGACATTTGGCTGAAGACGTTAAACTTGGTATTGATTGGGAGGTAACCCGATGGTGTCTGTATATTGATTGCTTTCTTTTATTCTTGTTAGTTCGTTAGTTTTTGTATTATGTGATTTTAATATAGTTATTTTTGTCTTTGTTTAGCATATTTTAGTTTTTGGACTAATCTATTGAATTTTGGGGTCTAATTTTGCAGGAAAACGCTCATGGAGGACGAAAGGCCAGACACGGGTCATGTTAAATGACACGACCATGTCGTTTTACATCGAAACAACCATTTGGATGATAGTATGATACGACCGTGTTATTTGACAATGGCCGTATTAGTGGGGGTGTGTAAGCACTTCAGTTGTGTTTTTATTTTTCTTCCCCTCTTCTCAATCCTAATCGTTTTTTTTATCACAATTTGAAAAATTCAAAGGCATAATACACCACATTAAGCATGACAACACTTAATGTAACTTCTTGCTATATTCATTCCATCAATTCAACTTGGATTTATGGAGAAATCTTAAGGAAAAACTCAAAGAACAACCATGTCTTTGCATTTTGATTTGTATTCAGATTTTAAGTTAACTTTTCGATTTTGTACTTTTAGTTCTTGGCTATGATGCATTTGTGATGATGTATGATTGGTAATGTTTTATGGATTTGAGTTTTCTTATTGACGATTGCTTTTTTTTTTTTCCCGTAATTTGAAGAAAAATATGAGTTTGATGAGTTGTTAGGATTTGATTCTTGAATTTGAGTGTTGGGCAATATGTACAAATATGATTAAAGTGGATTGGTGGTGTTAATTTTGAATGGGTATTAATTTGTGAAGATGAATTGAAAGATTGGGGCAATTCTTGAATTTCATGTAAGTTTGGGGATGGAAGTTGTAACCGCCGGTGATCGATGGAAGTCATAAGTAATACTCTATTCATCTCACTTTAAAGTTGATTTTGATTAAAATATAATTATTTAGTTTTTAATCATTTATTGAAGGCACAACTCCTTTTATACCACCAGTCTTCATTTTTTCTACCTTTTTCAATTAACTTATATCGCAATCTAATAACAAAAATTGGCTTTAATGATTACTATTACATAATCAAATATTTAGTTTTTAGAAGTAGATATTCTATTATGATCAAAATATATTTTGAAATAAAATTTTCAAATAGAATGGCGGAAGTAAGAATTAATGGAAGGAGAACAAATTATTGTTTCTGGAGAGTGTAAGAAAGCAATCAAAGCAATCAACGTATTCATAACACTGATAGAGGGGTCTTTATATAGGCTTTATAATGAGACTCATTCCGTACATGTAATTCCTAACAAGGAAAGACAACTGATAGAATTCTACTACCTCTAGAATGTCTAAAACGCTGCCATCTATGCATCCTAGTCTAAATAGTATAAGGTAAGACACATTAAGGAAGGACATAATCATAATTCCCGGAATAATACCCAGTGTCGAGCACTAATACAACCATAATGCAGAAGATGTTGCCTCGATAGAAAATCGTTCCAACTCAAATAAAACCTCATAGCAAAAATAGACTTGATAAGGAAAACGAGCACAATGTACCCACTACAAATGCTGAAATTATGTGAAATATACTCTCCCTGAAATACACACAACTGCTCATTCTGATGGGCAATAACTTGCTGAGCTCGCACACTCAATGCATGTTGATTCCTCTCATATGTTTCTCAAATGTATATTTTAGCAAAGACTTAGTGAACACACCTGCAAATTTCTCATCGAAACTCACTTGTTTCACTTTTATATTCCACAACTTCTATTGTTGCCGATTGTCAAAGAACTTATCCGAGATATGCTTGGTGTTATCGCCCTTAATGAAATCTAACTTCAATTGCTCAATATATACAGAATTGTCCACAAAGATGCAAGTAGGTGTTGTTGTGGTGGATCTAATCCACAAGTTCCTCGAATATGGTCTATTCACTCTCTTATGTGTTCATGAAATACAATTATCTCTGCATGGTTCTAAGAATTATCGATTAAGGTCTGCTTGGTATATCTCTAAGATATCGACGTTCTCCCATGGTGAATACATAACTCGTATGGGAATGCTCTTTATGCGTGCGAAGAGATAACCAACATGAACAAATCCAACTAACACATCGTTGGGATTCTCTACTAAGAGAACAAGCTTGTTAGCACTTGTAACACCCTGATATATTCAGGATTACTACAGCACCGTAAATCCGTTATATAAGGATTTATAAGGCTAATAAATTTAAAACATCAATATCCAATACCAACAGTAAAATCATTATTACATACCAGAATTCAAAAGTACGAAACGACAACCTCGAATAGTAACATCAATACAATACCACCCAAAGAACACAAATACAATGGTGTACTCGAGTACTTATTAAAACACAACTCAAAATGAAAGGACTTCCCAGACCGACAACATCACTCGATACCCTCGTCATCATGCAGCACCTGTGGTTGTTTTCTAGCTCTCCTGGAACCTGAACATAAAACACATGTCCACCCCCAAAGTGGTTAGCACAACGATGCTAGTATAAGTACGATAATTATACGACAACAGATTATTCACAACAACAATAAAAATAATAACAAGCCTCTCCAACGAGCAGGCAATCAATATAGTACACAACAGTACAATCTCAACCTATCCAGGGTAATCCAACGATGCAGCGCACACAGCATAGATACCCAAGATGATCCCATCGGACCAACACTTGATGGAAAACCCGTCCAACAATCCAGCGCACACGGCATAGATACCCAAGATGATCCCATCGGATCAACACTTGGTGGAGAACAACTACAACACATGTACTCGACAATGATACACAACATTTAACACAAAAAATAATTAAAGTACTTGCATTAGAAAGACGACAAGCGTTTAAATACTTCAATGAATGTTAATACGCCCGAAGGTCGCCCCTTCGATCAATCACTTTGCAAGGCTCGCACCTTAAACAAAAAAGAAAATAACAAAGGGAAACCTACGCAACAAGGCTAACACACGAACATTCTAAACGTTTCCAATCTATGCCCGAGTTAATCATTATATGCACGGCGGGTGTATGGTTCACTACTTAAAGAATACTAATCCGAACTGATACCATACTATATGTAAAATGAATGATCATCACTGGGTAAAAATGCCGATGTTATACGAATTCCAGGATATTCAAATCATCACAAATTCACACTCCAATTCTGATTATCAACTCTAATGCTTGGTTCGGTTATTCTACCGATACCTAGCAAGGTAAACACATTCCAATTGAGTTCTAGGTTAATTCATCTCTACGATTCTCATTCTTCCACAAGTAATTCTTCTTGTCAAAGTTCTACGTTCAAAACAATTGTCACCAACCTAATCACTTCGTTCTAATCATCAATATGAAGATTATCACATCAAAGAAACCTCTATAAGGCATGAACTATACTTGAAGAACACCCTCTACATTCATCTTCTTGAATTCATCTAACATAGGTGATAACCTTAACAAATCATTCATCATAAGAGTGTTTCAAAATCATCATTAAAAAGGCATGTTACAATTCCAGAAACTCCATCCCGATGTTTGGCATAATCAGGACTCAACTCATCCTAATGGGAAACCAAAGTTCATCTATTTAAATCCTCCTAAACATGGTGTTCGATTCATTACTTATAATAACGAACTCAATGATCTCAGTGGCATGTTCATAAAATTACTAAGGACATGAATTCCAGGTTGGTATAGTCTCAACATACCCTACTACGGAGGAGAACGATGAAACACTTGAGGGAATTCAATACCGAAAGATTGAGCACTAATCGAAGATGCTTCCCAACTTCATCGGCCAAGTAGAGATGTTAAATCAAGGTTTGTGTCGTAGGAGGGCTCTCTGAGTTTGCAGAAATTGGACAAGGAACGGAGGAAAATGAGTGTGAAATGACATGAGGGGTGATGTCCTATTTATACTAAATATGATTTAGCGTATGCTATCCTATCATGTTAGCGTACGCTAACGGCTCCCCAGCCTACTGCCTTGTTCTCACTTCAGCATTACGTACGCTACAGAGTCATTATGTACATTAAATGTAGTCTTTAGCGCACGCTAGCACAAAACATTGCGTACGCTATCGATCCCACGAAGCTTACTGCCTCCCTGTCTCAACTTTACTGTACGTTACTTCTATCAGGTAGCACACACTAATCACCTATTGACTCAATTTTCTGAAAGTCGTCCAGGTTTCACGCAAAGCATCCCTTAAAGTCCGTGATCCGATTCCCACCTACTCCTCACGTCTTAATCTGGTTGACTGCACATAGCGCACGCTATGTATGCGTAACATACGTTAGCCAACACATTTAGCATATGCTACGCTTATATGTTAGCGTATGTTATCTGCATGCAGCCGTTAACGTCCTTAACAACATACAATTATATAATCATGAGTACTGTTTAAAGGATACGGGAAAATCATACTTTGATTTATAGACTTGATTAAATGCCACAAGGTTCAAATACGGATGGAAATACATAACAAATATATGGGTATTACATACTCTCTCTCAAAATAAGTTTCGTCCCGAAACTTAAGATGAAAATAATTCCGGGTACCTCGACTTCATACTATCCTCCATATCCTACATTGCTTCTTCGACTCCATGTCTTGACCATTGAACTTTAACCAAGGAGATGGATTTATTCTTCAATTGCTTGACTCGACTGTCGAGTATCTTGATTGGCTTCTCCTCGAATGTGCCATCATTAGTTACTTCGATCTCGCCGAAAACAATGACATGACTGGGATCCGGTACATACTTCCGTAATTGGGATACGTGAAATACATTATGAACATGAATCAACGATGGTGGCAAGGCCAACCTATACGCCAACTCTCCAACTCTTTCAAGAATCTCGAATGGTCTGATATATCTTGGACTTAACTTCCGCTTCATTCCAAAGTGAAAAATTCCTCTAGTAGGAGAAACCTTTAAAAGTACGTGGTCTCCGGCATCAAATTCCAACAGTCGACGGCGTACATCTGCATAAGACTTATGATGACTTTAGGCAGTCAATAATCTCTCACGGATCAGGGCTATCTTTTCTTGGGTCTGTATTATCAATTCTGGTTCTGTCCTAATCAAGTCAGATGAATCGTCCCAACATAAGGGTGACCTGCACCTCCTCCCATATAAAGCCTCAAAAGGCGCCATCTTGATCGAGGCATGCCAACTATTATTGTAGGTGAACTCAATCAACGACAGATGAGCTTCCCAATCAGTCGACCAATCTAGTGCACAGGCTCTCAACATGTCTTCTACCATTTCAATAGTCCTCTCAGACTGTCCATCAGTTTGAGGATGATAAGTCGTGCTGAAACTCAACTCCGTTCCTAAATCCTTATGAACTACTTTCCAAAAATGCGACACGAAACGGCCATCCCGATCTGAAATAATAGTTTTCAATGTTCCATGCAATCGAACTATTCTGCAATAAATACTCGCGCCAATCTCTCTGGTCTCCAAGTATCTTTAATGCCTAGGAAATGAGCCGATTTGGATAGGCGATCAACTATTACCCAAATCATATTCATTCCCGTCCTGGTCTTTGGTATATTGGTGATAAAGTCCATTGATATATCTTCCCACTTCCATTCAGGAATCGGGAGTGGCTTCAACATTCCAGCGGGTCGTTGATATTCAATCTTAACCTGCTGACAAGTTAAACACTTCGAAACATAGTCTACCACATCGTTCTTCATATTGCCCCACCAAAAATTCTACTTCAGGTCTTTACACATCTTATTGGTGCCCGGATGAATAGAATAGGGCATACTGTGAGCTTTCTTCATGATTGTCTGCTTCAAAACATCCTTATCGGGAACACAAAGTCAACCTTGGAATCTCAGAAAACCATCTTCATGAATTACAAATCCTGGGGCCTTTCCTTTGCCTACTTCCTCATGTAACCAAATCATTAGGGGGTCATCTAATTGCTTAGGTTTGATTTCATCGGTCAACGATGAAATTAATTCCATCACACACAGTTGTCCCTGGACTCCTTGTAACCATACTTCAATTCCTTCATGAATCAACTCTCGTTGAATGTTGGACTGGGATGTTAGCGTCTCCAACATTCAAATAGAAATGGGTTTGCGGACCAGTGCATCAGCCACTATGTTCGCTTTACCGGGATGATAAAGAATTTCCAAATAATTATCCTTAATCAATTCTAGCCATCTCCTCTGCCATATGTTTAACTCTTTCTAACTGAAGATGTATTTAAGACTCTTATAATCTGTGAAGATCTGATAGTGAGTCCCGTACAAATAATGTCTCCATATCTTCAAGGCGAAAACAACAGCTGCCAGTTCCAAATCGTGGGTTGGATAATTTACTTCATATGGTTTCAACTGTCGTGAAGCATAGGCGATCAGCTTCTCATTCTACATCTGTACACACCCTAGACCTTGATTTGAAGCGTCACTGTAAACTATGAACCCTTCAGTTCCTTGCGGTAGTGTTAAGATTGGAGCCGTCGTCAATCTCTTCTTAAGTTCATAAAAACTGGCCTGACACACCTCTTTCCATTGATACTTTTGGGTCTTCTGCACCAATCGAGTAAGTGGGCGGGTAATTTTGGAGAACCCTTCCATGAACCGACGATAGTACCCAGCAAGTCCTAAGAAACTTCTGACTTATTTCATGTTCTTAGGAGACTTCCATTACAAAATTGCCTCGACTTTCTGGGGATCTACTCGGACCCCTTCCGCTGATACCATGTGACCAAGGAGCATCACTTCCTTTATCCAGAATTCACATTTAGACAGTAATGATCCGCAATTGTTGTTTATGCTCTTCCGGACTCTTGGAATAGACTAAAATATCATTGATAAACAAAACTACAAATTTGTCCAAATACTCTATGAATACTTGATTAATCAATTGCATAAATACTGCAGGCGCATTGGTGAGACCAAATGGCACCACTACAAACTCATAATGCCCGTAGTGAGTTCTGAATGCTGTCTTCGGAACATCGAATTCTTTAATCCTCAGTTGATGGTATCCTAATCTCAAATCGATCTTTGAAAATACTGTCGCTCCTTGCAACTGGTCGAACAAAGCATCAATCCGTGGCAATGGGTACTTATTCTTGATCTTCATCCTATTTAGCTCCCAATAGTCGATACACAATCGAAGAGATCCATCTTTCTTCTGAACGAAAAGAACTGGTGCACCCCAGGGCGAAACATTTGGCTAAATATAACCTTTGTCCAGCAATTCTTACAGTTGATTCTTCAATTCATACATCTCGGTAGGTGCCATACGATATGGCGCCTTAGAAATTGGTGTATCTCTCGGTTCTAGATCGATGGTAAACTCTACATCTCGTTGTGGAGGTAGTCTGGATAATTCGTCAGGGAACATGTCCAGAAATTCATTTACAACAGGGATGGATGAAAGCTCTAATGTTCTTTCTTCCTTCTTCATTGCATAGCACCAGTATCCGACACAACCCTGTTTAAGTAGTCTGATAGCCTTCATTGCCTTAGTCACTTTTCCTGAACTTCCTGGTCTCCATCATTCAAATAAGATTTCGGAACCATCTTCAGCTATCATCGAAGTATTTCTCTTCTGGTAGTTCATAATTATACTATCCTGAATTTCTACTATGATTGTTTAATGTTATTTTATCCGAATTATATTATACAGTGTGGAATCTGTACAGTATGGATAAAATAATTGAAGGACTGAGACATCTGTATTGGTATAATTGTCGTACTTGGTTGACAATTTCATTTGAGGATATTGTGTATCGTATAAGAATGTTATTAGGACGAGTATATGTATTTAGTGTGTCGTGTATACGTGTTTGGTATATTGAGGCGACGAGCAGGAGCAACTGTAAATGGATAAGTATAGAAGACATAACGTACGTTAAGCATATGAGCTTATGTACGTTAAGTTACAAACGGTTACGTACGTTAATGTGACTTCATTACATATGTTAAAGCATCAGGTGAGATGCCGTCGTCTGATCAGAGGACTTTGTCTAAATACAAGCGTAACGTACATTAAGCATAAGAGCTAACGTACGTTAAGGTACAAGCATAACATACGTTAAGAAGAGCACATAACGTATGTTGGCCACTACGTATACAGAATACAGTTTGAAAAATATTTTAAACAACAAACTGTACGATAATTAAATCTCAGTGCGTAGCGGAAGTCTTGTTAAAATAAGTTGCTATAAATACAACAACTAGATATGAGGTGTATACTTAAAATAATCACAGATATTAAAACAGTAAATGCAGAAGTTAAATGACATAGTAATTAAAGTGGTTCGAGGTAAACCCCTCTACGTCCACTGGTCATCCACACAGGAGTGAAAATATTTATTATAAATACTGCATACAAAACTATGTATTTATAATTAAACCTATCAATGTATCATTCACACAGATTGATACAATGATCGAAGCTTTCAACCGTTCGCACAGATTGGTTTAGGCTTTCACTTGACTAACTTCTTCACACACTGTTCCGAAGCTTTGTCTCTTCAATGCAAATCCGTCACACACAGTTCGGGAAAAGCAATGCTTTCTCAGTCTACACAGGGCTGATGGATTTGTTCAATAATAGAATGATTATTTGAACAACAGCTTTACTTTCTTGAGCTTGAGCTGATGATGTATTGTTCAAGGTTGAGCACTTGGATATTTCTTCTCTCAGAGTCTGCAGTATGCTTGAAGAAATAGGTTTGCTCAGATATATTCATGTAAGTTCTTTACATTAATGTTGGTCTGTTTTCTGTAACCGATCTTCAAACTCTTGAGGATATATATATCCTTCAGAATAGATCCGTTGAGAAATATCCGTTGAGCAAAAGTCCGTTACAACTGGATGGTTGAATTATATAGACCAAGATCCGGATTTTGCATTGTTTGAAGATCTCTGTCGGTTTTAGTATTTAAATACTTTATCCTTTCAGTATTTAAATACTTCTTATCAAACGGGACTTGTCTTTAGTGAATAACAAAGATTCCTTTTCCAAACGGTCTTCAGTCCTGATTCGATATGAATGCTGTATCCAATTATGCTGTAGGCATATTGGAGTAGTTCAATACTGTATGGAAAGATGCTGTATTCAGGACAACTTCCATACTTGGAGTTTATTTAGACTTTGTTACTGTATCTTGGCAACGCGAAGGCTCGCTGTATGCTGGTGCTATGAAAAAGTCTTCGATGCAGAGTCAACAACTTCGATCGACTTTTCGATACAGCTTCTTGTTGTATGCTGGATTGGCACATTGTCAAAACACTCTATCAAAACTTTCGATACAGGGATTGTTATCCCAACAATTTCCCCCCTTTTGATAATTTGCCAAGTCTCCTTCAAATCCTTTTGATGTTTATCCAGAAATCCTTGATGATACCAAAACCTTGACACTTAAAGAAACATCTTCCAGGAGGGCAGACTTCTTGGTCTTCTTTCGAATGTTCTGGCCTTCAGCAATTAGCCTAACACTAAGAACTGCTCGCAGACGACTTCAACTTTATCAAAAGTGTATTACATCTTTAAACTTATGATTGGCGCGTACAATCTTACAGTGTTATATAGATATATACAACTGAATCTATGAACTGTTCGCAGAAAAGTTCGTACAACTTAATTTTTAAATAAGTTTTTATACTTATATTAATTCAGCAAATGGATTGAATTACGTAATCATATAAGAACACGAAAGATTAGGAGTTTTAATCTTTCAACAGAAAAATATTTTATTAATGTTGAACAAAGATTACAAGTTATCTCAAAAAAAAAATAAGAAAACAGGATAAGAATACAGGAGGGAAACTAGCTCCTATAATCAGCATGCCTCCAAGGCCATTTAGGGTCATTCGTGGTACCCTTCCACCAATTTTGATGAGTGTCCCTGTTTCGATTAAAGTATATAGCTTGACCTTCGTAGGACTTATAGAAAGCTAGATCCAGTCTTCTGAATGGGTAACCAAGTCACCTTGCTTTTGCTTGGATTTCATTTTCTGCTGTAACGGGAGTGTTCCATCATCCAACCTCTTCTTAAACTCCTCCGCGGCTTCCTGTACTGTTCTGCAACTATTAAATAAAGTAGATTCCCTGATAAGAGTAACAAAGTATCTTAGCAGTTCATTCTTACTCCAGTTCTTGATCTCGTCTGCAGAAGGTTGTTGGTTAGCCGGGAGGTTTAATGCTTGCGGCTTTTGAACGAGGCTCTTCCAAGGAAACTTAGGGTCCTGAAATTCTGGGCGATCTCCCTGTATCCTGATGGTGTGAGCCGGAGATGCTAAACGATTAATTTCAGCAGTAATGCTGTCTTGGGCAGCTTCAAACTCTCTTTCTTGCTCCAACCTTTTTCTCCTTGCGGCTTCCCTAGCTTCTTCCCCCTTTTTGGCGTCATCAAGGTAAGACACCTTTTCATCAAGATATTCAAGGATCTTCAATGCATCGTCTTGTTTCGCCTCAAAAGTTGCCATTTTATTAACAAGGGAGTTGAGCACCTGTGACATATCTTTGATATTTTTGTCATGGGCTCGAAGATGTGAACCAGATTCAACGAGAGCGGATGCAGTCTTGGCCTCAGAAACTCGTAGTTTGCTTTGTTCTTCCTTCAGGATTTGCTCTTGTCGCTGTTGCAGTTTGCTAAATGCTTGTTTGAAGATGGTGGGCAAGATGCGGAAGGCTTCTTCCACTTTGGATACTTCATGCCTCAGACCGGTCATCTCTTCAACAGCAGATTGATGCATCCAATCGAGTGCTTTTTCAACAGCGTGCAGGGCATTGATAGCATCCTGCAAGAAAATAGTTTGATAGCCAAGAGCGTGCAGTTGCTCTTTCTTTGAAGCGGTTCGTGGAGAGTCAGGCTTGACAAAGTCTTCAGCTCCGTTCAGCTCTCTCAAGTTCACATTAGGACGAGACTCGAGTTGGATATCCTCAGGTATGATACCATCGTCGGATTCCAATATAGTTGAATGTTAGGAATACTTGTTAGATTTTGATGATGTCATTAATATAAAATCAAATGTTTATTACTTGGCAAGAATGTAAGGAAGAACCAAATGAGTATCTTCCATAGGCCAAATATGTTAAGTATAAAACTTGGCAAAATGTAAAGAAGAACCAAATGAGTATCTTCTATAGGCCAAAAATTAGTTAGGCTAAAATCGGCTAAGTACTGAGTATAGCTAAGTCCAACAGAGAGGATCAGTCTAGTCGAGTCATAGTAGTCCTGGTCAACATAATTTATCAGAGAAGTTTGACCAGACTGTAGCCAAGGTACCTCAGGGAAGTCACCTGATCAGATAAGTCACAAACAGTGAACAGCAGAGAGGTCCTGACTGCAGAGATGTTAGCTGCTCATCAGCCTAGTCGAAGTCAGCCAAGTACTCCAAGTCCACGTCAGCATGCGTTGAAAAGTCAAATATTACGGAAAGTCAAATGCAACGTGAAGAGACAAATTGGAGTGATTCCCGCAAGAGATATGATTTAAAAAAACTATCCAGACCCACCTTGAAGACTTTAATCGTTTTATATTCAAAAGATTCGGCGCTCACATGCAGAAGTCTTCACAACGGTCGGAAGATAGATTAAAATAATGGGAATCCAGCCTTGCAACATTCAGAAAGATTAAACAAAGAAGTCTCCCTCTAACGGACAGATTTGTTCAAAAGATTTGCAACGGCTACAAGGAAAAAGCTCAGAGATCGTGACCTATATATATTCGAAGATTTGAAACTGAGCAATCACCGGTGCGAACATACTTTCAAGCGATCAAAGCAATCAAGCAATCTAAAGCAATCAATAGCATCGTGAAAAGAGCGGTTCTAAAAGTTCATACTTAAAGAAGCTCTTAGTTGGAGAAGACAAAAAAACTCTTGTCTATAATCCTGAGTACGGGGTACTTCACTGGTTGAAGTAAGAGACTGTAAAGGCATCCGAGGATCGAGGATCAAGAGGTGCAAGACAGTCAAGTGTGGTACAACGGCACAGATTTCTACTGGTTGGAAGCTGTTGTAGTTTTGTGTGAATCATTGTAATATTTATCACTGGTTGAGAATTACAGTGAATTCATCTCCAACTGGTTTGGGGAAAAGTGGATTAGTATAGGATTACCCCACCTCTGAGACCACTATAATCGCCTGCGTTCCTTACGGTTTTATTGCATCATACTTTGACTGCTGCATTCATTGTTAAGTGTTTCATTAGTTGCTTTCTATTCGTCATCAGCTGACTTCCGCATATATTAAAGAACAAACGACTCCAAGTCATTTGTTTACCTATCAGCTGAAGAAACTCACTCTACGTGAAAAAGAGTTTAAGAGTTTCTACAAGTCTATTCACCCCCCTCTAGACTTGTACCTGGATGACTTGTGACCTACAAGTGGTATGAGAGAGGTTGGTTCATTTATTTCACGAACCAGATCTATATCAGATATATATATTTACTCTCACTTTATAATGGAACACATGCATTCTAGACTCCCTGTGTTTTTAGTTGACGAGTATGATCTGTGGAAGATAAGGATGCAGGCACACTTATCTTCGATTCATGACGACATGTGGTGCATCATAGAGGATGGTCCATTCATCTTCGAGAAGGACAACACAGCAGAGGAGATCGCAGCAGGGAAACCAGAGAAAATTCCTAAGAAGAGGACGGAGCTGACTCCCGAACAAAGAAAACTGGCCAATCTTGATAACCGGGCCAGAGATGTATTATATCAGACTCTTGACAAATCCACCATGGTCAAGATCAAGAACTGCAAGAATGCCAAAGAAATCTGGGACACATTAGCCCTAATGTGTGAAGGAACGGAGCTGATCAAGGAAAACAAGCTGTCAATTGCTATCCAAAAATTTGACAACTTTAAAATGAAGAATGGTGAATCCATAGACCAAGTGGACACAAGGTTCACTGAGATTATCAATGAGATCAAATCCCTCGGCAAAACCAATGGCAATAGGGAAATGGCACTAAAGGTTCTCAGATCTCTCAACCCTGAATGGAGCATGAAGGCCGTGGCCATGAGAGAGTCCAAGGACCTGAATAAAATAAAAATTCAATAGCTGTTCTCTGATCTGAAGGCTTACGAGTTCGAGCTTCCAAGTTCATCCTCAACTGAGCCTGCAGAGAAGGGAATCGCATTTGCAGCCGAGTCCCCTGCCAAGAGCCTATCTGATGTGAAACCTCCAAATCCACTAGATTTTGAGGAAGAAATGGCGTTTATTATGCAAAGGTTCAGCAACTTTAGAAAGAACTACTCCAAATACAAGAAAAATTATAAGGAGAATCCAAGAAGGAACCAGAAGGCTGGAAGCTAGAAAGTAGAATGCTACAACTGTCACAAGACCGGACACATCCAAATGGACTGTCCTGAGCTCAAGAAGGACGAAACCAATAAGGAGGTGGGCAGAAAGGAAGATAGAAGAAAGGCCCTCATCAGAGAAGACCAGGAGCATGTCGAATCAAGCAGCGGATTCTTTTCTGATGAAGATGAGGGGTATGACTGCCTGATGGCAAACCTAGCTGATGAAGAGGTAACTTCTAAACCCTCTGGTTCAAATAATAGCTCAGCCATGTCACAAGATATGGATCTGCACGAATTGGTAAATCAGTTATTTAAAGATTTTGAAACACTCAAATCTGCACACCAAACTGTATCAGCAGAGAAGACTCAGCTGCAAGATGAGAATAGGCAGCTGAAAAATGATTTCGAAAAACTCAGCCTAGATTTGAATAAGGTTGAGATAACTGCAGCTGACTTTAAAAACCAGGCTGCCGTTAATACAGCTGAGATAAACAGACTAACCATTTTACTTAAATAAAAATCAGCTGCACTTGCTCATGCCAAAAATGAGTTTACTAAGCTGACACAGGTGAATAAGACTCAGGCGCAAGAAATAACCTCCCTGAAGGCGTCTTCAACCCTGGAAGAATTGTGTACCAACAAAAGGCCACTATATTCCAAATCAGGCCTTGGATATGATCCTCACACTCCCTCTAGTTCTAAAAGAAAATTTATCAAGGGAGAAACAATTGTCTCGACTGTTGAGCCTACGTATAAACCGATATTCAAAAATAGGCAACAACCAAGTCAAATGTCTAGGCTGCAGTCAGGTTACACCAGGCAGCCACCTAGACAGGCGACTAGGCAATGGCCCAGGCAAAAGCAGCAGCCCAGACAACATGCCCACTATTACCAACAACTCCCTAAAAACAGATTTCATAATGGGAGGGGCAGATGGAAACCTCAAGGTTATCCTAATTACCAAAATGAACAAGTGTGGAGACCACAAAGATTTAATAAATGGTCTCAGCCTAGATTTAGAAATGGTCCACACCATCAACATTTTGAGGAATATCCGGTATACAATCCAAACAGGAGATTCAGACCTCGACCTTACACACCTTATGAGGGTTACAATAATAATAACAATTTCTATAATCCAAGGAGAAATCAACTCTCCAGGAAACCAGCTAACCCCAAAGGACCCACACAGATTTGGGTACCTAAATCTCTGCTTGTCTGATTGCAGAAAAGGTGGAAGGACTACAACCACATCTCCACAAGCTCAAATTTTGGAGGTGAAGAATGGTTTGTAGACTCTGGATGCTCGAGGCATATGACCGGGAACAAGAAGATGCTGTCCAAATACACCAAAGAAAGAGGTCCCGATGTAACCTTTGGAGATAGCTCTAGAGGACAAACAAAAGGCTTTGGAGAGCTGAACCGAGGAAATATTGTGATATCCAAAGTTCATTATGTTAAAGGGCTCAAGTACAACCTCCTGAGCATAAGCCAGTTCTGTGACGAGAAGAACCTAGTAGTATTCACCATCTTGAAGTGTATGGTAATAGATATCTTATCTGGAGAAGTAAAGCTACAAGGTTTCAGAAGGAGAGATGTCTATATGATTGATTGGAACACAGGAACACCTAACTCCTGTTTTCTATCCAAGACAGTAGCTGAAAATGGATGGCTGTGGCACAAAAGACTATGTCACCTGAACTTCAAAGCCATCAACAAGATTAGTTCTCAGAAGCTGGTCAGAGGACTTCCAAATGAAGCATTCAAGAAGGAAGCGCTTTGTGATGCATGTCAGAAAGGAAAGCAGACCAGAGCATCGTTCAAGCCAGTTCACCCTACAACGCTCACAACAAGGATCTTAGATCTACTCCATATGGATCTATTTGGTCCTATCAAGCCAAGGACACTGAGCGGCCGAAAGCATGCACTTGTAATAGTAGATGATTTTTCAAGGTACACTTGGATTATCTTCCTATATAAGAAAAGTGAAACCTTGACCAAGTTACCTGAGCTGCTGAGAAGGATCCAAAATGAGAAATCCCTATCCATCATCAAGATCAGATCAGATAGAGGAGGGGAGTTTCTCAACAAGGCGATAGCGATTCTGCGATCGAGAATGGGATCCAAAGATGAGCTCTGCGGCCGGGGCCTTGTGAGAATGGTGTTCTTGAAAGAAGGAAACGAACCACGAAGGAAGCGGCAAGGTCCATGATTGCGAAGCGGACTGCCCCAAGAGGTTACAGGCTGAAGTCATCAACACACTGTCACACCTGCAACAGGAGTATGATAGTAGGGAGACATGGCAAAACTCCCTATGAGGTTTGGAATAATAGAACTCCTACTGTTGCTTACTTTCATGTTTTTGGTTGTAAGTGTTTCATCCACAACAACGGTAAAACACAGCTAAATGCCTTTGATGCTAAAACTGATGACGGTCTCTTTATGGGATATTTCCAAAAAAGAAAGGCATATAGAGTTTTTAATAAAAGAACCTTAGTTGTGGAGGAAACACCCCATGTTGTTTTTGATGAATCTACCGTTGAGTATAGGAAGCAAGTTGAGCTAATTGAGAACAAGCTCAAATCAGCGACCCTTGAAGAAGTCATTATACATGACACTGGAATGGTGGACTCACCTGCAGACCAGCCTGATGACCCAACTGCAGGCCAAGACCCAGTGCGAGATCACGGGATCACCAAACCTATCCGATCCGATTGCGGATGAAGACCGGCCGTAGGCGACAAAGACTCATCTGCAGATCGTAACCAACTGCGAGATGACAAGGCGGTAGCCGATCGATTGCGGCGAGAACCCAGCTGATGCAGAAATCCACCAAGGCAATCCAACAGGGGGAACAAACCCAGAAGAGGACGACATCCCCAAATGGCTCAAGGATCACCCAATCCAGCAAATCATCGGAAAGCTGACTGATGGAGTTAAGACAAGACAGTCAACCCTACCAGCAGGAATGGCGATGTTCTCATGTTTTATGTCACAAATTGAACCTAAAACTACAGAACAAGCCTTGGAAGATTATTCGTGGATTAATGCCATGCAAGAGGAATTGAAGCAGATGGAGAGAAACAAAGTTTGGGAACTAACAGACAGACCTGATCACAAGAAAGTTATTGGCACCAAATGGGTGTACAAAAATAAGAGTGATGAAGACGGAGCTGTTGTTAGGAATAAGGCCAGACTTGTAGCAAAAGGGTATGCATAGTGTGAAGGAATAGATTTTGATGAAACCTATGCACCTGTTGCAAGATTAGAGGCCATCAGACTATTCCTCGCATATGCCGCATTCAAAGATTTTGAAGTCTATCAGATTGATGTAAAGAGTGCTTTTCTAAATGGAATCCTAGAAGAAGAAGTCTATGTAGAGCAACCCCCAGGTTTTGTCAAAGGAGACAAAGTCTATAAGCTGTTAAAGGCTCTCTATGGACTTAAGCAAGCACCTAGAGCGTGGTATGAAACATTGTCTGTGTTTCTTGAGAAAAATGGTTTTTGCAAAGGGAAAGTAGACAAAACCCTATTCAGAGTGGAGCACGAAGGCCACATATTAATAGTCCAGATATATGTGGATGACATCATATTCGGATCAACCAATCCAGAGTTATGCGAGAAATTCTCCAATCTCATGCAAGGAGAATTTGAGATGAGTATGATGGGAAAGCTTAACTTCTTTCTCGGACTACAAGTTAAGCAGATGGAAAAAGGAATTTTCATCAACCAAGCTAAGTATACCAAAGATCATATCAAGAGATATGGAATGGAATCAGCCAAGCCAGCAAGAATTCCTATGAGCACAAGTACTTACCTGGATGCAGACGAGGCAGGCATATCAGTGGACTCAACCCACTACAGAGGACTCATTGGATCTCTTCTGTACCTCACTGCAAGCAGGCCAGACATATCCTATGCCGTAGGAGTTTGTGCACGATTCCAGTCCAAGCCGAAGCAATCACACCTAGATGCAGCCAAGAGGATAATAAAATACCTTAGTCTACAATCAATGTTGGACTATGGTATCCCAAGGATGATAATTTCGAGCTGTCAGGATACTCAGATGCGGATTTCGCAGGATGCAAAATCAACAGGAAGAGCACTAGTGGAACGTGCCAATTCCTAGGAACCAGACTGATATCCTGGTTTAGCAAGAAGCAGGTTTCTAACTCTATCTCCACTACAGAGTCAGAATACCTAGCTGCAGGTAGTCTTGTGCCTGATTTTATGGATTAGACAGCAGCTAAGGGATTATAATATCATTGCAAATGAAGTTCCTATCTGGTGTGACAACAATAGTGCTATTGCAATAACCAACAATCCGGTTTTGCATTCAAGGACGAAGCACATTGATGTTAAGCACCATTTCATTAGAGACCATGTGCTTAACAAAAGGGTTAGAGTTGAAAGAGTCAGCACAGACTACCAGATAGCCGACATCTTTACCAAACCCTTGCCAGAAGAAAGGTTTCTGGAGCTGAGCAGAGATCTTAGATTACTAGATTGGGAATCTAGTACTGAAGGAAGCTGAAGCATTTCAGACAAAGGACGGACCCAGCTGGAGAATCAGATTCTAGCTGATGCAGGCAAGAAGACGAAGGATGGACAAAGCAACCTAGCTGATTAGAATACCAGGTGAGAAGTCAACTCACCTGATGCAGATCGGTCAACAGTCAACAAATCAGACCAGCTAAGTTTTCTAAACTAACCTCTGAATATTTAATTATTATCTGCCATATTTATAATATTATTATATTAATTTTGGTTAACAAATAGCATTTAAATATATTTTTCTAAGCCAAGTGGTAATTTTAATACACGTGTCAATCGCTTATTAAATCAACCTCCACGGTGGCCAATCAAAATCAACTGTCAAATTTTAAAATGGGCCACCGATTCAAATTTGAAATTCAAAAGAATATCAAAAGGCGTACCACCATTTCAAATATATTAAATTAATCCATACGTCTTTTCATCTTCTTTATAAGGAAAGAAAACCAGTTACTTTACCTTTTACGCTTACAGAAACCCTAGATTTTTCAGAGCAAAAATTCCTTGAACACCAAATACACTGAAATCTTTTATTTGCAGAAATGGCATCCTACTTCGAAGGAGTTAATTTGAAGGCGGTGAAAGACCAGATCATTTTCTCGCTGGTCGTCGATTTTGTAGGCTTATTGGAAGCTAATCTGGAGGATTACGACATGTTTAATCTGATTCGCGCAATGAAGCTCAATGGGATCTACCCATTTCTAGACATCAATCCTCAACATCTGTACAAAGAGGATGGTATCTCATTCTATCGCGAAGCTTGTTTGATTCAAGACGGAATTCAGAGCACAGTTGGCGGAATACCAGTCGACATATCTCGAGAGACGATCCGTACTGTCTTCGGTATGAAGCACCGTGGTTTAGCGGTTGAAGCTCTCAAGCAATCCACCGCCGAAACCTGGAAGAAGATTAAGGTGGAGAATATCCCAGAAAAACTAAAATTCACTACCAAGAGGAGTGAAATCAAAAAGATTTACCGTTTTGCGTTGGACATAACCAACAAAATAATCATGGGGATGGCCGGCAGTTATGATCAACTGTCATCGTCAAAGTTTATGGTGCTGGGAGCACTGATTCAGGAAGAAGAAGTTGACTGGGCAGACTACATATTCAGGCAACTCGTGCGAGAGGTCAACAAAGCCGAATGGCTTGTTGATGAGAAAAGATTCAAAACAAAGCTGGAGTTTGGAACGCAGCTAAGTTGGTTTTTGGAAAAGACTGGTGTGGAGAAGGGAAGCACTGACACCTTCCACCCCAACAAAAGACTTGGTCATTTGGACCAAGAGACGCTGAGAAAATTAGGAGGCACTGGGAGAGCAGCTCAGATGTTGAAGGAGCTGCCGGACACAACGACATATCCGAGATACTATTCATCAGGAGAGTCGGACCGACCTACAGCCGACATACCAACTGTAGTCGAGTCAGACACCGAGTCCGACGACACTCCCATAGCAGTCAGATTTAAGAGAAGGGGACCAGCCCCTGAAGGACCTTCTATCTTGCAGTCGTCACCAGAACCCTCTCCCAAGAGGCCAAGGAAACTGCAATTTAGTGAGGAAGAGCAGTCTGAACATCTTGCCAGCCCCTCAGCCAGATCACCAATTCATCCGGAAGACCAACCTGCCCCAGGCACCCACGAGACTCGGATTGTGGCTGTACTCACCCCCTCAGCCTACATCTCCGAGGAAGAAGAAGCAGGTCTAATAATCTCTATTCCTGAAGCTAATTATACCTTTAACCTGCTAGAAAACAATACTTTCAACCTATCAATTGAACAACTACAACTTGTTAAGCCACAAGCATTAAAACACTCTTTTGTCAATATTTTTGAAGAGTGGAAGTTTTTCAAAACTCTGACATTTACAAACCTTCAAACTTACATTGAAAACAGTGGTTGGGAATATCCCCAAGCCACAAAGGAGGTTCTGATTCACTTTTGCAAAGAATCAGACTTAGTGTTGATCCTCCAGGATAATTGGTTCATGTCTCATTTTAAAACCAACATGGACCAATTCATCTATTCCATAATGCTTAGCATTTTTGATGGTTCTTTTGGAGAGGAGGAGGAGGAGAAAGTTGAAAAAGAAATTAGAATTGAGGAGGTAGATGGAGAAGGAAATAAAGAAGTTGTTGATTTGGTTGATGAAGAAGAAGAAGAGCAGGAAGAAAGAAGAACAAAAGAAAACACCCTAGTTGAAAAGCAGTCAGAAGAAATTGAGAAAACAGAAGAGTTGGCTGATGAAGATGAAGAAGAAGAAGGAGAAGAGGTAGAACAAGAAAAGGATGAAGGCGAGAAGGAGGATGATGATGATAAAAAGGAGAATGATGATGAAGGAGAAAAAGAGGAGAAGGATGATGATAACAATGATAATGATAATGATGGTGATGATGGAGGAGATAAAGGAGCTGAAAAAGAAAATGAAAAAGAAAAGGATGAGGAGAAAGAAAAGGAAAATATTGAAGAAAAGGCAGAAGAAGAGAAGGAGGAGGATCAGGAGAAAGAGGAAGAGAAAGAAGAAGAAAAGGAACCAGAGCCGGAGCCAGAGCCAATTCAAGAAGCTGCAGATAGGACTGTGGTACCTGCCCGGTACACCAGCCTAGACGCGGAGTTAGCTGAAGATTCCAGGTCAGGGACCCCAGAGAAGACTCCCTCTGGACTACCAGCTGCAGACAGAAGCTTGCAGTCCAGTGGCTCTTTTGCAGAAGGCTCAGGAGAGCACTCTCCATCAGTTCAGATATCACCTACCGTGACTGAGCTGATCAGGCAGATAGTCAAAGATACAATTGGAGAGCTGCTGGCATCTCAGGTCACTCCTGACCTTCAATCAATCAATGCAAAGATCGACACTTTGCTGCAGAGAGAGGTTCCTCAGCCCCCTCCCCCTACCAACAACAGAATGCCATTTGGCATGTCTGATTGGATGAGCAGAATGGAGCAGCAATTAACTACCCTAGTTGATGCTCGCAAAAAGGGGGAAGAGAGAATGCAGGGGGAAGGAATTAATCAAGGAGAGATAAGGACAGAGATAAGAACAAAAAAGAGGCAAGATATCCTTCAAATTGAAGGACCTTCAAGTCTGAAGAGGAAGGGAGGAGCAGATCTAGATGAACAGGCTGACCAGCCTGAAGGCAATAAGAGGAGGACTAGAGGAGGTTTTGGGCCTACTCTAGAATGGGAAGGAAAGGAGCTGTGGTATGTTGAGGATTTTATACCATATTACGCTCTGCCAATGTGGGGAACTGCAAAGAAGAAATTCATCAGAGACTACTACATCTGGGAAATACTCCAGGATGATAATCTCTCCCCACAGCAGATCTTCATCAATTTCATGGAAGCAGCTCACCCAAAACTCTGGGCTATTCTGAAGAAGCATGCTAAGGATCGAAATGCTTATCCTATGATTCCCTCATTCAGAGCAGAGGAAGCGCCGACCCGTCTGGACAATGAGCTTAATGAGCTAGAGCTTCAAAGAGAAATCAAGCAGTTATGTCTTGAGAATAGATTTTCATCCCAACAAGAACAAGACTTTGCAGCTCTTGTTGTGAAGAGGAAATATGGTCTTGCTCCAGTCAAGATAAGACCAATTGGAGCTAAACCCTTCAGACCTGCCAAACAGCCTATTCGCAGAGGCAGAGGAAGAGGCAGATGACTTTATTTCTTTGTACTTGTAATTTTTTTTATTTTTTTTTTCTGTAAAAACTTTCTTGTAAAATTCAATCATAATCAAGTCAGAAAGTTTTATAACAGTCTGTTGAATGACAATTTCCAATTGTCTCAATATTAGACTGAGTTCAGTTTGTGTCTTGCACTTAAGTGCAGACTTGATCATTTGATTACTTGTTTAAAGTTTTGCCATCATCAAAATAGGGGGAATTTGTTAGGAATACTTGTTAAATTTTGATGATGTCATTAATATAAAATCAAATGTTTATTACTTGGCAAGAATGTAAGGAAAAACCAAATGAGTATCTTCCATAGGCCAAATATGTTAAGTATAAAACTTGGCAAAATGTAAAGAAGAACCAAATGAGTATCTTCTATAGGCCAAAAATTAGTTAGGCTAAAATCGGCTAAGTACTGAGTACAGCTAAGTCCAACAGAGAGGATCAGTCTAGTCGAGTCAGAGTAGTCCTGGTCAACATAATTTATCAGAGAGGTTTGACCAGACTGCAGCCAAGGTACCTCAGGCAAGTCACCTGATCAGATAAGTCAAACAGTGAACAGCAGAGAGGTCCAGACTGCAGAGATGTTAGCTGCTCATCAGCCTAGTCGAAGTCAGCTAAGTACTCCAAGTCCACGTCAGCATGCGTTGAAAAGTCAAGTATTACGGAAAGACACATGCAACGTGAAGAGACAAATTGGAGTGATTCCCGCAAGAGATATGATTTAAAAAAGCTATCCAGACCCACCTTGAAGACTTTAAACATTTTATAATCAAAAGATTCGGTGCATCACATGCAGAAGTCTTCACAACGGTCGGAAGATAGATTAAAATAATGGGAATCCAGCCTTGCAACGTTCAGAAAGATTAAACAAAGAAGTCTCCCTCCAACGGACGGATTTGTTCAAAATATTTGCAACGGCTACAAGGAAAAAGCTCAGAGATCGTGACCTATATATATCTGAAGATTTGAAACTGAGCAATCACCGGTGCGAACATACTTTCAAGCGATCAAAGCAATCAAGCAATCTAAAGCAATAAATAACATTGTGAAAAGAGTGGTTCTAAAAGTTCATACTTAAAGAAGCTCTTAGTTGGAGAAGACAAAAAAACTCTTGTCTATAATCCTGAGTACGGGGTACTTCACTGGTTGAAGTAAGAGACTGTAAAGGCATCCGAGGATCGAGGATCTAGAGGTGCAAGGCAGTCAAGTGTGGTACAACGGCACGGATTTCCACTGGTTGGAAGCTGTTGTAGTTTTGTGTGAATCACTGTAATATTTATCACTGGTTGAGAATTATAGTGAATTCATCTCCAAGTGGTTTGGAGAAAAGTGGATTAGTAGAGGATTACCCCACCTCTGAGACCACTATAATCGCCTACGTTCCTTACTGTTTTATTGCATCATACTTTAACTGCTGCATTCATTTTTAAGTGTTTCATTAGTTGCTTTCTATTCGTCATCAGCTGACTTCCGCATATATTAAAGAACAAACGACTCCAAGTCATTTGTTTACCTATCAGCTGAAGAAACTCACTCTATGTGAAAAAGAGTTTAAGAGTTTCTACAAGTCTATTCACCCCCCCTCTAGACTTGTACCTGGACGACTTGTGACCTACATTGAAGGGGCAGGAGCATCAGATGCGGGCTCGGCGACAGGGGGTGCTGCATCCTCCTGTGCTAGGATAGGTTCTGAAGACATGGATACAGGAGGGACTGATTCCTCCTGCTGTCTCTCAGCTTCCGCCTGCTCCGGCAGAGGGACTGATTCCTCGTGCGGGATGGCGCTGGTCTGGTCATCTGTAGCGATAGGCTTGGGTGCCTGTTGCGAAACTGATTGTTCCTCCACGACATAAGGGACTGAATCATCGTTGTCGGGAATAATGTCTTGCTGTTGCGAAGGGGACTAATGAATACTTGATGTCCCTTCACCTTGTTGTTGTTGAAGCTGGGAGAGTTATTTTTCTCTAGCTTCATCACGACTCAATCTCAGACCTGCCTGAAAGGCATCGTCATCATCGTCTGAGTCATGGTCTGATTTTAGACTTTTGGGAGATTCCACGAACTTAGATTTTCCTTTCTTTCGTGCTTCTGCTTTTTCCAAAAGATGGCTCTCAATTAGCGCTCTACAGCATAGGTTGTCCCATTGGATTAGGACTGCAACATCTTGAGCGTCCGTCACTTCCAAACAAATCTTTCCTCGTTACTCCATTGGCTCCAGTTGTACAGGGTGTCGTACGCAAGCCTGTACTTTTTCCATTGGACAAACCGTTCATATGCCTCTTCGATTTGCACAGAAAGTAGGGTTTTGTTAATAATTGTGTCCGGGGAGGGGCTGCATACAGTGCCTGGGTCCGCTGTAGGCATGAGTTCCTCTACAGGTGTGGGATCCTATATCGGAGAAGGATCCCTTATAGGGGTTGGGACCCTGATGGGAGATGGATCTTTAACGGGTGTGGAATCCCGCATAGGAGAAGTAGCTTTTGGCTCCAAAGTGGCATCCGACTCGCCAGAGTCTTTAAATTTGGCAGATGTTTGTGTATCCGTCATAGCCGCCAAAGGATCGGGATCTACTGTCGCGACAGTAGCAGTCATCTCCTTTGCAGGGGTTGCGCCCTGGGGTGTCGATACAGTGGGTTGGGCTGTTGAAGGAGCATCCTTGGAGATTTCTGTAGCTTTAACTTTTGAAAGCCTCCTTAGCTTCTTTTTCGGCTTCTCAACAACAATGGGAGTTTTGTTGTGAGATCTCTTTCTCTTCCTTGAAGTCTACTCGCTCTGGGACGTCGAAGATACGTCTCTCGGATCGGCAGAAAGAGGCAAGTTTCGGACAAAAGGTCTGTTAGCGATCAGGGTTGTTTGGTTGAAAACAGTAAGCCTGAGGCTTCCCAAGTATATCCGAGAATTGATTTTCTTCGCCTCTGCGGATTGCGGAACACCGCATTCGTCAGAATGTAATTCAGAAGCAAACCAAAGGACTTCTTCTGCGAGGCTGGCTTAGAGACTTCTTCTTGCAACCTCTTAAGAACAATTTGACACTAGTTGACCTTTTCACAGGTCATGATTGCAACCATCATCCGGAATCTTAAATTCGTGCACATTTCGAAAGCACCTGTTCTATTCTCAATTACACGGCAACAAAAATTATGTAAATAAACAAAAGGTAAACAAAAGAGTTTCTTATGGCAAGAAGTGTGAACCGTTTCAACCGACACTGAACCGGTGAATAAGCCATAATATTTGGTCAAGAGTTTGTTAGGAATACTTGTTAGATTTTGATGATGTCATTATTGTAATTCAAATGTTTATTACTTGACAAAAATGTAAGGAAGAACCAAATGAGTGTCTTCCATAGGCCAAATTATGTTAAGTTAAATACTTGGAAAAATGTAAGGAAGAACCAAATGAGTATCTTCTATAGGCCAAATAAGTTAGGCTCAAATTGGCTAAGTACAAAGGTACAGATAAGTACATCAGAGAAGTACATCCGAGTCAATTCAGAGAATCTGGTCAACAAAAATTCATCAGAGAGACCAGACTGCAGTAAAGTGATCAGCAGACTAAGTCATCTGAAGTCTGACCATCAGATAAGTCAAAATTCTTCAAGTCAGAAGACTTCGGACAAGTCATCTGATCAGGCGAGTCTCAAACAGTCATCGACAGAGAAGTCCAAACTGCATAGAAGATAACTGTACATCAGCCAACTTGACTTGTAAGAGATCAGCCAAGTACTCCAAAGTCCACGTCGGAAAGTCACATGCAAGCGTGAAGAGACAAATTGGAGAGATTCTAGCAGGGATATGAATTAAATAATTCATCCAGACCTACCTCTGAAGACTTTAATCTTATTATATTCAAAAGATGCGGCACCTCACATATAAAGTCTTCACAACGGTCGAAAGATGGATTAAAATATGGGAATCCAGCCTTGCAACGTTCAGAACAATAAACAAAGAAGTCTATTTCTCCAACGGACAGATTTGTTACAAGATTTGCAACGGATATGAAGAATGCTCAAGGATCGACACTTATATATCCGAAGATTTGAAGATGAGCAGTACGATGCGAACAAAACTCTCAAGCGATCAAAGTTATCAAAGCAATCAAAGCAATCACATAGCATCGTGAAAAGAGCAGTACTCGAAGATCTTATTTGAAGAAAGCTCTTAGTTAGAGAAGACCAACACTCTTGTCTTAAAACCTGAGTTCGGGGTACTTCACTGGTTGAAGTTGCGAGATTGATAGGCATCCAAGGATTTGAAGAATTAAGTGGTGCTAGGCAGTCAAAGAGGAGTTTCAACGACGTGATTTCCACTGGTTGGAAGTTGTTGTAGCTAAGTAGTAGAATCACTGTAATATTTATCACTGGTTGAGAATTATAGTAGATTCATCTCCAACTGGTTTGGAGAGAGTGGATTAGTAGAGGATTACCCCACCTCTGAGACCACTATAAATTGCCTGCGTGTTTTACTGTTTTCAGCATCATACTTAACTGTTGCATTCATTCATTACTGTTCCATTGCTTAGTCTTGATTTCGTCATTAACTGATTTCCGCATATCTATCAGCTGAGAAACTTACTCTTCGAGAAAAAGAGTTTAAGAGTTTCAATAAGTCTATTCACCCCCCTCTAGACTTATTCCTGGACGACTTGTGACCTACAAGTGGTATCAGAGAGTTTGGTTCATTTATTCCATGAACCAGATCCATATATCGAGGATATATATTTTTTAAACTCTCATTGTAAAATGGAACACATGCAACATATGCATTCTAGATTACCTGTGTTTTCAGTTGACGAGTATGATCTTTGGAAGATAAGAATGCAGGCACACTTATCTTCAATCCATGATGACATGTGGTGTATCATAGAGGACGGCCCGTTCATATTCGAGAAGGACAACACTCCTGAGAAGATTGTAGCTGGGAAGGCTGAAAAGATCCCTAAGAAGAGGACGGAGCTGACCCTAGAAGAAAGAAAGCTGGCCAACCTAGACAACCATGCTAGAGATGTGCTATACCAAACCCTTGACAAATCAACAATGGTCAAGATTAAAAATTGCAAAAATGCCAAAGAGATTTGGGATACCTTTACTATGATGTGCGAAGGTACCGAGCTAATAAAAGAAAACAAGTTGTCAATCGCTACCCAAAAGTTTGACAACTTCAAGATGAAGATCGGAGAATCCATAGACCAGGTGGACACAAGGTTCACAGCGATCATCAACGAAATCAATTCTTTGGGAAAATCCTATGGCAACAGGGAGATGGCCCTGAAGGTTCTGAGATCTCTCAACCCAGAGTGGAATATGAAGGCGGTAGCCATGAGGGAATCCAAAGACCTCAATAAAATAAAGATTCAAGAACTATTGTCTGACCTGAAGGCTTATGAATTCGAACTCCCAAGTTCATCATCAAACGAGCCTACAGAGAAGGGAATAGCGTTTGCAGCCGAGTCTCCTGCCAAAAGCCTATCTGAAGTTAAACCTCCAAATCCACTCGATTTCGAGGAATAAATGGCGTTCTTCATGCAAAGGTTCAGCAACTTCAGGAAGAATTACTCCAAATATAAAAATAATTATAAGGAGAATCCCAGAAGAAACCAAAAAGCCGAAAGCTGGAAAGTGGAGTGTTACAACTGCCATAAGACAGGACACATTCAAATCGACTATCCTGATCTTAAGAAGGACGAGAGCAAGAAGGAGGTGAGCAGAAAAGAAGACCGAAGGAAGGCCCTCATCGGAGAAGATCAAGAGCGTGTAGAGTCAAGCAGCGGATTCTTCTCTGATGATGATTAAGAATATGATTGCCTGATGGCCAACCTAGGTGATGAATAGGTAACATCAAAACCCTCTAATTCAAATAATAGTTCAGCCATGTCACAAGATATGGATTTGCACGAATCTGTAAATTAGCTACTCAAAGCTTTTGAGACATTAAAATCTGCACACCTATCTGTATCAGCCGAGAAGACTCAGCTGCAAGATGAGAATAGGCATCTAAAAAATAATTTTGAAAAACTCGGCCTAGAATTGAATAAAGTAAAATCTGATCTTGAAAACCAGGCTGCAGTTAATTTGAAAAACAAGGCTGATGTCACTACAGCTGAGATAAAGCGATTAACTGTTTTGAATAGTGAAAAATCAGTTGCACTTGCTCATGTCAAAGCCGAATTTACTAAACTGACTCAGGTAAGTAAGACTCAGGCGCAGGAAATAACCTCCCTGAAGGCGTCTCTAACTCTGGATGAATTGTGCACTAATAAAAGGCCACTATATTCTAGATCAGGCCTTAGATATGATCCTCACAGTCCTTCTAGTTCTAAAACCACTTTTATCAAGGGAGAAACAATTGTCCCATCTGCTGAGCCTATATACAAACCTGTATTTAAAAATAGGCAACAGCCAAGTCACAAGTCTAGGCTGCAGCCAAGGTATACAAGGCAGCCACCTAGACAAGCAACTAGGCAATGGCCAACGCCGAAGCAGCATCCCAGACAACATGCCCACTAATATCAAAAACTCCCCAAAAACAGATTTCAAAATGGGAGGGGCAAATGGAAACCTCAAGGTTATCCTAACTTTCAAAATGAGCAAGTGTGGAGACCTCAAAAATTTAATAAATGGTCTCAGCCGAGGTTTAGAAATGGCCCACACTACCAATATTATGAGGCATTTCTGGTATACAATCCTAACAGAAGATATAGATCTAGACCTTACACACCTTATAGGGATAATAACAACAATTTTCACAATCCAAGGAGAAATCAATTCTCCAGGAAACCATCTAACCCTAGAGGACCCACACAGATTTGGGTACCTAAATCTCTGCTTGTATGATTGCAGAAAAGTTGGAAGGACTACTACCGCATCTCCACAAATTCAAACTTTGGAGGTGAAGAATGGTTTGTAGATTCTGGATGCTCGAGGCACATGACCGGGAATAAGAAGGTGCTGACAAAATATACTAAAGAAAGAGGTCGAGACGTAACCTTTGGAGATAGCTCTAGAGGACAAACAAATGGCTTTGGAGAGATGCATCGAGGAAATATCATTATATCCAAAGTTCACTATGTCAAAGGGCTTAAGTATAATCTCCTGAGCATAAGCCAGTTTTGTGATGAAAAGAATGTAGTAGTCTTCACCATTTGGAAATGTATGGTGATAGATATCCTATCTAGAGAGGTGAAGATATAAGGATTCAGAAGGAGAGATGTCTACATGATAGATTGGAACACAGGATCCCCTAATACCTGTTTTCTATCTAAGACAATAGCTGAGAATGGATGGCAGTGGCATAAAAGATTATGTCATATGAATTTCAAAGCCATCAACAAGTTTAATTCTCATAAGCTGGTCAGAGGACTTCCAGAAGAAGCATTCAAGAAGGAAGCTCTCTGTGAGTGTTAGAATGGAAAGCAGACCAGAGCATCATTACAACTCTCACATCGAGGATCTTAGATCTACTTCATATGGATCTATTTGGCCCTATCAAGCCGAGGACTCTATGTGGCAGAAAGCATGCACTAGTAGTAGTGGATGACTACTCAAGGTACACATGGATTATTTTCTTGTATAAAAAGAGTGAAACCTTGACCAAGCTACCTGAGCTGCTGAGAAGGATCCAAAATGAGAAATCCCTCTCAATCATCAAGATGATATTAGATAGAGGAGGAGAATTTCTCAACAAGGCGATCACTGATTACAGCGATTAGAATGGAATCCAGCATGAGCTCTCTGCAGCCAGGACTCCCCAGCAGAATGGTGTTGCCGAAAGAAGAAACAGAACCTTAAAAGAAGCAGCCAGGTCCATGATTGCAGAATCAGACCTGCCCAAGAGGTTCTGGGCTGAAGCTGTCAACACAGCTTTCCATACTCAGAACAGGAGTATGATAGTAGGGAGACACAGCAAAACTCCCTATGTGGTTTGGAATGGCAGAGCACCTACAGTTGCTTATTTTCATATTTTTGGTTGTAAGTGTTTCATCCACAACAACGGTAAAACCCAAATAAATGCCTTTGATGCTAAAACTGATGATGGTCTCTTTATGGGATATCCACAAAGAAGCAAGGTATATAGAGTCTTTAACAAAAGAACCTTAGTTGTGGAGGAAACACCTCATGTTGTATTTGATGAATCTACCGTTGAGTACAGGAAACAAGTAGAACTAATTGAGGATAAGCTCAAATCCGCAACCCTCGAAGAAGTCATTGTTCATGACACAGGAATGGTGGACTCATCTGCAGATCAGCCTGAAGACCCATCTGTAGCTGATGAAGACCCAAATGAAGATCAGACAGGACCACCAAACCTACCTGATCCAGTTGCTACTGATGAAGATCAGACTGTAGCTGATAAAGACTCATTTGCAGACCAGACCAGATTCCAACCTACAGATGACAAGACGGTAGCTGAACCAGTTCCAGACCAAGGAGATCAGATCCAAGCTGATGCAGACAGAGAGGAAATCCACTAGAGAAAATCTACAGGGGGAGCAAACCCTGAAGAAGAAGACATCCCTAAGTGGCTTAAAGATCATCCCATCCAACAGATCATTGGGAAGCTGACTGATGGAGTCAAGACAAGACAGTCTACTCTACCCGCAGGAATGGCAATGTTTTCTTGCTTCATGTCCCAAATAGAACCCAAGACAACAGAGCAAGCCCTGGAAGACTATTCTTGGATCAATGCCATGCAAGAGGAGCTTGAACAAATGGAAAGGAACAATGTTTGGGAACTAACAGACAGACCATATCATAAGAAGGTTATTGGCACCAAATGGGTGTACAAAAACAAAAGCGACGAAGATGGAGCTGTTGTTAGGAATAAATCCAGACTTGTTGCCAAAGGATATGCACAGTGTGAAGGAATAGATTTTGATGAAACCTATGCATCTATTGTAAGATTAGAAGCCATCAGACTATTCCTCGCATATGCTGCATTCAAGGATTTTGAAGCCTATCAGATGGATGTAAAGAGTGCATTTCTTAATAGAAGAAGTCTATGTGTAGCAACCCCCAGGATTTGTCAAAGGAGACAAAGTCTACAAGATATTGAAAGCTCTATATGGACTCAAGCAGGCACCAAGAGCTTGGTATGAAACCTTATCTGTATTTCTTGAGAAGAACGGTTTCTGCAAAGGGAAAGTGGACAAGACCCTATTCAGAGTGGAGCACGAAGGCCACATATTAATAGTTCAGATATATGTGGATGACATCATATTTGGCTCAACCAACCCAGAGCTGTGTGAGAAATTCTCAAATCTCATGCAAGGAGAATTTGAGATGAGTATGATGGGAAAGCTTAACTTCTTTCTTGGATTACAAGTCAAGCAGATGGAAAATAGAATTTTCATCAATCAAGCCAAATATACCCGAGATCTAATCAAGAGATTTGGATTGGAATCATCCAAACCAGCAAGAATTCCTATGAGCACAAGTACTCACCTAGATGCAGATGAGGGAGGCATATCAGTGGATTCAACCCACTACAGAGGACTTATAGGATCATTGCTATACCTCACTGCAAGCAGACCAGATATATCCTATGCCGTGGGAGTATGCGCACGATTTCAATCCAAGCTAAAACAGTCTCACCAAGATGCAGCCAAGAGAATAATCAAATACCTTAAGTCTACAGTCAATGTTGGACTATGGTATCCTAAGGACAATAACTTCGAGCTATCAGGATATTCAGATGCAGATTTCGCAAGATGCAAAATAAATAGGAAAAGCACTAGTGGAACGTGCCAATTCCTAGGAACCAGACTGATATCCTGGTTTAGCAAGAAGCAGGTTTCTAACTCTATCTCCACCACAGAGTCAGAATACCTAGCTGCAGGTAGTTGTTGCGCCCAGATCTTATGGATCAGACAACAACTAAGGGACTACAACATTATTGCTAATGAAGTTCCTATTTGGTGTGACAACAGTGCTATTGCAATAACCAACAACTCGGTATTGCATTCAAGGACAAAGCACATTAATGTTAAGCATCACTTCATAAGAGATCACGTGCTTAACAAGAGGGTCAGATTTGAAAGAGTCGGCACAGACTACCAAATTGCTGATATCTTCACCAAACCTTTGCCAGAAGAAAGGTTTTTAGAGCTAAGCAGGGAACTTGGATTACAAGATTGGGAATCTAGTACAGAGGAAAATGCTAGCTGAAGCAGTTCAGTCGAAGGATAGTCTAAACTTATCATAAGAATCAGACCCTACCTGATGCAGACAAGAAGACGAAGGAACCTAGCCGATCAAACCACAGGCGAGAAGCCAAAGGAGTCAACTCACCTGATGCAGAGCAGTCAACAGTCAACGGTCAACCAGCTAAGTTTTCTAAACATAACCGACTTTTGAATATTATATTATTATCTGCTATTTGTATAATAGTATCATATTATTTTTTGGATCACAAGTGGCATAATAATATATGCTTAAAATACACGTGGCAACTACGAGTTCAATCGACCTCCACTGTGACCAATTAAAATCCAACCATCCAATTTTAAACCCCCAAAACCTGGACCACCGATTACTAAATTTGAATTTTAAAAAATCCTCAAAAGGTGGACCACCGATTAAAATAAATGAATATTTAATTACAAACGTCGTTTCATTTCCCTTTTAAAAACGGGAAAAGCCCTTTCACTTTACCTTCACCAAACTTTCGAAACCCTAATTTTCAAAGCAGAAATCCTTTCGAACCCTCAATACACTAAGAAATTGCTTATTTTGCAGAAATGGAATCCTACTTTGAAGGCGTGAATCTGAAGACAGTCAAGGACCAGATCATATTTTCTCTGGTCGTCGATTTTGAGGGACTTCTGGAAACAAATCTAGAGAACAACGACGTGCTCAACCTCATTCGCACGATGAAGATGAATGGGATCTACCCATTCTTGGAAATCAGCCCCAAGCACCTGTTTAAGGAGGTTGTTATTGCTTTCTTCCGAGAGGCCCGAGTGATCGAATCGGGGATTCGGAGCACAGTCTGCGGAATCCAAGTGGACATCTCGCCGGATACAATCGAAAAAACATTTGGGATGAAAAACCGCGGCGTGACGGTCGAAGCCCTTAAGCAGAGCGCAGCCGATACTTGGCTGAAGATCAAGGCGGTCGACCAACCGGAGAAACTGAAGCTAACCGCCAAGAGGAGCAAAATAAGGAAGGAGTACCACTATGTGTTGGATATAACTAACAAGATAGTGATGGGGATGGCAGGTAGCTACGACCAACTGTCGTCAGCTAAGTTTATGGTGCTGGGAGTACTGATTCAAGTCGAACCAATTGACTGGATGGATTATATCTATAGGCAATTGGTGCGTGAAGTCAACAAGGCCGAGTGGCTTGTTGAAAAGAAGAAATTTAAATCCAAGCTGGCATTCGGAACGCAGCTCAGTTGGATTTTGGAGAAACTTGGTGTGGCGAAGGGAAACACTGACCCCTTCCACATCAACAAGAGACTTGGTCATCTAGACCAAGAAACGCTGAGGAGGCTAGGAGGCAGAAGGAGAGCAGCCCAGATTCTGAAAGAGCTGTCTGACCAGGGACCTACCTACAGATACCCTAAAACCTCAGATGAGTCCAACCAGGCTGCAGCTCGCAACTCGCCTACAGCCCAGTCTGATACAGAGTCAGACAACACTCCAATTGTTGTTCGTTTTAAGAGAAGGGGACCAGCCCCTGGTGAGCCCTCCATAATCCACTCATCACCATAACCCCCTCCCAAACGTCCCAGGCGCTTATTTGATGAAGTGGAGTAGTCAGATCAATTTGCTACACCTGAACCCATTCTCTTGGAGGATCAGCCTGCTCCCTCCAGCCTGGAGACACAAATGGTGCCAGTTCTAACCCCTCTTTTTGCAATAGAGGAAGAGGAGGCAACTTTAATTATTTTAATTCCAAAATCTAATTACATGTTTAATCTGCTTGAACATAACAGTTTTAACCTGTCTATAGAGCAACTCTTAATTGTAAAAACCCATGCTCTAAAACACTCCTTTGTTTAAATCTTTGAGGAATGGAAAACTCTCAAAACCATTCCATTATCTCAACTTCAAACCTTGATTGAAGGGAGTAGCTGGGTCTATCCCCAGGCTACAAAAGATCTGCTCACCCATTTTTGTAATGAGACAGATCTGTGTTTGCTACTTCAGGAAGGCTGGTTCATGTCCAATTTTAAAACAAACATGGACCAGCTCATCCATCTTATTATGGCTAGCATTTTTGATGGATCTTTGAATGGAGATGGAGAAGTAGTTGAAAAAGAAGTGAGAATAGAAGAAGTGGTGGAAGAAGAAGAAAAAGAAGAAGTTATTATAATAGAAGATGAAGAAAAAGAGGAAGTAGAAAAAGAAAAAGAAGAAGAAAATATTCTAGTTGAAAAAACAGAAGAATTGGAGGATGAAGGAGAAGAAGAAGGAGAGGAGGTGGACCAAGAAGAAGCAGAAGAAGAAAAAGAAGATAATGATGATGAAGATAAAGACGATAAAAATAATGATGAAGAAAAAGGTGATGATGATGATGAGAATGATGATGATGATAATAAAGGAGATGGAGGTGAAAAGGAGGCTGAGAGAGAAAAAGAAAAGGAGCATGAAGAAAAAGAAGAAAAGGAAGAAGGAGAAAAGGATAAGGAAAAAGAAAAAGAGGCAGAAAAAATAGCTGCATCAGACAAGGCTCGGGCACCTGCCCGCTATACCAGCCTAGATGCAGACCTAGCTGAGGATTCCAGATCGGGGACCCCAGAGAAGACCCCATCTGGTAAGCCAGCTGCAGACAGGAGTCTGCAGATAGATGGGTCATCCGCACACCTACCTGCAGGCGTCGAAGGCTCAGGCGAGCACTCTCCGCAGACATCACACATTACACCTGTGATGACTGAGCTGATCCGACATATTATAAAAGACACTGTTGGAGAGCTGCTTGCCTCATAAGTCACTCCTGACCTGCAGTCCATTAATGCCAAAATTGACACCTTGTTGCAGCAGAATATCCCTCAACCACCTCCTCCTACAAACAACAGAATGCCCCTTGGCATGTCTGACTGGATGCATAGAGTGGAGCAGCAATTGACCATCCTGGTTGATGCTGGGAAAAAGGGGGAAGAGAGATTACAGGGGGAAGGTAGAAGGTAGGGGGAAGTAAGAAGAGTTCAAGAGGTGAGGATGAAAAGAAGCAAGATGTCCAATTAATTACAGCTGGGACATCATCTGCAAAGAGGAAGGAAGAAGCTGAGACTGATGATCAGCCTGCAGCCAAAAGAAGGAGGATCAGATCTGGGGAAGAGCCTACTCTATAATGGGAAGGCAAAGAGTTGTGGTATGTTGAAGACTTTCTTCATGTCCAAGCTGCACCAATGTGGGGATCTGCAAAGAAAAAGTTCATCAAAGATTTTTACATCTGGGAGTTACTCCAGGATGAAAATTGCTCCCCACAGCAGACCTTCATTAACTTTATGGATTCAGCACATCCAAAACTCTGGGCCATCCTACTAAAATACGCTGAGTAATGTAATGCATACCCCATGATTCCTCCCTTCATGCCTAAAGATCCGCCCACTCTACCAAATAATGAACTGGATGAATTAGCGCTGCAAAGGAAGATAAAGAAGTTGTGTGAAGAGCATAAGTTCTCTTACCAAGAAGAACAAGATTTTGCTGCACTTGTAGTCGCCCCCGTCAAGAAAAAGCCTATTGGTGCAAAGATTCTCAGACCCTCCAAGCAGCCTATTCGCAGAGGCAGATGAATTGTATTCATATCTTTTTATGTAAATTTTGTTCTTATAATTTTCCTGTATTTTGATCATTGAAATCCATGTACTTGTAAAACAATACAAAAAAATTAATATAACAGTCTTTTGAACGACAATTCCCAGTTATCTCAAAACAAGACTGATTTTAGTTTGTGTCTTGCACTCAAGTGCAAACCTGTTCATTTGAATAATTTGCTTAAGTTTTGCCATCATCAAAATAGGGGGAATTTGTTCGGAATACTTGTTAGATTTTGATGATGTCATTATTGTAATTCAAATGTTTATTACTTGGCAAAAATGTAAGGAAGAACCAAATGAGTATCTTACGTAGGCCAAATTATGTTAAGTTAAATACTTGGCAAAATGTAAGGAAGAACCAAATGAGTATCTTCTATAGGCCAAATAAGTTAGGCTCAAATCGGCTAAGTACAAAGGTACAGATGAATACATCAGAGAAGTACATCCGAGTCAATTCAGAGAAGTTCTGGTCAACAAAAATTCACCAGAGATGTTTGACCAGACTGCAGTCAAGTGATCAGCAGACTAAGTCATCTGAAGTCTGACCATTAGACAAGTCAAAATTCTTCAAGTTAGAAGACTTCAGACAAGTCATCTGATCAGGCGACTCTCAAATAGTCATCGACAGAGAAGTCCAAACTGCAGAGAAGATAACTGTACATCAGCCAACTTGACTTGTAAGAGATCAGCCAAGCTCCAAAGTCCACGTTAGCATGCGTTGAATAGTCAAATATTACGGAAAGTCACATGCAAGCGTGACGAGACAAATTGGAGAGATTCGCACAAGGATATGAATTAAATAATTCATCCAGACCTACCTCTGAAGACTTTAATCTTATTATATCCAAAAGATGCGGCGCCTCACATGCAAAGTCTTCACAACGGTCGAAAGATGGATTAAAATATGGGAATCCAGCTTTGCAACGTTCAGAAAAATAAACAAAGAAGTCTATTTCTCCAACGGACGGATTTGTTACAAGATTTGCAACGGCTATGAAGAATGCTCAAGGATCGACACTTATATATATCCAAAGATTTGAAGATGAGCAGTACGATGCGAACAAAACTCTCAAGCGATCAAAGTTATCAAAGCAATCACATAGCATCGTGAAAAGAGCAGTACTCGAAGATCTTATTTGAAGAAAGCTCTTAGTTGGATAAGACAAACACTCTTGTCTTAAAACCTGAGTTCGGGGTACTTCACTGGTTAAAGTTGCGAGACTGATAGGCATCTAAGGATTTGAAGAATCAAGTGGTGCTAGGAAGTCAAAGAGGAGTTGCAACGACTTGATTTCCACTGGTTGGAAGTTGTTGTAGCTAAGTAGTAGAATCAATATAATATTTATCACTCACTGATTGAGAATTATAGTGGATTCATCTCCAACTGGTTTGTAGAGAGTGGATTAGTAGAGGATTACCCCACCTCTGAGACCACTATAAATTGCTTGCGTGTTTTACTATTTTCAGCATCATACTTAACTGTTGCATTCATTCATTACTGTTCCATTGCTTAGTCTTGATTTCGTCATCAGCTGATTTCTGCATATCTATCAGCTGAGAAACTTACTCTTTGAGAAAAAGAGTTTAAGAGTTTCAATAAGTCTATTCACCCCCCCTCTAGACTTATTCCTGGACGACTTGTGACCTACAGAGTTCTTGGGACCCAAAGGTCTCAAGATCTTCCATGGTCAGGCCATCAGCAGGTAGCCTGTAGAGATTCTGAAGCAGCTCTTGGTCAACACAGATCTCTACTCTGCGAATGACAGCTGTGATGTCAGCAACATTTCCTCCCTGAGCAAGAGAAAGGAAACGAACAACAGCACTGAGGTAGAATTCCTCAACCAAATGAGCATCGAAACGCTCAGCAGTGTGACTTCCAAGGCGATAAAGGCCTTATTGACGAATCCTAGTAATGACGTACTCCATCGATTCTACGTCATCACCTTCAGTACGAACACGTTCAACCATGACAGATCTAGCAAAGATCCATTCATCGATGATGTTAGAGGTCTTCTTGAGAGAGAGAGGAAGTCTGAGAAGATGCCATTGATGATTCTCGAAGAAAAGTAAATAGGATTCAAAGAGAAATGCAGTAAAAATAAAAAGACTTGTAGGTTGTATGCTCAAGGACTCGTTCAATATGCAGAAAGCGTAAAGAGTCTGAAGAGACATTAACAGTCCTTTTATAGTGGGCGGCGATGAAGGGTTTTCAGATAATGAATGGTCAGATTTATGGGATGGGAACCGGTGTTTGAAATGGACGACCACGATGGACTGAGTGTAACCGGTACAACTTATCCATCTAATTTTAAAATAAGAGTGGGTCCCACTTCTGACTTATCAAATTACCCTTATTGCCCGAAACGACGGTGAAAAATTAATAAAATAATATGAAACATCGTGGCTTTGAAGATACCAATGTCCAGATGTCGTGTAAAGCATTTAATGCAAAAGACTTTTAATTATGATAGGGCACGTGGACACAAAGATCGTTTAAAAAAAATAAATAACATGATAATTGATTTCCCATAGTATGTGCTGTATCCGCGAAAATACAGTGTTCCCCCTTAAAAGGTACATACGGGTTTCAATTCGATACAGCCACTTTCGGGTTTCAATACGGGTTTTAATTATTCATGGTGTTGTGCGGCGATTTATACGCCTCGACGACGATCAGTATAAGGGCCGAGCGACTGAAGACGGCATCAAATAATTCCAAGGTAGACTTGCCAAAGCGAAGAGTCCGGAGAGATCGCCTTTTGGCACCTAGCGATCGAATCAGGTGCCCGACCAAGGACGACCGTCCTATGCCACGTATAAGGCCATCGTCCGTCAAGTCTACGAAGACTGGATCACGGAGCAAGGACCCATGTGCAGATCCGCGAAAGGCGCCACAGAACATGGATCGTTGACTCCAGCCCATCAGCAGCTGTCAGTGATAAGGACGACCTCACCTACCGATAGACCCTCCGAAAGGTCCTAAGTAGGGCCTCCCAAGACTGGGACATAGACGCGTGTTGGCTTCTCATTGGTTCGCACTTCTGACTGCCAGCAGCTACTGCGGACTCTAAGCAGACCAACCCATGTACTAAAGACGATCGCCCGCTTATTATAATACAGCAAAGGCGATTGCCCAGCGACTCCCAGTCCTATAAATAGAGAGCCTCCAACACTTAAAAAGCGCTCGGGTTTCTCTCGGCTTCTCTCTTGAATCTATCTAGGATTTATCTCTCAGCACCTCTTAACCAAAAGATGGTCGGCAGTAATGAGAACTCCCTATAGTTCAGATTTGAAGAGATTCACAAGTTCAGAAGCTCATACATCCAGCTAATTCACACAGTGAGGGACCGTCGATTTCTCACAGTCAGCACAACACTCCATCGTTGTTACAAAGACTCACAGAGCATCAACTCTGGTTCTTCCGGCAATCTTCAGCACTCAAAAGCTAAGATAACTAGGGTCTTTATACTCATTGTAATTGTACTCTAACATTAATATTTGTACGCCCAAGCATTTGTATTAATAATATCTCGCGAGAGCATTCTAGCTCGGGACTAACAACCCCGACAAATCTTGTGTGATTTACTTCCCCACGGACGTGCTCTCGTATTTTGTTTGTTACTCGACCATTCCAGCATATCATCTCCGGATAATATTTTGGGTAACAACAATTGGCACTAGAAGGAGGGCATCTTAACCTTCATTTTCATTCCTACCCTCTCGAAGAACACTCACTGTTCTCCGGGGCATATACTTGAAGAAACACTCACTGTTCTTCAAAGAAAAAAACCTTCAGAATCATGACGTCTGCCACCACATTGAAGAGAGCCACTCTCCGAACCGCCGGACATCATATTCCGGCTCAATCCGAGCCCCAGCCTACAGCAGAGGGTAGCCGCGGCGACGCGAGACTCTCGATCCCGCACCTAAGGGACGGACGCAGCCTTTCGCTCCACCAGCTCCAAACCACGGAACAGATCGAGGAGACTATGGACATCCTAAGGGAACGACGGAGAGCATGCGCAGCCCCCGCTATAACCCCCTCGACCATTCGCCGCGCGGGCAAACGGAAGCTCAAGGGTTACTGGTCGAGCGATCGTCAGAAAGCCCCGATTCGCGAGAAAAGGCTCTCGCGAGGTGGGACGTTTCCGTCTTCAGCCACTTAGGAAGCGATCGATCATGGCGACCGGGGCATTCTGGACCCAACCACGAGATGATGGAATCGAAGTGCATCACCGGGGAGTTCGGCATACCCAACTCCCAACCAAATACAGGTCAGCCGTCTGGCCCCCGTCCGCCGAAGAGTCGAGTCACGCGGCAAGGACATCATCGACAGCGGAGCCAGGGGATCAGTACACGATCGCCTTAGTTCCCGCTCCGAGCGCCTAGCCGCGAGCAGCCAGACCGCGGTGATGGCCGCTATGCAACGCCAGCTCGACGAGATGAAAGCGCTCTTGGAAACTGGGACAAGCGCTAGTAGAAAGATCATCGGACCGACTGAGCCACTCGCGGTCCACATCTAGCTTGCCCCCATGCAACCAAGGATCGCTCCTCCCAAAACACCTTTGTATGAAGGAAGATCGGATCCCGAGACTCACCTAAGCAAGTTCCGGATTTACATGACCGGGTGTGGGGCATCAGACGTGACCAAGTGCTGAATATTCCCGTTAACATTGGGCGAGCTGGCCCATAGGTGGTACGTCTCACTACCGCCACGATCAATCATTTCCTTTGAGAAACTGGCGAGTGACTTCACGTCATACTTCGCCGCTAAGGTCGCCAGACCAGAAGGCCCCCACCGTATGATGAAAACCAGGCAGGGGAAAAATGAATCCGATGCAGATTACATCGACCGAGTGGATGAAATAGTCCTCACCGGCGAGCCCATCAGCGACGAGCTTGCTCTCTACTTGGTCCTGGGGGGATTATATGGTCATTCACCCATGTTTAGGCACCTCACAAAGGACATCCCCCCGACCTACGCGATCTTCCGCGTTAAGGCCGCCGATTTTCTGGCCAGGCATAGGCTGCTCATCCTCTGCCTAGGCGAGGGGACACCGCCTGCCTTCCGAAAGACAGCGATCGTCAGAACCAATAAGGCAGTCGCCAAGCCACCCGGTGATTTCAACGCCTTCGAGGATGTGGAGACCCATCTTCTCCATAAGTTCAACCGAACTCCGGCCCACATTTTTTACGTCATCAAGGGGCGCGAACCGCTAAACAAGCCAAAGGCGATAAGGGACAACGATCATCTGGACCACAATACATATTGTGCTTACCAAAAGAGTCCCGGTCATAGCACCAATCAATGCCGTGACCTCCTCATACAACTCTGGAGATTGTTCGAGGAGGGCAGGTTGGACAGTTTATTGGCTTAGATTTAGCAGCCTCCCCTTCCCTCGAGGATCCAAGCTCGCTGGTCAGACGGGCAACGGTCACCTTCAGCTGGTCGGCCTCCTTCTGCATGGCCGCATGCGACCTGCGGGATTCTGTCATTTGGTCCCGCATCTGGTCTATCACCGCCCACGCCCGGTCAACATCCTGCTTCACCTGCTTTTCCACCTCCGCGGAGCTCTTCTCCATGGCCGCGAGCCGATCGCCATATTCAATGACTTGTCTCCATGCGGCTTCG
This sequence comes from Orobanche coerulescens, assembly GCA_033398695.1. Lineage (NCBI taxonomy): Eukaryota > Viridiplantae > Streptophyta > Magnoliopsida > Lamiales > Orobanchaceae > Orobanche > Orobanche coerulescens. Next base: position 133,263,997 of record CM065816.1, on the reverse strand, counting down.
AGGTCTGCATGGAGACAGTAATGGACAGCCGCCCCTCATAGTCCCGCACGGCCTGGGCAGCCATCGTCGTCGTCTGTAGGGCCAGCGCAAAGGTAGCCTGCATCGCATCGGCAGATCGCCGACGCGTGATTGCATCTAGGTTGGTCGTCCAGGCCTTCGGGAGGGAAGCGGTAGCCCGAGCAACATATGATGGGATATCGCTGACCTCGCGAGGAGCTTTGCTCGACAGAAAGTCCAGCACCATCGGCGAGCAACTCGGGTCGGAATGGCAGATCCTGCACAAATGACAAAAGAGCTAAGTGTGTTTCCTACACAGGTTTCATAACTTGGCAAAACAACCAGGCTTACCTCTCGAGCTTCTGTGGGTCAAGACCGAAGAATGGCTTGCCATGCGAAGTCTCGGCCTCAGCAATCGCCATGGACTGGAGAAAAGCCGAGGATGGCGTGGACCCCTCCACCGGAGGAATCGCGGAAATCGGTGGCACAGAGATCGGCAGCTCATCTGCAGTTAAAGGGGCCGAGGCCTCCACAGTCCTCCGTTTCTTACGGATAAGCCGATGTTGCTCCTCCTCCCGAGGCTCACGCCCTTCGGCGATAGGCTCTTGGAGAGGTCGTACCTCCGGGGTCGGTCGTGGCAGAACAGAAGGAGCTCGGCTCACCTTTCTCCCTTGGTGAAAACGGTTCATAACCCCCGGATTAGACATAGCGATCGCAGCAAGATGCTCCGGGAAACAAGGGAAACGAACTTCTGCAAAAGAAAACAAACGACGAAGTTAGTAACCTTCCTCAATCGAGTCGATCGGCATATCAAAGAAGATCGCAAAAGTTCGTACCTGGAACCTTTAAATGCTGAGGGTAGCGAAACAGCCGATCTGCCAACCAGCAGGCTTCGTTGTTAATTTGACAAGCGTCTAAACGGTCGTCAAGAAGACTCCGAATCTTCTCCCAGACGATCGCAAAGTCTAAAGCAAGGTCGCCCGCTGCCGGAACAATGACACCTGCAAAAAGAAGACCAAAATCAGATCAGTTCAGAAAATCTCCAAACATAGATAGAGTCTAAATCCTTACTCGGACTCCTCTCTCGAAAGCCAGTGGGAATATCCAACTCGTCGGTCGGATTGTCGCTCGCCGTCGATTTCCAAGCACCACCGAACCAGAACCATTTTGACGGGTCGCCCCTCACTTTATTCGGGACTCCAAGAATCACCCGTCCTGAGCGACCTTGGATATGGTAGCTACCAACCATGCCTTTTTGAGCCGTCAACTTAAAGAGATAGTTCATCTCCAACGGCGAAGGAAGACGATATATCCGGTGGCCGCCAAACAGAGTGAAGGTGCAAATGATTTGCAGCCAGGTGTTCGGCGTCAACTGAAGCGGCGCCACATTCCAGGCAGTCAACAGATAGGAGACAACGTACAGCAGCGGTAATCGCAGTCCAGCCTCTATTATCGCCTCGTTGACGGCGACCATGCCCTCGGGAGGTTGATCAGATCGCTTGTTCTTGGCAGGCACGTGGAGGCTGACATCTGAAGGAACGTGGAACGTCGTCCTACAGCGATCCAGATCCTTCCTGGTCGCCGAGCTCCCGATCTGGCCAAGGGTCCACGGAGAGCAGCGGGCAGCCCGGAACAACATCCTCCTTATAGGTTCATAAGGATGGGCGATCGAATAATCACTGAAGTTAAATTTGAGAAGAGGGCCGGCCAATCTCTCTATGAATTCGGCGAAATCTGTGAAGGCTTTGCCGATCGCGCCATCCTGTTTCAGTGAACGGATCCGATCGGCCTCCACCATCTTGGCCACGTCAGCCTCGTTAAAAAGTTCCTCGATCTCCGCAGGCTCAATCCCGGCACGGATGGCTTCGACGGCGGTGTCAACGTGAAATTCCGCAGAAGGTTCGTCTCGGGCGGTCAAAGCCCCATCAGCAGAAGTACTGCCCGACTCGTACTCGTCTGATCTTCCTCTAGACATATTCAAGGAAATGGGGGAGAAGTAATTTTTTGTTCTTACCTAAGGTCTGAGTCGAACGACGATCGTCATGCAAAGCTTCAAGAGAAATGGGCTATATCTTCTCCTCAGGCAGAAACGCATAAGGTTTTTAACTCTGTAACCCAGGCCCTTTTTATAGGAGAAGATGGGGGTTGCCGTGTAAATAAGGAGAATCTCGAGGGCTGAAGTGCAACCGCCGGATAAAGTTGCAACCAATGCCACTACAAAAAAAACAGTTTTTACCGACGCCATTTACCGACGCCAGCACCGCCGTTGTTAAACTTATAATTTACCGACGCCATTTACCGACGCCCGTACCGCCGTTGTTAAACTTATAATTTACCGACGCCATTTACCGACGCCCGATTCTGACGCCATTGCCGGACGGTTCATGAGACTTATTTTTACAATTAAGCGCCATTTTGGCGTTGGTAAATTTTTTTTTAAATTCTGACGCCGTTTACGCCATTACAGCGCCATTTACCGACGCCATTACCGACGCCATTTTGGCGTTGGTAATTTTTTTTTTTTTTTAAGCGCCGTTTACGCCATTACAGCGCCATTTCGGCGTCGGTAATTTAACACAATCCCACATCGAAAAAACATCAATGTTTTTGGTGGTTTATAAACCAAAATCCTTCTCAACCATTTGAAATTGAATGGAGCCGAACACGATCCGCCCGGACCACTTTTGAAACCCGCCGGACCCCCGACTGGACTGGCCAAGACCCACACTTTGAGCCGGACCTAACCTTTGAGCCACTTTGAGTCGACCTGAATTTTTAATTTTTTTAATTTAACGACGCCAAAAATGGCGTCGGTAAATGGCGTAAACGGCGTCGGTAAATTAAAAAAAAAAAAAAATTACCAACGCCAAAATGGCGTCGGTAATGGCGTCGGTAAATGGCGTCGGTAATGGCGTAAATGGCGTCGGTAAAAAATTACCGTCGAGCGTTTTTCCAACGGCGGGTTGCCGTCGGTAATGGCGTCGGTAAATTTTTTACCAACGCCATTTTCTGTTTTACCAACGCCATTTTGGCGTCGGTAAAAACTGTTTTTTTTGTAGTGTGCCACCCTTGAAACCCGCGTACGCGTCGTTTCAAGGACACGCCAGACGAGGAGACTTAATTAACCGTCGGACTCCTCCAATCGCATCGCGACATGTACCCCCGCGGAGTTTCGAGCCCGCTATTTACTTCACGCTCATTTCAGCGACCGACCAGGTCATCCAAATTCAAAACCAGTCCTTTCAAAGACGATCATCTAAACTCATAAAAGGTCGCTCGTCTAAAATCCAAGCGATCGCCAGTGGAGCCACCTCACCCCACGTCTTCGACGTCAGAGCGACCTGGGGGGCAATTGTTGTGCGGCGATTTATAGGCCTCGATGGCGATCGGTATAAGGGCCGAGCGACAGAAGATGGCATTAAATAATTCCAAGGCAGATTTTCCAAAGCGAAGAGTCCGAGGCAATCGCCTTTTGGCACCTAGCGATTGACTCAGGTGCCCGACCAAGGACGACCGTCCTATGGCACGTATAAGGCCATCGTCCGTCAAGTCTACGAAGATTGGATCACGGAGCAAGGACCCATGTGCAGATACGCGAAAGGCACTGCAGAACATGGATCGTTGACTCCAGCCCATCAGCAGCTGTCAGTGATAAGGACGGACTCACCTACTGACAGACCCGTCGAAAGGTCCTAAGTAGGGCCTCCCAAGACTGGGACATAGACGCGTGTTGGCTTCTCATTGGTTCGCACTTCTGACTGCTAGCAGCTACTGCGGACGTTGAGCAGACCAACCCATGTACTAAAGACGATCGCCCGCTTATTATAATACAGCAGAGGCGACTGCCCAGCGACTCCCAGTCCTATAAATAGAGAGCCTCCAACACTTAAAAAGCGCTCGGGTTTCTCTCGGCTTCTCTTTTGAATCTATCTAGGATTTCTCTCTCAGCACCTCTTAACCAAAAGACGGTCGACAGTAATGAGAACTCCCTACAGTTCAGATTTGAAGAGATTCACAAGTTCAGAAGCTCATACATTCAGCTAATTCACACAGTGAGAGACCGTCGATTTCTCACAGTCAGCACAGCACTCCATCGTTGTTACAAAGACTCACAGAGCATCAACTCTGGTTCTTCCGGCAATCTTCAGCACTCAAGAGCTAAGATAACTAGGTTCTTTACAGTCATTGTAATTGTACTCTAACATTAATATTTGTACGCCCAAGTATTTGTATTAATAATATCTCGCGAGACCATTCAAGCCCGGGACTAACAACCCCGGCAAATCTTGTGTTATTTACCTCCCCACAGATGTACTCTCGTATTTTGTTTGTTACTCGACCATTCCAGCATATCATCTACGGATAATATTTTCGGTAACAACACATGGGTCATACTGTATTTTCCCTTAATTATTGCACACGTCAGCTGTAGGATAATTCATATCGCTTTGTTCCTACAGTGCTGTTCTGATGGTCTGAGTGTACAAATAAATAACGGTGGATACTGCATTCTTGGGCCTTACAGCATTCCCCCTCAATTACTGAGTAAAAGCATTAAAAACTTACAGGGAGTCAGGCTGTAGCAATCCCAATTCATGTCGAAGCATGCGGAATCTTGCTGTGTCGAGAGGCTTGGTGACGATGTCAGCTAGCTAGATATCTGTAAGGACCTTTTCGAGCCGGACATCCTTGTTTTCAACGTGATTCCTAATGAAGTGATGCTTCATGTTGATATGCTTAGTACGCGAGTGTAATATAGGATTGTGCGTTATTGCAATTGCACTTGTGCTATCGCACATAATCGGCATTTCTTTGGCTTCAATTCCATAGTCTGACAGTTGTTGTTACATCCAAAGGATCTGCATACAGCAACTACCAGCAGCATAGTATTCTGATTCAGCCGTGGAAAGCGAGTTCGCCAATTGTTTCTTTCTAAACCAAGACACAAGTCTAGGTCCAAGAAAGTGACAAGTACCGCTTGTGCTCTTCCTATCTAGCTTGCAACCTCCGAGATCCGAGTCGCTGTAGCCAACTAAATTGAATCCGTCTCCTTTAGGATACCATAGTCCTACATCGACTGTTCCTTTGATGTATTTCAGGATTCGTTTAGCTGTTGCGAAGTGTGATTCTTTAGGTGATACTTGATATCGCGCACACACACTCCCACAGCAAACTGGATATCGGGCCTGCTAGCGGTTAGGTACAGGAGTGAGCCAATAAGCTTCCCGTAGAGTGATTGATCAACAAGCTTTCCAGCTTCATCAGCACTAATTTGCATGGAAGTGCTGATGGGGGTTGATGATGATTTGGAAGTATTCATTCCAAACTTGTTGAGAAGCTCCTTGCTGTATTTTTCCTGGTTGATGAAAATCCCTGTAGGCAACTGCTATACCTGCAAACTTAGAAAATAACTAAGTTCTCCCATCATACTCATTTCAAATTTACTTTGCATGAGATGAGAGAACCTTTGACATGAAGCAAGGTTAGTTGAACTAAATATTAAATTGTCTACATATATTTGAACCATCAGGAGGTCATCACCTTCCTGTATTTTGAACAAGGTCTTGTCCATAACACTTTTCTCAAATCCATTATTGGTTAGATACTGGGACATGGTCTCATACCATGCTCTAGGGGCTTGTTTAAGTCTGTTGGCCACTTAAGTATACTGGATACAGTTTGGAAAAATGGTTTAAACAACAAACTGTACGGATTCTAAATCCGAGTGCGTAGCGGAAGTCTTGGATACAGTAGGTTGCTGTGGATACAGCAACTAAGTGTTTGGTGTATACTTAATATATCACAGTAATTTAAAACAGTAAAAGCTGAAGGTAAATAACACAGTAATTAAAGTGGTTCGAGGTAAACCCCTCTACGTCCACTGGTCCTCCACACAGGAGTAAAAAGTTTATTATAATTACTGCGTACACAACTACGTAATTATAAACAAACCTATCCTTGTATCATTCACACAGATTGATACAAAGAATGTCACTTTCAACCGTTCACACAGATTGGTTAAAGCTTTCTTCTTGACTAGCTTCTTCACACATAGTTCCAAAGCTTCGTCCTTATTCGTCCCACACAGGTCAGAATAACTTTTTGAGTTCACACAAAGCTCGGTTTTTACACAGAGGTAAAAGGTAGGTGACCAGGTAAGAACATCAGCTTTGAATATGAAGTTCTTGAGCTGATGATGGCTGTTCTTGGTGTTGAGCACTGTATATCTCTTTTGTTCTTAATTGCAGTATGCTTTGGAGATATGTTTGCTCAGATGATAACTTTGATAGCTTTGAGAGTTAGGTTACTTGGGTAACTGATCTTCAATGTCTTCATAGGATATATATAGTCTCTGTAGAAAGTATCCGTTGAGATGTATCCGTTTGAATAAGATTTCCTTCAACGGGAATATGACATGATCCGGATTTCGCGGGATTATGAAGATCTGAAGACTGGCAGTATTTAAATACTTTATCCTTGAGTATTTAAATACTTCTTTGTTCAACGGGACTTGACTTGTGTTCCTTCTTGTCTTTTTGTGAACTGTAAGGAAGATAACTGTATTTTGAGCATCGAGACAGTTTCCATACTTGGTCTTTTACAAGTCTTCTTCTTTGTCTTGTGAGCTTCACTTATGCTGATTCGAGGCAGGTCTTCGATACAGGATAAAGCCTTAAAGCCTCGATACAGTTTCCTTTATTGTATTTGGCATATATGTCAAAACCTTCTTTATGACATTCGATACAGGGATTCGAGTATCCCGGCTGTTTCGATACAGGGTCTTTGTTTTCCCAACAATTTCCCCCTTTTTGACAATTTGCCAAGACTAACTTACTTAACTCTTCGAGTCTTCTTGATGATGCCAAAACCCTCTTTATGAAGCATTCTTCTTTGATGACTTCTGGCAGATTTCTTGGTCTTTCGTCAAAAGGTCTGACTTAGTGACTTAGTCTACAATAATGAGCGCTCGCGAGCAAGTTCGATCTGATTTACAACTTAAGCCTATGATTGGCGCGCAGGCACAATCTTACACTGTATTCTAAGTTTACAACTGAAACTATGAACTGTTCGTAGACTAGTTCGTACAACTTATTTTTCAATCAAGTTTATCTAACTTGAGATTCCTATAAAACAATTTTAAGTAATCATACATAAACGCAGTAGATTACGAGTTGTAATCTTTCAAGACAAACAAACGGTTTTTATTGATATTCAAAATGATTGAGTACAAAGTTTGCTGTTTCGAATAGAAATTACAAAAAATACATAGATTTCATCTCCTCATCTATAATCCGCATGCCTCCATGGTCTTTTTCCGGGTTCGTTCTCGGTGCCGCGCCACCAGTTTTGAAGAGAATCATTGCCTCGATCCTGGTAAATCGCTCTTCCTTCATATGATCGATCAAAGGCAAGTATCCAATCTTCTGGATGGGTCACCCGATCTCCTCTTCTATGTTTTGATTTCATTTCGATTTGGAGAGGGAGTTTACCTTCTTCTAGCATCTTCGTAAACTTATCTGCCGCTTCCGCTAACGTTTTATAATTTTTGAAAATGGCGGATTCCCTGATGAGTCTGACAAAATATCTCATCAGTTCATTCTTCCTCCAGTGCTTCACTTCGTCGGCGGTTGGGTTGCGGTTGGTCGGCACGAATTTCCGAAGGTCTCGAATAGGAGTTTGCCAAGGGACATTAGGATCATGGAATTCCTGCTGAGCACGAAATTTTAAAACTTTGGGATGGAGGTGCTAGCTTGTTCAATTCGGCGGTTGATACTGCAGCGACCTCAAATTCCCTTTCTTGTTGCGGCCTTATTCTCCTTGCGGCTTCTCGTTCCTCTTCCCCTTTTGGCTTCATCAAGACTTTGCAGGATTTCAAGAGCGTCTGTTTGGTCTCGATCTTTGGTCATTCTTTCAACAAGGGAGGAAAGAGTCTGCGACATTTCTTGAATGCATTTGTCGTGAGCACGCAGTTGAGAGATGTTCTCAATCATTGCACAAGCGGTCTTGGCTTCAGATATCCTTGTCTTTGTAGCTTCTTCCTTGGCGGTTGCTCTGCTTCTCTTCCATGATCTTGAAGGCTTGCTTGAAAACTTACGGCAAAAGAATGAATGCGTCGACAACTCGAGATACTTCGTGTTGAAGAGTGGTCATTTCTTCGACGGCAGAGGTGTGCATCCAATTCAGTGCCTTTTCAACGGAAGATAGAGCGTTTACTGCATCTTGGATAAATACAGTCTGAAGGCCAAGAGCTCGCAGGCGCTCTTTTCGTGCAGCGGAGATCGGAGAGTCTGGTTGGGCGAAGTCTGCAGCGCTGTTCAACCTTCTTACATTCACGGATGGACGTGAAGTAAGTTGGACATCCTCAGGTTCGGTACCGTCCTCGGATTCCATTGTTGAAGGGGCGGGAGCAGCTTCCTGTGGTTCGGCGATAGTTGGTGGAGAAGCTTCCTGTTGCGAAGACTCTTCAGCAATCATGGATGCAGGAGGGACTGAATCCTCCTGTTGGCTTGCAAGAATAGCTTCTTTGGTCGCAGCAGGCTCGGGTGCCTGTTCCAAAACTTCTTGAAGTTCCTCGACTGGAGGGACTGATTCCTCTTGGTCGGGAATGTTCTCGGGCTGTGGCGAAGGGGGATTGGCTTGGGTAGAAGGCCCTTCGTCATTTCTGGGTGGAGAGGCGTCTCGAGCTTCAGCCTCTTCACGACTCATTCTCAGACCTGCTTGTAAAGCGTCGTCGTCGTCGTCTGAGTCATGATCGTCGTCATCTTTTGGATTAATGGGAGAATCCTCTGACTTCTTTTTTCCTTTCCTCCTGGCGTCAGATTTGTGCAGCAGGTGGCTTTCGATTAGATCCTTGCAAGAGGCGTTGTCCCATCAAAGCAGGGCCTCAATTTCAGTTGAGTATGTTACTTCGGAGACGAATCTCTCTTCGTGGCTCCATTCGCTCCAGTTGTACAGTGTATCGTACGGAGCTAGCCTATAGCCTTTCCATTGCAGGAATCTTTCGTACGCGTGTTCAATTTGAACCGAAAGAAGTGTTTGATTTATGATCAAGTCAGGGGAGGGACTTCGAATAACGTCTGGAGACGCTGTTTGAGGATTCTGTGCAGGTATGGGATCTGTACGGAAGATGGACTCCTTGCAGGGGATGGTGCCTGAAGGAAATTGGATCTGTGCGGGTGTGGGATCCCGCAGAGGAGAAGTAGCTTTTGGCTCCGAATGGGCGGCCGACTCGCTAAAGTCTTGAGCGTTGGCGAGATGTCTCTATATCCGTTGTAGCCGCCAAAGGCTCGGGATCTACTGTCGATGCGGTAGGAGACACCTCTTCCACAGGGGTTGGGCCACGGGGTTCTTCATCGATGGGTTGCGCCACGGGCGAGACATCCTTGGAGTGCTTGGCTTTGATTTTTCAGAGCCTCTGAGTCTTTTCTTGGACTTCTCACCACAGAGTGTTTCTTCTTTGTGAGATCGCTTCGCTTCTTTGAAGACTCCATTTCTGGGACCTTCACGGTTTCATCTCTTGGGTTGGCAGAAATAGGCATGTGCCTGGTTCTCGGGTGGTTGCAATACATGGTGCTCTGGTTATACGCAGTGGGTTTGACACCTCCTAAGTATATCCTCGAGCTATTTTTCTTTGCATCGGCGGATCGTCGATCCGCACTTCGTCAGATGTAGTTGACAGATTAAACCAAAGGATTTCTTTTGGGTGGCAGGTTTGCACACCTCTTCTTGAAGACGTTTCAGAATGATTTGGCACCAATTGACCTTTTCATAGGTCAAAATAGCTACCATCATCCTGAACCTTAAGTTCGTGCACATCTCGAACGCACCGGTTCGGTTTTCAATGATCCTGGAGCAAAAGTCATGAAGATTGACAAAATGAAGGAGAAAATTTTTCTTGTGACAAGTAGTTGTCACCATATCAACCACTTTGGACCCTGTAAATAGTCCATAAAACTTAGTAATAAGCTCTTGATACCCGAACGTCTCAAGTTGGTCCATGGTCAGGCCATCGGTGGGCAGCCTGTAGATTCTCTGGAGGAGATCGCGATTGATGCAGATTTCCACTCCCTGGACTGTTGCAGTGATGTCAGCAACATGACCTCCACGGGCGATGATGAAAACGGACGGCGGCGTTGAGGTAGAATTCCTCAACCAGATGGGCGTCGTATTTGTCGGCGGTCTTGCTCCCGAAGCGATAGAGACCTTGTTGTTCAAGACGAGTAATGATATACTCCATCGGTTCTGAGTTGTTGGTTTCCGAGAGAATACGCTCGATGATGACAGGTTTGGAGAAGATCCGGCCATCAATGATGTTGGAGGATTTCTTTAGAACAGGGGAAGAAGATTGACTAGCCATTGATGTTTTCTTAAAACGAAGGTGGAAGAAAACAGTCGAATTTCGCAGTGAATATGCAGAAAATATGTAGGCTGTTTTCTTGAGAACTCTTGTAATTGCAGAAAGCGTAAAGAGTCTCTAATGGCGAATCTGATCCTTTTATACTTGGGCGGCGAAATAGGGTTTTGCAGAGTACGAATGGTCAGATTTTAAGGGATGGGAACCGGTTTTGAAATCAACGGTCAAGATAGATTGAGTGTAACTGGTACGCTAATCCAATAAAAGGTTTTAAAATACAGCGGGTCCCACTTCTGACATAGGTTGATACCCTAAATGCCTAAAATGGCGGTTTAAAAATAATAAACAATTTAAAAACATCGCGGCTTTTGAGATTCAGTTGTCCAGATGTCGTGTAAGGCATTTAATGAACATGACGTTTGACATAAAAACAGGGCACGTGGACAAAAATTATTTTAAAAGGAAATAATATTATATTATATACTGAATCGAAATCCTATAGCATGTGATGTTCTCCGCGTCGATACAGCGTTCCCCCTTAAAAAGGTACTTATAGGTTTTGAATTCCATACAGCAATATTTGGATTAATCTTTGTATTCATGGGTCCTACAGTATTCCCCCTTAATTATTGCACACACCATTTGTAGGATTCATATGCCTTCGTTCGCTCTGATCTTGTATTGATGATTACGAGTGTACGGATAATTAATGTTGAATCTGTATTCACGGGTCTTCTGACATTCCCCCTCAATTGTTGAGTAAAAACAGTAAATTACTTACAGGGAGTCTGGATGTAGTATTCTCAATTCTTGTCTGAGCATGTTGAATCTTGCTGTGTCGAGAGGCTTGGTGAAGATGTCGGCCAGCTGAACGTCTGTATGGACTTTTTCCAGGCGAACATCCTTGTTCTCGACATGATTCCTGATAAAATGATGCTTTATGTTGATATGCTTAGTGCGCGAGTGCAGAACAGGATTGTGCGTGATTGCGATTGCACTCGTGCTATCACACATGATTGGAGTCTCTCTATCATCGATTCCATAATCGGCAGTTGTTCTTTGCATCCAAAGGATCTGCATACGGCCTACCAATGACATAGTACTACGATTCGGCCGTGGAAAGAGAGTTAGCCAATTGCTTCTTCTTGAACCAAGAAACGAGTCTAGGTCCGAGAAAGTGACAAGTTCCACTTGTACTCTTCCTATCTAGCTTGCGACCTCCGAGATCAGTCATTGTATCCAACTAAATCGAATCCGCCTTCCTTAGGATACCACAGTCCTGCATCATTGTTCCTTTAATGTACTTCAGGATTTGTTTAGTTGTATTGAAGTGTGATTCCTTAGGTGAAACACGGTATCTCGCACACACTCCAACAAAGCTGGATATCGGGCTGCTAGCCGTTAGGTACATGAGCGAACCAATGAGCTTCCTGTAGAGTGATTGGTCAAACGGCTTTCCGGCTTCATCAGCACTAATTTGCACGGAAGTGCTCATGGGGGTTGGCGAGGATTTGGAAGTGTTCATTCCAAATTTGTTGAGAAGCTCCTTGCTGTATTTCTCCTGGTTGATGAATATACCTGTAGGCAATTGCTTTACCTGCAAACCTAGGAAATAACTAAGTTCCCCCATCATACTCATTTCAAATTTGCTTTGCATGAGATGTGAGAACCTTTGACATAGAGCAAGGTTAGTTGAACCAAAAATAATATCATCGACATAGATTTGTACCATTAGAAGGTCATCACCTTCATGTATCTTGAACAAGGTTTTGTCCATGACCTTTCTCAAATCCGTTGTTGGTGAGATATTGGGACGGTTTCGTACCGTGCTCTAGGGCTTGTTTAAGTCCGTCTGGCGCTTTCCTTAGCCTGTAAACTAGATCGATACCGTCTGTGTTGGCAAACCCTGGTGGTTGTTCAACATAAACTTCTTCTGCAAGATCTCCATTCAGGAAAGCACTCTTGACGTCCATTTGGTATACGATAAGACTCTTATGGGCGGCAAAGGCTAAAAATATCCTAATGGCTTCTAGTCTCGCAACAGGGGCGAAGGTTTCATCATAGTCGATTCCTTCTTCCTGACAATAGCCTTGTGCTACTAGTCTAGATTTGTTCCTTATGATAAGTCCATTTCGATCCTTTTTGTTTCGAAATACCCATTTGGTTCCTATAACCGATTGGTGTGTCGGTTTGGGTACAAGATACCATACATTGTTTCTTTCGAAACCGTTAAGCTCTTCTTCCATAGATGTTATCCAATGAGAGTTGTTAAGAGCATCTATGGTCGAAACAGTTGATTTGGGCTAAGAATACGGCGATAGTGCACATATTGAGTCTCCTAAGTTCGGATTGAGATTTCCATTCGAAGCTGTGAGACTTGACATTAGATTCTTCTTGTGCACAAAGTACATTTCCTTGTGTACTGTATTCTCCTACGAGTAGAAACACCGGCATTAATGTTTCCAATGATCAGCTCTTGCGGGTGATCTCTCAACCATCTTCGGTCGGGTTCTAGTTCGGGATCCCGTCTTGTATCGAAAGTTTCGTGGTACACTTCGGCTTGACATGCGTCGGCTTCATCCACATCGATTCTTACAGTGCGGGGTTGATTTCTAAATCAACTACGGGTTCTATGGGTGTAGGTGGATCCAAGATAGATAGATGGTGAATGTCTGAGTGATATCATCTACTCTGTAGGGTCATGGTGTGGTTCGTCGAACACTACATGAATCGATTCCTCGATCGTCGACTTCCTTTTATTGAAGATTAAAGCTTTCCGATGGAGGAGTATCCTACGAATATTCCTTCATTTGATTTTTCATCAAAGGTTCTAAGTTGGTCCTTCCCATTGTTCAATACATAACACTGCATGCAAAATGTGAAAATACGAAACTAATGGAGTTTTGTTATTCCATACCTCATAAGCTGTTTTGTTGTGGTGCTTGTTGACGATCTACGGTTTTGAGTGTAGCACGTTGTATTAGTTGCTTCACCCGAAACGCTGTGGCAATTTGCTTGCGGCAATCATTGTCCTTGTTGCTTCTTTCAACGTCCTATTCTTTCGCTCGGCAACACCATTTTGTTGAGGTGTACGGCGGTGAGTATTCGTCTTTGTATTCCATTCTCCGAATGATTGCTCTATAAAGCGGTTAGTAAATTCGGTACCTCTGTCAACGAATGCACACGATACTCGACGCTTTTTCATTTTGCAACTTCCTCGGAGCTCGGGCGCCTTGATGTTGTTTCCTTCTTCTTGCTAAGAAAGATCGTCCAAGCATACGGAATAATCATCAACAACAACCATGCAATATTTCTTACCTCCCAAACTTACTTGGTCTACAGGACCGTAGAGATCCATGTGTAGCATTTCCAACACTCTTTGGGTTGAAAGGTAGGATTTGCTTTTCGGGGTTGACTTGATTTGCTTGCCTTTCGGCATGGTCCGCAGACGCTGTCCTTCTTGAATGACACATCGGCAAACCTCTAACCATACCTGTCTTGAAATCTTGTTGATAGTCTTGAAGTTGACGTGAGACATCCTCTTGTGCCATAGCCGGCTAAGATCTGCAGTGCCTTTGGCAACAAAACATGGAATTGAGGAGCTCATAGGCTTCGATCGGCAATGTACATATTACGATCCGCTTCTGTAAGCACAACTTCCTTGGTTTGGGTGTTCTTGACTCTACCGATCTATATAGAACTTCACCGAGAACTGTTTATCACGTAATCGGCTAATACTAAGTAGATTATACTGTAAGCCTTCAACATATGCAACATCGGTGACCTTGAATTTCCCGACAAGTAGGTTTCCTTTCCCTCTTGTTCTTCCTTTAGACTTATCACCAAGCGAACTTTTGGACCGCGACCTTCTACAAAATCGAGATAGCTTGCTCCTATCTCCGGTCATGTGGCGAGAGCATCCACTATCGAAGTACCGGTATCCTCCTCTAGAATGTCCTGTAACAAAGAAATTAGGTAGATTTAGGTCCCCTTTGATTTTGGGTCCATATATGTTAGTTCCTTTAGGTACCCAAACTTTCTGACAAAGAATTGGTTTCTTGTAGGATGTACTCTGACAAGATTGCGATATCTACGGGGGCATATCCGTAGTTGTTATAATCATGATAATTACTATGCATGTAAAATTCGGGGTTATTATTATTATTATTCGATCTGAGTGCCGTCTAGGAGGTGGAGCCATTTTCTTAGGCCTAACGACTTGTCTTACGGGTCTCCGGTTGGATTCCCAATGCCGTTGTTGATACCGAACCGGCATCTGTGTCTTGAGGGATAACGGGGCTCTGTATCCGGTGCCAGGCGCCATTTATGCGAGGGTGCTGGCATGCGGGCCTTTGGTGGTTGGATACCGCTTTCTTTACGAATGACTATCGGCTTTGATGATATGCTTGTGGAGCATCTTTGTAGATTACGCCTTCGAGTGGTTGTTGGTTCCACTGTCTCGAATAGTAGAGTTGTGGGGCGGAATTGCGACCTTCGGTTTTCTCGGATGCAGGTTCCTTTATGGGACTAGGAGTATCTTCCGATTCTGGAATTTGTTCCACACTCTTGACGAACACAGTACTAGTTTTTCCTTTGTTCGACCATGAGCTGTATCCTAAGCCACTTTTATCATGAGCATGTTGCCCAGTGCTTAGAATTTCTTCCATTCTTTTGGACGATTTTTCAAAAGACTTCAGAATGGTCTCAAGTTCAGTTTCTCGCTTCTCGAGAGTTGTGATTTTGGTTTGTAGTAGAACCAAATCATTTGTCTTGCTCTCATTGTGGGTTTTAACCTCATTTAGTTCATGAGTAAGTTGATGATTGCTCTCCATGAGTTTTTCAAAATCGACTTTGCTGGTTTCACAATCAATAGACATATTTTCATAGTTTATTTTCAGCAAGTCATTTTCATCTTTCAGCTCTAGATTTGTTAATTGAAGCTGTATATTCTCAGTTTTTAGAGTCTCATGGGCCTTTTGAATGTTTTTAAATTCATTCATCATATTTTCGAAAGTATGAGATGCATTAGATGGAATAGCTGAGGTTGAACTTACCTCATCGTCGCTGTCTTCACCTTCTGGAACATCTTTGGCCATAAAGCACATGTATGCTTTATCATCGAACTCATCGTCTGATGAATCACTTTGATGACCACTGAAGACATTCGCTGATTTGGATGGTGTGGGGAGGCTTCGATTCTCCAATCGGGGCCTTGAGCTTGTCTTTCCAAGCACGTCTTCTTTCATCTCTCTCTTGTTGCTCGGCCTCGGGCAATCTTTGGACTTTGGGATGAGGACATTTGTTTGCATAATGGCACGGTTTCCTGTGATTATAGCACAGGTTAGCATCACCAGATGATGTTTCGGATTTACCTTGTTGACGAGTTTGGGCACGTAGGAGTCTTTCCAGTGTTTAATGAACTTTTTGAATTTATGCATTAGAAGCGCCATTTCATCTTGGGACGGGATGTCGTTGCCATCACAAGCATTCTTGTGACCAAGCTTCGACGAGCTAGGCATCCGTGTCGACGGTTCGATACAAGCCGAGAGTGTGACCTTTGAAGGAGATTCTTGACTTTCTCTCTTCTGTCAATGTCATACTCAAAAGCTTTAAGGTCAGAGAAGAGATCAAAAGTGAATATTTCATTAAGATTACAGGATACACGCATAGCTGTGGTCTTAGTGTCCCATCGGGCTGGGAGAGATCTGAAAATTTTTAAGTTCTTCTCCTTTTGGGTGTAAATCTTGCCCAACGCTTCAAGTTCACCAACAATGCCAGTAAATCTGAGGTCAAGTTCCTCAAGTGTTTCCGTTGGTTTCATTTCAAAAGATTCAAATTGCTGAGTAAGTTTTGAAATCTTGTTTTCTTTTGAGAGCTCAGTTCCCTCACAAATTAACTTGAGTTTATCCCAGATTTCTTTAGCTTTTTTGCAGCTCTTTACCTTTGAGAACGTGCCTTTGTCAAGAGTGACAAATAACGCGTTCTTAGCCACGTTGTCGAGATTGGCTCGCTTCCTTTCATCTGTTGTCCATGTCTCGCGTTCTTTCTCGAGCATTTCAGCATGGGCTTGGCCCTCAATCCTTGCGGCTGGATTGACCTTCATGATCTTGATCGGACCATCCTGTATAACAAAAATCATCTCTTCGTGCATTGCTGCAAGATGAGCTTCCATTCTAATTCTCCAGTCGTCAAATTCGTTAATAGAGAACATAGGGACTTTGTTAATCATAGAAGTATCCATACTGATAATATAGGAATGAAAGAGACTGTTTTGAAAATAAGTGATTTGAATCTGATTCGGTTAAAAAGAAATACGACTGATTCTTTTTAGAATCAACCGCTCCGATACCACTTGTTGGCCACTTAAGTATACTGGATACAGTTTGGAAAAATGGTTTAAACAACAAACTGTACGGATTCTAAATCCGAGTGCGTAGCGGAAGTCTTGGATACAGTAGGTTGATGTGGATACAGCAACTAAGTGTTTGGTGTATACTTAATATATCACAGTAATTTAAAACAGTAAAAGCTGAAGGTAAATAACACAGTAATTAAAGTGGTTCGAGGTAAACCCCTCTACGTCCACTGGTCCTCCACACAGAGTAAAGTTTATTATAATTCTGAGTACACAACTACGTAATTATAAACAAACCTATCCTTGTATCGTTCACACAGATTGATACAAAGAATGTCACTTTCAACCGTTCACACAGATTGGTTAAAGCTTTCTTCTTGACTAGCTTCTTCACACACAGTTCCAAAGCTTCGTCCTTATTCGTCCCACACAGGTCAGAATAACTTGTTGAGTTCATACAGAGCTCGGTTTTTACACAGAGGTAAAAGGTAGGTGACCAGGTAAGAACAGTGACTTTGAATATGAAGTTCTTGAGTGATGATGGTTGTTCTTGGTGTTGAGCACTGTATATCTCTTTTGTTCTTAATTGCAGTATGCTTTGGAGATATGTTTGCTCAGATGATAACTTTGATAGCTTTGAGAGTTAGGTTACTTGGGTAACTGATCTTCAATGTCTTCATAGGATATATATAGTCTCTGTAGAAAGTATCCGTTGAGATGTATCCGTTTGAATAAGATTTCCTTCAACGGGAATATGACATGATCCGGATTTCACGGATTCTCAAGATTCAAGATCGGTATTTAAATACTTTATCCTTGAGTATTTAAATACTTCTTTGTTCAACGGACTTGACTTGTGTTCCTTCTTGTCTTTTTGTGAATCGTATGGAAGATAAGCGTATTTTGAGCATCGAGACAGTTTCCATACTTGGTCTTTTACAAGTCTTCTTCTGTCTTGTGAGCTTCACTTATGCTTATTCGAGGCAGGTCTTCGATACAGGATAAAGCCTTAAAGCCTCGATACAGTTTCCTTTACTGTATTTGGCATATATGTCAAAACCTTCTTTATGACATTCGATACAGGGATTCGAGTATCCCGGCTGTTTCGATACAGGGTCTTTGTTTTCCCAACAATTTCCCCCTTTTTGACAATTTGCCAAGACTAACTTACTTAACTCTTCGAGTCTTCTTGATGATGCCAAAACCTTCTTTATGAAGCATTCTTCTTTGATGACTTCTGGCAGATTTCTTGGTCTTTCGTCAAAAGGTCTGACTTAGTGACTTAGTCTACAATAATGAACTGCTCGCAGGCAAGTTCGATACAGTTTACAACTTAAGCCTATGATTGGCGCGCAGGCACAATCTTACACTGTATTCTAAGTTTACAACTGAAACTATGAACTGTTCGTAGACTAGTTCGTACAGCTTATTTTTCAATCAAGTTTATCTAACTTGAGATTCCTATCAAACAATTTTAAGTAATCATACATAAACGCAGTAGATTACGAGTTGTAATCTTTCAAGACAAACAAACGGTTTTTATTGATATTCAAAATGATTGAGTACAAAGTTTGCTGTTTCGAATAGAAATTACAAAAAAATACATAGATTTCATCTTCTCATCTATAATCCGCATGCCTCCATGGTCTTTTTCCGGGTTCGTTCTCGGTACCGCGCCACCAGTTTTGAAGAGAATCATTGCCTCGATCCTGGTAAATCGCTCTTCCTTCATATGATCGATCAAAGGCAAGTATCCAATCTTCTGGATGGGTGACCCGATCTCCTCTTCTATGTTTGGATTTCATTTCGATTTGGAGAGGGAGTTTACCTTCTTCTAGCATCTTCGTAAACTTATCTGCCGCTTGCGCTAACGTTTTATAATTTTTGAAGATGGCGGATTCCCGATGAGTCGACAAAATATCTCATCGGTTCATTCTTCCTCCAGTGCTTCACTTCGCGGTTGGGTTGCGGTTGGTCGTGACGAATTTCCGAAGGTCTCTGAATAAGAGTTTGCCAAGGGATATTAGGATCATGGAATTCCGGTCTGGAGCCTGAAATTTTAAAACTTTGGGATGGAGGTGCTAGCTTGTTCAATTCGGCAGTGATCTTTCGACCGACCTCAAATTCCCTTTCTTGTTGCAGCCTTATTCTCCTTGCAGCTTCTCGTGCCTCTTCCCCCTTTTTGGCTTCATCAAGACTTTGCAGGATTTCAAGAGCAGCGTCCTGTTTGGTCTCGATGCTGGTCATTCTTTCAACAAGGGAGGAAAGAGTCTGCGACATTTCTTGAATGCATTTGTCGTGAGCACGCAGTTGAGAGCTGTTCTCAATCATTGCACAAGCGGTCTTGGCTTCAGATATCCTTGTCTTTGTAGCTTCTTCCTTCAGCAGTTGCTCCTGCTTCTCTTCCATGATCTTCAAGGCTTGCTTGAAAACTTCTGGCAAAAGAATGAATGCGTCGACAACTCGAGATACTTCGTGTTGAAGAGTGGTCATTTCTTCGACGGCAGAGGTGTGCATCCAATTCAGTGCCTTTTCAACGGAAGATAGATCGTTTACTGCATCTTGGATAAATACAGTCTGAAGGCCAAGAGCTCGCAAGCGCTCTTTTCGTGCGGCGGAGATCGGAGAGTCTGGTTGGGCGAAGTCTGCAGCGCCGTTCAACCTTCTTACATTCACGGATGGACGTGAAGTAAGTTGGACATCCTCAGGTTCGGTACCGTCCTCGGATTCCATTGTTGAAGGGGCGGGAGCAGCTTCCTGTGGTTCGGCGATAGTTGGTGGAGAAGCTTCCTGTTGCGAAGACTCTTCAGCAATCATGGATGCAGGAGGGACTGAATCCTCCGGTTGGATTGCAGGAATAGCTTCTTTGGGCGCAGCAGGCTCGGGTGCCTGTTCCAAAACTTCTTGAAGTTCCTCGACTGGAGGGACTGATTCCTCTTGGTCGGGAATGTTCTCGGGCTGTGGCGAATGGGGATTGGCTTGGGTAGAAGGCCCTTCGTCATTTCTGGGTGGAGAGGCGTCTCGAGCTTCAGCCTCTTCACGACTCATTCTCAGACCTGCTTGTAAAGCGTCGTCGTCGTCGTTTGAGTCATGATCGTCGTCATCTTTTGGATTAATGGGAGAATCCTCTGACTTCTTCTTTCCTTTCCTCCTGGCGTCAGATTTGTGCAGCAGGTGGCTTTCGATGAGATCCTTGCAAGAGGCGTTGTCCCATCGAAGCAGGGCCTCAATTTCAGTTGAGTCTGCTACTTCGGAGACGAATCTCTCTTCGTGGCTCCATTCGCTCCAGTTGTACAGTGTATCGTACGGAGCTAGCCTATAGCCTTTCCATTGCAGGAATCTTTCGTACGCGTGTTCAATTTGAACCGAAAGAAGTGTTTGATTTATGATCGAGTCAAGGGAGGGACTTCAAATAACGTCTGGAGACGCTGTTTAGAGGGATTCCTGTACAGGTATGGGATCCTGTACGGAAGATGGACTCCTTGCAGGGGATGGTGCCCTGAAGGAAATTGGATCCTGTACGGGTGTGGGATCCCGCAGAGGAGAAGTAGCTTTTGGCTCCGAATGGGCACCACTCGCTAAAGTCTTGAGCGTTGGCGATGTCTCTATATCCGTCGTAGCCGCCAAAGGCTCGGGATCTACCGTCCGATGCAAGAGAGACACCTCTTCCACAGGGGTTGGGCCCTGGGGTTCTTCATCAGTGGGTTGCGCCACGGGCGAGACATCCTTGGAGTGCTTGGCTTTGATTTTTCAGAGCCTCCTGAGTCTTTTCTTGGACTTCTCACCAGCAGAGTGTTTCTTGCTGTGAGATCGCTTTCGCTTCTTTGAAGACTCCATTTCTGGGACCTTCACGGTTTCATCTCTTGGGTTGGCAGAAATAGGCATGTGCCTGGTTCTCGGGTGGTTGCAATACATGGTGCTCTAGTTATACGCAGTGGGTTTGACACCTCCTAAGTATATCCTCGAGCTATTTTTCTTTGCATCGGCGGATTGCATCAGTCCGCACTTCGTCAGGATGTAGTTCAGCATTAAACCAAAGGATTTATTTTGGGTGGCAGGTTTGCACACCTCTTCTTGAAGACGTTTCAGAATGATTTGGCACCAATTGACCTTTTCACAGGTCAAAATAGCTACCATCATCCTGAAGCTTAAGTTCGTGCACATCTCGAACGCACCGGTTCGGTTTTCAATGATCCTGGAGCAAAAGTCATGAAGATAGACAAAATGAAGGAGAAAATTTTTCTTGTGACAAGTAGTTGTCACCATATCAACCACTTTGGACCCTGTAAATAGTCCATAAAACTTAGTAATAAGCTCTTGAGACCCGAACGTCTCAAGTTGGTCCATGGTCAGGCCATCGGTGGGCAGCCTGTAGATTCTCTGGAGGAGATCGCGATTGATGCAGATTTCCACTCCCTGGACTGTTGCAGTGATGTCAGCAACATGACCTCCCTGGGCCAGTGACAGAAAACGGACGGCGGCATTAAGGTAGAATTCCTCAACCAGATGGGCGTCGTATTTTTCGGCGGTCTTGCTCCCGAAGCGATAGAGACCTTGTTGTTCAAGACGAGTAATGATATACTCCATCGATTCTGAGTCGTTGGTTTCCGAGAGAATACGCTCGATGATGACAGGTTTGGAGAAGATCCGGCCATCAATGATGTTGGAGGATTTCTTCAGAACAGGGGAAGAAGATTGACTAGCCATTGATGTTTTCTTAAAACGAAGGCGGAAGAAAACAGTCGAATTTCGCAGTGAATGTGCAGAAAAATATGTAGGCTGTTTTCTTGAGAACTCTTGTAATTGCAGAAAGCGTAAAGAGTCTCTAATGGCAGATACAGTCCTTTTATACTTGGGCGGCGAAATAGGGTTTTGCAGAGTACAAATGGTCAGATTTTAAGGGATGGGAACCGGTTTTGAAATCAACGGTCAAGATGGATTGAGTGTAACTGGTACGCTAATCCAATAAAAGGTTTTAAAATACAGCGGGTCCCACTTCTGACATAGGTTGATACCCTAAATGCCTAAAACGGCGGTTTAAAAATAATAAACAATTTAAAAACATCGCGACTTTTGAGATTCAGTTGTCCGGATGTCGTGTAAGGCACTTAATGAACATGACGTTTGACATAAAAACAGGGCACGTGGACAAAAATTATTTTAAAAGGAAATAATATTATATTATATACTGAATCGAAATCCTATAGCATGTCCGTTCTCCGTCGATACAGCGTTCCCCCTTAAAAAGGTACTAATAGGTTTTGAATTCCATACAGCAATATTTGGATTAATGCTGTATTCATGGGTCCTACAGTATTCCCCCTTAATTATTGCACACACCAGCTGTAGGATTCATATGCCTTCGTTCGCTATAGTACTGTATTGATGATTTTGAGTGTACAGATAATTAATGTTGGATACTGTATTCACGGGTCTTACAGCATTCCCCCTCAATTGTTGAGTAAAAACAGTAAATTACTTACAGGGAGTCTGGCTGTAGTATTCCCAATTCTTGTCTGAGCATGTTGAATCTTGCTGTGTCGAGAGGCTTGGTGAAGATGTCGGCCAGCTGAATGTCTGTATGGACTTTTTCCAGGCGAACATCCTTGTTCTCGACATGATTCCTGATAAAATGATGCTTCATGTTGATATGCTTAGTGCGCGAGTGCAGAACAGGATTGTGCGTGATTGCGATTGCACTCGTGCTATCACACATGATTGGAGTCTCTCTAGCATCGATTCCATAATCTGACAGTTGTTGCTGCATCCAAAGGATCTGCATACAGCAGCTACCAAGAAAGATAGTACTGATTCAAAGTGGAAAGAGAGTTAGCCAATTGCTTCTTCTTGAACCAAGAAACGAGTCTAGGTCCGAGAAAGTGACAAGTTCTACTTGTACTCTTCCTATCTAGCTTGCACCTCCGAGATCCGAGTCGTCAGATCGAACTAAATCGAATCCGCCTTCCTTAGGATACCACAGTCCTGCATCGACTGTTCCTTTAATGTACTTCAGGATTCGTTTATGTTTATTGAATTGTGATTCCTTAGGTGCAACTTGGTATCTCGCACACACTCCAACAGCGAACTGGATATCGGGCCTGCTAGCCGTTAGGTACAGGAGCGAACCAATGAGCTTCCTGTAGAGTGATTGGTCAAACGGCTTTCCGGCTTCATCAGCACTAATTTGCACGGAAGTGCTCATGGGGGTTGGCGAGGATTTGGAAGTGTTCATTCCAAATTTGTTGAGAAGCTCCTTGCTGTATTTCTCCTGGTTGATGAATATACCTGTAGGCAACTGCTTTACCTGCAAACCTAGGAAATAACTAAGTTCCCCCATCATACTCATTTCAAATTTGCTTTGCATGAGATGTGAGAACCTTTGACATAGAGCAAGGTTAGTTGAACCAAAAATAATATCATCGACATAGATTTGTACCATTAGAAGGTCATCACCTTCCTGTATCTTGAACAAGGTTTTGTCCACAGCACCTTTCTCAAATCCGTTGTTGGTGAGATATTGGGACAGGGTTTCGTACCAGGCTCTAGGGGCTTGTTTAAGTCCGTACAGCGCTTTCCTTAGCCTGTAAACTAGATCGATACCGTCTGTGTTGGAAAACCCTGGTGGTTGTTCAACATAAACTTCTTCTGCAAGATCTCCATTCAGGAAAGCACTCTTGACGTCCATTTGGTATACGATAAAACTCTTATGGGCGGCAAAGGCTAAAAATATCCTAATGGCTTCTAGTCTCGCAACATGGGCGAAGGTTTCATCATAGTCGATTCCTTCTTCCTGACAATAGCCTTGTGCTACTAGTCTAGATTTGTTCCTTATGATAAGTCAATTTCGATCCTTTTTGTTTCGAAATACCCATTTGGTTCCTATAACCGATTGGTGTGTCGGTCTGGGTACAAGATACCATACATTGTTTCTTTCGAAACCGTTAAGCTCTTCTTCCATAGATGTTATCCAATGAGAGTTGTTAAGAGCATCTATGGTCAAAACAGGTTCGGACTGGGCTAAGAATACAGCGATAGTGCACATATTGAGTCTCCTAAGTTCGGATTGAGATTTCCATTCGAAGCGTGAGACTTGACAGATTAGATTCTTCTTGTGCACAAAGTACATTTCCTTGTGTACTGTATTCTCCTACGAGTAGAAACACCGGCATTAATATTTCCAATGATCGGCTCTTGCGGGTGATCTCTCAACCATCTTCGGCGGGTTCTAGTTCAGATCCCGCATCAGTATCGAAAGTTTCGTGGGTACGGCTTGACATGCAGTCAGCTTCATCCACATCGATTCTTACAGCTGCGGGGTTGATTTCTAAATCAACTACAGGTTCTATGGGTGTAGGTCGATCCAAGATAGATAGATGGTGAATGTCCTGAGTGATATCATCTACTCCTGTAGGGTCATGGTGTGGTTCGTCGAACACTACATGAACTGATTCCTCGATCGTCAACTTCCTTTTATTGAAGATTCTGAAAGCTTTGCTGACGGAGGAGTATCCTACGAATATTCCTTCATCTGATTTTTCATCAAAGGTTCTAAGTTGGTCCTTCCCATTGTTCAATACATAACAGAGCATCAACTCTGATTCTTCCGGCAATCTTCAGCACTCAAGAGCTAAGATAACTAGGGTCTTTATACTCATTGTAATTGTACTCTAACATTAATATTTGTACGCCCAAGTATTTGTATTAATAATATCTCACGAGAGCATTCAAGCTCGGGACTAACAACCCCGGCAAATCTTGTGTGATTTACTTCCCCACAGACGTGCTCTCGTATTTTGTTTGTTACTCGACCATTCCAGCATATCATCTCCGGATAATATTTTGGGTAACAACAATTGGCACTAGAAGGAGGGCATCTTAACCTTCATTTTCATTCCTACCCTCTCGAAGAACACTCACTGTTCTCCGGGGTATATACTTGAAGAAACACTCACTGTTCTTCAAAGAAAAAAACCTTCAGAATCATGACGTCTGCCACCACATTGAAGAGAGCCACTCTCCGAACCGCCGGACATCATATTCCGGCTCAATCCGAGCCCCAGCCTACAGCAGAGGGTAGCCGCGGCGACGCGAGACTCTCGATCCCGCACCTAAGGGACGGCCGCAGCCTTTCGCTCCACCAGCTCCAAACCACGGAACAGATCGAGGAGACTATGGACATCCTAAGGGAACGACGGAGAGCATGCGCAGCGCCCGCTATAACCCCCTCGACCATTCTCCGCGCGGGCAAACGGAAGCTCAAGGGTTACTGGTCGAGCGATCGTCAGAAAGCCCCGATTCGCGAGAAAAGGCTCTCGCGAGGTGGGACGTTTCCGTCTTCAGCCACTTAGGAAGCGATCGATCATGGCGACCGGGGCATTCTGGCCCCAACCACGAGATGACGGAATCCGAGTCTGTCACCAGGAGTTCGGCATACCCAACTCCCAACCAAATACAGGTCAGCCGTCTGGCCCCCGTCCGCCGAAGAGTCGAGTCACGCGGCAAGGACATCATCGACAGCGGAGCCAGGGGATCAGTACACGATCGCCTCAGTTCCCGCTCCGAGCGCCTAGCCGCGAGCAGCCAGACCGCGGTGATGGCCGCTATGCAACGCCAGCTCGACGAGATGAAAGCGCTCTTGGAAACTGGGACAAGCGCTAGTAGAAAGATCATCGGACCGACTGAGCCACTCGCGGTCCACATCTAGCTTGCCCCCATGCAACCAAGGATCGCTCCTCCCAAAACACCTTTGCATGAAGGAAGATCGGATCCCGAGACTCACCTAAGCAAGTTCCGGATTTACATGACCGGGTGTGGGGCATCAGACGTGACCAAGTGCTGAATATTCCCGTTAACATTGGGCGAGCTGGCCTATAGGTGGTACGTCTCACTACCGCCACGATCAATCATTTCCTTTGAGAAACTGGCGAGTGACTTCACGTCATACTTCGCCGCTAAGGTCGCCAGACCAGAAGGCCCCCACCGTATGATGAAAACCAGGCAGGGGAAAAATGAATCCGATGCAGATTACATCGACCGAGTGGATGAAATAGTCCTCACCGGCGAACCCATCAGCGACGAGCTTGCTCTCTACTTGGTCCTGGGGGGATTATATGGTCATTCACCCATGTTTAGGCACCTCACAAAGGACATCCCCCCGACCTACGCGATCTTCCGCGTTAAGGCCGTCGATTTTCTGGCCAGGCATAGGCTGCTCATCCTCTGCCTAGGCGAGGGGACACCGCCTGCCTTCCGAAAGACAGCGATCGTCAGAACCAATAAGGCAGTCGCCAAGCCACCCGGTGATTTCAACGCCTTCGAAGATGTGGAGACCCATCTTCTCCACAAGTTCAACCGAACTCCGGCCCACATTTTTTACGTCATCAAGGGGTGATAAGTGGTAATTTTACCACATTTTTCTAGGATTTTATACTAGGTTTTTATCTCGTGTCGTGATTAATGTGCTCGTATTTGGCTTATTTATGATTAGTCGAGCCGTATTACGCGTTTGGGTTGGTTTTAGTGTGTTTGCAGGTTTTTAGAGCCAAAAGGACCCAAAACGAGACAAAGGACCGAGAGTCGAGTCAAACGGACGAAGAAACGGATTTTTGCGAAGATGATTTAACCTATCGGCCAGCCTATCGGCCGATAGGCCCGTCCGAAAGGAGTTCCTGCCCTATCGAGTGAAGAGATCGACGAACCAACTATCGGCCAGCCTATCGGCCGATAGGCCAGGCCGATATGCTGCCCAGCGGACTCTCGTGTTTTGACGAATTATGACTCTTTTGGATAGTTTTTGTTTCCTAGATTAGGGCTAATCGGGAGTTTAACCCCCTTAGGCTATATAAACCTCCTTTTAGATCTAGTTTTAGGATTCTTTTTCATTCTTTATCATCTTTCATCAAGCTTTCATCATTCTTTTTCATCTATTATTATCTTTAGCAGATTTTTACATCTTTTTAGAAAGATTTATTCCTTGGATGCAAGAACGTTTTGGAGGAGAATTATTATTGTTTTTCAGAGATTGAAGACTCGGAGTTCATCCGTAAGGGTTGTAATCTCTCTTTTCATATTAATAATATGCATTCTTCATCTATTTCTTGTTTAATTTCAATTATGTCTGGCTAATTCATTGATTGATTCTAGGGTTAGTAATTTTAATTGATGTTCACATGATGTTCCTTTGATTACCTTTTGACCTTTCATCCTAGGCTTGTGTTCAAGTTGTGTTAAATCTCATATTAGATTAAAGGGCCCTTAATCGATGCATGTTAGCTAATTGATTTTGTCCGGAAGGAGTAATTGATTAGTGGAAATACTTGATGCACAATATGATTTTATCTTAAGACCTAGCGGAGAAAGATAAATCATAGATAAATAAGTTGGTGCTTTTTAAGTGATTTCAATTCTTTGAGCCCTGGCGGGGAAAAGGGTTTAAATTAACTATCTTTCTAGGTTGTCTTGATCGGAATTCTAGATCGGCTGAGTGATTATTTCTAGGATTGAATTAAAATTTGGGGAAAAGGAATCAAATGAATGGATTGTGTGAACTCAATTAGATGATACTACCCTGGGATCAATTACCTTTCGACTTGTGATTTTATCTTGCTAATTTGCTTTATTTGCTTAAGTTAGATATTTCATCTTTTATTTAATTTTTGTTCTTCGATTTTTAAAGTTAGATAATTAGAATCAAAACAATTTTTCGGATTCCTAAATAGCAGTCAAATTTTGAGTAGAGTTAATTCCTTTATTTTCGACACATCAATTCCCTTGGGTTCGACACCTTGGAAATACTCCGAGGTTTTACAAATTTTAAATTGATCGGATTTGAAAACCTTACTACGCGAATCCTAGCGATCAATTTTTGGCGCCGTTGCCGGGGAGTTGATAGAAAACTTAAGGGGATAATTCGAAAAAGAAGAGATTGTTACTTTAGGTTGTTTACTATTATTATTAATATTCGATCTCGTTTCCTCACATCTTGTTTTCTCTTCCTTGTAGGCGGTGCATGATCACAAGATCCCAAGGAAAGGACTTATTTCCTTTGGATCCGGAAATCGAGAAGTCTTTGAGGAGGAAGAAGAAAGAAGCGAGAACCGAGACTCTTTCTATACCTTTTGTTGATACCATGGCCGGCATTGTTGACCCACCACGAGAACTCGCTCGTCCTGAGAAGATCCCATTGAATGCCCCCTTCCGACCTAAGCTGGACGATTATCAAGAAGGAGGTTGGGGAAAGATTGATGCCAACAACTTCGAGCTGAAGCCGTCCCTCATAGCTACAGTGAAGTCTCAAACATACGGAGGAGGAGTTAATGAAGATCCAAACGCTCACCTTGAGTCGTTTTTGGATATATGTGCCACCATCAAACAAAACGGAGTGCCTCCGGATGTCATTAAGCTCCGCCTATTCTGGTTCTCTTTAGAAGACGATGCGCTAGATTGGTACAAGAGCCTAGATCGGAAGGAAATTGGTACTTGGAGAGAGATGACTCGGTTGTTCTTAGCACAGTTCTATCCTCCCTCGGAGGTGCAAAAACAAATCAACGATATCTTGCAATTCGAGCAATATGAGGATGAATACTTATACGAGGCATGGATCCGATTTAAGAAGCTACTTCGCAAATGCCCACAGCATGGAATTGACAAGGAGGAAATCTATATTCGGTTTTATCGGGGTCTGACGAGGAAGGCTAGAAGAGAGTTGGATTATTCATCGAAAGGGGGATTTCTTGCTAACGATTATGAAGAGGCCAAGAATCTCATCAAGCTAGCAGTCAACAATGATTACGAGGAGGTGACCGATAGGAAGATGACGAGAAGAAAGGTTCCATCCGGTGACGAGGACGCCTACGGTGATTTGAAGGCGAAATTTGAAAGACAACAAAAAGAACTTGAGATGCTAAAAAAGAATACTTTGGGAGTCAATTCAGTTTTTGAAGAGCTAAACGAGCCTATTGCAGTTAAGGAGGATGTACATTACATGCAAGGAGGAAACTTCCGGCAAGGGGGAAATATGGGGAACTATTATCCGAACAATCGAAACCACCCTAATTTCTCCTATGCCAACCCGAACAATGCTCTTCAGCCACCACCGGGATTTAACGTGAAAAACGGGGTTATTCAAGAGCCGATTGCTAAGACACCTATGGAAGAGATGTTGGAACGATTGGAGGCGAGTCAAAAAGATTTTATTTATAAAGTAGACAAGAGGTTCGGGGCTCTCGAGCATAGTGTGACATCTATTGGAAACTCAGTGATAGCCTTGACAAAGCAGATGTCGATGGTGGAGACCCAAATGAGTCAAATGGCGAACGCCCAAGCCGGATTTCATAAGCCGGGGCATTTTCCGAGCAGCACCGAGACCAACCCGAAGACGCAACAATGTAACGCAATCGAGCTTCGGAGTGGGAAAAGGTACAGTAATCATGGGGCTGAAGTTGAGAACTCTGGAAACGAGGATGTACTAGAAACGGGAGCAGAGAACAAGAAGGCAGATGAAACACAGCAGAACCTATCGGGTAGCCTATCGTCCAATAGACCCAACCGATACCCAGACAGAATGCCGGCAGTTAAGCCTATCGACCCCCCTATCGGCCGAAAGGCTCCTGGAAGTTCGAATGTGAAGGATTTTGAGGTGAAAGCTCCATTTCCACAGCGATTAGCCAAGTCGAGACATGATGAAAAGCTTCAACGGTTTATCGACATTTTTCAAAAGGTGAATATTAACATTCCACTTCTAGACGCTTTGAGAGACATGCCGGGGTACGTGAAATTCTTGAAAGACGCTGTGGCAAGCAAGAGGAAGTTGGCGAAGTTTGAAAGCATAAATTTGACAGAGGAGTGTAGCGCTATCATTCAAAACAAGCTCCCGCTCAAGCAGAAGGATCCGGGACGTTTTACTTTGACATGCAAGATTGGCGACCAAACGTTCCGTAATGGGTTGTGTGATCTCGGGGCAAGCATCAATCTTATGCCTCTATCCATCTTTAAGAAGTTGAAGATTGGGGAGATGAAGCCGACTACCATTTCTCTACTCATGGCGGACTGGTCGATCGCTTATCCGAGGGGAATTGTGGAGGATGTGTTCATTAGAGTCCAACACTTAGTCTTCCCGGCCGATTTCGTAGTTCTTGATATGCCCGAGGACGAGAATCAACCATTGATCTTTGGAAGACCGTTTCTAGCGACGGGGAGAGCACTTATCGACGTCCAAGAGGGTGATCTTACTTTCCGGGTTAATGATCAAAATCTGAAAATTTCCATCTATGACGCGATGAAGAGGCCCGAGGATGCGCCCGAGGAATGTTATGAAATTGAGTCTATTATGCCGCCCCCGTCCGACTTGTTGGAGCATTGCATTTCACACTCCATTTACTCACATTCTGATGTTGATGAAATTTCCGAGGATTTGCCAGAGTATGTTCGAATGTTGGAGGTGAACGAGTTTCGACCTAATGAGAGGAGCGTATGCTATCTTGATATCAACAAACCCGTTCAAGGGGGAGTTGTCGCTGAAGACCCGGAATGAATGAGGTATCGTCTAGCTAAAGACGTTAAACGAAGCACTTGTTGGGAGGTAACACAACGTATGTATATTAGTTCGTTTTATTCGTTTATTTTCGATTTTTCGTTTGCGTGATTTTTGTAGTTTCTAGTTTCGTAGTAGCTTTGCTAGTTTTTGTTAAGTTCTAATCCATGCACGCCGAGTTTTGGATACTTGCTGGTCTTTAATCGCCATATCCAAGCAAAAACGGGACCAAGTATGCGAAATAGAAAAAAGCTAAAAATTTTTTTGAGACAGACAATCCTATCGGACGAGCCTATCGGCCGATAGGCCCGGCCGATAGGCTGAGGAAAATTAAAGGAATTTTTATGTTACAAGCAGTGGTCGATAGGCAGACCACATCGGCCGATAGGCCTGCCCGATATGCCCGCTATGATCCGAGCTCGCCGACAAACCCGCCATTTCCGCCACAGTGATCAGGTACTCCGTTAACAAAGCCACTCCTTTCTCTTTTCAAACTTATTCCTCCTTTGGGATGCGAAATAAGTTTGGGGGGGGGGGGAAGAAGTGCGGCTTTGTTAATTTCTTTACGTGTGAGTACCTTGTTTGCCTTGTATCATTATTTGCTTGTGTTGGTGCCCGTTGTTTTTATTTGTGCTTATCATATTGGTGTTGCGTGGATTTAGCTTTTTGTTGCTTAGTTTTTTTTTAGATTTTTATGTTCATTTTCGTTTGGTGTGTTTGCTAGTTTCTATTTTTTTTAGGTCGTAGTAGTTTTTTTTAGATTTCGTGTTTGCTTTTATTTGCTTTTCGTTGTTTGTTTTAGATAGCCTTGCTTGTTTTAGTTTTTCTTTATTCGTGAATTTTTCGTGCTTCTATTTGTGTGATACCGATGTTACGATACTGTTTTTCTCTCTGAAGAAACGGTCGAGTTTAGTCGAGTTGTAGTCAGTTATTTCTGTTTTGCATAGTATTCATTTAGGTCCAAAATTTTTCGTGATTGTAGAGGTCTTGGCAGATAAGAGACAATACATACTTGTTTTAAAATCACCGTCAATACGTTTGGTTACATCTTCCGGATAGTGAGTCGTACTGTTTCGTCAGTCGTGTTGGCACTTAGAGTGAGTTTAGAGTCGGTCAATTTTTCCCAAAAGTTGAGATAATGTTGTTCTATGAAGAGAAGTCTAGTAACCGGGGGCATTCGCGTGACCCGTTGTTTGCCCTCGCGTAAAACGACGACTCTGATTAGACCAGTGATTTAGATATTTCACATGTGCCAAGGATAGGGAACCTAGTAACCGGGGGTATTCGCATGACTCGCTGTTTACTCTCGCGCAAAATGGCGACCTTGATTCGGACATGCGGAAATTATATATTCGAGTTGTTTCTCCGCTGTAGACGGGAACTTAGTAACTAGAAGCATCCATGTGCCCCATGAGTGTCTTTTACGTCAAACGGTTTCTTAATACATGAGAATGGAAGTTCCACCCTAGGATTACCCCGATGAAACATCCCGAGATCCTAACCTAGTGGTCAACTCGAATCAAATTCTTGAACATATATATAAGGGAATACTGACCGAGGTTTATTTGTTATGAAACTCGTGAAAAATGTGCCACTAGACTGTGTAACGGGACGAACTAGCTTGTTTATTTTAGCCTTTCATATTGACGGTCGATTTGACTCACGTTTTGTTAATCTTTGAGCTGGATTTTCTTCATGAACGAATGATTAGGACTGAACTTGACTACTTTGCGGAATCATTATTCTGAGTGCAGCTCGCTTTTACGACAATCGGATTATTTAGAGAGAATTACAGGATAGTATTGATTAGGTTGAACACTATGAGTTGCACGATAATTCACGACATTCTTTTTCTTTTCTTTTTATTGTTCGGGACGAACAAGGCTTAAGTTTGGGGGGGTTTGATAAGTGGTAATTTTACCACATTTTTCTAGGATTTTATACTAGGTTTTTATCTCGTGTCGTGATTAATGTGCTCGTATTTGGCTTATTTATGATTAGTCGAGCCGTATTACGCGTTTGGGTTGGTTTTAGTGTGTTTGCAGGTTTTTAGAGCCAAAAGGACCCAAAACGAGACAAAGGACCGAGAGTCGAGTCAAACGGACGAAGAAACGGATTTTTGCGAAAGATAGACGAACCTATCGGCCAGCCTATCGGCCGATAGGCCCGTCCGAAAGGAGTTCCTGCCCTATCGAGTGAAGAGATCGACGAACCAACTATCGGCCAGCCTATCGGCCGATATGCTGCCTAGCGGACTCTCGTGTTTTGACGAATTATGACTCTTTGGATAGTTTTTGTTTCCTAGATTAGGGCTAATCGGGAGTTTAACCCCCTTAGGCTATATAAACCTCCTTTTAGACCTAGTTTTAGGATTCTTTTTCATTCTTTATCATCTTTCATCAAGCTTTCATCATTCTTTTTCATCTATTATTATCTTTAGCAGATTTTTACATCTTTTTAGCAAGATTTATTCCTTGGATGCAAGAACTTTTTGGAGGAGAATTATTATTGTTTTTCAGAGATTGAAGACTCGGAGTTCATCCGTAAGGGTTGTAATCTCTCTTTTCATATTAATAATATGCATTCTTCATCTATTTCTTGTTTAATTTCAATTATGTCCGCTAATTCATTGATTGATTCTAGGTTAGTAATTTTAATTGATGTTCACATGATGTTCCTTTGATTACCTTTTGACCTTTCATCCTAGGCTTGTGTTCAAGTTGTGTTAAATCTCATGTTAGATTAAAGGGCCCTTAATCGATGCATGTTAGCTAATTGATTTTGTCCGGAAGGAGTAATTGATTAGTGGAAATACTTGATGCACAATATGATTTTATCTTAAGACATAGCGGAGAAAGATAAATCATAGATAAATAAGTTGGTGCTTTTTAAGTGATTTCAATTCTTTGAGCCCTGGCGGGGAAAAGGGTTTAAATTAACTATCTTTCTAGGTTGTCTTGATCGGAATTCTAGATCGGCTGAGTGATTATTTCTAGGATTGAATTAAAATTTGGGGAAAAGGAATCAAATGAATGGATTGTGTGAACTCAATTAGATGATACTACCCTAGGATCAATTACCTTTCGACTTGTGATTTTATCTTGCTAATTTGCTTTATTTGCTTAAGTTAGATATTTCATCTTTTATTTAATTTTTGTTCTTCGATTTTTAAAGTTAGATAATTAGAATCAAAACAATTTTTCGGATTCCTAAATAGCAGTCAAATTTTGAGTAGAGTTAATTCCTTTATTTTCGACACATCAATTCCCTTGGGTTCGACACCTTGGAAATACTCCGAGGTTTTACAAATTTTAAAATTGATCGGATTTGAAAACCTTACTACGCGAATCCTAGCGATCAAGGGGCGCGAACCGCTAAACAAGCCAAAGGCGATAAGGGACAACGATCATCTGGACCACAATACATATTGTGCTTACCACAAGAGTCCCGGTCATAGCACCAATCAATGCCGTGACCTCCTCATACAACTCTGGAGATTGTTCGAGGAGGGCAGGTTGGACAGTTTATTGGCTTAGATTTAGCAGCCTCCCCTTCCATCGAGGATCCAAGCTCGCTGGTCAGACGGGCAACGGTCACCTTCAGCTGGTCGGCCTCCTTCTGCATGGCCGCGTGCGACCTGCGGGATTCTGTCATTTGGTCCCGCATCTGGTCTATCACCGCCCACGCCCGGTCAACATCCTGCTTCACCTGCTTTTCCACCTCCGCGGAGCTCTTCTCCATGGCCGCGAGCCGATCGCCATATTCAATGACTTGTCTCCGTGCGGCTTCGAGGTCTGCATGGAGACAGTAATGGACAGCCGCCCCTCATAGTCCCGCACGGCCTGGGCAGCCATCGTCGTCGTCTGTAGGGCCAGCGCAAAGGTAGCCTGCATCGCATCGGCAGATCGCCGGCGCGCGATTGCATCTAGGTTGGTCGTCCAGGCCTTCGGGAGGGAAGCGGTAGCCCGAGCAACATAAGATGGGATATCGCTGACCTCGCGAGGAGCTTTGCTCGACAGAAAGTCCAGCACCATCGGCGAGCAACTCGGGTCGGAATGGCAGATCCTGCACAAATGACAAAAGAGCTAAGTGTGTTTCCTACACAGGTTTCATAACTTGGCAAAACAACCAGGCTTACCTCTCGAGCTTCTGTGGGTCAAGACCGAAGAATGGCTTGCCATGCGAAGTCTCGGCCTCAGCAATCGCCATGGACTGGAGAAAAGCCGAGGATGGCGTGGACCCCTCCACCGGAGGAATCGCGGAAATTGGTGGCACAGAGATCGGCGGCTCATCTGCAGTTAAAGGGGCCGAGGCCTCCACAGTCCTCCGTTTCTTACGGATAAGCCGATGTTGCTCCTCCTCCCGAGGCTCACGCCCTTCGGCGATAGGCTATTGGAGAGGTCGTACCTCCGGGGTCGGTCGTGGCAGAACAGAAGGAGCTCGGCTCACCTTTCTCCCTTGGTGAAAGCGGTTCATAACCCCCAGATTAGACATAGCGATCGCAGCAAGATGCTCCGGGAAACAAGGGAAACGAACTTCTGCAAAAGAAAACAAACGACGAAGTTAGTAACCTTCCTCAATCGAGTCGATCGGCATATCAAAGAAGATCGCGAAAGTTCGTACCTGGAACCTTTAAATGCTGAGGGTAGCGAAACAGCCGATCTGCCAACCAGCAGGCTTCGTTGTTAATTTGACGAACGTCTAAACGGTCGTCAAGAAGACTCCGAATCTTCTCCCAGACGATCGCAAAGTCTAAAGCAAGGTCGCCCGCTGCCGGAACAATGACACCTGCAAAAAGAAGACCAAAATCAGATCAGTTCAGAAAATCTACAAACATAGGTAGAGTCTAAATCCTTACTCGGACTCCTCTCTCGAAAGCCAGTGGGAATATCCAACTCGTCGGTCGGATTGTCGCTCGCCGTCGATTTCCAAGCACCACCGAACCAGAACCATTTTGACGGGTCGCCCCTCACTTTATTCGGGACTCCAAGAATCACCCGTCCTGAGCGACCTTGGATATGGTAGCAACCAACCATGCCTTTTTGAGCCGTCAACTTAAAGAGATAGTTCATCTCCAACAGCGAAGGAAGACGATATATCCGATGGCCGCCAAACAGAGTGAAGGTGCAAATGATTTGCAGCCAGGTGTTCGGCGTCAACTGAAGCGGCGCCACATTCCAGGCAGTCAACAGATAGGAGACAGCGTACGGCAGCGGTAATCGCAGTCCAGCCTCTATTATCGCCTCGTTGACGGCGACCATGCCCTCGGGAGGTTGATCAGATCGCTTGTTCTTGGCAGGCACGTGGAGGCTGACATCTGAAGGAACGTGGAACGTCGTCCTACAGCGATCCAGATCCTTCCTGGTCGCCGAGCTCCCGATCTGGCCAAGGGTCCACGGAGAGCAGCGGGCATCTCGGAACAACATCCTCCTTATAGGTTCATAAGGATGGGCGATCGAATAATCACTGAAGTTAAATTTGAGAAGAGGGCCGGCCAATCTCTCTATGAATTCGGCGAAATCTGTGAAGGCTTTGCCGATCGCGCCATCCTGTTTCAGTGAACGGATCCGATCGGCCTCCACCATCTTGGCCACGTCAGCCTCGTTAAAAAGTTCCTCGATCTCCGCAGGCTCAATCCCGGCACGGATGGCTTCGACGGCGGTGTCAACATGAAATTCCGCAGAAGGTTCATCTCGGGTGGTCAAAGCCCCATCAGCAGAAGTACTGCCCGACTCGTACTCGTCTGATCTTCCTCTAGACATATTCAAAGAAATGGGGGAGAAGGAATTTTTTGTTCTTACCTAAGGTCTGAGTCGAACGACGATCGTCATGCAAAGCTTCTAGAGAAATCAGCTATATCTTCTCCTCAGGCAGAAACGCATAAGGTTTTTAACTCTGTAACCCAGGCCCTTTTTATAGGAGAAGATGGGGGTTGCCGTGTAAATAAGGAGAATCTCGAGGGCTGAAGTGCAACCGCCGGATAAAGTTGCATCCAATGCCACCCCTGAAACCCGCGTACACGTCGTTTCAAGGACACGCCAGACGAGGAGACTTAATTAACCGTCGGACTCCTCCAATCGCATCGCGACACGTACCCCCGCGGAGTTTCGAGCCCGCTATTTACTTCACGCTCATTTCAGCGACCGACCAGGTCATCCAAATTCAAAACCAGTCCTTTCAAAGACGATCATCTAAACTCATAAAAGGTCGCTCGTCTAAAATCCAAGTGATCGCCAGTGGAGCCACCTCACCCCACGTCTTCGACGTCAGAGCGACCTGGGGGGCAATTGTTATGCGGCGATTTATACGCCTCGATGGCGATCGGTATAAGGGCCGAGCGACAGAAGATGGCATTAAATAATTCCAAGGCAGATTTGCCAAAGCGAAGAGTCCGAGGCAATCGCCTTTTGGCACCTAGCGATTGACTCAGGTGCCCGACCAAGGACGACCGTCCTATGGCACGTATAAGGCCATCGTCCGTCAAGTCTACGAAGATTGGATCACGAAGCAAGGACCCATGTGCAGATACGCGAAAGGCACTGCAGAACATGGATCGTTGACTCCAGCCCATCAGCAACTGTCAGTGATAAGGACGGACTCACCTACTGACAGACCTGTCGAAAGGTCCTAAGTAGGGCCTCCCAAGACTGGGACATAGACGCGTGTTGGCTTCTCATTGGTTCGCACTTCTGACTGCCAGCAGCTACTGCGGACGCTGAGCAGACCAACCCATGTACTAAAGACGATCGCCCGCTTATTATAATACAGCAGAGGCGACTGCCCAGCGACTCCCAGTCCTATAAATAGAGAGCCTCCAACACTTAAAAAGCGCTCGGGTTTCTCTCGGCTTCTCTCTTGAATCTATCTAGGATTTCTCTCTCAGCACCTCTTAACCAAAAGACGGTCGACAGTAATGAGAACTCCCTACAGTTCAGATTTGAAGAGATTCACAAGTTCAGAAGCTCATACATTCTGCTAATTCACACAGTGAGAGACCGTCGATTTCTCACAGTCAGCACAGCACTCCATCGTTGTTACAAAGACTCACAGAGCATCAACTCTGGTTCTTCCGGCAATCTTCAGCACTCAAGAGCTAAGATAACTAGGTTCTTTACAGTCATTGTAATTGTACTCTAACATTAATATTTGTACGCCCAAGTATTTGTATTAATAATATCTCGCGAGACCATTCAAGCCCGGGACTAACAACCCCGGCAAATCTTGTGTTATTTACCTCCCCACAGATGTACTCTCGTATTTTGTTTGTTACTCGACCATTCCAGCATATCATCTACGGATAATATTTTCGGTAACAACACATGGGTCATACTGTATTTTCCCTTAATTATTGCACACGTCAGCTGTAGGATAATTCATATCGCTTTGTTCCTACAGTGCTGTTCTGATGGTCTGAGTGTACAAATAAATAACGGTGGATACTGCATTCTTGGGCCTTACAGCATTCCCCCTCAATTACTGAGTAAAAGCATTAAAAACTTACAGGGAGTCAGGCTGTAGCAATCCCAATTCATGTCGAAGCATGCGGAATCTTGCTGTGTCGAGAGGCTTGGTGAAGATGTCGGCTAGCTAGATATCTATAAGGACCTTTTCGAGCCGGACATCCTTGTTTTCAACGTGATTCCTAATGAAGTGATGCTTCATGTTGATATGCTAAGTACGCGAGTGTAATATAGGATTGTGCGTTATTGCAATTGCACTTGTGCTATCGCACATAATCGGCATTTCTTTGGCTTCAATTCCATAGTCTGACAGTTGTTGTTAC
The DNA here is from genome assembly GCA_033398695.1 of Orobanche coerulescens. NCBI lineage: Eukaryota > Viridiplantae > Streptophyta > Magnoliopsida > Lamiales > Orobanchaceae > Orobanche > Orobanche coerulescens. The sequence continues at coordinate 133,225,977 of CM065816.1, read as the reverse complement.
ATCCAAAGGATCTGCATACAGCAACTACCAGCAGCATAGTATTCTGATTCAGCCGTGGAAAGCGAGTTTGCCAATTGTTTCTTTCTAAACCAAGACACAAGTCTAGGTCCAAGAAAGCGACAAGTACCGCTTGTGCTCTTCCTATCTAGCTTGCAACCTCCGAGATCCGAGTCGCTGTAGCCAACTAAATTGAATCCGTCTCCTTTAGGATACCATAGTCCTACATCGACTGTTCCTTTGATGTATTTCAGGATTCGTTTAGCTGTTGCGAAGTGTGATTCTTTAGGTGATACTTGATATCACGCACACACACTCCCACAGCAAACTGGATATCGGGCCTGCTAGCGGTTAGGTACAGGAGTGAGCCAATAAGCTTCCCGTAGAGTGATTGATCAACCAGCTTTCCAGCTTCATCAGCACTAATTTGCATGGAAGTGCTCATGGGGGTTGATGATGATTTGGAAGTATTCATTCCAAACTTGTTGAGAAGCTCCTTGCTGTATTTTTCCTGGTTGATGAAAATCCCTGTAGGCAATTGCTTTACCTGCAAACTTAGGAAATAACTAAGTTCTCCCATCATACTCATTTCAAATTTACTTTGCATGAGATGAGAGAACCTTTGACACGAAGCAAGGTTAGTTGAACTAAATATTAAATTGTCTACATATATTTGAACCATCAGGAGGTCATCACCTTCCTGTATTTTGAACAAGGTCTTGTCCATAACACTTTTCTCAAATCCATTATTGGTTAGATACTGGGACATGGTCTCATACCATGCTCTAGGGGCTTGTTTAAGTCCATACAGCACTTTCCTTAGCCTGTATACTAAGTCTTCGCCTTCTGTATTGACAAACCCTGGTGGTTGTTCAACATATACTTCTTCAGCAAGGTCTCCATTAAGGAATGCACTCTTGACATCCATTTGGTATACAATGAAGATCTTATGGGTGGCAAAGTATAAAAATATCCTAATGGCTTCTAGTGTGGTTACAGGGGCAAATGTTTCATCGTAGTCTATGCCTTCTTCCTGTTTATAGCCTTGGGCGACTAGTCTGGATTTATTCCTGATAATAAGTCCATTTCTATTCTTCTTGTTTCTAAATACCCATTTGGTTCCAATTACGGATTGATGAGTTGGTCTGGGTACAAGATACCATACATTGTTTCTTTCGAAATCGTTAATCTCTTCTTCCATAGATGTTATCCAATGAGAATTATTGAGAGCTTCTATGGTAGAAACAGGTTCGGACTGGGCTAAGAATACAGCAATAGTGCACATATTGAGTCTTCTAAGCTCGGATTGAGATTTTTATTTAGGGAATGGTGATATCTCAGTATCTGGTTCTTCTTATGCACACAGTACATTTCCTTGTGTACTCTGTATTCTCCTACGGGTAGAAACACCAGCTTCAATGTTTCCTATGATAAACTCTTGTGGGTGATCTCTCAACCATCTTCTGATGGGTTCTAATTCGGGGTCCCGTATTGTATCATGAGTTGCTGTAGTTTCAGCTTTAGCTTGTACAGCATCGGATTCATCTACTTTAGTTCTTACAGCCGCGGGGTTGATTTCTAGGTCAACGACAGGCTCTATAGGAGTTGGTGGATCTATGATGGAAAGTTGTTGGATGTTATGAGTAATATCCTCTACTCCTGTAGTGTCGTGGTGAGGTTCGTCGAACACGACATGAACTGATTCCTCAATTGTTAGCTTCCTTTTATTAAAGATCCTGTAAGCTTTTCTAACAGAGAAATATCCTACAAATATCCATTCATCCGATTTCTCATCGAAGGTTCTAAGTTGATCTTTCCCATTGTTCAAAACGTAACACCTGCATCCAAATATATGAAAGTACGAAACTAATGGAGTTTTATTGTTCCATACCTCGTATGTTGTTTTGTTGTGGTGCTTGTTGATAATACAGCGGTTTTGTGTGTAGCACGCTGTATTGGTGGCTTTGTCCCATAAACGATGTGGCAACTTGCTTGCGGCAATCATTGTCCTCGTTGCTTCTTTCAGCGTCCTGTTCTTTCGCTCGGCAACACCATTTTGTTGAGGTGTACGGGCAGCTGAGTATTCGTGCTGTATCCTATTTTACAAATAGTATTGCTTTATAAAGCGGTTAGTGAATTCTGTACCTCTTTCGGAACGAATGGATACGATACTCAACCCTTTTTCATTTTGAAGCTTTCTCAGGTGCTCGGGCAGCTTTGATGTTGTTTCCTTCTTCTTGCTTAGAAAAATTGTCCAAGCATACTAGGAAAAGTCATCAACAATAACGAGACAGTATTTCTTACTTCCCAAACTTACCGGGTCTACAGGACCATAGAGATCCATGTGTAGCATTTCCAAAACTCTGTGGGTGGAAAGGTAGGATTTGCTCTTCAGGGTGGACTTGATTTACTTGCCTTTCTAATAGGGTACGCTGTTTTTTGGAATGGAACGTTTGGCAATCCTCTAACCATTCCCTCTCTGGAGAGCTTGTTGATCATCTTGAAGTTGGCGTGAGACAGCCTCTTGTGCCATAGACAACTTAGATATGCAGTGCCTTTGGCAACAAAGCAAGGAATTGTGGAGCTCGTAGGCATCCAGTCAGCAATATACATATTACCTGATCTACTTCCTGTGAGTACAACCTCTTTGGTCAGGATGTTCTTGACTCTACAGTGATCTATATAGAACTTCGCCGAGAACTGTTTGTCACAGAACTAGCTAATACTAAGTAGATTGTAAGCCTTCAACATAAGCTACATCGGTGACTTTGAATTTTCCTACAAGTAGGGTTCCCTTCCCTCTTATTCTTCCTTTAGATTTATCACCGAAGCACACTTTTGGACCGCGACCTTCTACGTAATCTGATAGCTTTCTTTTATCTCCTGTCATGTGCCGGGAACATAGGCTGTCGAAGTACCAGATGTCCTTCTCCAAAATATCCTGTATGCAAACAAATTAGGTAGATTTAGGTCCCATTTGATTGTTGGGTCCATGGATATTAGTGCCTTTAGGTAAACAGATTTTTTTAACAGCAATAGGTTTACTGTAGGATGGTTTAGGTCTGTAGTTGCGATTTCTACGTGGGGCATGTACGTAGTTGCTATAACCATGATAATTATTATGCATGTAAAATTCAGGGTTATTATAAGTCCAGTACAAATGCCGTCTTGGGGGTGGAGCCATTTTCTTTGGCCTAACAGCTTACCTTCTGTGTCTCCAGTTAGATTTCCAATGCTGTTGTTGATACTGTGCGGAAACTTGCTGTCGCGAGGAATGACGGGGCTCCTGTATCCATCACCTAAGCATGCTATACTGAAAGTACTGCCGTACTGGCCTTTGATATTTGGATACAGCCTTCCTTCTGAACGACTGTTGGCACTGTTGATTAGCTCAGGGAGCATGCTGTTGGATGCGCCTTACATGTTTAAATAGCTGAGGATTCCGCTGTCTGGAATATGACTGAGGAGTCGGAATGGCAGCTTTTGCTGTTCACGGTGCAATGGGTTCCTTCACAGGACTTGGAACTTCTTCCGATACAGGAATGGGTTCCACACCCCTGACGAACACAGTACTAGTTTTCCCTTTGTTGAAAAATGAGCTGTATCCTAAGCCACTTTTATCATGAGCATGTTGCCCAGTGCTTAGAATTTCTTCCATTCTTTTAGATGATTTCTCGAAAGATTTCAGAATGGTATCAAGTTCTCCTTCTCGTTTTTTCGAGAGTTTTTACTTTGGCTTGAAGCAGAACAAAATCATTTGTATTGCTTTCACTATGAGATTTTGTCTCACTTAGTTCATAAGCAAGTTGATGATTGCTGTCCATGAGTTTTTCATACTCGACTTTGCTGTTTTCACAATCAAAAGAAATATTTTCATAGTTTACTTTCAGCAAGTCGTTTTCTTCTTTCAGCTCTAAGTTAGAAAGTTGGAGCTGAATATTTTTATTTTTCAATGTCTCATAGGCCATTTGAATGTTCTTAAACTCATTCATCATGTTTGCAAAAGTATGAGATGCATTGTAAGGAATAGCTGAGGTTGAGCTTACCTCATCTTTGCTATCTTCATCTTCCGGAATGTCCTTGTCCATAAAGCACATATAGGCTTTATCTTCGAAATCATCATCAGATGAATCACTGCCAGTGACTATCTAAAGACATTCTTCGGATTTATATGGTGCGGGGGAGGATTCTGATTCATCAATCAGGGACTTGAGCTTGTTTTTCCAAGCACGTCTCTTTCATCCTTTTCTTGTTGCTCAACTTCCGACAACCTTTGAACTTTGAGGTGAGGACATTTATTTGCGTAATGTCCTAGTTTCCTAAAATTATAACACAAGTTAGCGTCACCAGAGGAAGTTTCAGTACTTACCTTGTGAACAGGCTAGGGCCTGTAGGGAGTGTTTTCCGACTGCTTTATGAACTTCTTGAACTTATGCATGAGGAGCGCCATTCCGTCTTGCGACAGGATGTCGTCGTCGCTGTCAGCATTCTTATGAATAAGCTTTGATGAACTCGGCATGCTGTGTCTTTGGTTCGATACAACGGCTAATGCTGTAACCTTTGAAGGAGATTCTTCAGCTTTCTCTCTTCTGTCAATATCATACTCAAAGGCTTTGAGGTCAGACAAGAGATCAAAAGTAGATATTTCATTAAGATTGCACGACACACGCATAGTTGTCGTCTGAGTGTCCCATCGGGCGGGGAGAGATCTAAAATTTTTTAGATTCTTCTCATTTTGGGTGTAAATTTTGCCCAACGCTTCAAGTTCACCAACAATACCAGTGAATATGAGGTCAAGTTCCTCAAGTGTTTCAATTGGTTTCATTTCAAAAGATTCAAATTGCTGAGTTGATTTTGAAATCTTGTTTTCTTTTGAGAGCTTAGTTCCCTCACAAATTAACTTGAGTTTATCCCAGATATCATTGGCTCATTTGCAGCTCTTTACCTTAGAGAACGTGCCTTTGTCAAGAGTGACAAATAGCACGTTCTTAGCAACATTGTCGAAGTTGGCGCGCTTTCTTTCATCAAAAGTCCATTGTTCGCGCTCTTTCTCGAGCATCTATGCATGAGCTTGGCCTTCAATTCTTGGGTCCAGATTTACCTTCATGATCTTTATGGGGCCATCCTGTATGACAAAAATCATCTCTTCGTGCATTGCTGCAAGATGAGCCTCCATCCTAATTCTCCAATCATCAAATTCGTTAATAGAAAACATATGAACTTTATTGATCATTGATGTATTCATATGAGAATATAAGGAAGAAAAAGACTGTTTTCAAAAAATAAATGATTTAAGGATCTGATTCAATAAAAAATATAGCTGATTCTTTTTAGAATCAACCGCTCCGATACCACTTGTTGGCCACTAAGTATACAGAATACAGTTTGGAAAATGTTTTAAACAACAAACTGTACGATATTTAAATTTGAGTGCGTAGCGGAAGTCTAGTTAAAATAAGTTGATGTAAATACAGCAACCAGATATGAGGTGTATACTTAAAATAATCATAGATATTAAAACAGTAAATGCATAAGGTAAATGACACAGTAATTAAAGTGGTTCGAGGTAAACCCCTCTACGTCCACTGGTCCTCCACACAGGAGTGAAAATAATTATTATAAATACCACGTACACAACTACGTATTTATAATCAAACTTATCAATGTATCGTTCACACAGATTGATACAATGATCGAAGCTTTCAATCGTTCACACAGATTGGTTTAGGCTTTCACTTGACTAACTTCTTCACACACAGTTCCCAAGCTTTGTCTCTTCAATGCAAATCCGTTACACACATTTCGGGAAAAGCAATGCTTTCTCAGTCCACACAGGGCTGGTGGATTTGTTTAATGATAGAACGATTGTTTGAACAACAGCTCTACTTTTTTGAGCTTGAGCTGATGATGTGTTGTTCAAGGTTGAGCACTTGGATATTTCTTCTCTCAGAGTTTGCAGTATGCTTGAAGAAATAGGTTTGCTCAGATATATTCGTGTAAGTTCTTTACGTTGATGTTGGTCTGTTTTCTGTAACTGATCTTCAAACTCTTGAGGATATATATAGCCTTCAGAATAGATCCGTTGAGAAAGATCCATTGAGCAAAAGTCCATTACAACTGGATGGTTGACTTGTATAGACCAAGATCTGTATTTTGCATTGTTTGAAGATCTCTGTCGGTTTTAGTATTTAAATACTTTATCCTTTCAGTATTTAAATACTTCTTATCAAACGGGACTTGACTTTAGCGAATAACAAAGATTCCTTTTCCAAATGGTCTTCAGTCCTGATTCGATATGAATGCTGTATCCAATTATGCTGTAGGCATATTGGAGTAGTTCGATACTGTATGGAAAGATGCTGTATTCAGGACAACTTCCATACTTGGCATTTATTTAGACTTTGTTGCTGTATATTGGCAATGCGAAGGCTCGCTGTATGCTGGCGCTATGATTTTGGAACTTTGAGTTTTTGGAAGGATGTTTACTTGTCAGGAAGCATGTTGGTTTACCTCTCCGTTTACTTTCGGATTTGAAGTTGTTATTGATGATTAATTCGTATGATGATGGTTAAGGTGGTTTTATTGTGTTTCTTGATGTTATGTAAAGTGTATGTTGGAGAGTTCGATGATATATACCTTGGATTATGAGTTAGATAATGATCTGGATGTTTGAACGTATTGGATTATGTGGTTTTGTTGATTATGAATATGGTTTTGGATACAAACATGGATTTGAATGATTAGAGCAGATGTTATGTTGATTGTAGTGGAAGACTTTATACGTTCTTGATGAAATATGCATCACGATATAAGGATGAATCCGGAAAGATTGTGGTTAATCTTAGAACATTATTATCAATGGTATTGAACTATTTGGATAAGTCGGATTATCGATTATGTTGGTAATATTATTTTACCATGAATTTTATGATTACGAACAAGAAGGAATCTTGTTAATTCGTATATGAGATTAAATTCAGGATAGAGTATGTTAAGTAATCCTTGTTATCGGGTTGGATTAATTATTAATATGACTATCAGATTTTGGAATCGTATTATGCTTATGGATTCGCGATTGATTGAATTGGGTTGTTCGGATTTGTGTTTAATCGGAACATTGTGGAACCGTTGAGTTCGATTGGTTGGTTATATCGGTTGTTGATTATTATCGAATGTGTGCTAATCGATTATTGCAATAGGTTGTAATGTTTGATCGTGGATTACGATCGTTGTGTTGTGGTCGAGGTTGAGGAGTTCGTAGGTTGCTTTGGTCGGGGCTGAGGAGATCGTAGACAAAGGCAATGAAATTGGTAACGAATTTGTCATATCGGTATCGAGGCAAGTTATTACTTGCTCAGTTTATAATATTTAATGAATGGTTTCAGTTTCATTTTGTTTATGATGCATATAGCAATGATTATTGTTATGAACTCTGGATATTTGGATTGTATGTTGTTTTCTGATTTTTGGGAGTTAAATCCTAATGTATATGATTTATATTTGTTATTGGTATACTTGGGTACCGAGGGCACGTTATGATAAAGATGAGGATATGAGTGATCTATGATCCGTAGTATTTTGAATCATCGAACATTGAGGATAATCGTCAGTGATGAACATATTGATTTGCATACGTATAAGCATAACTGTATTGTATATGTTGTATTGATCTGATGGGATCGTATGATCTATGCTGAGGGCACTGGATCAGTTGTCCACCTCGTGTTGGTCCGACGGGATCATCTTGGGATCTATACTGAGGGCGCTGGATCATTAGACGGGTTTTCCATCTCATGTTGGTCCGACGGGATCATCTTGGGATCAACGCTGAGTGCACTGGATCATTGGATTACCCTGTGTTGTGTTGATGGAATCATGTGTATTCGCATCGTTGGATTTACCATGTGTTGTTGTTGTGCATATGTATATTGTTGGTTATCCACCTCGTGTTGATCTAGTAGGATCATCTTGGGATCTATGCCGTGTGCGCTGGATCATCGGATTTCCGTGAGTATACATTGTTGTTATTGTTGTGATCATATTGATGTTGTCATATGAGTATGCATTTGTAGGTCTTGTGTTAGGACCATGTACGTATGTTGTATTGAACTGATCTCGGATTAGACTGACGTGATTCGTCATGGCATTGCGTATCTTGAGGTATGTTCTGTATCTCCTTCTTGGTTCTTGTCCTTGGATAGACAATCGATTGTCGTGTTGAAATTGTTGATGTTATCCGATGGATTGAATTGGCCAGAGTTGGTACATCATTGTAGTGGTGAGTCATGGCGAGGTTTCGAGAACTTGAGTATTGCTTGAAGTACATTATATATGTTCTGTATGAATTCATTGTTTAATGGAGATTACGAGATGTGGAATATGGTAAGTATTATTTTGATGAGGATTATCACCGAGTTGGTATAGTTATGACGATAAGATTCCATTGTTCGTATTCTTATTTTGTGATTTCATTGGTATGTAATTATTGATGTGATGTGATAGTTATCATTGTTGAATATTATGGCTGACCCCATCATGGGCTTTCTTTTTAGGTACTGGAGTATCGAACTTGTAGCTGTCGTGAAGAGATGATATTCCCGGAGGATACTGGCCATGGCGTGTGTTTGTGAATCGAGTACTTTGACTAGTTGCTATACTCCGCTGCTAGAATATTTTTAGCTGTTTGTCATTTCCGCCGTGTGAATAGTTTTAAATGCCCTTTTGGTATTTGGCAACTTAATTTATTTTCGAAAATCGTTTTCTAAACTATCTTGTCGATACGTGTAAGCGATAGCTTAACGTATACTTTTGAAACTATTGAGTTTTGGTGGTTTGTCCTTGTACGATCAAATGAGTTTTCGACGGTATTGTTAAACGGATTTTATAAACTCTTTGAATATTTAAAGGATATTACCATCATCGTCGCTTAGGCGTATTTTAAATATTTGTAAAAATTCCTTTCAGCCTTGTGGGTTCCGTTCTGGGGCAAAGGCGCTGTAATATTCACGGATGGCTCTGGGGGTGTTACAAAATATGATATCGGAGATTAGGTTGAGAAAACCTAGGCTGTCGAGTCGTGTTGTTGTCATGTCATTCGAGTTGTCGGTTGACAAGTGTTAGAGTTTGGGGTTTTATTGATCACCCGTGCTTGTGTGATATGTGGTTTACCAGTGTGGTACTGTGGTTGGTGTAAACTTTTCCAAATGGTATTAACGTGTTTCTTCGGATAGAGATGTGTCGATTTTGAGTTGAACTGAGTTTGCAAGATGCATGTTTTGAAAATATATGTGTCCAGTATTTTCTAGAGTTAATACATGTGCCAGTATCATGGGGAATCGTCGACTTCACGATCTGTAAGTAGTTGAATTTTGAATTGCATTGAGGTTATTTGCAATTATAATATTGATGTGCTTTGAGATTCGAAAGAATATTATGTGTTACATTATGAGATAGCAGAATATAATAGTTGGGGGCAGAACCGATGATCTTGAGAAACTTTAATTATGGAAAATCAATGTGTCGGGTAAACCTGGAAAATGGAGTTGTGTATTTGGGGGAAATGATGTGGATTGTTGAGAGGAACATGTAGTCATGCTAGCTCATTTTGAGACATATGAAACTGTTTTTGAACATTTGAAAATGATACTTTTCAACATGTTATATTTTGAATAAACTATTTTGCTCGCTGTCATGAAAAATGTATTTTCTTAAATTTATTTTGAGAGACAATATTGTTGTCTTTAAACATGTTTCATCATGACATAGTTGAGGTGTTGCAGAATGGAATAATGGTTGATAGAACAAGTCATATGTGGGAAATGCGATTTTAATAAAGTCTCCATGATAAGATTTCGGATTCTATCGTGTGATGTACCGACCGAATGTCAGTGGAATTGGTGACGAGCCGAATCGGTATACAGGAGTATGGATGTGGTCAATCATTTGCATGGTTTTCATTTTAAAACTTCGAAATTGTGTGGATTCGAAGAAAATTGTCATCGAGAACTTGACATGAGCGAGCCGGTTTAACTTTTCAAAAATTGATTTTGTGGCCTTACAAAAATATGTGTTTTGGGTTTTGAAATTCCGGAAAGAATTTTCGAAAATGGAATTTTTATTGACAATATTGTATGATTTCAAAGCTGAATTTAGTACATAATGCATATCATGGTAAAGTTCTGAGTGAGACTCACAAACTGAATAACACATTAATGGTACGATGAAAAGAGATTCGAATTTTAGTATGGTAGTTTGGTTATCCAGGAATGATCGGTTGGTTGATCAGATAAGAGAAATATGTCGCTGGTTGTAAATTCAGTGCAGAATATGATTTTGGAACTTTGGATTTTGTAGAACCAGGGTATATGTGCTATGTTGCTCTATTGGTATATGTAAATTCTTGGCTTTTGAGCCATATTGATTGGAGTACGATTGGGTATGTTCAACGGTTTGTGACTGGTTGTTCGTACGCCGAAGGGTACGTTCAACAGTCGGCTGTGTTTCATTGAAATCCACTGTATGTGAATTGTGTAACATTTTGAGAATTTTATTTCTTCGTATATCTGTCCCTGTGGTTTTGTGTTGATCGGATTAGAGTTTATCACGTGGATAATATTCTCAGTTGTGTTTTGACCCTTGGTTGGTCGTATTGGAGTTTATCATGTCGATGATATTCTCGGTTAAATTATTGGTTAATCGTGGTTGGTGATCGTATGAGCATTCGGACTTTGTGTCGATGTTTCGAGATTTATTACCATTGTTTTGGGCAGTTATTTCACAGATGTATCGGGTATTATTGGTTTTTCTCAGGATTGGGATTTGATGGAGCGACCCGTTAGGCAGGATTTGACACAGATAGATTTTTTCATACTGGGATGATGCATTTTGTTGAATTCATGAATTTGTGATTGTAAACGTGTTGAGGCGTTGAAGTGGAGTCAATTGGCAATAATTACGAGAGATAATCGACTTCATATATTTGTAAGTATACTATTTTGGTTATTTGTTAATGATGATGATTGATCGGTTTCGTGATGATTCTGGACATTATGATTGAACTTTTGATTGTGACCGGATTGCAAGTTTCGAGGACGAAATTTATTTTAAGTGGGGCAGAATGTAATATCTTGAATTTCTACTATGATTGTTTAATGTTATTTTATCCGAGTTATATTGTACAGTGTGGATAAAATAATTGAAGGACTGAGACATCTGTATTGGTATAAATGTCATACTTGGTCGATAATTGCATTTGAGGATATTGTGTATGATATGAGAATGTTATTGGGACGAGTATATGTATTCAGTGTGTCGTGTATACGTGTTTGGTATATTGAGATGACGAGCAAGAGCAGTTGTAAATGGCTAGGTATAAAAGCCATAACGTACGTTAAGAATATGAGCTTACGTACATTAAATTACAAACGGTTACGTACGTTAATGTGACTTCATTACGTACATTAAGGCATCAACTGAGATGCAGTCGTCTGATCAGAGGACTTTATCTAAATACAGGCGTAACATACGTTATGCATAGGAGCTAACATACGATAAGGTACAAGCATAACGTATGTTAAGAAGAGCACATAACGTACGTTATGAAGAGAATCAGACAGGGCTTGAGATCGGATCGATAAGTGGGCCCAGTGTTGGCAACTTTCGGCGCAGATGTGGATGGGCGAGTCAACGTAGGGCTTTACGTACATTATGGGTAGAGCATTACGTACGTTAAATGAGTTTCACACTGTAGCAAGTCAACGACCATATTACGTACGTTATGGCATTGGTGTTACGTACGTAATAAATTGAACGAATTGAGACAGTAGCCTCTGGACTGTCATTACGTACGCTATCGAGGTCAGATAACGTACGTAATGGTTGTTTACGTTAGGAAAGTCACGTAGCGTATGTAATGTTTGAATTTTTATACATATGAGACCTCCGTCATTTCATCATTTTGAGAGCTCATCTTCGGTTTTCGTCTCCCAACTTCCCCCAGACCATTTTTTGGCATCTCTAAGTTGATTGTGAGCTTGAGAACACGAAATTGGAGCTTTATTCATAGGGTTGATGATGATTCTTGGAAGGAGTTCAATTGGTCTTCATCGTAGTTCATCAATACAAGGTAATATTCATATCCCTCTGATTGTGGCTCGGTTTTTGGAAGGATGTTTACTTGTTAGGAAGCATGTTGGTTTACTCTTCCATTTAATTTCGGATTTTGATGTTGTTATTGATGATTAATTCGTATGATGATGGTTAAGGTGGTTTTATTGTGATTCTTGATATTATGTAAAGTGTATGTTGGAGAGTTTGATGATATATACCTTGGATTATGGGTTAGATGATTATATATAGGTTCGAACGTATTGGATTATGTGGTTTTGTTGATTATGAATATGGTTTTGGATACAAACATGGATTTGAATGATTAGAACCTATGTTATGTTGATTGTAGCGGAAGACTTTGTACATTCTTGATGAAATATGCTTCACGATATAAGGATGAATCCGGAAAGATTGTGGTTAATCTTAGAACGTGATTATTAATGGTATTGTACTATTTGGATAATTCAGATTATCGATTATGTTGGTAATTCTATTTTACTATGAATTTATGATTACGAACAAGAAGGAATCTTGTTAATTCATATATGAGATTAAATTCGGGATAGAGTATGTTAAGTCATCCTTGTTATCGGGTTGGATTAATTATTAATATGACTATCGGATTTTGGAATCGTATTATGGTTATGGATTCATGATTGATTGAATTGGGTTGTTCGAATTTGTGTTTAATCGGAACATTGTGGAACCGCTGAGTTTGATTGGTTGGTTATATCGGTTGTTGATTATTATCAAATGTGTGTTAATCGATTATTGCAATAGGTTGTGATGTTTGAGCATGGATTACAATCGTTGTGTTGCGGTCGAGGTTGAAGAGTTCGTAGATTGCTTTGGTCGGGGATGAGGAACTCGTAGACGAAGGCAATGAAATTGGTAACGGCTTTGTCGTATCGGTATCGAGGCAAGTTATTACTTGCTAAGTTTATAATATTTAATGAATGGTTTCAGTTTCATTTCGATTATGATGCATATAGCAATGATTATTGTTGTGCACTCTGGAGATTTGGATTGTATGTTGTTTTCCTATTTTTGGGAGTTAAATCATAATGTATATGATTTACATTTGTTATTGGTATACTTGGGTACCGAGGGTACGTTATGATAAAGACGAGGATATGAGTGATCTATGGTCCTTAGTATTTTGAATCATCGAACATTGAGGATAATCGCCAGTGATGATTTGACATCGAGATTGACTCCTAAGGACTCGAGGCAAGTATCTTAATTTAATTTTGGTTTAGGGTTGATGATTTTGATCATGCATATTGTCATTCATGTTGTTGAACATGAGGTCGTCCAAGTTGATTTGTCATAATGTCATTCATGTTATTGAGTTATATGTTGTTCATGTCGATGAACATATTGATTTGCATATGTGTATGCATAATTGTATTGTATATGTTGTATTGATCCGATGTGATCGTGTGATCTATGCTGAGGGTGCTGGATCAGTTGTCCACCTCGTGTTGGTCCGACGGGATCATCTTGGGATCTATGCCGAGGGCGCTGGATCATTGGACGGGTTTTCCACCTCGTGTTGGTCCGACGGGATCATCTTGGGATCTATGCTGAGGGCGCTGGATCATTGGATTACCCTGTGTTGTGTTGATGGAATCATGTGGATTCACACTGTTGGATTTACATTTGTTGTTGTTGTGCATATGTATATTGTTGGTTATCCACCTCGTGTTGATCTAGTAGGATCATCTTGGGATCTATGCTGTGTGCGCTGGATCATCGGATTTCCGTGAGTATACATTGTTGTTATTATTGTGAGCATATTGACGTTGTCATATGAGTATGCATTTGTAGGTCTTGTGTTAGGACCATGTACGTATGTTGTATTGAACTGATCTCGGATTAGACTGACGTGATTCGTTGTGGCATTGCGTATCTTGAGGTATGTTCTGTATCTCCTTCTTGGTTCTTGTCCTTGGATGGACAATCGATTGTTGTGTTGATATTATTGCCAGAGTTGGTACATCACCGTAGTGGTGAGTCATGACGAGGTTTTGAGAACTTGAGTATTGCTTGAAGTACAGTATAGATATTCTGTATGAATTCATTGTTTAATGGAGCTTATGAGATGTGGAATAGGGTAAGGATTATTTTGATGAGGATTATCATCGTGTTGGTATAGTTATGACGATAAGATTCCAACGTTCATATTCTTATTTTGTGATTTCATTGGTATGTAATTATTGATGTGATGTGAGAGTTATCATTGTTGAGTATTATGGCTGACCCCGTCGTCGGCTTTCATTTTTGTTACTGGAGTATCGAACCTGTAGCAGTCGTGAAGAGATGAGCTTCCCGGAGGATACTGGCTATGGCGTGTGTTTCTGAATCGAGTACTTTGACTAGTTGTTATATTTCGCTGTTACAGTATTTTTAGTTGTTTGTCATTTTCGCTGTGTGAGTATTTTTAAAGGCCCTTTTGGTATTTGGCAACTTAAGTTATTTTGGAAAATCATTTTCTAAACTATCTTGTCGATACGTGTAAGCGATGGCTTAACATATACTTTTGAAACTATTTAGTTTTGGCAGTTTGGCCTTGTACTTTCAAATGAGAGTTTTCGACGGTACTGTTAAACGGATTTTATAAAATCTTTGAATATTTGAAGGATATTACCGTCATCGTTACTTAGGCGTATTTTAAATGTTTGTAAGAATTCCTTTCAGCCTTATGGGCTCCGTTCCGGGGCCCATGGCGCTGTAATATTCCTAGATGGCTCTAGAGATGTTACAATAATAGCCCCGTAATGGTTAAGCCAATCGTCTCCGAGAATCAGGTCATCTCCTTGAATTTTCACCACGATCAGATCTGAAGGCCAATCTCTGCCTGCGATAGATATAGGAAAATTTCTAGCTTTAAGATCCCCCACAATTCTTTCCCCACTTGGTAAACCCACAATATAAGGTTCACATTTATGAAGACAAGAAATTTTCAAACGATTTGTACATGACAAAGATATAAATTAATGTTTATCTACGGAATCAAATAAGACATTAACTGGTTGCGAAATAATCTGAACCATACCTGAGGCAACCGCTATATCCTGATCGTCCGTCCTCCTCATTTCGTAAAGGCGCAGAGGGACGGACCCAGTGCTCTATGCTTCCTTTTGATAATAATGTCCCCTGCCTCTTCCTCGGACAAAATTCTGTGCTGGCTGGACACTCTGTTGAGTAGGATTGGCACTTGTCTCTCTATAGACTGATTGTGGAGTATGAACTCCAAAACTTTTAGCAAAATCCTTGCAGTACATCGCACGATGCCCTTCTTGCCCACATTCGTAACACTTTACAAAAGGGAAAGTACAGTCTCGCCAAAGATGCCCCAGTCGACTATAGATGAAGCAGTTTTTCGTTGCATCGGCAAATGATGGTGCTGATCTGGTACTCTTTCTTCCCTTGGATGGATGCGGGGGCCTCTTGTATGAGAAAAAATATGATTGAGCCCTACGGGGCCCACTATTCTTGTTCTCTGAAAAACTACTAGAGACTTTCTGCTTCTTCATCTTGGAAAACTTTTCCATAACTGCTTCTTTCATATCGTATGCCAGAGCATTATCCTGATACTGACGGAGAGTGGTGCATTCAAATACCGACATATACTTCTGTATTTCCTGCTTCATTCTCATATAAAAGTGAATCATCATCTATGCATCGGTCCTGACAAGGTGTCGAACAAATGCTAGTTGTTGATTGAATGTCTTAATTGCCTGAGCCACAGGCACATCCAAAGGCTGCACGGATAAAAGTTCTCGAACTTTGGCTTCCCTCACCGGACGAGGGCAGTACTGAGCTTCCATTATAAGTTTGAACTCTCCCCAATCGGCATCATGATTGATAGGTCAGATAGCTTCCCACCATTCGGATGCCTCTCTAGTTAGAAAATATTGAGCGATAGGGGTTCTTCGATCGTCTGGACAGTTAATTCCTACAAATATTTTCTCCAACTCTCTCAGCCAATGATCGCATGTCGGCGTTTTGGAGAAACCGTCAAACTTTGGTGGATGCATTTTTGCCACCTCCTGGAGCTATCTGTCTCCTCGATTTTCCAAATCTGGGATGCCTTGCTGTCCCACTCCTGGCTGCAGACCTACCGCCATCTGCATTCTGTCCACTATCTTGAGCAAATTGGGTCATCTGGTTGACCACTTGACGAAGTACGTCTGGGACAGCAGGATTGTCATTCGTCTCCAGTCTGCTCCTGATTATTGTTAACAGATTCCTATTACTCTCCATAACTGAGGTTAGCCTGATTTGACAGTGAATCAGGGAAAGAGGGTGAAGCTTCTCTTTCAGCATTCCCACGTCCGCGTCCACGACCGCGACCACGTCCACGACCTCTTCTCAACATACTGTAAGCATACATACTCAATATACAGGAAACAATCTCGTTCTAACGTTCAATTATCCAAAAAAAACATAACATGTAAAGGACAAGATAGAGTTTAGGAAACTTACAACCACCGCTCACACGAAGACGTAGGCAGTACAGTGATGTTATTCGCGGTCGGTTACCTTAAAAGACACATATGAACCTTATTTTAACCCAATGGCCAAGATATCCATAATTTTAGCTCTGATACCATATTCTGTAACACCCCGATATATTCAGGATTATTACAGCGCCGTAAATCCTTTTTATAAGGATTTACAAGCTAATAAATTTAAAACATCAATATCCAGTACCAACAGTAAAATCATTATTACATACCAGAATTCAAAAGTACGAAACGACAACCTCGAATAGTAACATCAATACAATACCACCCAAAGAACACAAATACAACGGTGTACTCGAGTACTTATTAAAACACAACTCCAAATGAAAGGACTTCCCACACCGACAACATCACTCGATACCCTCGTCATCATGCAGCACAACTCATGGCCACCCCCAAAGGGGTTAGCACAATGATGCTAGTACAAGTACGATAATTATACGACAACAGATTATTCGACAACTCATGACGAATAATAACAACACCACAACAACAATAACAACAATAGCAAGCCTCTCCAGCGAGCAAGCAATCAATACAGTACACAACAGTACAATCTCAACCTATCAAGGGTAATCCAACGATCCAGCGCACAACACAGATACCCAAGATGATCCTGTCGGACCAACATTTGGTGGACAACAACTACAACACATGTACTCGACAATCATACACAACATTTAACACAAAAAATAATTAAAGTACTTGCCTTCTAATGACGATAAGTGTTTAAATACTTCAACGAATGTCAATACGCCCTGTATCGATGCTGTTGGGATAACTAATCCATGTATTGATCGTGTTGTTGGAATGTTTTAAAAAATATGCCAAATCCTGCATAGCGCTAATAGCTGTATCGAAAAGCTGATCAAATATCAACCTGTATCGAAGACTTCTCGCAGTCCCAACCATACAGTAAATCTATCATACAGCAAAGAGTCCCGCAAAGCTAAGTATGGAAGTTGTCTCGAAATATCAATACAACAATCCTTCCATACATCCCTCAAACAGACAAGAAGGAATCTTCAGTATTCGCTAGAAATCAAGTACCGTTTGATAAATAAGTATTTAAATACTAAAGGATAAAGTATTTAAATACTGTAAGTCATCAGAAGATCTTCAAATCCCACAATATCCGGATCTCAGTCTATTCAAGTCAAATATCAAGTTGTCACAGAATCTTGATCAACGGATATATTTCAAACGGATATATTTCAGAGGCTATATATATCTCCAGAGTTTGAAGACCATACACTGATACAGATACATACATACACACGACTTACAAACTAACAAGTGCTTACACGAATATTCAGAGCAAAACATATCTCCTAAAGCTTTCTGCTATTCTGATAGAAGAGATATACAATGCTCAAACCGTGAACAACACATCATCAGCTATAAGGTCAGAAAGTCAAGCTGTTGTTCAAATATTGTTCTAACCCTTGAACAAACCCATCAGCCTTGTCTGAACTGAGAAACCTTGCTATTCCCGAACTGTGTATGACGGATGTGCATTGAAGAAGACAAAGCTTCAGAACTGTGTGTGAAGAAGCCAGTCACGTGTTAGCTCAAACCAATGTGTGAACAGTTGAAAGCTAAGATCTTTATATCAATCTGTGGGAACGATATATTGATTAGGTTTAGATATAATTACGTAGTTGTGTACACAGTAATTATAATAAACTTTTTACTCCTGTGTGGATGACCAGTGGACGTAGAGGGGTTTACCTCGAACCACTTTAAATATTGTGTTATTTACCTTCTGCCTTTATTGTTTTATTAATTGTGATTATTTAAGTATACACTACACACATAGTTGTTGTATGCTCTGCAACTTATTGTATTAAAGACTTCCACTACGCACTCAGATTTAAAAACCGCACAGTTTGTTGTTTAAAACACTTTCCAAGTTGTATCCTGTATACTTAGTGGCCAACAAGTGGTATCGGAGCGGTTGATTCTAAAAAGAATCAGTCGTATTTTTAACCAAATCAGATCCAAAATCACTTATTTTCATTCCTACATTCTCATATGGATACATCAATGATCAACAAAGTTCCTATGTTCTCTATTAATGAGTTTGATGATTGGAGAATCAGGATGGAGGCTCATCTTGCAGCAATGCACGAAGAGATGATTTTTGTTATACAGGATGGCCCCATAAAAATTATGAAGGTAAATTCGGCCCCTAGGATTGAAGGCCAAGCTCATGCTGAGATGCTTGAAAAAGAGCGTGAACAATGGACTTCTGATGAATGAAAGCGCGCCAACCTCGACAATGTTTGTCACCCTTGACAAAGGCACATTCTCTAAGGTAAAGAGCTGTAAATCAGCCAAGGATATCTGGGATAAACTCAAGTTGATTTGTGAGGGAACTGAGCTCTCAAAAGAAAACAAGATTTCCAAATTAACTCAGCAATTTGAATCTTTTGAAATGAAACCAACTGAAACACTTGAGGAACTTGACCTCAGATTCAGTGGAATTGTTGGTTGACTTAAAGCTTTGGGCAAAATTTATACTCAAAGGGAGAAAAACCTAAAGATTTTCAGATCTCTCCCTGCTTGATGGGACATTAAGACCACAACTATGCGCGTGTCGTGTAATCTTAGTGAAATATCTACTTTTGATCTCCTTTCTGACCTCAAAGCATTTGAGTACGATATAGACAGGAGAGAGAAAGCTGAAGAATCTCCCGCTAGGACTACAGCCTTAGCCGCTGTATCCAACCGTAGACACAGCATGCCCAACCCATCAAAGCCAAATTACAAGAATGCTGACAGCGACGACGACATCCTGTCGCAAGACGAAATGACGCTCCTCATGCACAAGTTCAAAAAGTTCATCAAGCAGTCTTGAAAGACTCCCTACAGGACCAAGCCTGTTCACAAGGTAAGTACTGAAACTTCCTCTGGTGACGCTAACCTGTGCTATAATTGCAGGAAACTAGGACATTATGCAAACAAATGTCATCATCCTAAAGTTCAAAGGTTGCCGGAATCTGAACAACAATAAAGGGATGAACGAAGACGTGCTTGGAAAAACAAGCTCAAGGCACTGATAGGAGAATCAGAAGCCTCCCCCACACCATCCAAATCCGAAGAATGTATTCAGGTAGTCACTGAAAGTGACTCATCTGACGATGGATTCAAAGATAAGGCATATATGTGCTTTATGGCAAAGGACATTCCGGAAGAAGAAGATAGCGATGATGAGGTAAGCTCAACCTCAATTATTCCAGTAAATGCATCGCATACTTTCGAAAACGTGATGAATGAATTTAAGAATATTCAAAAAAGCCCACCAGACTTTGAAAAATGAAAACCTTCAGCTTCAACTTTCCAACATAGAGCTGAAAGAAGGAAACGACTTGCTGAAGATAAACTATGAAAATATGTCAATTGATTGTGAAAACAGCAAGGTCAAGCATGAAAAACTCGTGGAGAGCAATCATCAACTTGCTCATGAGCTAAGTGAGACTAAGTCTCAAAATATAAGCAAGACAAATGATTTTGTTCTACTTCAAGCAAAATTTAATACTCTCCAAAAGCGAGAAGGCGAACTTGAGACCATTCTGAAACCTTTCGAGAATCATCTAAAAGAATGGAAGAAATTCTAAGCAGTGGGCAACATGCTCATGATAAAAGTGGCTTAGGATACAGCTTATTTTCCAACAAAGGGAAAACTAGCACTGTGTTCGTCAGGAGTGTGGAACACATTCCTGTATCGGAAGAAACTCCAAGTCCTATGAAGGAACCTGCTGCTCTGCGATAAGCAAAGGCTGCCATTCCGCCCCCACAATCCTATTCGAGACAGCGGAATCATAATCCATTCCAACGGGTAAAGTGCACGCAATAGCATGCTCCCCGATCATATCAACAGCGCCAACAACCGTTCAGAAAGAAGGCTGTATCCAAATACCAAAGGCCCGCACGGCAGTACTTTCAGTACATCATGCCTAGGTACTGGATACAGGAGCCTCATTATCCATCAAGAAAGCAGGTGTCCGCACAGCATCGACAACAGCTTTGGGAATCTAACTGGAAACCCAGAAGGCAAGCTGTAAGGCCAAAGCAAATAGCTCCACCGCCGAGATGGCATAAGTACTGGATTAATAATAATAACCCTGATTTTTACATGCATAATGATTATCACAGATACAGTAACTACGTACATGCCCCACGTAGATACCGTAAAACTGTACCAAATGTAACCTACAGTAATCTAATTGTTGTCAGGAAAATTTGGGTACCAAAAGTCACTAACATCCACGGACCCAACAATCAAGGGGGACCTAAATCTACCTAATTTGTTTGCTACAGGACATTTTGGAGAAGGACATATGGTACTTCGACAGCGGATGCTCCCGGCACATGACAGGAGATAGAAGCAAGCTATCAGATTTTGTAGAAGGTCGCGGTCCAAAAGTGCGCTTCGGTGATAAATCTAAAGGAAGAACAAGAGGAAAAGGAAACCTTCTTGTCGGAAAATTCAAAGTCACCGATGTAGCTCATGTTGAAGGCTTACAGTACAATCTACTTAGTATTAGCCAGTTCTGTGACAAACAGTTCTCGGTGAAATTCTATATAGATAACTGTATAGTTATGAACATCCTGACCAAAGAAGTTGTGATCACAGGAAGCAGATCAGGTAATATGTATATTGCTGACTGGATGCCTATGAGCTCCACAATTCCTTGTTTAGTTGCCAAAGGTACTGCAGATCTAAGCTGGTTATGGCACAAGAGGTGGTCACATGTCAACTTCAAGACGATCAACAAGCTCTCAACACAGGGACTGGTCAGAGGATTGCCAAATGTATCATTCCAAAAAGACAGTGTCTGTGGACCATGTAAAAAAGGCAAGCAAATCAAGTCCACCCTGAAAAGCAAATCCTACCTTTCAACCCACAGAATTCTGGAAATGCTACATATGGATCTCTATGGTCCTGTAGACCCGGTAAGTTTGGGAGGTAAGAAATACTGTCTCGTTATTGTTGTTGATTATTCCAGGTATGCTTGGACAATTTTCCTAAGCAAGAAGAAGGAAACAACATCAAAGCTGCCCGAGCTCCTGAGAAAGCTTCAAAATGAAAAAGGATCGAGTATTGTGTCCATTCGTTAGAATTCACTAACCGCTTTATAGAGAAATACTGTTCGGAAAATGGGATACAACACGAATACTCAGCTGCCCGTACACCTCAACAAAATGGTGTTTTTGAGCAAAAGAACAGGACGCTGAAGAAAGCAACAAGGACAATGATTGCCGCAAGCAAGTTGCCACAGCGTTTCTGGGGTGAAGCAACCAATACAGCATGCTACACTCAAAACCGCTGTATCGTCAACAAGCACTACAACAAAACATCATACGAGGTATGGAACAACAAAACTCCATTAGTTTCATATTTTCACATTTTTGGATGCAGGTGCTATGTGTTGAACAATGGGAAGGATCAACTTAGAACCTTCGATGAGAAGTAGGATGAAGGAATATTTGTAGGTTCTCCATCAGCAAAGCTTACTGGATTTTTAATAAAAGGAAGCTGACAATCGAGGAATCAGTTCATGTAGTGTTCGATGAACCTCACCATGACCCTACAGGAGTAGAAACTGTTACTCATAACATCCAACAACTTTCCATTTTAGATCCACCAACACCCATAGAACCTGTCGTTGACCTAGAAATCAACCCCGCAGCTGTAAGAATCGACGTAGATGAAGCCGATGCTGTACAAGATGATGCCGAAACTACTGCAACTCAAGATACAGTACGGGATCCCGAATTAGAACCCGACCGAAGATGGTTGAGAGATCACCCGCAAGAGCTGATCATTGGAAACATTAATGCTGGTGTTTCTACTAGTAGGAGAATACAGAGTACACAAGGAAATGTACTGTGTTCATAAGAAGAACCAGATACTGAGATATCACCATTCCCTGAATGGAAATCTCAATCCGAGCTTCGAAGACTCAATATGTGCACTATTGCTGTATTCTTAGCCCAGTCCGAACCTGTTTCTACCATAGAAGCTCTCAATAATTCTCATTGGATAACATCTATGGAAGAAGAGCTTAACGATTTTGAAAGAAACAATGTATGGTATCTTGTACCCAGACCTACGCATCAATCAGTAATTGGAACCAAATGGGTATTTAGAAACAAGAAGGATCGAAATGGACTCATAATAATGAATAAATCAAGGCTAGTCGCCCAAGGCTATAGAAAGGATGAAGGCATAGACTACGATGAGACATTTGACCCTGTAGCCAGACTAGAAGCTATTAAGATATTTTTGGCCTTTGTCGCCCATAAGAGCTTCATTGTATACCAAATGGACGTCAAAAGTGCATTCCTAAATGGAGACCTTGCCGAAGAAGTTTATGTTGAACAACCACCAGGGTTTGCCAACACAGACGACGTAGACCTAGTATACAGGCTAAGGAAAGCACTGTATGGACTTAAGCAAGCCCCTAGAGCATGGTATGAGACCCTGTCCTAGTATCTAACCAATAATGGATTTGAGAAAGGTGCTGTGGACAAGACCTTGTTCAAACTATAGGAAGGCGATGACCTTCTAATGGTTCAAATTTATGTAGATGACATTATATTTGGTTCAACTAACCTTGCTTTATGTCAAAGGTTCTCTCGTCTCATGCAAAGTAAATTTAAAATGAGTATGATGAGAGAACTTAGTTATTTCCTAGGTTTGCAGGTAAAGCAGTTTCCTACAGGGATATTCATCAACCAGGAAAAATACAGCAAGGAGCTTCTCAACAAATTTGGAATGAATACTTCCAAATCATCGTCAGCCCCCATGAGCACTTCCGTGCAAATTAGTGCTGATGAAGCCAGAAATCCGGTTGACCAATCACTCTACAGAAAGCTTATTGGCTCTCTCCTGTACCTAACGACTAGCAGGCCTGATATCCAGTTTGCTGTAGGAGTGTGTGCGAGATATCACGTAGCACCCAAAGAATCACACTTCAATACAGCTAAACGAAAGCTGAAGTATATTAAAGGAACAGTTGATGTAGGACTATGGTATCCTAAAGAAGGCGAATTCGATTTAGTTGGCTACAGCGACTCGGATCTCAGAGGCTGCAAGCTAGATAGGAAGAGTACAAGTGGAACTTGTCACTTTCTTGGACCTAGACTTGTGTCTTGGTTCAGCAAGAAGCAATTGGCAAACTCAATTTCCACGGCTGAATCAGAGTACTATGCTGCTAGTAGTTGCTGTATGCAGATCCTTTGGATGCAGCAACAGTTGTTAGATTATGGGATTGAAGCCAAGGAAACGCCCATTATGTGCAATAGCACGAGTGCAATTGCAATAACGCACAACCCTGTATTGCACTCGCGCACTAAGCATATTAATATGAAGCATCATTTCATCAGGAATCATGTCGAGAACAAGGATGTTCGACTGGAAAAAGTTCATACAGATATTCAGTTGGCCGACATTTTCACCAAGCCTTTCGACACATCAAGATTCAACATGCTTCGACAAGAATTGGGATTGCTACAGCCCGACTCCCTGTAAGTATTTACTGTTTTTACTCAACAATTGAGGGGGAATGCTGTAAGACCCAAGAATACAGTATCCACCATTAATTATCTGTATACTCAGAGCCTTCAATACAGCACTGTAGGGAACAAAGCGATATGAATCATCCTACAGCTGACGTGTGCAATAATTAAGGGGGAATACAGTATGACCCATGAATACAACATTAATCCAAAAATTGCTGTATGGAATTGAAACCCATATGTACCTTTTAAGGGGAACACTGTATCGTCGCGGATAAAGCACATACTATGGGAAATCGATTCATTATATATTATAGTATTTCATATTAAAAACAATTTTTGTCCACGTGTCCTGTTTCCATGTCAAATGTCTTGTACATTAAATGCCCTACACGACATCTGGACAATCGAATCTTAAAAGCCGCGATGTTTCAAATTGTTTAATATTTAATACCGCCGTTTCAGGCACTAAGGGTAATATGAAATGTCAGAAGTGGGACCCGCTCCTATTTTAGAATTCAACGGATAAGTGTACCAGTTACACTCAGTCCATCATAACCGTTCATTTTAAACACCGGTTCCCATCCCTTAAATCTGACCATTCGTTCTCTGAAAACCCTTCTTCGCCGCCTACTATAAAAGGACTGTAAATGCCATTTGAGACTCTTTATGCCTCTCCATATTTTAAGAGCACTCGAGCATTCAACCTCAGGATTTTTCTGTGTTTACTGCATTTATCTTGAATCTTTTTCACCGTTACTTGAGAAATCATCAATGGCGTCTACCTAGACATCTTCCACCTCTCTCAAGAAGTCACTCAACTTCAGCGACGGACGGATCTTCTCCAGATCTGTTGTGGTGGAACGCATTCACGCTGAAGGTGATGACGTTGATGCCATGGAGGTTGTCGTCACAAGAATCCGTCAGCAAGGCCTCTACCACCTTGGGAGCCACACCGCTGAAAAATATGACACTCATCTGGTTGAGGAATTCTACCTCAACGCCGTAGTTCATTTTCTGTAACTGGCTCAGGGAGGTCATATCGCTGACATCACAGCTGTTATCTGCGGAGTGGAGATCCGCGTTAACCAAGAGCTTCTCCAGAACATCTTTAGGATACCTGCTGATGGCCTGACTATGGAAGAACTTGAGACCTTTGGGTCCCAAGAACTGGTGACTCAGTACTATGGCTTATTCACCGGTTCAACAACGGTGGAAGTGGTTCATACCACTTGACATAAGAAAAATTTTTGTTTACCTTTTGTTTACTTACATTTTTTTTGCTACCATATTATTGAGAATCGAACAGGTGCTTTTGAGATGTGCACCAATCTCAGGTTTAGGATGATGGTCGCGATAATGACCTGCGAGAAGGTCAATTGGTGTCAGATCATCCTTAAGCGTTTGCAGGAAGAGGTGTCTAAGCCTGCTTCACAGAAGAAATCGTTTGGTTTGTTTTTGAACCACATTTTGACAAAGTGCGGACTTCCGCAAACCGCAGAAGCAAAGAAGACCAGTTCATGGATATTCTTAGAAGGCGTGAGGCCTACTGCCTTCAACCAGAGCATCCTGATTGCCAACAGACCTTTTATCCGAAATTTTTCGCTATCTGCCGATCCGAGGGACATTTCTTCTAAGTCCCAAAGTGTTGAATCATCGAAGAAGAGAAAAAGATCTCACAGCAAAACTCCAGTTGCTGTTGAGAAGCCGAAAAGGAAGCTAAGGAGGCTTACAAAAGTTAAAGCTACATAACCCTCCGAGGATGCTCCTCTCATGGCTCAACCCACTGATCAACTCCCCCAGGGCCCAACCCCTATGGAAGAGATGCCCGCTACTGTCGATACAGTAGATCCCGAGCCCTTAGCGGCTACGACGGATTCTAGGACATCTACCAACTAAAAAGACTCTGGCGAGTCGGCTGCCTTTTTGGAGCCAACAGCTACCTCTCCTATACGGGATTCCACACCCGTTCAGGATCCATCTTCCTTCAGGGTACCATCCCCTGTAAGGAATCCCTCTACGATACAGGAATCCACACCTGTAGAGGAACCCATTCCTATAGCGAACCCAGGCGCTGTACGGAGCCCCTCCACGAACATAATTATTTCCAAGACCCTGCTTTCCATGCAAATCGAACAGTCTTTCGAGCGAGTGGAGTAACGAAGAAAAATTTGTTTTGGAAGTGACAGACACTCAAGAAATTGTTGTCCTGATCCAATGGGACAACCTATTCGTTAAGGAGCTTATTGAAAGCCATCTGTTTGAAAAGGCCGAAGCTCGAAGGAAAGGGAAAGCTTCGTCCATGGAATCTCCCGATAGGCCAAAGTCCGATCCTGATTCCGACGACGATGATGACACACTCCAAGCTGGTCTGCGGATGAGTCGTGAGGAAGCCCAAGCAAAGAGAGATGAAGGGAAATCTGCCCATCAGTCGCCCCCTTCGCCACAGCAAGACATTGTTCCCAACAATGAGAATTCAGTCCTTCAAGTCGCAGAGGAACAACATGTTTTGCAACAGGCACCCGAGCCTGTAGTCGCCCCCGCCGAAGAAAGATCTAGTGCCATCCAGCAAGAGGAATCAGTCCCTCTGCCGGAGCAGGCGGATGCTGAGAGACAGCAGGAGGAATTGGTCCCTCTTGTATCCATGTCTTCAGAAACCACTTCGACATAGGAGGATGCAGCATCCCTTATCTCCGAACCCGAATCTAATACTCCCGCCCCATCAACTGCCTTAGAATCCGACAATGGTGTTCTACCTGAGGATGTCCAACTCATTTCACGCCCAAATGTGAATTTGAGAAGGTTAAATGGAGTCGAGGACTTTGCCCAGCCAGACTCTCCCAGCAATGCAACAAGAAAAGAGTGATTACGCGCTCTTGGCCTCCAAATTGTCTTTATTCAGGACGCAGTCAATGCTCTACACTCTGTAGAAAAAGCTCTTGATTGGCTTCACACATCTGCCGTTGAAGAAATGACCGGACTGAAGCATGAAGTCTCCCGGGTGGTAGAAGCCTTCACTGTCTTGCCACACGTCTTCAAGCAGGCTTTGAGCCAACTGCAAGAAAAACAGGAGCCGATCCTGAGAGAAGAGCAATCAAAGTTACGAGTGTCTGAGGCCAAGACAGCATCTGCTCTGATCGAATCCGGTTCCCAACTGCGCGCCCATGAAAAAATCATTAAAGATATGTCGCAGGTGCTCTCCTCCCTTGTTGAGAGAATGTCTAATATTGAGATGAAACAGGATGCCGCTTTGCATATCCTGGAACGTTTTGATGAAAATGTGTCATACCTTGATGACGCCAAAAAGGGGGAAGAAGCAAGGGAAGCCGCTAGGAGAACGAGGTTGGAGCAAGAGAAAGAAATGTTAGCTCCGTTTTAAGACTCCATCATTGCAGACATAGCCCGTATCTCAACGCCGAACGTTAGTATACAGGGAGACCGACCAGAATTCCAGGATCCCAAGTATCCTTGGAAAAGCCTAGTTTGAAAGTCGTAATCTATGAACCTCCTGGCAGACCGACAGCCTACAGCTGCAGAGATCAAGAACTGGAGGAGAAATGAACTGTTAAGATACTTTGCTGTACTTATCAGTGATTCCCCACTATTCAATAGATGCAGAATGGTGCAGGAAGCCGCAAAGGAATTCAAGACGAAGCTGTAAGATGGAACGCTCCCGCTACAGCTGCAGATGAAATCAAAGCACAAGATTGGTGACTTGGTTACCCACCTAGAGGATTGGATCCTTGTATTCGATAAATCATATGAAGGTCGAGCCATTTATCAGAATCGAGACAGGTAAGCACATCAAAACTGGTGGAAAAACACCAAGAATGACCCAAAAAGGCCATGGAGGCATTCAGACTACAGGAGTTAAATTTCCATGTATTATAATTTTGTAATCTTATTATCAGAACAGCAAAATTTTGTACTCTTCATTTCAATATCAATAAAATTTTTGCCAGTCTTGAAAGATTACAACTCGTAATCTACTATGTTCTTATATGTTTACAGTCACTTTATTTATTCTTACTGTATTTATATTATGAAACTTATCTCAATACATAAACTGTAAGAACTTGTCTGTGAACAGTTCATAGTTTAAGTTGTATGCATCTAGAATACAATGTAAGATTATGCTTGTGCGCCAATCATAAGTTTTCAAATGTAACTTTCTTTTGATAATAGCTGAACTTGCCTGCGAGCAGTTCTTAGTCTTAAGCCAAATGCTGAAGACCAGATCATTCGAAAGAAGACCAAGAAGTCTGCCCTACTTCAAACCGCTAAGTGTCAAAGTTTTGGCATCATCAAGGATGTTCGGATAACATCATAAGGTTTTAAAAGGAAGACTCGGAAGGACTTGGCAAATTATCAAAAAGGGGGAAATTGTTGGGATAACAAAAACCCTGTATCGATGCTGTTGGGATAAACAATCCCTGTATCGATCGTGTTGTCGGAATGTTTTGACAATATGCCAAATCCAACATACCGCTAATAGCTGTATCGAAAAGCTGATCAAGTATCAACCTGTATCGAAGACTTCTCGCAGTCCCAACCATACAGTAAATCTATCATACAGCAAAGAGTCCCGTAAAGCTAAGTATGGAAGCTGTCTCGAAATATCAATACAACAATCCTTTCATACAGCCCTCAAACAGGACAAGAAGGAATCTTCAGTATTCGCTAGAAGTCAAGTCCCGTTTGATAAATAAGTATTTAAATACTAAAGGATAAAGTATTTAAATACTGTAAGTCATCAGAACATCTTCAAATCCCGCAATATCCGGATCTCAATCTATTCAAGTCAAATATCAAGTTGTCACAGAATCTTGCTCAACGGATATATTTCAAACGGATATATTTTAGAGGTTATATATATCTCCAAAGTTTGAAGATCATACACTGATACAGAT
The DNA here is from genome assembly GCA_033398695.1 of Orobanche coerulescens. Taxonomy (NCBI): domain Eukaryota; kingdom Viridiplantae; phylum Streptophyta; class Magnoliopsida; order Lamiales; family Orobanchaceae; genus Orobanche; species Orobanche coerulescens. Next base: position 133,196,903 of record CM065816.1, on the reverse strand, counting down.
ACATACATACACACGACTTACAAACCAACAAGTGCTTACATGAATATTCAGAGCAAAACATATCTCCCAAAGCTTTCTGCTATTCTGATAGAAGAGATATACAGTGCTCAAACCGTGAACAACACATCATCAGCTATAAGCTCAGAAAGTCAAGCTGTTGTTCAAATATTGTTCTAACCCTTGAACAAACCCATCAGCCCTGTGTGGACTGAGAAACCTTTGCTATTCCCGAATTGTGTGTGACGTACGTGCATTGAAGAAGACGAAGCTTCAGAACTGTGTGTGAAGAAGCCAGTCACGTGTTAGCTCAAACCAATATGTGTGAACGGTTGAAAGCTAAGATCTTTATATCAATCTGTGTGAACGATATATTGATTAGGTTTGGTTATAATTACATTGTTGTGTACGCAGTAATTATAATAAACTTTTTACTCCTGTGTGGAGGACCAGTAGACGTAGAGGGGTTTACCTCGAACCACTTTAAATATTGTGTTATTTACCTTCTGCCTTTATTGTTTTATTAATTGTGATTATTTAAGTATACACTGCACACATAGTTGCTGTATTCTCAGCAACTTAATGTATTAAAGACTTCCGCTACGCACTCAGATTTAAAAACCGCACAGCTTGTTGTTTCAAACATTTTCCAAGCTGTATCCTGTATACTTAGTGGCCAACAGCTTGCAAGATTCGGTTTGTGGAAAAACTCATCATCAACATTTAATCAAAGTACTACAAGGGTATATTTTCGATTACTTTACCCTTGTCTTTTTATATTCGTATATAAGATCCATGACCGGTCCGTTTTAGGGGTTCGGTTTATTATCATTTTTATTTCCGCTGCTCCTTCATTTTAAGGCATCAAACTCCAATAGTGGTAGCGAGGTCTTGCGATATTTGGCATTTGGAATACTTGATTAATTATTTTATGATTTAGAATCACAATCGTTTAATTAGTTGATGTTTAATTGTTCGTCGAAAATTTAATTTTTCATGATTTATGTTACTATATAAATCCACATTTTATTTATCAAAACTGACTTATATATGTAATATTAAAATTAGAAAAATATAATTTTTGAAATAGGGACAAAAAACAAGATAGAACAGTCGCCGGACCGGCAGCCGGATAGCTGTCGGAAAGCTACCGGGAAACGCCCGGCAGAATGCTCCCTGCACTGGGCAGGCAGCGGACGAGAGGGCTGCTCCTCTCGGCCATGCCCCGGCAGGGGCTACCGGGCCGCGGGTCGGGCTCGGGGATATTTTTGTTACGATTCTGTTTTATTTTATGTTTCATTATTTTAATTTCCGGCAATTTAAATTGAATTTAATTTGACTAAATAAAATACTTGGTATTTTTATTTTGAGGAAATTAATTGTTGTGAAATATTTAAAATCATCCGGATCATACGAACGAATTAATATTGCTGTGTTTGTGAATTAATTCTATTAAATAGTTAATTTTATATATTGGTTGGATCAATATATTGAATTACTTATTTCCGTTTGTTTAGTATTTATTGGATAAATCCTTGTAAATGTGTAGTTCATGGACCTAGTTTTGAATCGTTTGTTTTATTCGATTGGGTTGTAAAGGTCGTTTTGAGCCTATTTATTTTACTAGAAAAATTTGTATTATAGGATGCAATTTTTCAATGTAAAATTTATATGTAATGATGAAGACCGAAAAAAGATCCGTTCGAGAAGATGAAGATTCAATACTCAAGACATGTGATTAGATTACGATGTTTTTGTTCTAGGAACAGTCCATGAACTATATTTGGTAGCAACTAGGTTGTGAATGTTTATTCATATGGTATGAATGCCCACAAACGCGCTTAAACAAATTAATGTGCAAAGTGTAATATTAATAGCGAAAATTCCCCCACGACAAAATATTAAGATTAAAAGGTTTCAAGTTTTTCCTTCCCTCCATCGAGCTCTCGAAAAATTAAAATCCAAGCCGGATGTGCCATCATATGCTTCCGAGTTATCGGGCAGTCGTTCGGGGAGGCTCGATAAATTCCGGGAGTGCATTGGATGCCTTCGGTTGGAGCAAATTTTATCCCTAGAAACCTGTTCGGTTGCCGGATAAGATTCAATTGTGAAACTGATCAGCATCGATGGTATAAATTTAACTTGTTCATGAACTATAGAAACCGTAGATGGACACCACTTTGCAAACACAAATAGACTAGAAACCTGTCCGGTTGCCCTCTACTAAAATTTATAAAGAACTCGATCACCACTATAAAGTAAAACGAACAAATACTTTCGAATTTCACAAGGGAGTGTGTCAATCCGATAAAAATAGTGGGAGCTGGGTTAAATGAATAGAAAAGTCCTTAATTCTAAACTCATATCATAATCAAATGAGTCAGTAATAAATCTGTTATACTTAATGCAGATAAACAAAATATCAACTCTCAATAAGATAATGAACCCACTCACAATTCTACTCGAATAGAACATATTAACTGGACCAAAATTTATGGATTGGCTCCGCAATCTGATGATTGTCCTCAGTATGGTGGCGTTGGGATACGTCTTGGAGGTGGATATTCCGGCGGCTTCGGTGCGGACCAGAGCCAACCATGAAGATGTTTAAAACCACGAAAAATGGGTTAAGGATGACATTAGAGTCGATGGCTATATGATGGGCTCTCTGTCTAATGAGCTTCAGAGAGCTCATGAGAAAATGGCTTCTGCTAGGCAGATCTTATCTCACTTAACTGAGCTTTATGAAGGAAGGTGAGAAAGTCGGGGACCACGTCCTCAAAATGATCTCTATGATTGAGAGATTGGAGGCTCTTGAGTTTAGGATGCATGTTTCTCTCCAAACTGACCTCATCCTGCAATCTCTTCCTGATTCCTTCTCTCAGTTTGTTATGAACTTCAACTACAATGAGATTGCTTGCAATTTAGCAGGGTTGATGAACAAACTTGTAACCGCTCATTCTGAGATGAAGACTCCTGATGAGTCGATTTTTGATCGTCTCATTCCGTTCTATCGAGTCGCGCTTTCATTTGTTTTTAAGTGTTTTTGCTCTTTTTACGCATGGTATGTTGTGTTTTTGTTTTCTAGGTATCCGGACGAAGATTGTGGTGAAATATGCGCTTTTATGGCCAATATTTGAGTTTATGACGATCAAGAGCAAAGAACGGGGCCTAAAACGATAAAGATTGAAGCCATGGCAGTCGTATTTTCTAATTTCCAAATTCATTACTTTGAATTAGGATGTGTTCTATATATGTACGGATTCATCGTGAAATCAGCTTCGCAACGATATATTATACGATAAATTTCGATTGTATTGAGGGAGATATGGCTTCTAGACAACGACTTCACAATCCAGACCGCACACGGGCCGTGTCACAGGACACAGTCGGGTCTGCTGTCCAGAGAGTTTTGCATTTTCTTGGACAATTGGACACGGGCTGTGTCCTAGGACACGGTCGGGTCACTTTTCGGTGCAAAGTCCATTTTTTTGACATTTTACACGGTTTGAATGGAATTTCTTGGCATTTTGGCTTGATAAAAGGCCTTAGACAAGACTTTTGAAGATATTCTGATCTTGTATAAGATATTGTATGGGAAAAACACATGATTTAGGGAGAGAAACACCAAAATCGGGAAAAAAGAGAGATTTTTCATCTTCTTTGTATGCTCATCTTGAAGAAAAATACATTTGTGAGTGAATATAATTCCTTGTATCATTTTGTTGTGAGTTCTTGAAGGAAGATCATCAAACCTTCATCGGGAATTCGATTTTGGCTTTTACAAGGGAAGTTTCTACCATGTTTTGTTTTACAATTTCCATTATTATTTTTGGAATAATCATGTGTATCTAATATTTTCATATGGGTTTTTAGATTGAGCCACACACATGTTATCGATTATTAGTTTCAATTATTTTTCCGGGTAGAGTTTGGGATTGTTCCTCTTTGTTTGTTCTTCGCATTAGAACTTTTAATTTAGATCATCAAACCTATTTCATAGTTGTTGTTATTGTAAAATCGAGGGTTTTTGTCGGTATTCGCCATCAAACGACCCGATAGAAGCGATTGTCAATGTTCTAAACCTTTTTCCACGATCTTTTAGCGAATTACCCCATCAAAGGTATTAGCTAGTTGATTGTTAGTATAGATTCGTCCTCATCAAAGGAGTTTCCCTTATTTTCGAAAAAAACAATCGTGATTTTTAGAATTACCGCCATCAAACGGATTTCTTTTAATCGTGAGCAATCAATAATTCCAAACCTTAATTCTTTGTGTATCGGAACTAATAATTGATTACGTGTGTGTCGGTGATTGTAAACTTCCATATCATTCTCATAATTGTAATCTCTCAATTATCCAACCTTTAATTCGGTGTTAAAGTTTCATTTATAATAATTTTCTGCGTTTTGTGATTGTGATCCTATCAAATCTTTGGTGTATTTTAATTTATTTTACCTTTGTTGATTCGACTATTTACCGAACATTATTGAATTTCAAACCGTTTCCAACTCCGTGTGAGATCGACCTCGGAGTTACTTGTCGCTACCTACCAAAGCGATTCATACACTTGCGAGTATTAATTTGTTCATCAAGTTTTTGGCGCCGTTGCTGGGGAGTTGGCGTTTAATTTTTGATCTCGTTTTAATAATAGTTGAATTGTTTCTCTTTATCAATTTTCCGTTTTCATTATTTTCGATAAAATCTAAAACATTCGCTCTAATTTCTTTTGTTTATGCTTGGTAGGAGATCGTTGGGTAACCCGATTCTTCCACCCATAGACAAAATTCAAAGGATTAGAGCACCAAAAGCAATAGCCACATCATCAATGGCGAACGACGAGGAGAATCCGAATCTTGAAGAGCGACTTTTTCTCCAAGAAGAAAACCCTCGTCAACCGAGGGTTGAGAATGTTGCACAAAATTTAGATGAAGAAAATATTCGTCAACCGAGGTTTCCGAGATATGAGAATGTTGGGCGCAATCAAGGATACCCGAAGTTCAACAAGGGAGATACTTCTATCCGAGACAACCACCCGTTGGAGTGCAATATGGAGCAGACTATTATTTCGGGCCTCAATATGGGATGGAAGCAAACTACAATATACCGCAACAACCTCCGGTTGAGCATCTAATGCGGGACTATGCAAAGCCCGTGGTTAACACCGCCATCTCGTGCATCCAATTAGCACCGGCAGCAAGGAACTACCACATCAATGGATTTCACATCGAGAAATTGCCCTCATTTCACGGATTAGCACATGAGGACCCGTTGTCGTTCATCCGGGACTTCTATGTAGCGATTAACAACTTCCCATTAAATGGATTGAGCGAGGATCAACTAAGAATGAAGTGCTTCCTTTATACACTCAAGGATGGGACGAAACAATGGTTGATGACTTTGGCACCGGGCTCACTAAGAACGTGGGATGAAGTTACGACAAATTCATTACCAAGTACTTCTCTCATTCGAAGACTACACAATTGAGTAGGGCTGTAAACGAACAAAGCTGTTCGCGAACAAAGCTCGACTCGGCTCATTAAGGGCTCGGTTCGGCTCGGTTTGTTAAGAACTCGAGTTCGAGCTCGAACACAAAAATATGTGCATTAAGAAAACGAGCTCAAGCCGAGCTTGGGCATGTGCGGCTCGAGCTCGGCTCGAGATCGGCTCGAGCTCGGATCGGCTCGTTAAGCTCGATTAATAAATATATTTTTAAATTTATTTTAATAATATTTATATATTGTATTATAGATTAATAATTTTTTAAATAATTTTCATATATTTAAATATTAATTTTTATATATATTTTAAAAAATATATAAGTTTTAATGATTATTTTAAAATATTTGTTTTAAATAATTCAAATATATTATTTAAATAATTTAAAAATATATAATTATTCGCGAACAGCTCGAGCTCGGCTCGAGTTGTTCGCGAACAGCTCGAGTTTGACTCGTTTTATTAACGAGCTCGAGCTCGAACACGTTTTTTGTGCGATAACAAAGCTCGGCTCGGCTCGGCTCGTCAGGGAAAAAATTGAGCTCGACTCGTTTAGGTCAAAACTCGGCTCGGCTCGGTTCGCTTACAGCCCTACAATTGAGAACTCAAATCTCAACATTTGGACAACAAGACGGAGAGGCATTTCACGAAGCATGGGACCGATTCAAGATGCTCCTCATTCAATGCCCACACCATCATTATCCGCTTCAACTACTTAATCAATTCTTTTACGATGGATTGACTCAATATTGCCAAAGTGCGGTGGATAACACAGCCGGTGGTTCGTTTTAGGGGTTAACAGAGAGACAAGCTTATGATGTATTTGAAGTATTGGGAGCTAATTCTCAACAAAAAAGTGTGCATGTTCGTAGGGGAGTTGTGAGCCAAGTAAGCGAGAAGGATGAGATGCACTCTAAAATCGATGAGTTAACGAAGGAATTAAGACAACTCAAGACCCAAAATAAATCTTCGAGCTCACGAGTTTGCGAAATTCGTTGGGGACCCGGACATGATGCTAATTCTTTCCCACATACTTTTCCAGAAGAACAAACCGAACAAGTGAATTGGGCTATGGGACAAAGCACGGGAAGGCCCGAGTGGGAGGAGAAAAGAAATAATTATGGCGGAAATGTAAGAAATGCACCTCTCCCGAACACTTATCATCCTGGGCTAAGAAACCATCCGAATTTCTCATGGAGAAACAACAACCTGATTCCGTACGACACAAGTGCCCAAGCTCAATACAACGGAGGAAACCGAGCCCAACAAGCAACACAAAGTGAACAACCTCCACAACAAAGGAACTCTCTTGAGGAGAGTATTGCAGCATTCATTAAGGAGAGCAGGCAAAACCGAGCGGAGAACAATAAAAGGTTCGAATCTTTAGAAGCTTCGGTGAAGAAAATAGAGATTCAAATTGGGCAAATCGCTACCGTTGCACGCATACAAGAACTACCAAGCCAGCCCGAGCAAGCTCAAGATATCACTACTCTTCAGAGCGGTAAAGTGATAAATGAGGAGGATCTAGAAAGCTTTGACATGGAAGTACTTTTCGAGGAGAAAGAAGTTCCCACCGAGAAATTAGGAGCGAGTATTAATTTAACGCAAAAACCAATATATTTGCAACTAGGTTTTGGAGAGGTGATAGCCCCGGTGGATTTCGTGATACCAAACCTTGAAGAAATATCACCAACAAAATCACGTCACTTATTCTTCAAGAAAAACATTTTATTGTGACAATCATAATGAAAATTGAAATGGTGACAAAAGCTCTCACAATAGAAGTCCATGGAACCACTATCCATATCCTGACAAAGGAAAACGAGCGAAAATGATGATCTATGTGGATGGACCTGGCACATTTCCATTTAATCCGGGATAAGAATCTGAAGAAGTCGAGCTAAAGACTATAAAAAAGCGTTGCTTGCGAGGCAACCCAAGGGAGTTTTTTAATTTTTATCGCTTTTATTATTATTATTATTGCATTAATTTTGTTTTTGTCTGTGGCGTGTGTAGGTAATCTAATAAGGAGAGTATTTATGGGAGGAAGAAGCTTAACCTATTGAAAGTTGAGACCCGAGCACAAAAGCATGGTGGCCCGCGATCAAAAACTACACTTCTTAATCTGGTAGTTTTGTTTCTTTCTTTTTAATTTGTGTTTTATCATCTCTCCCAACTTATTTATTTTTGCTTGGGGACAAGCAAAAGTTTAGGTTTGGGGGAGATGTGCAACTTCTTCGATTTTTATTTGTTTTTTTAGTTTGCGTGATGTTTGTTTCCTTTTTTTATTTTTTTTCTTGCGTGATGTCGTAGTCGGATTGTAATAACCTTGTTAACTGTTGGGTATATGGATGATTAGTCGCGTTTGTACTTGACTCGTGGAGTTTTATAAATCTAATTGATTGTTTGACCTTGCGTGTAAATGTCTAGTCTTGGTTACTTGTTTTGATGTGTAAGGAATGAGTGTGGTAGTCCAAAAGTCATGAGTTCTTGTGCCTAATTGAACCGTTCACCTTTAGCGGTAAAATTCTTTCATATGTGATTTCTCTTCTTATGGTTTGTATTCTTTAGAACTTGCATGATTCTGTCGGATGATGTGTTGATATTTACATACACGAGAAATGATTAGGGCTGCCATTTTTTGTCTTGAACCTACTTATCTAAAAATACCCACCATTTCATATCAATATCCTTTGCTACCTCCGTTGAGCCTTTAGCTATATTTTTGTTCGAAAAACCCGCATCTTATATCTCCATATCCAAAAGCCATAACTTACCCAAGTATTGGTCCACGTAAGAGCATGAGAGGGTATATTTGAAAAATGAAGGTGTGCAAAGTTTTTGGTGTATAGAGGCAAAAATCTTTTCTCCCGTTCCCCTGAAAATAATAAACCCCACAAAAAACAAAAAACAAAAAGTGATCCAAATAATAATAGTGGGATAGAAAAGATAGGGTAGGAGAGGAGTGAGCCTAAGAAAAACAAAAGGGAAGTCGTTGGGTTGTGAGAAATAGGCCTATATCATAAGAATTGCACTTAACAAGGCCTAGAAAAAAAGAAGATATATATACGGGAGAATTGAAGTAGAATGATCGATCTTGCTTTGAGTATTTATTTCATATATGTGAGGATCGTATATGCTCTACTTGGACTGAACTTGTAACTACTAGCCAAATTTTCCCAACTTGAGCCACAGCCCCATTACAACCCAAAGTAAGACCCTATGACTCGTGTTTTGTGAATATTGATGCGTTTGATGAAGAGAAGAAGTGCAAGCATATAGTAGAACTTTCCATTCGAATCGAGTTGAGCGTATTGACCTATCGAAACACTTGAGAGATGAGTGAATCGATATAATTTAGTGAGGGACTACTAAGACTTGTTTTCTTGCATGTTCGATCAAGTGCCATTTTTTTCCACTCATTTGTGAGTTTAGGCTTCCATGACGAATTACGAGACATTACGATACTTTTACATTCTCGGTTGATTGTATGTATACCCGATGATTAACTTGATTATTCAATCCTCCTCGTTTCTTTGTCATGTGTTTTATTTCTTTTTGCTTGAGGGCAAGCAAAGTTTAGGTTTGGGGGGATTTGATGAGTCGATTTTTGATCGTCTCATTCCGTTCTATCGAGTCGCGCTTTCGTTTGTTGTTTTTGCACTTTTTACACGTGGTATGTTGTGTTTTTATTTTGTAGGTATCCGGACGAAGATTGTGGTGAAATATGCGATTTTATGGCCAACATTGGTTCTTATGACGATCAAGAGCAAAGAGATATTATACGATAAATTCGGAGGTGTATTGAGGGAGATATGGATTCTAGACCACGGTTTCACAGTCCAGACCACACATGGCCGTGTCACAGGACATGGTCGGGTCTGTTGTCCAGAGAGTTTTGCATTTTCTGGGACACTTGGACACGGGCCGTGTCCCAGGACACGATCGGGTCACTTTTCGGTGCAAAGTCCATTTTTTTGACATTTTACACGGTTTAAATGTAATTTCTTGCATTTTGACTTCATAAAAGGCCTTGGATCAGACTTTTGAAGATATTCTGATATTATATAAGATATTGTGTGGGAAAAACACATAATTTAGGGAGAGAAACACCAAAATAGGGAAAAAAGAGAGATTTTTCATCATCTTCTTTGTATGCTCATCTTGAAGAAAAATACATTTGTGAGTGAATATAATTCCTTGTATCATTTTGTTGTGAGTTCTTGAAGGAAGATCATCAAACCTTCATCGGGAATTCAATTTCGACTTTTACAAGGGAAATTTCTAGCATGTTTTGTTTTACAATTTCCATTATTATTGTTGGAATAATCATGTGTAGCTAATCTTTTCATATGGGTTTTTAGATTGAGCCACACACATGTTATCGATTATTAGTTTCAATTATGTTTCCGGTTAGAGTTTGGGATTGTTCCTCTTTGTTTGTTCTTCGCATAAGAACTTTTGATTTAGATCATCAAACCTATTTCATAGTTGTTATTATTGTAAAATCGAGGGTTTTTGTTGGTATTCGCCATCAAACGACCCGATAGAAGTGATTGTCAATGTTTTAAACCTTTTTCCACGATCTTTTAGCGAATTACCCCATCAAAGGTATTAGCTAGTTGATTGTTAGTATAGATTCATCCTCATCAAAGGAGTTTCCCTTATTTTCGAAAAGAACAATCGTGATTTTTGGAATTACCGCCATCAAACGGATTTCTTTTAATCGTGAGCAATCAGTAATTCCAAACCTTATTTCTTTGAGTATTGGAACTAATAATTGATTACGTGTGTGTCGGTGATTCTAAACTCCCATATCATTCTCATAATTGTAATCTCTCAATTATCCAACCTTAATTCGGTGTTAACGTTTCGTTTATAATAATTTTCTGCGTTTTGTGAATGTGATCCTATCAAATCTTTGGTGTTTTTTAATTTATTTTACCTTTTTTGATTCGACTATTTACCGAACATTATTGAATTTCAAACCATTTTCCACTCCTTGTGAGATCTACCTCGGAGTTACTTGTCGCTACCTACAAAAGCGATTTGTACACTTGCGAGTATTTAATTTGTTCATCAACTCCACGGGTGAAGGAGTCTACCCTTGCAATTTTTTTTTATGGATCTCGGAGGTCCAAGAACAAGAAGCAGATGGGTTCACAAAGTAAGGCTTTTAAGGGTAAGGGCAAGTCCCCGATGGATCATAAGAGCAAGAAGATGAAGACGGACGCATGTCTCAGATGCGGTGAGCTGGGCCACTTGGCAAGAGACTGTCCGATCCTTCATGGCACTTTAGGTACGAAACTTTTAGTTTTGGAAACAAATTATTCTGCTACTAATTCTATTTCAGTGGATTCGGTTGCTAGTTCTCACATTTGTACCATGAATCAGGATCTGGAACAAAGTAGGAAGCTTGGAGCTGTGGAAGTGATGATTACTGTCGGAAACGGGCATAGTGTCGCAACAACTGATATAGGATCACTTCTTTTGGATTTAGAATCCGGTTTTATTTTAATGTTAGATGATGTACTTGTTTTGCCCAAGGGGCATAAAAATATAGTATCTATTCCGATCATGGATCGGAAAGGCTTTTCATTTTTCACTAGGGATAATACTTTCAAAATTTATTTTGGAAATAAATTAGTAGGCACTGCTATATTGTTAAATGGACCGTATAATCTAAACCTAAGTAACAAAGTCATTGTGAACACTATGACTAGGAAGTGTGGTGTAATATCCGTACCTTTCCATTTTTAACAGTTTCCATTTTTGGTGTATGTTTATTTTTATCGACTCGCTTGTAACTGTTTCGACGTTTTGAATCTACTTTGTTCTTGGAGTTTTTTCCATTTGGACGAGTTTCAGAGATGTTTTTTTACGTAATTCCATTTTATGTTATGTCTTGCCGTATGTATGTTCGATTCTAATAAAACTCGTTCGTTTTCATTGTTTCTTTGTTTACATGAGTTTGTATGGTTGAGTTGCTCATGTTGTGAGTTTCAGTTTGTGAATCCGATGTTGTATCATGATTTTCGGACATTTGGGCTATTTCATAATTTCCTATAAGTTTGGGGAACTTTATCTTCTTTGTCGTATTTCGGATTCCCCAGTAGTCGGAATTGTATTTTCTTTCAGTGCTTAGCTTCGTCGCCTTGAATAATTCGTGTTTATGTTTTTGGATTCTGGCCTTGCTTTGCGTTTCGATTTTCGTACCTTCTACAGTAGTGAGCTAAGCTGAGCAGTGCTGAACTGCTGCATGAGTAGCGCACGCTATTCATTATTTCGTGCGTGCGCTATAAATGTGCAGTTAGCGCACGCTAAATTGTAGTTATAGCGTGCGTTAACAATTTCAGCATTCTGAGCAGTAGGATTCTGGACTCAGAATCCTGAACTCTGACCAACAGGTAGCGTGCTCTAGGCTTTAGTAGTGTACGCTATCTAGTCGCATTTAGCGCGCGCTAAACTTGTATAGCACATGCTAGGTACACCGGGCAGTAGCTACTGGACTGTTTGCGACCCCCGTTAGCGCGCGCTATCTTTGATGGTTAGCGTGCGCTAATTATGTCTGTTATATATAGGACAGCAGCCCCCTTTTTCGTCATTTTCCTCCTCTTCTCATCCTTTGGGCAATTCCGGCGATTTTTGGGCGATTTGTGGAGAGTAATCCATGGAGTTTCATTGCAGACCGATTATTGTGTTCCAAGCTTAGTACATCATCGTCTTAATCCATCTTTTCCACTTCAGTTCAAGGTATTTTTGACTTAGAGCCCTACTTTGTCAATTTTGGTGTTTTTTTCGGGTTTCGTTCGTTTAAACTCGAATTGTTCAGTTATGTTGTATTATTCCTTAACGATTATTGGTATTGAGTGATTCCCAATCCGATTATGTCATGTTTATTTCGTGGATTGTCGATTTGTGGAGGTTTAGTGAAAACCCTCGCCCGTATTGATCGTGCGTATGTTGTTATAGTTCGTAATCGGGGTTGTGGGCATATTCCATTCGATTATTGTTATCATATAGGACTGAGTTGTGTTAACCCTTCGTTTAGGAATAGTCGTGTTCCCTCCGGGTCATCATAATCGTTATTCGTTCCCGTTTCGTCGATGATGTCTCCAAGGCAAGTACTTTACATTTGTTTGCCTATTCTAGTATTTGAATTATGGCTTTCCGTGTATGTTGTGGATGCATATATGTATGTTCACCCAGGGATGGTCTGACGGGGCCTCTGGAGATACGTATTATCGTGTGTGTGCATATCGCGAAGTAGGGTTAACCACCTAGGGATGGTCCGACGGGGCCTCCACGGGGCATGGTGGCCGTGAGTCTCGTACCAATGGTTAACTTTGAAATGTTTTGTTGGAGAAATGTGTTTTGTGATTGAGCACCGTAATATTCCGAATGTTTTCTAAAATGATTTTTGCGCATATTTCATCTGATTAGAATGGTACTTCAAATGGATTGTACTTGCACTAGCAGTTGTCGCTAACCCCTTAAATGGGGAAAATACTTTTGTATTTCAGGTACAGGTCATGGGGATGAATGAGCACGCGGGCCGTATGAGGATGATGGGCAAGATTGAATCTGTTCAGTGGCCGTCCGTTTGGTGTCTTGGTTTTTAATTTTATTTATTATGCTATTTGCTTAAGTACTCGTGTACTTCCTTCTTTGAATTTATTATTGTCATGTACCCATTTTGGGGTGGATTTGATGTTGAATGGTATCGTTATATTCAGTCTTTCATCTTGTATTATGGATTCCTGTGTATGTTGTCGATGTTTGTTTTTTGATCGAATTTCGGTTTGGTACGTTAGCCTAGTGGATTCCAAAGGGTGGGGTCTACGGTGCTGTAATATGGCCTGTTGGAGCTGCCTACCACGATTATGAGATATAGCAGATGGACGTAAAGAAGGCTTTCCTTAATGGATTCTTCGAGGAGGAGATCTATATGGATCAGCCTAAAGCTTTGTGTCTGAGGTCGATATCCATAAGGTGTGCAAGCTTCAGCGTTCTATTTATAGACAGGGCATAGTTGGAACCTTCGTTTTGGCGAGGCTGTCAAAGAGTGTGACTTGCAAAATAAATAGTAACCTTGTGTATACAAGAGGGTTAGTGGGAGCAAGATCGCATTCTTAATACTATATGTAGATGACATACTAGGAAACGATGTGGGAATGCTCAGTTCTGTGAAAGCCTGGCTTTCGAGTAGGTTCTCCATGAAAGGCTTGGGAGAAGTTACCTATATTCTTGGGATTCGTCTCTACCGGGATAGAGAAAAGAGAATGATATGTATTTCTCAAGCCCTCTATATAGATAAAATGTTAAAGCGGTTTAAGATGGATCAATATAAAAGAGAGTTCCTTTCGATGCGACATGGAATAAAACTTACTTCGAAGATGTGTCCTCAAAATGAGGAACAACGAAAGGAAATGAGTACTATACCATATGCTTTGGCCATGGGTAGCATTATGTATGCTATGCTGTGTACGCGACCTGACATTGCATATGCTGTGAGTGTGGTAAGTAGGTTTCAGGTAGACCCAGGAAAGCAACATTGGATCACCGTAAAGAACGTTCTTAAGTGATTAAGAAGGACTAGAGATCTGGTTCTTATGTATGGTGGTGAAGAACTGAATGTGACAAGCTTCAATGATTCAGACTTCCAAGGACAGAAAGACGACTCGATGTCTACTTCTGGCTACATATTTACTCTTAATAGAGGAGCAGTATCTTGGCGAAGCGCCAAGCAAAGTACGACTGCTGATTCCACATGTCAGGCTGAGTATCAAGCAGTCTCGGAGGCCTCTAAGGAAGGGTTTTGGATTAAGAAGTTTCTAGGTGAACTTCAAGTGATACCATGTGTTGAGCTGCCTGTTCTGATTTTTTGCGATAACAACGGAGCTGTAGCACAGGCCAAGGAGCTGAGGTTGCACAACAGTACAAAACAGATTGATAGAAAGTATCATCTCGTGAGAGAATTTGTTCGGAAAGTGTCATATCTGTGAACTCCTTTTTGGCATCCTCCCAAACAACCATAAACTCTTTAGGTAGGAATTCTTCAACATGCCACAGTTGTTTGCCCTCCCATTCGAATCTACGCTCCTCTCCTTACCTGGTTCTTGTTTTCTTCAAGACAGGCTGGTCTTCAGCTTGATTTGGGGCAGCTACTTCCTTCCTCTTTAGGCTTGATGTCACGGCTTCAAGTGAGGGGATATCTTGTCTTTTCTTAGATCTGAGCTCCTCTCTTACTACCTCACCCTGTTTATGACCTATTACTTCCCTCACTTCCCCCTACTTACTTCCTTACCCATTTTTGCCAGCATCAACTAGCATAGTCAATTGCTTCTCAACTCTTACCATCCAGCCTGACATGCCAAGAGGTATCCTGGAGTTTGTGGGAGGAGGAGGTACACCTCTCTATAGTAAGGTGTCAAGCTTGGTGTTTAGGGTGTGAACCAACTACAGGTCAGGTTTGATTTCTGTGGCAAGCAACTCCCTAACAGTCTCTTTGACAATTCTTCTGATCAGGTCAACCACCGCAGGTGAGATGGGTGTTTCCTGAGGGGAATGCGCACCTGAGCTTTCTGCGCCTGCAGGTAGGTTTGCAGTTGACCTACCTATCTGCAGACTCCTGTTTGCAGGCGGCTGATCAGATGAGGTTTGGTCTGGTGTCCCCGATCTGTCTTCTTCTTCATCTGAGCTGGGGTTTTGGGTAGGTGCCCCAGGCTCATCTTGTCTGACATCATCCTTGTCTTCTTTTTCTTCTTCTGCCTCCTTTTCTTCTTCCTTCTCTTCTTCCTCCTTTTCTTCTTCCTTCTCTTCCTCTTCATCATCCTTGTTTTCCTCCTCATCATCCTTCTTTTCCTCCTCCTCCCCCTAATCATCATCATCATCATCATCATCATCTTCTTCTTCTTCTTCTTCTTCTCCTCCTCCTCCTCCTCCTCCTCCTCCTCCTCCTCCTCCTTTTTCTTCTTCTTCTTCTTCTTCCTCCAACTCTTCTGTCTTCTCTTGCTCTTCTTCACCAGATTGTTTTATAACTACAATATTTTCTTCTTTTTCTTTTTCTTCTTCCTCTTGTCTCACTTCTTCTCCTTTTCCTTTCAACTATAATTTTTTCTTCGTTTTCTTTCTTCTCAGATACTTCTTTTTCAACTTCTTCAATTCTTATGCTCTTCTCTCCACTCCCACTCCCATCACCAGGAATAGTGTCAGCCAGGACACTTTCTATTGCAAGAAAAACACATTTGTCCATATTTGTTTTGAAATTGGACAAAAACCAATTTGGTTTGAGCATTAAAAAGATGTCAGTCTCAGGACAATCTCCTCTATAGCCTGGGGAAGACCCCACCTACTGTTTTCTACAAGAGTTTGTAATTGTGAAAATGGAAGTGATTTAAAGTATTTCCATTCGTCATAGACATTAATAAAAGACACTTGAATGGCTTTTTATTTTACCTCTTTGAGTTGTTCCACAGTTATCCCCAAGTGATTGGTGTCAAGCAAGTTTAGAGAATATCCTGCCTCAGGAATATTGATCACAAGATCAGCTTCCTCTTCCTCAGTTATGTCTGGCAGGGTGAGTAGAGGAACCACTTCAGCAACAAGATTTGATTGGACAGGGATTGGTGAAGGGATGATCTGCATCTGATCTGCAGGGGCAGGTTCAGGTGCAGATAGGTGATCTGGCTACTCTTCCTCCTCAAATATTAGACGTCTGGGCCTCTTGGGGGAGGGTTTAGGTGAAGATTGGATCAAAGATGGCTCTCTCGGGGCTGGTCCCCTTCTCTTGAAACGTAGATCTAGAGGAGTGTTGTCTGAGTCTGAATCAGAATGATCAGCAGGTAAGTCGCGGGCTGCAGCTTGGTCTCCATCAGAATCGTTTGATCTTGATGGATATCTGTAGGGTGTAGGCTTAATAGGGATTTCCTCCAGTATTTTGGCTGTTTTCCTTACACTGCCCAATCTTCTCAAAGTTTCTTGGTCTAGGTGACCAAGTCTTTTATTGATGTGGAAGGGATCTGGATTTCCCTTCGCAAGGCCTTAATGCTCCAGAATCCAACTGACCTGTGTCCCAAAGGCCAATTTGGTCTTGAACCTCTTCTCTCAGCTAGCCATTGGACTTTATTCACTTCACGAACCAATTCTCTATAGATGTAGTCTACCCAGTCAATCGGCTCAGACTGAATTAGGGCTCCCATAACCGTAAAATTTGGCTGATGACACCTGATCGTAGCTGCCAACCATACCCATCACTATCTGGTTAGTAATATCCAATGCATAGCGATATTCCTTCCGCAGATCACTCTTATTGGCAGTTAAATTCAATTTTGACGGCTGGTCAATAGCCTTGATCTTCAGCCAAATGTCGGCTGCGTTTTGCTTCAATGCCTCTACGGCCATGCCTTGAGATTTCATCCTGAAATCCTTTCCGACTGTATGCGGAGTAATTGTTACTGGTTCTCCAAAAATTGAGCTTTTGATGCCCGATTCCAGCACTTCAGCCTCCTTGAAAAACGCGATAACCACCTCCTTGAGGAGAGATTTAGGGCTAATGCTCAGGAATGGGTAAATCCAATTCATCTTCATGGATCTGATAATGTCATACACGTCGGTGTCCAAATTTGATTCGAGCAGCCCCTCGAAATCGACCACCAGACTAAAAATAATATGGTCCTTCACAGCCTTCAGATTCACTCTGTCGAAGTATGATTCCATTTCTGCACAAGAAATTTGTTTCTGAGTGTATTGAAAGTTCGAAAGTTTTCCTGCTTTTGAAAAATAGGGTTTGAGTGCTTTGATGATGGTAAAGTTGTGAAATGATTTTCCCGTCTTTAAATAGAGAAGTGAAGAGACGTTTAAAATTTAATATTCATTTATTTAAGTGGTGGTCCACCTTTTGAGATTTTAAAATTTAAATTAGATTAATCGGTGGTCTAGCTTTTGAAAATTTGAAAAGTGACGGTTGGATTTAATTGATCATTGTGGAGGTCATGTGAACGTGTAGTTGCCACGTGTAGATAAAGAATAATTTAATATTCAAGAGTTGGTCAGGGATAGAGAATTTAGTTGGTTGACCGTTTGACTTGTTTGACTGATCTGCATCAGGTAAGTTCCTTTGCTCGTAGTCTCAATCAGCTAGGTTTCTTCGTCTAGCCTTCATCTTCTTGTCTGATCTGCTCATCTAGGTTTCTTGTCTGTACTAGATTCCCAATCTAGTAATCCAAGATCCCTGCTCAGCTCCAAAAACCTTTCTTTTGGTAAAGATTTGGTGAATATGTCAGCAATCTAGTATTCTGTGCTGACTCTTTCTACTCTGACTCTCTTGATAAGCACATGGTCGCTAATGAAATGATGTTTAACATCAATGTGCTTTGTCCTGGAGTGCAATACTGGATTGTTGGTTATCGCAATTGCGCTGTTGTTGTCACACCATATTGGGACTTCATTTGCAATGATGTTGTAGTCCCTTAGCTGTCTGATCCATAAAATCTGGGCACAACAGCTACCTGCAGCTAGGTATTCTGACTCTGTTGTTGATATAGAGTTAGATACCTGCTTCTTGCTAAACCAGGATATCAGTCTGGTTCCTAGGAATTGGCACATTCCACTGGTGCTCTTCCTATTAATTTTGCATCCGACAAAGTCTGCATCTGAGTATGCCGGTAGCTCAAAATTATCATCCTTAGGATACCATAGTCCCATATTGACTATAGACTTAAGGTATTTGATTATCCTCTTAATTGCATCCTGGTGAGACTGCTTTGGCTTGGATTGAAATCTAGCACATACTCCTACGGCATATGATATGTCTGGTCTGCTTGCAGTCAGGTAAAGGAGTGATCCAATAAGTCCTCTGTAGTGGGTTGGATCCACTGATATGCCTCCTTCATCTGCATCAAGATGTGTGCTTGCGGTCATAAGGATTCTTGCTGCTTTGGCTGATTCCATTCCAAATCTCCTGATTAAATCTCTGGTATATTTGGCCTGGTTGATGAAAATTCCATTCTTCATCAGTTTAACTTGCAAACCTAGAAAGAAATTCAGTTTGCCCATCATACTCATCTCCAACTCTCCTTGCATGAGATTTGAGAATTTCTCACACAACTCTGGATTGGTTGAGCCAAATATGATATCATCCACATATATTTGAACTAATAATATGTGGTCTTCATGCTCCACTCTAAATAAGGTCTTGTCCACCTTTCCTTTGCTGAAACCATTCTTCTCAAGAAACACAGATAATGTTTCATACCATGCTTTTGGTGCCTGCTTAAGTCCATACAGAGCTTTTAGAAGCTTGTAGATTTTGTGTCCTTTTATAAATCGAGGGGGTTGCTCCATATAGACTTCTTTTTATAGAATTCCATCTAGAAAGGCACTCTTCATATCCATTTGGAAGACTTCAAAATCCTTGAATGCTGGATATGCAAGGAATAGTCTGATGGCTTCTAATCTTGCAACAGGTGCATAGGTTTCATCAAAATCTATTCCTTCACATTGTGCATAGCCTTTAGCAACAAGTCTGGCTTTATTCCTAACAACAGCTCCATCTTCATCGCATTTGTTCTTGTACACCCATTTGGTGCCAATAACCTTCTTGTGATCTGGTCTGTCTGTTAGTTCCCAAACATTGTTCCTTTCCATCTGGTTGAGCTCTTCTTGCATTGCATTGATCCATGAGTAGTCTTCCAAGGCTTGTTTTGTAGTCTTGGGTTCTATTTGAGACATAAAGCATGAAAACATTGCCATTCCTGCTGGTAGAGTGGATTGTCTGGTCTTGATTCCATCAGTTAGGTTTCCAATGATTTGTTGAATGGGGTGATCTCTAAGCCATTTGGTGGACTTCTTCTCTTTCTGCTTCAGCTTGGTTCTGACTTCCTTGGTCTGAAACTATATCAGCTACGGTCTTGTCATCTGCAGGTAGGCATCCTGTCTGATCTGCAGATGCGTCTATCAGCTACAGATGGGTCTTCATCAGCAACAATTGGATCAGGTCGGTGTTGAGGTCCCATCTGATTTACAGTTGGGTCTTCAGGCTGATCTGCAGATGAGTCCATCATTCCTGTATCATGAATGATGACTTCTTCTAGGGTTGCAGATTTGAGTTTATTCTCAATTAATTCCACATGTTTCCTGTACTCAACAGTAGATTCATCAAATACCACATGAGGTGTTTCCTCCACAACTAAGGTTTTTTTGTTAAAAACTCTATATGCCTTGCTTCTTTGTGAATATCCCATAAAGAGACCATCATCAGTTTTAACATCAAAGGCATTTAGTTGGGTTATCATTGTTGTGGATGAAACACTTACAACCAAAAATATGGAAATAAGCAACTGTAGGTGTTCTACCATTCCAAACTTCATAGGGAGTTTTGCCATGTCTCCCTACTATCATACTCCTGTTTTGAGTGTGGCATGCTGTGTTGATAGCTTCAGCCCAGAACCTCTTGGGCAGGTCTGTTTCTGCAATTATGGACCTGGATGCTTCCTTCAAGGTTCTATTTCTTCTTTCGGCAACACCATTTTGCTGTGGAGTCTTGGCTGCAGAGAGCTCGTGCTGGATCCCATTCTGATCACTGTACTCAGTGATTGCTCTGTTGAGAAATTCTCCTCCTCTATCTGATCTGATCTTGATTATTGAGAGACATTTCTCATTCCGGATCCCTCTCAGCAGCTCAGGCAGCTTTGTCAAGGTTTCACTCTTCTTATATATAAAGACAATCCATGTGTACCTTGAGTAGTCATCTACTACTACTAGAGCATGCTTTCTACCACTTAGGGTCCTTGGCTTGATAGGACCAAATAGATCCATGTGAAGTAGATCTAAGATCCTTGTTGTGAGAGTGGTAGGTTGGACTGGCTTGAATGATGCCCTGGTGTGCTTCCCTTTCTGGCATGCCTCACAGAGAGCTTCCTTTATGAAAACTTCTTCTGGAAGTCCTCTGACCAGCTTCTGAGAACTAATCATGTTGATGGCTTTGAAGTTTAGGTGACATAGTCACTTGTGCCACAGCCGTCCATTTTCTGCTATTATCTTGGATAGAAAGCAGGTGTTGGGAGTTCCTGTTTTCCAATCTATCATATAGACATCTCTCTTTCTGAATCCTTGTAGCTTCACTTCTCCAGATAGAATATCTATCACCATACATTTCCAAATGGTAAAGACTACTAGATTCTTCTCGTCACAAAATTGGCTTATGCTCAAAAGGTTGTATTTGAGCCCTTTGACATAATGAACTTTTGATATAGTGATGTTTCCTCTGTGCAGCTCTCCAAAGCCTTTAGTCTAACCTCTAGAGATTTCTCCGAAGGTTACGTCTGGACCTATTTCTTTGATATAATTTGACAGCACCTTCTTATTCCCATTCATGTGCCTTGAGCATCCAGAATCTAGAAACAACTCTTCACCTCCAATATTTGAATTTGTGGAGATGTGGTAGTAGTCCTTCCACCTTTTCTGCAATCAAACAAGCAGAGATTTAGGTACCCAAATCTGTGTGGGTTCTCGAGGGTTAGTTGGTTTCCTGTAGGGTTGATTTCTCCTGGGATTGTGAAAGTTGTTGTTATTGCCCCTAAATGATGTGTGTTGTCTAGGCCTGTATCCTCTGTTAGGATTGTGTATTGGATATCCCTCATAAAATTGATGTGGGGCATCTCTAAATCTTGGCTGAGACCATTTATAAAATCTTTGGGGTCTCCACATCTGTTCATTTTGAAAACTTGGATAACCTTGAGGTTTCTATTTGCCCCTCCCATTTTGAAATCTGTTTTTGGGGAGTCTTTGATAATAATGGGCATGTTGTCTGGGCTGCTACTTCTGCCTTGGCCATTGCCTAGTCTCATGTCTAGGTGACTGACTTGTATACCTCGGCTGCAGCCTAGACTTGTGACTTGGCTACTGCCTATTTTGAAACACTGGTTTATATTTAGGCTCAGCAGACGGGATAAGTGTTTCTCCCTTGATGAAAGTAGTTTTAGAACTAGAGGGAGTGTTGGCGTCATATCCAAGGCCTGATATGCAATATAGTGGCCTTTTGTTCATACACAATTCATCCAAAGTTAGAGACGCCTTCAAGGAGGTTATTTCATTCGCCTGAGTTTTACTTAACTGAGTCAGATTAGTAAACTCGGTTTTGACATGAGCAAGTGCAACTGAAATTTCACTATTCAAAACAGTTAATTGTTTTGTCTCAGCTGTGGTGATATCAGCCTGGTTTTTAAAGTTGTCTGCAGCCTGTTTTTCAATATCAGATATGGTTTTATTCAACTCTAGGCTGAGTTTTTCAAAATCATTTTTCAGCTCCCTATTCTCATCTTGCAGCTAGGTCTTCTTGGCTGATACAGATAGGTGTGCAGATTTTAATTTCTCAAAGTCTTTGAAAAGCTGATTTAAAGACTCATGTAAGTCCATGTCTTGTGACATGTCTGAACTATTATTTGAATTATAGGGTTTTTGATGTTACCTCTTCATCAGCTAGGTTGGCCATCAGACAGTCATATTCCTCATCATCATCAGAGAAGAATCCGATGCTTGATTCCACTTTCTCTTGGTCTTCTCCAGTGAGGGTTTTCCTTCGGTCTTCTTTTCTGCTCACCTCCT
This sequence comes from Orobanche coerulescens, assembly GCA_033398695.1. Classification (NCBI taxonomy): domain Eukaryota; kingdom Viridiplantae; phylum Streptophyta; class Magnoliopsida; order Lamiales; family Orobanchaceae; genus Orobanche; species Orobanche coerulescens. The sequence goes on along the minus strand of CM065816.1, from coordinate 133,174,802 downwards.
TCTTGCTCTCATTATTCTAAAGATCAGGACAGTCAATTTGAATATGTCCTGTCTTATGACAATTATAGCATTCCACCTTCCAGCTTCCAGCTTTTTGATTTCTCCTTGGATTCTCCTTATAATTCTTCTTATATTTGAAGTAATTCTTTCGGAAATTGCTGAATCTTTGCATTATAAATGCCATCTTTTCCTCGAAATCGAGTGGATTTGGAGGTTTAACATCAGACAGGTTCTTGGCGGAGGACTCGGCTGGAAATGTTATTCCCTTCTCTGCAGGCTCGTTTGATGATGAACTTGGGAGTTCGAATTCATAAGCCTTCAGGTCAGAGAATAGTTCTTGAATCTTTATTTTCTTGAGGTCTTTGGATTCCCCCATGGCCACCGCCTTCATGCTCCGTTCGGGGCTAAGTGATCTTAACACCTTCAAGGCCATCTCCCTGTTGCCATAAGTTTTTTCCAAGGGAGTTTATTTCGTTGATGATCTCTGTGAACCTTGTGTCTACCTGGTCTATTGATTCTCCGGTCTTCATCTTGAAGTTGTCAAACTTCTGGGTAGTGATTGACATCTTGTTTTCTTTTATCATCTCTGTACCTTCATACATCACGGCAAGGGTATCCCAAATTTCTTTGGCATTTTGGCAATTCTTGATCTTGACCATGGTTGACTTGTCAAAGTTTGATATAGCACGTCTCTGGCCCGGTTGTCAAGATTGGCCAGCTTTCTCTCTTCAATGGTCAGCTCCATCCTCTTCTTGGGGATCTTCTTTGGCTTCCCAGCTGCAATCTCCTCAAGAGTGGTGTCCTTCTCAAATATGAAAGGACCATCTTCGATAATGCACCACATGTCGTCATGGATAGAAGATAAGTGCGCCTGCATCCTTATCTTCCAAAGAACACACTCGTCAACTGAAAACACGGGTAGTCTAGAGTGCATGTGTTCCATTCTAAATGAGAGATAAAAATATATGCAAGATATGTGGATCTGGTTCTGGAAATAAATGAACCAACCTCTCTGATACCACTTGTAGGTCACAAGTCGTCAGAAATAAGTATAGGGGGGTGAATAGACTTATTGAAACTCTTTTTCCAAGAAGGAATTAAGGAGTTTCTCAGGTGATAGTACAGATGACTTAGAGTCGTCTGTAGACAATATAAGTGCGGAAGTCAGCAGATGACGAATACAGAAATATAAACAATGAAACACTAAGTATGAATGCAGCAGTTAAGTATGATGCTAAAACAATAAAATATGCAGACAATATATAGTGGTCTCAGAGGTGGGATAATCCTCTACTAATCCACTTTTCTCCAAACCAGTTGGAGATGAATCCACTATAATTTTCAACCAGTGATAAATATTACAGTGATTCTACAACTTAGCTACAACAACTTCCAACCAGTGGAAATCCTGTCGTTGCAACTCCTTTCTGACTGACTAGCACCAATCGATCTCCAAATCCTTGGATGTCTATCAGTCGTGCAACTTCAACCAGTGAAGTACCCCGTACTCAAGTTTTAAGACAAGAGTGTTTTGTCTTCTCCAACTAAGAGCTTTCTTTGTATGTGAAATGTGAATGCTGCTCTTTATGATGCTATAGATTTCTTGATCGCTTGATTGCTTTAATTGCTTGAGAGTATAGTTCGCATCGTACTGCTCAACTTCAAATCTTCAGGTACTTATAGATGTAGATCTTTGAGCTTCCTTCATATTCGTTGAAAATCTGTAACAAATCCATCTGTTGGAGAAGTATACTTCTTTATTTTTCTTTCCGAACGTTGCAAGGCTGGATTCCCTTATTTTAATCCATTTCCGACCGTTGTGAATACTTTCACGTTGAAGCGCCAAATCTTTTGATTTTAATATGTTTAATGTCTTCAGAGGTGGGTCTTGATGAATTATTTAATTCATATCCTTCCGGGAATCTCTCCAATCTGTCCCTTATCGCCCGCATGTGACTCTCCGTAATTATTGACTTTTCAACGCATGCTGATGTGGACAGGTTTACTTGGATGATTACTCAGACATGACTTATCTGATATCTTTAAGTCAATCTGTATGATGTGCAGTCAAACTTCTCTATCGTCGGACTTCTCTGACGATGACTTCTCTGATGTCTTGAGGAGACTTCTCTGATCTGACGACTTGTCTGAAGTCTTCTGACCTAATGAACTTGACTGATCTTGATGGTCAAACTTCAGATGACTTGGGCTCCGTCTGATCACTTGACTGCAATCTGGCCAAACATTTCTGATAAAATTGTTGACCAGTACTTCTCTGATTTTCACTTGACCGTGACTCGGCTTTCTGCAGTGTTTGGTCAAACTTCTCTGATGTTGCTTGTCTGACCAAAACTTCTCTGATGTACTTATCTGCACTTTGTACTTAGCCGATTTTAAGCCTAACTTAAATGTCCTATAGAAGATACTCATTTGGTTCTTCTTTATATTTTTCCAAGTATCTAACTTAACATAATTTGGCCTATGGAAGATACTTATTTGGTTCTTCTTTATATTTGCCAAGTAATAAGCATACATTTGAATAAGCAAGTACAATAATGACATCATCAAAATCTAACAAGTATTCCTCGCAAAGGGATCACGTTCTAAAGATGATTTCTCATCTAAATGAACTTGATATCTTAGGGGCTACTATCGATGCAGAAACGCAGGTCGATATCATCCTAGGCAGCTTACCTAGAAGCTTGGAGCAGTTCCTCCTAAACTACAACATGAATCATAGGGAATATACCTTGGCGGAAATGCTCACAAAGCTTCAAGTTGCAGAAGGACTCTTCAGACAAGGGTATCAAGTTCTTGCGGCAACTGGTGTTTCAACTTCTAAAATCAAGTGGAGGAGGAAGAAGAAACAAGTGGGCCAGAAGCAATTGGCAACTCTCAAGGTAAAAAGCAAGGATCCTCAACCTGGGGCGAACAAAAATCCAAAGGAAAAATGCTACAAGTGCGATCAGAAAGGATACTTGAAAGCAGACAGCCATGCTCGTAAGAAAGACACGTCTCGTTGCACTAATAATAAAGATATGTTTGGGAGTTTTTTCTACCACTTCGTGGATAGTAGATTCAGTCTACACTAATCATGTTTGCTTTGACTCGCATGGTTTTTAGATAACCAAGCAGTTTAGTGCGGGCGAGATCACCATAAACTGGGAAGATTATTCCGGGCTTATGGTTGTAGCAATGGGAGTTGTGCAGTTGAAGATTAGTGATATATTAGTCTTAAATGATGTAATGTGGTACCTATTTTTAGAATGAATTTATTCTCGGTTTCTAAATTAAGTTGTGATGCTTTTTCAGTTTCTTTTGATGGTGATGTTATTATTAGAAGAAATGGTGAATATATTTGCAAAGATATCTATACTGATGAACTATATGTCATTAATACTGCACAAACTCCCATGTATAAACATAAATCACTTAACTCTATCTAAACCTAAAAAGAGAAAATAACTTTCAAGCATAAACCAAACATATCTATGATATTTATGGTTAAGTCATGTAAACCTTAGAAGGATTCACAGATTGGTATATGATGGCCCATTAGATGACCTCCAAGTTGAGTCATTTCCAATTTGTGAATCTTTTATCGAAGGTAAAATAACCAAAAGGGCTTTTAAACCAAGGGAAACCATGCTCAGAATATATTAGAATTGGTTCATACTGATGTATGTGGTTCAATGAACATCCAGGCTAGGGGCGGTTTCGAATACTTTACCACATTTATAGATGATTATTCGAGATATGTATACATCTATTTGATGTGATGTAAGTCTGAAGCCTTTGAAAAGTTCAGAGATTTCAAGGCTGAAATGGAGAAGCATCATGAGAAGGGTATCAAGTCAATATAATCTGATCGTGGTGTTGAATACCTTAGCGGAGAGTTTTTGAATTTATCGGCAAATGAGGGGATTTCGTTCTGGGGGTACGCCTTGGAAACAACATCATACATACTAAAGCTGCTGCCTTTGTAATCAGTTCCAAAGACACCCATAGAAGTATGGAGTGGGCGGACGCCCAGTCTAGAACATGTTAGGATTTTGGGTACTCCAGCACATGTGCTGAATAAAGATGCTGATAAGTTAGCACCTCGTACAGCGGTACGAGTGTTTGCAGGATGCCTTAAGGGAACGAAAGGTGGCTTGTTTTATAGTCCCCAGGATCAGAAGGTCATGTTAGCACCAATTCCAGACTCCTGGAAGAAGAATTGGTAATTCGTACATTTGAAGCGAAGTGGTAGAAAATCCCTTTGGGTTGATCGAACTCCTCCTCGTACTCTTCCTTGATCTTCTTGTATTTCTACCTCAAGATCTTCTAGAGTATATCCCGCCTATGTCCGGATGTCATGTGGGAAACAATCTACCGGACTGCTTGGACTGTAATATGGATCGGCTGAACCACTTTTTCTTCCAAAAATTACCTTACAAATTTTCTCTCTATTTTTCTTGAATATTTGTGTATTTAGAAAAATATTGTGTTAGCTAAATTATGGAATCCAAGACACAAGTTAAGATCTAAAATTAAACACAAAATTAGAGAAAAAATCGGCCCCCTATGAAGTCCTATTTATAGGTGTTTTGGACTACTCTAGGGACCTTAAGGAGGATAAGGTAAGGACTCCCAATAGATTTCATCTTACCAATATTAGGACTCTTCATAATATAATGAATATATTAATATCAACTTAGTCCACTGAAAGTTGATATTGCACTTCCTACCAAAATCCCAAATTACGAAATTAGGCTTCTTTTTGAATTAATTATTTCCCGTGTTTAAAATATTCCATGTCCATTAATTAATTTAAGCTACTGAAAGCTTTTAATTAATTAATATATTATATATGAGTATACCACTCGATTTTTATTATTATATCAGAAAATTAATTCCAACGACAGGTTTTAATATACTAATCATTTCGAGTGCCTCAAGGGACATGATCAACCCGACTAGTCGGGACGCGAATTCTAGCTATAATATTAATTATCATATAAATAATAATATTGCCCAAAATATCGAGCATATTGAGTCAATCATTTTGGCTCTCACCCATGATAAATCAAAGCAATAAATATTAAATATATATAATTAAATATTAATCACTAGAATTAAGAAATAATAATTGTCTGAGATGTACGTTCTTCTTATAGTCAGTATATAAGAGTCTATCTCACCTCGATCTTGTTCATTGTATACCGAATACGCTAATATATGCTAATGGTCAAGACTAACCAATCTCAAGCATATACTACAACCTCTCACATAACGGTCTAATGTTATATAGGTTGTCAACTAATTATTACTATATAAGGGACCGATAATGTGATCTTCTGTGTGACTCGACACACCACATATCTACAATATAAAGTAATTAGACAACATTTGCATAACCATAGCTGAATAAATGTGCAAAACATGTGACAAAATGAATTAAATATTATCATAGATAAAGACTGGGAAATTAGGTAATACAAGCATAAACTATGCTTTGATGTGTACAACCATAACAATCTCCCACTTATACTCAAAGCATGCTTGTGAAGTATACTATCTAGACTATATCTATCTATCTCCTACTTATACTCAAAGCAATGCTACCATACATCTTAACCCCATTCCTTTCACATGCCCTTCAAATGACTTTGAGTGCAATCCTTTCGTGAAAGGATCATCTAGGTTTGCTTCAGATGCTATCTTGGAGACAATAATTTTCCCTCTCTTCACAAAATCTCGAATGAGATGATATTTGCGCTTGATATGTTTGCTTTGTTTGTGGTCCCGTGGTTCTTTCGAATTTGCAACAGCACCGGTAATATCACAATAAAGTGTAATACTCCTAGGAAAATTAGGTATCACACCCAAATCCTTTAGGTACTTGAGACATACCGCCTCTTTAGCTGCCTCTGAGGCTGCTACATGCCCAGATTCCATGGTAGAGTCCGCTTTGCATTTCTGCTTCACACTCCTCAAACTGATGGCTCCACCTCCCATAGTGAAAACATATCCAGAAGTTGATTTCGACTTTTCTGTATCCGAACTGAAATCTAAGTCCGTGAAACCCAAAGGACAAAGTGTATCCAATTGATAAACAATCATATGCTCCCTAGTCCTTATCAGGTGCTTGAGTATATGCTTGAAAGCAATCCAATGTCCCGGTCCTGGGTTCGACTGATATCTCGCCACCATGCCTACAACATGACAGATACCAGGCCTAGTGCAAAGCATAGAATACATAAGGCTTCCCACTGCCGAAGCATAAGGGACCAGCTTCATGTCATCTATCTCCTTCTATGTCCTAGGACACATAGCCTTATATAGCTGAATTCCATGTCTGCAAGGTAACAAACCTTTCTTGGAATTCTCCATACTAAACCGCTTTAGCACCGTATCGATATACGATGCTTGAGATAAGCACAACATCCTTTTCTTGCGATCTCGAAAGATCTTAATACCAAAGATGTGCCCAGCTTCTCCCAAATCCTTCATATCCAACTGCTCAGACATCTATACCCTTACGTCTGATAATACCTTCACATTGTTTCCAATTAGAAGTATTTCATCTACGTACAGTACAAGAAACACTAGCATGTTTCCATTGCACTTTTTGTATACACAAACCTCACTAGGACACTGTTCAAAACCATACGATTGAATGACCTCATCAAGTCGCATGTTCCAAGACCTTGATGCTTGCTTGAGACCATAAATAGCTCTCTTAAGCTTGCACACTAAGTGCTCCTCTCCTTCAGCAATGAATCCCTCTGGTTGGCGCATATAGATTTCCTTATCAAGACTTCCGTTCAAGAACACAGTCTTGACATCCATCTGCCAAATCTCCATATCCAAATGCGCAGCTATAGCCAAGAGTATCCGAATCGACTTAAGCATGGCTACCGGCGAAAAGGTCTCATCGTAGTCGATGCCCTCCTTCTGAGTGTAACCTTTCGCAACAAGCCTTACTTTGAACGTTTCAACCTTCCCTTTCGATCCTCTCTTACGCTTGTAGACCCACTTACTTCCAATGGGTTTTACCCCATTGGGTAGCTCTACTAGCTCCCACACTTGATTAGAATCCATAGATTCCATTTCGGATTCCATTGTTGTTTGCCAGGATTCAGCATTCTTGTCTTGAACTGCCTGCATATACGTACATGGATCCGTTTCATTCTGGTCCAAAGAGTGGTCCGAAGATGCTCCCACACTGATGAAATGATCAGGTTGACGAACAACCCTCCCACTACGATGAGGCGTGCCCTTGGTTTGTGTATCCATAATAGTATCGATACGTGGTACACTGGATGTTTGTACAATTCTTATTGTCGAAATATCGCCCCTAAGTTCCTCTAGAATGACCTTAGTGCTAGGATTGTGGCTAATTACATAGTCCTCCTCTAAGAACCGGGCATTAGTGCTAACTGTAACACCCCAAGATATTCAGGGCATATTACAGCGCCGTGGACTCCACACTATGGAATCCACCAGGCTAACGTACCAACAAGACATTTGATAACGACAAACAATCATCCATAATACGACAATTCAAATAAGATTACAATCCGACAATAAAATCCAACACCAATCCATTTCCCAAAACAGGAACACAATATTAATAATTTTGAAACTAGAAGTACTTACTTAAACCAATTTTATAATACAAAAGTCCCAAAACAAGACATTAAAAGTAATAGACTGAACTGAACACCAACAAATGACTACTGATCAGTATCATGCTTGCCCATCATCCTCATACGGCTCAAGTGCTCGTTTGTCCCCACGATCGATACCTGAAATACAAAAAGTATTTCCCCCATTTAAGGGGTAAGCGACAACTGCTAGTGCAAGTACAATCCATTTGAACTACATTCTAATCAGATGAATATATGCGCCAAAAAGTCATTTTAGAAAACATTTTATATTCCGGAATATTTATGCTGTACAATCACAAAACACATTATCTCCAACAAATCACAATTCAAAGTTAACCGTTGGTACGAGACTCACAGCCACCGTACCCCGCAGAGCCCCGTCGGACATCCCTGGGTGGCTAACCACAGTTCACGATACGCACACTCACGGCAATACGTATCACTAGAGGCCCCGTCGGACCATCCCTAGGTGAACATACACATAACCATCCACAACAACCACGATACAGCCATAATTCAAATACTAGAACATGTAAACAAATGTAAAGTACTTGCCTTTGAGACATTCTTGAAGAAACGGACGTGAAACCCGACTACGAACGGTCCGGGTGGAAAACGACGGTTCCGAAACGAAGGATCAACATAGTTCAGTCCCAACGGACAACAATAACCGACCGGAATACACCCATAATCCCCGATTACAATTCATGACAAAAACGTTCAATCGATACGGGCGAGGGTTTACGCAAAATCTCCCCGTATCAACAATTCACGGATTAAAATAGAGAAAAACGGATTGGGAATCACCCAATAACAATAATCAGTGAGTAATATCACAACATACTAGAATAATTCGAGTCCAATTAGCAAAACCCGGAAAACCCCCCAAATTTGACGAGTTAGGGTTCTTGACGAAAATACCTTGAATTCGGACGATGGATAATATGTTAACACGACTCTACGGTGATGGAATTTGAAGAGAACTCCGATCAGTACCGGTGGAAATCGCCTCTGAGGTCGCACGTCGAAGAAACGAAGAGAAAAGAATAAAACTGCTCAAAGCGCCTACGACTTATATAACTGTGAAGTTAGCGCACGCTAATCGCCATATATAGCGCGCTAATGGGGCCGTGGCAGTCCGGTGGCTCTTGCCACCATTCGTTAGCGTACGCTAACAATAGGGAGTTAGCGTACGCTAAATGCATATCGGTAGCGCACGCAAGGTAACAGGAGTAGCGTGCGCTACCTACACAGCAGTTCAGTACTGCTGATGTCACATCAGCAGTAAGCTGCTGTCGAGGGTACAATACACGAAACGCACGACGAGACCAGAATCCAGGAACATGAACGCGAAGCATACAAGACGACGGAGCTAAGCGCTGAAAGAAAATACAATCCCGACCATCGGAGGGTCCGTAATGCGACAACGAAAATGAGATTCCCTAAACTATTAGGAAATTACAAAAATGGCCCAAGTGCCCGAAAATCACGAAACGACGTCGGATTTACAAACCGAAAGTCTCAACACGACCAACTCAATCATACGAACTTCTGCAAACCGAGAAACAACGAAAACGAACGAGTTTTACGAGAATCGAACGTTCATACGGCAAAACATGTCATAAAATGAAATTACGTGAAAACATCATCAAAGCTCGTCCAAATGGAAAAACTCCAAGAACAAAGTAGATTCAAAATGTCGAAACCGTTACAAGCGAGTCGATAAAAATAGACATACACCAAAAATGGAAACTGCTAAAAATGGAAAATTACGGATATTACATTCTCCCCCTCTAAAATAAAGTTTCGTCCCGAAACTTAAGAATCATAAAGTTCGGGATGCCTCGAACGCATATCCTCCTCTAACTCCCACGTCGCTTCTTCTACTCCGTGCCTCGGCCATTGCACCTTAACCAAAGGAATGGTTTTGTGCCTTAACTGTTTGTCTCGACGCTCCAAAATCTTGACGGGCCTCTCTTCAAACGTAACATCCTTCTCGATCTCCACGTCCCGAAAGTCAATAATGTGGGACGGGTCCGGAACGTACTTCCTCAACTGGGAAACGTGAAATACGCTATGCACATGACTCAGCGACGGAGGTAGAGCCAAACGGTATGCCAACTCACCGACTCTCTCCAATACCTCGAAAGGTCCAATATATCTCGGGATGAGTTTCCCCTTCTTCCCAAAACGGAAAACTCCTTTCGTCGGAGACACTCTCAACAGAACATGATCTCCCACCTCAAACTCCAAAGGTCTACGCCTAACATCCGCATAAGACTTTTGTCGACTCTGAGCAGCCAACATTCTCTTCCTAATCAATTCAACTTTCTCCCTCGTCTCCAACACAAGGCCCGGCTCGGTGCCAACCAAATCGGATGGCTCATCCCAACATATCGATGATCGGCAACGTCGGCCATAAAGTGCCTCATATGGTGCCATCTTAATCGACGCGTGCCAGCTATTATTATAAGTAAACTCAATTAAGGCCAAATGCTCCTCCCAGTCACTACTCCAATCTAACGTGCAAGCGCGCAACAAATCCTCGAACGTCTGAATGGTACGTTCGGACTGTCCGTCAGTCTGAGGGTGGAAAGATGTACTCAAACGCAACCGTGTCCCCAATGCCTTATGTACCGCCTGCCAAAAGTGCGATACAAACCGGCCATCTCTATCTGAAATAATGGTCCTTGGCGTACCATGAAGCCTCACTATCTGTGCGATAAAAATACGAGCCAACTTTTCTGGACCCCAAGTATCCTTGATGCCCAGAAAATGTGCCGACTTAGTCAGTCGGTCTACAATCACCCACACCATATTCATACCAGTCTTCGTCCTCGGCAAACCCGTGACAAAATCTATAGAGGTATCCTCCCACTTCCATTCCGGGACGGGAAGTGGTTTCAATAACCCTACCGTCACGATGCTCAATCTTGACTTGCTGACAAGTCAAACACTTAGCCACAAACTGAACTACCTCCTTCTTCATATCGTTCCACCAGAAATTTTTCCTCAGATCTTTATACATTTTACTCGAGCCCGGATGGACTGAGTAAGGTGACGCATGAGCCTCTCGCGTGATACTCTGTCTCAATTCCGAGTCATTCGGAATGCACAACTGACCTCGGAATCTCAACACTCCGTCCTCATGAATAACGAATCCCGGGGTTTTCCCCTTCCCTACACTCTCTCGAAGCTGAATAAACATCGGGTCCTCCAACTGTCCCGATTTAATGTCCTCGACCAGAGATGAAGAAATCTCAAGAGTACGCAACTGCCCGGAACTCTCTGGCAGTACAATCTCAATGCTCAACCTCATAAACTGTCGCTGAAGTCCCGACTGGGCCGTGAGTAACTCAAGCGCCCGAAGCGATACCGATTTCCGGCTCAAGGTATCTGCTACCACATTAGCCTTGCCCGGATGATAAAGGATCTCGAGATCGTAATCCTTAATTAATTCCAACCATCTCCTCTGTCTCATATTAATCTTTTTCTGAGTGAAAATGTACTTTAGGCTCTTGTGATCGGTGAAAATCTGACACGACGAGCCATACAAGTAATGACGCCAGATCTTCAACGCAAATACGACTGCGGCCAACTCAAGATCGTGCGTAGGGTAATTCAATTCATACGGTTTCAACTGACAGGAAGCATAGGCAATCGTCCTCCCGTGCTGCATAAGTACGCATCCGAGCCCTTGGCCCGAAGCATCACTATAAACTGAGAAACCATCATTACCACTCGGTAAAGCCAAAACGGGAGCGGTCGTCAACCGCTTCTTCAACTCCTCAAAACTATTCTGCCTCTCATCGGTCCACACAAACTTCTCGACTTCAGAATAACCGAGCCACGGTCGAGCGAGCTTAGAGAACCCCTCGACGAATCTACGGTAATACCCGGCTAATCCCAGGAAACTGCGGACCTCCTTCACGTTCTTGGGCGGCGCCCAATCCAACACTGCCTCTACCTTATGTGGGTCCACACGAACACCCTCGGTCGAGATCACATGACCGAGAAACATAACCTCCCGTAACCAAAACTCGCACTTTGAGAACTTCGCAAAAAGATGCTGAGTTCTCAAAATATCTAGCACGATATGCAAATGACGGGCGTGCTCCTCCTCGCTCCTCGAGTAAATCAGGATGTCATCGATAAAAACGACTACACACTTATTGAGGTACTCGATAAAGACTTTGTTCATAAGCTGCATGAACACGGCTGGGGCGTTGGTATGCCCAAAAGGCATAACACAAACTCGTAGTGGCCGTATCTCGTCCGAAAGGCCGTCTTCGGAATATCGGTATCCTTCACTCGGAGCTGATAATACCCCGATCTCAAATCAATCTTCAAAAATACAGTTGCCCCTTGCAACTGATCAAACAAGTCATCAATCCTCGGGAGCGGATACTTGTTTTTGATGGTCACTTTGTTCAACTCTCGGTAGTCGATACACAAACGAAGTGACCCATCCTTCTTCTTCACAAACAGGACCGGTGCGCCCCAAGGTGAAGAGCTCGGTCGAATATACCCCATGTCTAGCAACTCTCCCAAGGGTTTCTTCAACTCAAGCATCTCGGCAGGCGCCATACGGTATGGCGTCTTAGAAATCGGTGCTGCACCCGTCTCTAAATCGACGGTAAACTCAACTTCTCAGTCCGGCGGCAAACCCGGCAACTCGTCTGGAAAGACATCAGGATACTCACACACTACTGGAATAGACGAGAGCTCGACTCTCCCTTCTTCCGATCTCAAAGCGTAACACCAATAGCCCGTGCAACCTCCCCGAAGAAGCCTCACCGCCGTCAAGGCGCTGATCAAGAGTCTCTGGCTACTCTGCTTACGTCCCACAAAGGAATGCTCGGTACCGTCAGAAGCTAACATCGAAACGGTTCTCGTTCTATAATTCATGATCGCCCCATGACGGTCCAGCCAATCCTCACCAAGAATCAAATCCTCATCTCTAATATCTACCACAATCAGATTAGAAGGCCAATCCCTCCCCGCGATACTCACAGAAAAATCTCTAATCTCACGATCCCCCACGATGCTATCCCCACTAGGAAGTTTAACAACAAAAGGCTCACAGGCAACTAGGCAATCAACATGTAGACGACACACACAATCCATAGATATAAAAGAATGCGTAGCACCAGAATTGAACAGTACGGAAATAGGATGATCAAGGATATGGACGGTACCTGTAGCCACCGTCGCGTCAGGATCTCCTGCTCGTCTCATCTCGTACACTCGGGGCGGAACAGACCCCGCACTAGAAGCTCCCCCTCTAGAAGGCTGACCACGTCCTCGACCTCTACCAAAATTCTGTTGTGGCTGAGGAACTGTCGGTGCCTGATTCACACTCGGCTCTCCCGCGGCTGGGGCTGATATCTGAGTAACTGGAGCCCGAGCTGCATCCGTACAAAACTTAGCACGATGACCCATCCGACCACAAGCAAGACACTGAATCGGAGGCCTATCACACTCACTCATCATGTGGCCCGGACGACTACAGTTGAAGCATGTAGGACCACGAACTAACCAAGCAGAGAGCACTCCAGAACCGCTTTCTCGACCAACGATGGCGGCCGACTCAAGACTCGCGAACTGCATCGAGCCTTCGGATACCCTCCGACTTGCCTCCCGAAACCGACCGAGGTCTTCCGCTTCTTCCCTTCGGTTGCCGTCTCTGTCGCAGAAAACGACATCTCATAAGCCATCGCTTTATTCTGATAATCTTTCAAAGTCGTGCACCCCAGACCAGACATGTAGTGGCGCACCCTCGGTTTCATCCGTATATCAAAGTGGCGGATCTTATCAAGCTCATCTCGGACTTGGTTTCTCAAATAATGCAGCTGTTGATTGTAGTCTTTGATAGCTTCAGATATAGGAACATCTTGGGGCTTAGCCTCAAAGAAGGCTCGGATCCTCCCCTCTTTCACTGGCCATGGACAGAATTCGTCTTCCATCAGATCCCGAAACTCTACCCACGTAGCTGCCCGGTCATGCGGTTTCACCGCTTGCCACCACGTTGCTGCCTCCTTGGCGAGGAAGTATTGAGCAATGGGTACTTTCCTCTCCTCAGAACAATTAGCGGCCTCAAATACTTTCTCCATCTCGAATAGCCAATTCTCCCAACCAGAAGGGTCGGAAGCACCATCAAACTGCGGAGGACGCATACGAATCACGTCCTGAAGTAGCTTATCATTGCCGGATCCAATAGGCGGAACCGGGTTGGCATTAGCTTGGCCGACTAGAACGGCCTGAGTCAGTAGCATCATCTGGTTCGCTACTTGTTGCAAAATGTTGGCCACTCCAACATTCTTATGTGCATTACCGGAGCTAGCAGACTAGTCCTGCTGACCTCCGGAACTAGGGGGAACACTGTTCGACAAAGAAGGCATCGCCGAATCAGTTCCCGAGTGATCGGACATGGCTGCCCCACCGGCTGCACCACGTCCCCTACCGCGCCCGCGACCGCGTCCGCGTCCTCTACCAGCAGGAATTCTGAAGAAGCAACGGGTAAGTACAATTCAAACGCAAAGCGCAACAAGATACTAAGACAGGAATAGAACATAACGGTGAAATGAGTCAAGTTAGGAAAACTTACGAGCACCGGCGTACTGAGATAATGGCATAGCAGTGATACTGTCCCAAAAACGACACTTAACTAGACCCAAATAACCGACAGCCTAGGTATCCATAAACCTAAGCTCTGATACCATATTCTGTAACACCCCCAAGACATTCAGGGCATATTACAGCGCCGTGGACTCCACACTATGGAATCCACCAGGCTAACGTACCAACAAGACATTTGACAATGACAAACAATCATCAATAATACGACAATTCAAATAAGATTACAATCCGACAATAAAATCCAACACCAATCCATTTCCCAAAACAGGAACACAACATTAATAATTTTGAAACAAGAAGTACTCGAGTACTTAAACCAATTTTATAATACAAAAGTCCCAAAACAAGACATAAAAAGTAATAGACTGAACTGAACACCAACAAATGACTACTGATCAGTATCATGCTTGCCCATCATCCTCATACGGCTCAAGTGCTCGTTTGTCACCACGATCGATACCTGAAATACAAAAAGTATTTCCCCCATTTAAGGGGTTAGCGACAACTGCAAGTGCAAGTACAATCCATTTGAACTACATTCTAATCAGATGAATATATGCGCCAAAAAGTCATTTTAGAAAACATTTTATATTCCGGAATATTTATGCTGTACAATCACAAAACACATTATCTCTAACAAATCACAATTCAAAGTTAACCGTTGGTACGAGACTCATGGCCACCGTACCCCGCAGAGCCCCGTCGGACATCCCTGGGTGGCTAACTACAGTTCGCGATACACACACTCACGACAATACGTATCCCTAGAGGCCCCGTCGGACCGTTCCTAGGTGAAAATACACATAACCATCCACAACAACCACGATACAACCATAATTCAAATACTAGAACATGTAAATAAATGTAAAGTACTTGCCTTTGAGACATTCTTGAAGAAACGGAAGTGAAACACGACTACGAACGGTCCTGGTGGAAAACGACGGTTCCTAAACGAAGGATCAACATAGTTCAGTCCCAACGGACAACAATAACTGATCGGAATACACCCATAATCCCCGATTACAATTCATGACAAAAACGTTCAATCGATACGGGCAAGGGTTTACGCAAAATCTCCCCGTATCAACAATTCGCGGATTAAAATAGAGAAAAGCGGATTGGGAATCACCCAATAACAATAATCAGTGAGGAATATCACAACATACTAGAATAATTCGAGTCCAATTAGCAAAACCCGGAAAACCCCCAAAATTTGACGAGTTAGGGTTCTAGACGAAAATACCTTGAATACGGACGATGGATGATGATTATGCTGATGATAATATGTTAACACGACTCTACGGTGATGGAATTTAAAGAAAACTCCGATCAGTACCGGTGGAAATCGCCTCTGAGGTCGCACATCGAAGAAACGAAGAGAAAAGAATAAAAATGCTGTTCTGAAACTGCCCGCTGACTTATATAATATGTGAAGTTAACGCACGCTAACTGCCATATATAGCGCGCGCTAATGGGGCCGTGACAGGTCCAGTGGCTAGTGCCACCATTCGTTAGCGTACGCTAACAATAGGGAGTTAGCGTACGCTAAATGCATATCGGTAGTGCACGCAAGGTAACAGGAGTAGCGTGCGCTACCTACACAGCAGTTCAGTAATGCTGATGTCACATCAGCAGTAAGCTGCTGTCGAGGGTACAATACACGAAATGCACGACGAGTCCAGAATCCAGGAACATGAATGCGAAGCATACAAGACGACGGAGCTAAGCGCTGAAAGAAAATACAATTCCGACCATCGGAAGGTCCGTAATGCGACAACGAAAATGAGATTCCCTAAACTATTAGGAAATTACAAAAATGGCCCAAGTGCCCGAAAATCACGAAACGACGTCGGATTTACAAACCGAAAGTCTCAACACGACCAACTCAATCATATGAACTTGTGCAAACTGAGAAACAACGAAAACGAATGAGTTTTACGAGAATCGAATGTTCATACGGCAAAACATGTCATAAAATGAAATTATGTGAAAACATCATCAAAGCTCGTCCAAATGGAAAAACTCCAAGAACAAAGTAGATTCAAAATGTCGAAACGGTTACAACGAGTCGATAAAAATAGACATACATCAAAAATGGAAACTGCTAAAAATGGAAAATTACGGATATTACACTAACAATGCCCTTCTGATCTTTAGGACTGTAGAATAAGCCACCCTTCGGATATCCTACAAACACTCGTACTTTTGTGCGAGATGCCAACTTATCAGCATCCTTATTCAGCACGTGTGCTGGTGAACCCCAAATCCGAACATGTCCCAGACTGGGTTTGCGCCCATTCCACAGTTTTGTGGGTGTTTTTGGAACTGATTTCGAAGGCATCAAGTTTAGAATGTATGCCATTGTTTCCAAGGGTTATACCCAAAAAGAAATAGGCAAATCAGAGTAACTCATCATTGACCAAACCATTTATAATAAAGTACGATTCCTTCGTTCACCAACACCATTTTGTTGTCATGTACCAGGCGCAATGAGCTGGGAAGTAATCCCCTCATGTGCCCAGAAATCCAAAAACTCTCCACTAAGATATCCGCCACCACGATCATATTGTAGTAACTTGATACTCTATCCATGATGCTTCTCCGTTTCAGCATTGAATTCTTTGAACTTATCAAAAGATTCAGACATACGTCGCATCAAATAGATGTACCCATATCTCGAATAATCATCTATAAACGTGATGAATTATTCGAAACCACCCTTAGCCTCGATGTTCATTGGACCACATACATCGGTGTGTACCAATTCCAATACATTTTGTGCACGATTTTCTTTGCTTTGGAAAGCCCCTTTAGTCATTTTCCCTTCCAGACAGGATTCGCAAATTGGAAATGACTCAACTTGGAGTGAATCCAATGGGCCATTGCTCACCAATCTTTGAATCCTTCTAAGGTTTATATAACCTAATCGTAAGTGCGACAAATATGTTTGATTTATGCTCGAAGGTTCTTTTCTTTTATTATGATTAGTCAAAGAATTATGCAATTTATAATTATGCAAGGGAGTTGGTATAGCATTAATGACATAAAGTCCTTCATTAGTACTCGTGCAAACATATTCACCATTTATTTTAATAATTGCATTATTTCCCAAAGAAACTGAATATCCATCACAACGCCATTTAGAAACTGAAATTAAATTTATTCTAAAATCAGGTACTAACAATACATTATTGGGGACTAGAATCCTATCATCAACTTTTAACTGCACGACTCCCACTGCAACAACCTTCAACCTAGAATAGTCGCCCCAACTTATTGTAATCTCATACGCACTAAGTACATTGGTTACTTGGAACCCCTGTTAGTCATAACAAACATGATCAGTGGAGCCGAAATCTACTATACACGAAGTGATAGAACAGGAAGCCCAACATGTTTTGACTACTAGTGCATGAGACGTACCTTTCTTAGGGCAGTCACTCTTGAAATGCCCCTTCAAACCGCACTTATAGCATTTGACCTTCGGTTTTTTATTTGCCTCAGACTGAGGAGCCTTGTATTGAGGAGCCTTTCCCTTAGCTTTGAAGGCTGCTACTTGCTTCTGGCCAACCTGCTTTTTCTTCTTTCCCCATTTGGGTTTTGAAGAAGTAGCATCAGTTGCCGCAAGAATCTGATGATAACCTTGTTTGAAGATATCTTTAGCAGATTGAAGCTCTGTTAGAAGTTTCGCCAAAGTATACGTCCTACGATTCATATTGTAGTTAAGGCGGAACTGCTCAAAGCTTCTTGGTAAGCTACCCAAGATAATATCGACCTGCGACTCTGCATCGATAGTAGCCCCCAGTAAGCTCAGTTCATTCAAATGAGACATCATTTTCAGAACATGATCCCTTACTGGAGTCCCTTCAGATATTTGGGTTGTCATCAACACCCTAATTGGATTTTGCCTAGCCGCCAGATTTTTCATCATCTCCGTGGCTGAGCCCATCGTCTGATGCTGATGCTGCAATACATTCGTCAATGAAGCCAAAATGTAACAGCCAGCCATCTCATCAGACTTTTTCCATTTTCAGAATTCATCCAACTCTCCAGGAGTGGCATTCGGTTCTGGTTCGAGAGGGCATTCCTCAGTTAACACAAATTTATGCCCCTCGGTAGTCACGACAATGTCAAGATTTCTATTCTAGCCAACAAAGTTAGTGCCATCAAGTTTATTTTCTTTGAGAATAACAGCTAGTTGATTGAAAGACATCTGAGAATAAAATTAAAAAAAACACCATTCATCACATAATTCGACGCAAAATATATTGAAAAACCTTAAAACACAATAGATATGCAGTCAACCAATACCTCGAAAAAAGCCGCACATGCAAGCCATGTTAGTGTAAACATTTACATATACATTTTTCAAGTAGATTTTAACGTCTTTAATTTTACTATCTAGTCAAAGATGCGTTTTGACAAGTAAAATTAATAGTTGGTTCCTCTTAGCCATGTATTAAATTAACAATGACTCCGATGGGGAGCTTACTAATTAATACATCTAAGTGAACACGATAATTTAACAAACCTTAGAATATTATTTAATGATAATAGTCCTACAGATGGAGAGGTCATATCATAAAAAATAACATTTACCTTTTTGTTATCTAAATGAAGTTTAAAACTAGTGAGCTAATAATCAGCACATCCGATGTGGATGAAGACTCTAATGTCAATGCGTATTCTAATTATTTCACAATCTAAACCAATTATGGAGGCCAAGTTGATTTTTAAAAAATCAATTATTAAAATCACTTAGTTATTTTGAAAAATAAGCTTTTTAATTTTCTCATCCTAACATGCAAGAAACATATCACGCATACATCCATACATGTCATACATGAAAACATTAAAACAACAAATAATTAAAACTGGATAATTAAATCCAATTATCATGGCTTTTATTCCTCGTTTTGAATAACGAGAAAATCCTTGGCTCGTTTGCTCCCACTGCTTCAAGGATCTCGTCACCTCCTCCCGGTTGGGGTACGAAAATTGCCAAATTTAGAAACTTTCTTCCATGCAAAATTAATTGCACAAGAAATTTTTAAATTAAAATTATTGTGCTCCAACGGACGCAATGAACGGCGGATATACGAACAGGACCATACTCCGGACCCGCCAACCCGACCCGAGGCGCCCGCGGCCGAGACAGCATGTGCTGGCCGAGTCCCAATCGGCAGCAGGCGGGTCTCGGTCGGTTCGTCCGATCATGACTCCTTTTCGCGTTGGACTTCTTTTCCTTCAGTACTTTGTGTATTCCAATTCGATTAAAATTTTTACCCCAAATGAAATACATCGAATTTACAACAAAACCTACAAGGACAAATAAATTCTATTCTACCCATGAATTTTCTCATAGGAAAAACTTATACATGCCTCAAAACCGGGCCAAATTACCAAAAATGCGTAAATAAATAAAAATATCACATAGCCATGATAATTGGACTATATTTACCTCCAGGACAATTTCTAGCAAAATATTCCAAACATCATACCATATGAATATATTAAATTGCTAGCAAATTAATCACAAAATTAATTAAATTGAACAGAACCTAAAGATCATCTCCGATACCAATTGTTGGAATATAAAACGCAGCGGAAGCGAGATTGATATATGGAATAGATTTGGTTTTATAAACTAACCAACGTAAATTGCGGATCTATTTAGGCTTATCAATTAATTAACTAAACAGACTAATTTAACAATTTAAATATACGTATTTACCCAGTAGAATTGGTATTTCGTACCTTTGAAGCGAAGTGGTAGAAAATCCCTTTGGGTCGATCGAACTCCTCCTTGTACTCCTTCTTGATCTTCTTGTATTTCTACCTCAAGATCTTCTAGAGTATATCCCGCCTATGTCCGGATGTCGTGTAGGCAACAATCTACCGGACTGCTTGGACTGTAATATGGATCGGTCGAACCACTTTTTCTTCCAAAAACTACCTTACAAATTTTCTCTCTATTTTTCTTGAATATTTTTGTATTTAGAAAAATATTGTGTTAGATAAATCGTGGAATCCAAGACACAAGTCAAGATCCACAGATAAACACAAAATTAGAGAAAAAATAAAAAAATTTTGTACCAAGAAGAGGGAAAAAATCGACCCCCCGTGAAGTCCTATTTATAGGTATTTTGGGTTACTCTGGGGACCTTAATAATGATAAGGTAAGGACTCCCAATAGATTTCATCTTACCAATATTAGGACTCTTCATAATATAATGAATATATTAATATCAACTTAGTCTACTGAAAGTTGATATTGCACTTCCTACCAAAATCCCAAATTACGAAATTGGGCTCCTTTTTGAATTAATTATTTCCCGCGTTTAAAATATTCCATGTCCATTAATTAATTTAAGCTACTGAAAGCTTTTAATTAATTAATTTATTATACATGAGTATACCACTCGATTTTTATTATTATATCGGAAAATTAATTCCAACGACAGGTTTTAATATACTAATCATTTCGAGTGCCTCAAGGGACATGATCAACCCGACTGGTCGGGACACGAATTCTAGCTATAATATTAATTATCATATAAATAATAATATTGCCCAAAATATCGAGCATATTGAGTCAATCATTTTGGCTCTCACCCATCATAAATCAAAGCAATAAATATTAAATATATATAATTAAATATTAATCACTAGAATTAAGAAATAATAATTGTCCGAGATGTACGTTCTTCTTATAGTCAGTACATAAGAGTCCATCTCACCTCGATCCTGTTCATTGTATACCGAATACGCTAATATATGCTAATGGTCAAGACTAACCAATCTCAAGCATATACTACAACCTCTCACATAACGGTCTAATGTTATATAGGTTGTCAACTAATTATTACTATATAAGGGACCGATAATGTGATCTTCTGTGTGACCCGACACACCACATTATCTACAATATAAAGTAATTAAACAACATTTGCATAACCATAGCGTGAATAAATGTGCAAAACATGTGACAAAATGAATTAAATATTCTCATAGATAAAGACCAGGAAATTAGGTAATACAAGCATAAAGTATGCTTTGATGTATACAACCCTAACAGAGGGGCGCGATTCCATCTATACTAATCATACAAGCACCAACTAACACTGCACCCCGTATCTATTTTGAGACTTTTACACCAACTCAGGATCACCTCATCATAGTGGGAGGGTTGTTCATCAACCTGAACGATTCATACGCATGGAAAAGTCTTCAGACTCGGTCCATAGCAAAGATGAATCATATACCTGGACTACAAAGGGACAATCTAAGATAAAGATGCTGACTCCTGGAAAGTAGCAATGGAATCAGAAATGGGATCTATAGATTCCAATCGAGTATGGGAGCTAGTAGAACTACCTGATAGGATACAAGCTATTGGGAGTAAATGGGTCTACATGAAAAAGAAAGGAAGTGATGGGAAGGTTGAAACCTTCAAAACAAGGCTTGTAGTGAAAGGTTATACTCGGAAGGAGGGCATCGATTATGATGGGACCTTTTTCCAGGTAGCCATGCTTAAGTCAATCTAGATTGTTTTAGCTATAGTTGCACATTGGGATCTGGAGATTTGACAAATGGATGTCAAGATTGCATTCTTGAATGTCAGTCTAGACAAGGAGATCTATGCATCACCTAGAGGTATTCATTGCTGAAGGAGAGTAGAACCTAGTGTGCAAGCTTAAGAGATCTATATATGGACTTAAGCAATCATCTAGGGCTTGGAACACTCGATTTAACGAGGTTGTCCAGTCATATGGATTCATAATGCCTGAGTGAGAGTTGTATGTATAAGAAATGCATGGAAATGTGTTGATGTTTCTTGTATTGTACGTAGATAATATCTTTTTTAGTGGAAACAACATGAAGGAGTTGTCGGACGTACGGGTATGGCTGTCTGAGCAGTTCGATATGAAGGATTTACAAGAAGAAAGACACATACGTGGGATCAGGATCATTTATAATCATAATAAAAGGATGGTGTGCTCATCTCAGACATCCTATATCGATATATTGATAAAGCGTTTGGAATGGAGAATTCCAAGAAAGGTTTTCTACCTTACAAACATGGAATTCAACTATCTAAAGATATGGGTCCTAAGACACAAAACCAGATAGATAACCTGAAGTTGGTCCCTTATGCGTCAGTAGTGGGGAGCCTCATGTACACTATGCTTGGCACTAAACCAGATATATGTCCTGCTGTAGGCATGGGTGCTAGATATCATTCGAACTCTGGACCAGGACACTGGATTGTTGTCAAACATATACTCAAGTACTTGAGAAGGACTAAGGAGTACATGCTAGGATATCAATCATATGACCTATGTCCAGTGGGTTATACTGTCTCAGATTTTTCATCACACAAAGAAAAGTCCAAGTCTACTTGTTTACTTTGGGAGGTGGAGCCATTAGTTGGAGAAATGTGAAGCATAAATGCATCTCGGACTCTACCATGGAATTCGAGTACGTGGCAGCCTCTGAGGCAGCCAAAGAGGCGGTATGGCTCAAGTACTTCCTACAGGACTTAGATGTGATTCTCGATTTGTCAAATGGTATTACACTTTACTGTGAAAATAATGGTGCAGTCGCAAATTCAAGGGAACCCTGAGCCATAAAACAAGTAAACATATCAACCACAAATACCATACCATACGACACCTCGTAAAGGAAGGCGTAATTGTAGTTAGGGTTGCATCTAAAGATAATATTGCTGATCCTTTCACGAAAGCTTACCCTCAAAAGTTTTTGAACGGCATGTGGAAGGAATGGGATTACGGTATATGGCAGCGTTGCTTTTAGTATAAGTGGGAGATAGACTATGTAATAGAGTAGTATACTTAAAAGCATGCTTTGAGTATAAGTGTGAGATTGTTAGAGTTGTATACTACAAAGCATACTTTATGCTTATATTACCTTATTTCCATATAACTACCTAGGAGAATACTAATTATATTTTATCACATATATTGTATATTTATTCATGTTATGTTTATACAAATGTATTCTCTATTTTTTTTTGAACGAAGGTAGTTTTCCATTCCATAGGCAATGAAGATCAACGTCTCAATACAAATGCTCATCAGAGCAGACTCAATGAACCAGAATTCAAAAATCTATCTATCAGTTCCCTTCATATGTTAGGGATCTGCTCAAAGCCATTACAAATGTCAACAAAACGAGAACCATATCTACCTATAGAATTGTGCACAGCATTTTGAAACACTTGATTCAACTCAGTATTCACTTGATCAAATAGTCTTCTATTCCTCTCCTGTCAGATGCTGTAAATAAACTCAGTTATGACCAGTTTTAGAAACTTGTTGTGTGCCTTTCCACCTCTTGTCACTTTACAAAAGTGATGTATACCCTGCTGCCAGTTAGTACCTGTCAAGGTCTTCCCAAACCAGGCATACATAGCCTTCCATCCATTGAGAACATTTGGACAGAATATAACACATGGGCTACAGTTTCATCCTCAGACCACACAGAAAACATTGACTGGGGACCTGAATTACAAATTTTGCAAGTGTATCTTTTGTGGCCAGCCTGCCCCACATAGCAAGCCATAAAATAAACCTTGCTCTAGGTGTGGCCAGGTTATGACACACCAGTTCTTTACAACTGCCCCTTGGCATAGCAGGTCTCAAAGCTGCATAAACTTGCTTCATGTTAAACTGCTCTTCCCCAACCTACTTCTGCCACACTTCTAAATTCTGTACTTTATCCCTTAATTTTAACAACTTTCTGAACAAGTAGGAAGCCTACCCTGGGATAGGCATTTTGAGAACCCCATCACCTTTAATATAATAAGTATGCAACCACTTTATCCAGAGCTTATCAGCTTTGAAGTGCACAACCCATAGCAATTTGAGCATACAAGTCTTGTTCCAAGCTTCTAAATTCACTAGCCCCAGTCCCCCTCCACATTTAGGTCTGCAAGAAGAATCCCAGGCCACAGGTGCCTTTGTCCCACCAAGATCCCTTGACCACAAGAACTGCCTACACATACCATCAATAATCCTAAGACTTTCTTAGGAAAGTGAAAAAGGCGACTCCAATAATTCTGAACAGCATAAAGCACACTATGGACTAACTGCAACCTCCCCTCATATGTAAGAAATCTAGCAGTCCAATGCCTAATGCGGCTTACCATTTTCTCAATAAGAGGCTGATATTGAACCACAGATAATATTGCATTTAAGGGTATACCTAGATATCTAGAAGGAAGCTTACCTTCACTAAGCTGAGCAAAATCAGTATTCCCCCTTCTCTTCATTTCAGATACCCCAACAAAATATATTTCACTTTTTTGTCTATTAGCAGTCAATCCTGAACTCTGACTAAACATCTCAAAGGTCTCAATAAGAGCAGATACTGATTGTAGGTTACCTTTAGAGAAAAGTAAAAGATTGTCTGCAAATGAGATATAAGTGATCTTCAGCTCTTTACATTTTGGATGATACCTAAACCTTCCATGAGATTGTATATTACCCATAAGTCTGTTGAGATATTCCATAAAAAGGACAAAGAGATAATAGAAACAGGATCCCCTTGTCGTAGTCCTTTCCTTCCCTCAAAAGGCTCACTAAGTTGGTCATTGATACAAACTTGGTAAGTAACAGTTGTAAGACAACTGATCCATCCTAAAAACTGACAAGGAAAACCATATGCCCTCAGTATCTGTTCTACAAAGTTCCACTGAATTGAATCATAAGCTTTCTTCAAATCCATCTTAATCATAGATCTAGAAGATATGTGTCTCAGGTCATATCCCCATATGATCTCTTGGGCTAAAAATGTATTATCATGGATATATCTTTCAGGGGCAAATGTTGTTGTTCCTCATTAACAAGGGAATTCATAACTCGACTCATTTTCCTAGTTACGATTTTAGAAATTATTTTATACAGGGTGGTACAGCAGGAAATGGGCCTATAATCCTTAATACTGTTTGCAGTAAAACTCTTGGGAATGACAGTAATCAAAGTAGAATTGATCTGTTTAAATGTTTACCTATCTTGAAGAAATCTTTCACTGCAGCACACACTCCTCTTCCTATAATGCACCATGATCCTTTAAAGAATTTTGCAGTAAAACCATCACACCTAGGAGCTTTCTCTTTCCCTATAGTGTTTTGAGCTTCCAGTATTTCACCATCAGTTATTGGAACAACCAACTTGAATCTCTGGTTAGGGGTAAATACAGGGCCTTTATTAACTGTTTCTAGGTCAACAACTCTTGTAGTATTTACATTAGTTCCCAACAATCCCTTATAAAATTCACAGACTTCTCTTCTTATTTCTTTATGATCAGTCAACTTTTTACCCTGGCCATTATATAAAACTGTAATGCCTCTCCTTACCTTTGACTTCAAGCAAGCATGGAAGAACCTAGAGTTGCCATCTACACATTGGAACCAATGCATTTTAGACTTTTGTTTCAGAATACTCTCTTCAGTTTTCAAACATTTCTCAAGTTCCTGAAGTGCAGCATTAGATTCCTGAAAAAAATTACTTTTCAGAGGGTCAAGTTTCAAGTCATTGTACAGGTTTTCAGTTGCTCTAGCAGCTTCCACTTTCAAACCAGTAGCAGACACTTAATGTGTTAAACCCGTTCGAAGTTCCCTGACAGAACTGAGCTTTCTCTAAACTTGAAACGTTTTGACACCTGAGATTGGCTCCCTCCACCCTTGTTATACTTTATCCAAAAACTCAGTATGGTCAACCAAGCAATTAAGAAATCTGAATTGCTTTTTACCCCCTTGACTTATTTGGGCTCCTTGCAGAATAAGAGGAGAATGGCCAGAACTGTCTGGATTGAGAACACCTACCACATATTGTCCATTCTGCTGGTGCCAGGTAACATTACAAAAGCACTTGTCAATTTTAGAGTATATTAGGTGTGCAGGTTGCTTGTTGCACCAAGGGTACTACCAGCCTGTATATTGAAGCTCTACCAATCCAATATCTATTATTAACTCTCTAAACTTCCCACATTCTGCATCATTAAAAGGATTTCAACCAATTCTGTCCTCAGAACACAACACATTATTAAAATCTCCAAGAATAAGCTAGGCTGCATTGACTTGGTTAGATATTCTTGAGAGATCCTGCCACAATGGTATTCTATCCTCCCATTCATTTGATCCATAGATGAATGTTACAAATGTTGAGAAGGTATCAGCATGATTGGATACCAACCCATGCATAAGTTGACTTGTAGCACTACTAACATGGAACTTCACTTTAGTTGCATCCTATCCAACCCATATGTGGCCATTTATAGCATCATCATAGTTATCCAAAAACAACAACTTATCACCAAAAGATCTTCTAACTTCCTTTGATTTATTCTTCTTGACTCTTGTTTCTAGGAGTCTAATTATTTCCAAACTATGTAACCTTAATAACCTTATAACTTCTTTTTGTCTCAAGGACTTATTGAGTCCTCTGACATTCCAACTCGCAATAGTCATGATGAGTGATGAAGTTGTGTGGGAGCTAAGTACACCTCATTCCCAAAGTTACCAAACTGCACCCTAATTGGTTCCTCAGTATTCATAGTTTCCTGCTCAGCAAGAGCCTGGAAAGGATTGTTATGCAATGTACTCTCTTCTTCAGACCTTTGCCTTTGTTATTGTTCTGCAGGTTCAGTAACTACATTCCTTCCTCTATGCCAAACTACAACCCATTCAATCTTAGTTCTGTTTCTGTTCCTATTTCTCATTCCATCCACCCTAGGTCTGTCCTCTTCTTATCTCTGCACCATTCTTTCTTGCCTAGGTCTTTGTTGAGGGCTGTTTTCACAGTTATGACCTAAAGCTTGGCACTTTTGACAGTAGGTGGGAAGCCACTCATACTTAATTTGTTGCACATGTGATTTCCCTGCAGAATTCTTTAGCCTCACCTCCTGCTTCAATGGCTGACTAATATCCACCTCAACTAAAACCCCGGCATATGCAATTTGTGACTGGAGTACAGTACATTCATAAGTTCTAATAGGTTTCCCATCACACTCACAATCCTACCCAAACTTATCCTTGCCCAATACTGAAGAGGCAATTTAGGCATATGAACCCATATTGACAGCAGATTCAGATTCTCTTTAGAAAAATCAAAATCAATAGTCCATTTCTTAGTTACAACTGGTTGACTCTTAAGTGTATAAGGCCCTCCAAGTAACACAGGCTCACATTCTTCAGCAGTAGAAAACTTGGCAATGAAGTAACCATCATCAACTTGGTGTAAAGAAGGTTTAGCAATCTTACCCCAAGCCTTATCAACAAATGCTTCCATTTACTTCAGTGTATGTGTAGCTCCAACCACATAGAAGACTAAGGAATGTTGCCATTTCTGGATCTCTTCATCCATGTCCTCGTCTGAGAAACAAACACATACACCTTCTTCATCCGTAGCAGGAACAGTATATTCCAGAGTTTTACCATTCTTGGCCACTCGATTTCCAGTAAGAGCATCAACAAATGTTTGATTGATAGCCGAATTTTGGTCCCCTTGTAAGTTAAGACAGCAAGCAGTAGGCTGCCTACTTAACTCACTATCTATCCTAATCGCAACAACCTCAGAATTTGGATAAACTGTAGCAGCTGTGGGTCGAGCAACCGTTCGGCCAGAGTGAGCCGGAGGAACCGTAGCTCCCTCTGGTGTTACCAATGCCCTATGAAGGTTTATATTTGTCCTTTCATCTCTCGTAGGGTTATTCTCCCCACCTTCCCCCAAATCAATAACACGATCCTCCAGTTTATTGATTTTCCCCGGCTGATTGTTGCCTTTCGACGGAGGCGTACGGTGTTTTCTCGGCCGTCCTCTCTTTTTCTTACTTTTCTTAGCTTGTGAGACGTTATGATCCATTTGTCTATTTATTTTATATTGTAGGTAATGTGGTGTGTTGGTGTCACACGGAAGATCACAATATAATAGCTCACAACCTATATCATTATTAGATATATTATATGAAAAGTTGTAATGTATGCTTGAGATTAGTTGATCTTGACTATTGGCATGGATTGGCGTATTTGCATACGTTGAACTGGATCACGGTGAGATAGTGTCTTCTGTACTGACTGTATAGAGGAACATAATTCTCGAATAATTATTATTTCTTAATTCTAAGAACATAATATTTTGGGATCTCTCTTTTTTAGTACTAAAGCATAAAAGTAACAAGTTATATTTCACCATTCATAAGAGCATAAGTTTTTATGCCAAAATTTGTTAAACGACATTAGTACCCTTAAATTCTACCACTAAAAGATAAAAAAAACATAAAAAATAGAAAACTAATAAAACCAAACAACAATAATCTAAACGGTCCCACAACTCAATCTCTCTCTCTCTTCCAAAAAAAAACTCTCTCTGTCGCGAAACCGAAACCCCCCGTCGTGAAACCCTATCGTCGGCAAGAAAATGTCTAACTCCGACTATGATAGAGAATCTGAAAACGTCAGAAGTTTCTCACACGCTAGTGACACTCCATCTGAAGAGGCTTTCGTCAATGAGCCGCCGGTTAGTATAATTTATTCACACACGACCGTGACACGATGGTTGTTCATTATCTCACGATGGTGATGAAGAAGATGACACCATCGTGTGCACGATGGTCTTTCGTGGGCATGATGGTTTACACACGTCGATCGCATATCGTGTGAGCCGTCATAGGCAAGAAGACCAAAGGCTTCTGTCTTGCACATGATGGCATGCACACGATTGATGCCCATCGTGTGAGCCATCGTCTTGCACACGATGGTCTTCACACGGCGGGAATCGATCGTGTGCATGCCATCGTGTGCAAGTAGTGTCATTTTTTTTTCTTAAGCATTCTATCATATTCTTATGATTTATATGTCTATATTGCAGACTGGTTGCGTATTGAAGAGACATACATTGCGCTTTGTTACACGATAAGTGAATCTTTAAATATGGGAGGCGGTATTTAAAGAGATTACTGAGACACTAAGAGAATACTCCATGGTAGAAATATTAAGGTTGGTTTTCTGCAGAAGAAGTTCAATGCTCGAGATTTTGGTAGAGACATAAGAGATTATGTGAAGGTTGCCAATTTGCTTATATATTACTACTTTATTCTATGTTGTGATGACATGATGTTCGAGACATGGGCATGGGCATTAGTTGAGGATTTCGAGCAGTAGGATATGTTTCCTTAGGGTTCTTATGGCTTTGGGGTTTTGTCTTACTACATATACAATGTTGCCATGAAGGAGGGACAGGAACATTAGGACTATCAATTCTGTAATACCCAATATTTTCGTTTCCGGTTATTTTTGAATTTTTGTCGGTTGTGCCAGTTATTTTGCTCTGTTGGCGATTACTTGAGTTTTCCCTTATGTTGGGTACGGCATGATGTACCGTGTTGTGGTGTTCGTCAGGTACGGATTATCATTGCGTAAGTCGAGCTAATAGTATGTCGCGCTTTATTATTTGTTTATTTTCGATTTGGATCGTTGGTGTTGTCCGTTAGTGTTTCGTTGCATGTTGAATAATCATTGTTTTGTCGAGGAGTATCGTTGTTGTGCATTTGGTCGACTTTGTAAGATCACCACCGGCACTTATTAAGTCTAAAAATTCTTAAACTTTACAATGTGATAGATCATCAAATTAGCTTTCCAATGGTTCAAACGGCGAGTCAATCGGAGTCCGGACGAAGGAGTTATGGCCAAAATAGCAAAGACTACACAGTCCATAATTAGCGCACGCTAAACACATTTATTAGCGCGCGCTAACGAAGTCTGGCAGAGGGTTCTGGACTGTATTTTGCAGCCGATAGCGCACGCTACACATACCTTAGCGTGCGCTAACCGTGATATAAATAGGATGCAGAGGTCAACTTTTGTCATTTTCATTTCACTTCTTCCCCTCCGTGACCTGTGCGATTCCGGGCATGAGAAGGTGGAGATCTCGGCCAGATATCATTAGATATCAACTCCTTTCAACTCCTAACATGGATTTATCAACCTTCTTTCATCTTCCACCGTCGGATTCGAGGTAAAATCCCTTAGAACCTTGGTTTTGGGAATTTTGGGGGTTTTTCCATGATCTCTTGAGTTCACCTGGAAATGATAAATTGATTGCGTAGTTCTTGTTGTTTTGGTTGTACCCTACGGATTAGAAACTCGTTTATTGATTTCATTCCACCCGGAACATGATTTTGATTTCCTTGGGAAACCCTTGAACCCTTGTTGTTTCTTAGTGTCGATTGGGATTTCATTTAGTATTGTTGATTCGTAGCGGTGTTATTCTCGTAGTGATGGTGTTGTTATTGATTTTTCGCGAAGGTGGTCGGTTTTTGGGGCTGTTTCGGGGCTGTTTCGGCCTAGCCGCATTCTTCGGAGTATTCACAATTGATTTCGAGGCAAGTATCTTGCCCATATATTACGTGTTTTGTGAATATAATGATTGAAAATTGACGATATGTGTTAAATGAATATTTACAACCTTTTCTTAAAAGAATCGGTATATTTACAATCATAGTTTTCTTAAGGGATGACTCTTGTGTTCGGGAATTAATTTGCTTATTGACTATGTATGTTAGTGTTGAGTATAGGATCTCCATACTTTCGGGTGATGCCAATATGTGTGAATATGTCATCGGTAATTTATGGTTAAATCCTCTTGTTATGAATTGTGCGTGGAGTCATGTGGTTATCGGTGGATATATGAGTTGTGTGATATTGGTTGTTGTAATTCAGTGTTGATGAGATAAGTGTGTTTCTTTGTGGATAGTATTAATTCTGGGTCGTGAGTATGTGTTGGATAACATGGCCATTTTAGCAAAATACCTCGACTATATATATATTGTGATTGACTCTTGAGGATTTTGGTTTTGGAAATGTGAATTGATAAGAGTTGTATGGTTGTTCTCGGGTACTCTCACTCGGGGATTGACTCGACGGGGTCACACGGGGACCTGGTGGCTTAGCGGCTGGACCGGGTCGCGAGGGTTACTTCGAGTGGGCATTCTCACCTGGGGATTGCTCGACGGGGCACATAGGGACTTGGTGGCTTGTGGGCCGGACCGGGTTGCGAGAATTGCCAGAATATTTGTACTGATGATTAATTGTGATATGTCCGGAGTATCACAATGATTGGCGCCCAGGGTCGAGAGACATTATATATATCGAGTCTTGGTGTTTGGCTAAAATGGCATAAAAATAATGTGTTATGTGTAATGTGTTGTTGGAAGTGAATTGAAGGTGATGGGTCGTGGACCCCGTGTTTTGTGACTGGAATGATCGGGTCGTGGACCCTGTGTTTTGTGACAGGAATGAATTGGGTTGTGAACCCCGTGTTTTATTAACGGATTTGTATTTTTGGAAAATAAACTTTGGGGCGGTGACCCTAAGTGGCCTTTGTAGAATTAAGAACTTTTCAATCACAAATGTTTTCAAAACTCCCGAGATTTGGAAGTGTTTGCAAGGTGCTTACTTATTTCGTTTTACTTTCAAGACTTGAACTATTTTTAATCAAACAAAATATCTCGGGAAGTCTTTTGTTGTATTCTCGAAATGTGTTATGTATGGCTCGTATTTGCACTTTATACTTGTACTAGCAAAACAGTAGAGTTTTTCTAACCTCCGAGTATTCGGGGGTGGATGTCTGTTTTTGCATCCAGGTACATGTAGGTTTGGGAGCAAAACACAGGATCGGTGCGAAGGATGATGGAAGGCGAATGATACTAATCAGACGAAGGCCAGTGTTGGATGCAGTCAGTCAGAGTTTGTGTATGGTCTTTTTTTCTGTCGTATTTTTGGTTTGAGAGTGTACTTTACCCATGCATGGGTATGAGTCGAGGTAGAAATGTGCATTTTAACTTGTATGTTTGTGATGAAAGACCAAGTTGGTCTACGGATTTGGAATCTTATCATATCGGGATGTAATTTATTGTGTGGTTTGGATGTCTAGCCTGGTGGATCCTCACGGAGAGGGTCTGCGGCGTGTAATATTCCCGGTTTGATTCTAGGGGTGTTACATTTATGGTATCAGAGCTTAGGTTGCGGAAACCTAGGCTGTCGGGTCCAGTCGGGTATTTTCGTGTCTTGTTCTATCAGATTATGTCTGTCTAAGCCGTGTCGCGACGTGTCGTCTGTGATGTCGGCCGTGATTAGTATCGAGGTGCAGCCATCATCTTCGTGCGACCTGTGGATGTAAGTCTCCCTACTATATTGTGCCTTGTGATATACGAGCTTGTATGATTTTGTGTTATGATGTGGAGTTTAAAGGTGATTTGTGATTATGTGGCCTATGTTGTTTGGTCCTCGTATGATGCTAGGATAAAAGTGGTACCAAAATATATGTATATATACACACATCCTGATATAAGTCGTTTTTACAAGAATAATGGCCTTGGTGTGGTTACGCAAAGAAAAATTCATCAATGTGATATTTTAAAACTTTACATGTTTTGAGGAGTCACGTATATTTTATTTTAAAACATCCTCCAAAGGGAGGAAAAAGTTTGATTTTCGTATTATGACCTCAAGGCCAAATTTTTTTTAAGAATTCAAACTACCAATATTTTATTTTCATTTTGTATTATAAGTTTTCAAAACACGATTTTTGAACCCAAGTGAAGTTTACAAAATGTAGACAAGACGTGACTCTCGTTTTCAACTTATCGGTTTTATGGTTGTTAGTCAGAAAATACATGATGATGTTCTTGTTGTTCGGGCAGTGTTGCCAGTTTTAAATTAAAACTATGATGTGAATGCTGAGTCATTCGATTTGTGTACATTGAGATAGCTCTCTTTAATAAGAGGTGAGATTTCAACTTTTGAATGACAATTGTCTTTTGATGGTTGCTCATGAAGTGTTAAATCGATGGCTTTGAGATTTGAACGTGTTGTTGATTATTTGTACCATCGATTCTAGTAATGTCGTATATATATTCGTGATCATGTTGCTGGGTTGGAGCAGCTAGCGCACGCTGAGTGCGAGGCTAGCGCGCGCTAATGCGGCATAGATAGCGCACGCTAAATAATTGTTGTAGCGCGCGTTAGTTAGCTGGGACAGAGGATGTGGAACTGCATTTTTGCCGTTAGGTCTAACTTTCTGCAGTCAGTCGTCTATGACTGTATTCTATATGTGTTGTCTAGTGATGACAACTGTTTTGTGTGAATGGGTGTTGTGACTTTTCGTCGTGCTAGGTGATAATTGATTTTGCTCAGTGAGTTGTTAAATTATATCTGCTGTGTGTGTGTGTGTTCGAAAATGTTTGCCTGAAACTTTCATAAGTTTGTGCAAGTTGCGGAAAATAAATTTTTGAAACTAATTTGACGTTGCGATTAAGCCGGCGGCTTCGTATGAACTTTGAAAATTTGTTTGAAATTTGCGAACCGGCATAGGAATTCTCAAATAAAACCTCGACGATAATGAAAGAGTTGTTTTAAAG
Source organism: Orobanche coerulescens (assembly GCA_033398695.1). Lineage (NCBI taxonomy): Eukaryota > Viridiplantae > Streptophyta > Magnoliopsida > Lamiales > Orobanchaceae > Orobanche > Orobanche coerulescens. The sequence continues at coordinate 133,141,068 of CM065816.1, read as the reverse complement.
TACCTTGAACATTTTGTAAATGTTACCGTCGTTGATTTTTGTGTAGTGTTGGGAGAATTTTCGGAAATGACTTTTAACGTACTATTGTATTTTCGAATAATTCGAATACATGATTTTCAAAAAAATCTTTCACACAATTTTTTTTCAAAAACCAATATGATTTTTTTTTTAATATATAGTGAAAGATGAAAAATCTTATTCGATTTAAACTTCAAACTCGGATTTGGAAAGTTTTCTATACTGATTAAAGTATTTACGTATGATTTTATGACCATGCGTGGTTATCTTGTTTGTTATTAACGGTGATACTGGTGTGTAGTGGCGTGGTGATTTTGACAATGCCGGTTGCACAGAAAATATTGCTTTGCAAATGATTTGAAAATGAGTTGGTTAAAAGTCTTTTGTTTACAAGTTTTAATGAAACAACCCGAGGTACCAAAAGTACTTTTAAAGTTTATTTTGAATAGCATACAAATCCAAGGATTTTCAAATGATATCATTTAAAAGGATACCTCGTGGATTTTCTTATCGAGTTATTATTAGTTACCTTATGTGATATGTCGCGCTGAGTTGGTACTTTAGTATAATATTTTGCGAAATCGTGTCATCGTATTGAGTGAGAATCCGCTTAGTGTGCCGAGGCACAGAGGACGCGGTCGTGACCGCGGTACAGTTGGTCATGGAAATCGGATGCGGGACCAAGAGAATATTGATGGGAAGGCTGCTATTCTAGTACATCGTACTCGTTGTTTAGGTTTCAGGGACGAAACCTCTTTTAAAGGTGATATGATGTAATACCCATATTTTTTTTCGCTTCCGTTTCATTCGACCGTATCGACTCGATTGTGTTCGTTGATGCTTCTGACCTTGTGTTGTTCTCACCCTTGTCATTCGAGCGAGTTCGCATATTTTTCCAAATTGATGTGCATATCATTGTGATCTTTCCAAGTTCAGATCGATTTCTTGTGAACCGTGTTCGAAACTAACACCTCGTGGTTCCTAAAAGTTATTGATGTCTTGATTTGAGGTATGAAATTCAGAGGTTATCGTTGTTGTTCGATCATTTCTATTTGTTCGTCATTGTCCAATCATTATTGTTTGATCTGGAAATCGTGATTATTGAACATCTGGGCCACTTTGTGATTTCCATAAGTGTTGGGAAATTGTCTTCGTATTTGATCTTCCAAACCTTTGAGTTACTGGAATTTCATACCTCTCAGCGTGGGAATCTTGATTTGATTTTTGTATTGCTCGGTTTTATCAACCGCAACGATTCATGCTCGTTGCTTTTCGTAAGCATTTTTGCATATTGAATCAGACCGCAGTAGCTCTGTACTGCATGGAGCTCCTGTGCGCTGTCAATATTAGATAACGTGTGTTATCTAGAGTCGCCTTGCTCTTGTTTTAAGTTTCGGGACGAAACTTATTTTTAGTAGGGTAGAATGTAATACCCAAGATTTTCGTTTCCGGTTATTTTTGAATTTTTGTCGGTTGTGCCGGTTATTTTGCTCTGTTGGCGATTACTTGAGTTTTCCCTTATGTTGGGTACGGCATGATGTACCGTGTTGTGGTGTTCGTCAGGTACGGATTATCATTGCGTAAGTCGAGCTAATAGCATGTCGCGCTTTATTATTTTTTAATTTTCGATTTGGATCGTTGGTGTTGTCCGTTAGTGTTTCGTTGCATGTTGAATAATCATTGTTTTGTCGAGGAGTATCGTTGTTGTGCATTTGGTCGACTTTGTAAGATCACCACCGGCACTTATTAAGTCTACAAATTCTTAAACTTTACAATGTGATAGATCATCAAATTAGCTTTCCAATGGTTCATACGGCGAGTCAATCGGAGTCCGGACGAAGGAGTTATGGCCGAAATATCAAAGACTACACAGTCCATAATTAGCGCACGCTAAACACATTTATTAGCGCGCGCTAACGAAGTCTGGCAGAGGGTTCTGGACTGCATTTTGCAGCCGATAGCGCATGCTACACATACCTTAGCGTGCGCTAACTGTTGACAATATAAATAGGACTGCAGAGGTCAACTTTCGTCATTTTTCATTTCACTTCTTCCCCTCCGGCGACCCAAGCGATTCCAGGCATGAGAAGGTGGAGATCTCGGCCAGATATCAATAGATATCAACTCCTTTCAACTCCTAACATGGATTTATCAACCTTATTTCATCTTCCACCGTCGGATTCGAGGTAAAATCCCTTAGAACCTTGGTTTTGGGAATTTTGGGGGTTTTTTCTTGATCTCTTGAGTTCACCCGGAAATGATAAATTGATTGCGTAGTTCTTGTTGTTTTGGTTGTACCCTACGGATTAGAAACTCGTTTATTGATTTCATTCCACCCGGAACATGATTTTGACTTCCTTGGGAAACACTTGAACCCTTGTTGTTTCTTAGTGTCGATTGGGATTTCGTTTAGTATTGTTGATTCGTAGCGGTGTTATTCTCATAGTGATGGTGTTGTTATTGATTTTTCGCGAAGGTGGTCGGTTTTCGGGGCTGTTTCGGGGCTGTTTCGGGGCTGTTTCGGCCTAGCCGCGTTCGTCGGAGTATTCACAATTGATTTCGAGGCAAGTATCTTGCCCATACATTACATGTTTTGTGAATATAATGATTGAAAATTGACGATATGTGCTAAATGAATATTTACAACTTTTTCTTAAAAGAATCGGTATATTTACAATCATAGTTTTCTTAAAGGACAACTTTTGTGTTCGGGAATTAATGTGCTTATTGACTATGTATGTTAGTGTTGAGTGTAACACCCCCAATCCACTCAGGGATATTACACGCCGTAGACCCTCTCCTCGAGGATCTACCAGGCTGATAACTAAAATCAAACATCTAAACATCGCCTTTAAGGCTAAAATGACTCAGTAGACCGATTTGGTCTTTCAATAATAACATACAACTCAATTCGAAACACACACCCACGCAGGGGTCAAAATACAGCGGAAAAGAAAATACGACTAGACCAATACGACATCAATGGATCCTCGTGTGATTAGTATCGTTCATCTTTCATCATCCTTCGTGCCGACCCTGTGCTATGCTCCAAAACCTGAATGCAAAAATAGACATCCACCCCACGAATACTCGGGGGTTAGCAAAACTCCACTGTTTTGCTAGTGCAAGTACAAGTGCAAAAATACGAGCCATACAATTCAAGTTCCAAGAATAACAATAATCAGAAATCCTCAAAAATCCAAAAGTAACGAAAAGTACTTCCCGAGGCAAGAGTTTGGGTAAAACATTCCAAAACCGAAAGACCACAATTAAAGGGAAACAATTTATGAAACAATTTAAAATGTCATCGAGAGTTTTAATAGAAAACAATTTAGGATTATCAAATTCTTCTCTTTCCAAAACTCAACAGGGTCACAGCCCAAAGGTTTTGTTTTTCACAAATGAAACCAACAACAATACACAAGGTTAAAACCCACGTCACGCGTCCTCGACGGACATAAAATACACACGCACCCGTGAACTTTCACTCATGAATCCAGGGCGAAACCATTGGACTCCCTCCGTGGTCCCGTCGAACCCTCCCGAGGTGAGCAAACACATTCACAAAACATACACACCAAGCTGTGAAGTTTTTACTTGTGAACCCAGAGTGAAGTCATAGATTCCACCGAGGCCCCGTCGGACCGTCCCAGGGTGAGCAAAATACATTCACTAAACATACACGCACAGCCATCGCCGAGGACCAGGACGCCACCATGAATCCCACCTGAGGCCTCTAAGGACCCTCCCGAGCTGGCTAGCGAAACAATCAAGCACAGGCATCGCCTAGGACCAGGACGCCACCATGAATCCCACCCGAGGCCTCTAAGGACCCTCCCGAGCTGGCTAGCGAAACAATCAAGCACAGGCATCGCCTAGGACCAGGACGTCACCATGAATCCCACACGAGGCCTCTAAGGACCCTCCCGAGCTGGCTAGCGAAATAATCATGCACAGATAACATATCACACCAAGGATATCCAACAATTCACCGAGAGGCATCAAACACTAAGCAAAACACTACGTCAAACCACAATGCACCGAAATGAAACAATATACGTCCACACGCAAATACCAAGTGCATCATCAACACCAAACATATCCATAGGATTCACATACTCGTTCACGAATCACACCAATCACAAAACACACACGGTTTTGAAAGAGGGCCTTTAACAAGGCTAACCAAATCTTTTGAAAACTCATTTCAAACGAACAAACAAACACACCACGACGATCACCAATCATCATATACACAAAACAAGAATAGTATAGACAAGGTACTTGCCTCGAATAAGAACAGCGGAGAATCGACCGAAATAGGTTGACACGAACCGACTACGAACCCCGCCGACTCCACCGAATGACAATCCGCAACAATGAACTACGAACGAAAACAATAACAACGAAAATGAATTCCAAAGTACGACCCAAAGCCGCTGAATTCAAAGAACAAATGACGAAAGTTCAAGGATTTTCCCCAAAACGGCCAAGAACACGATTCCTCCCGTCAAAACACGAAAACGGAATTCCAAGTTGAAATATGAATATACAATCCATAGAATATGTTTAACAACATCATTTAACCACAATCGATCCATCAAAAACGGATGAAAAACGAGATCGAGGACAAATCCCCCAAAAAGTCGATTCGAAGGAAATCAAGAAATATACTTCGATTCGACGAAGAACAATGGATTAAATGATGTTGAACACAAGAATACTACCAAGATTAATCATACCCATCATGAATTAATCAACAACACGTAACGAATCGGACAAAAATGCAAAAAACCCCAAATTCACGAAATTAGGGTTCTAAGGAAGATTACCTTGATTCGCTGGATCAAAGGATGATAACGGATGATTGATTGATGTTATGAACTCAAGAACTTCATGGATTTATTGTTAAACAACATGGCTTCGTCACCTATGAATCGCCAGCCGCGGACGGAGAAGGAAGGAAGTGAAAAATGAATGAAAACACGACTGCTCTGTCACATTTATACTGGGCCGGACTAGCGCGCGCTAGGCTGCCGAGCTAGCGTGCGCTATCGGCCCAGGCCGCAGTCCAGTGCCCACACTGCCCTACCGGCTTCGGCCAGAAGCGTGCGCAGCCTTCCGCTATAGCGCGCTACCCGGTCGAAGGCGCAATGCCCGACAAGCAGCGTGCGCTACTGCCGAGCCCGACCGATTCGAACCCACGACTCCACTGTCTGCACCCGATAAGCGTCGTTAGGCGGCCGATAAGCGTGCGCTACACGTCGGTTAAGAAGGCAGCCTTCCGGCCATAGCGTACGCTACGCCGGTTCCTGCCGCACCCGTCCGGCCGGTGCCCGCAATCGTCCGGCCAGTCCCGCAATCGTCCGGCCAGTCCCGCAACCGTCCGGCCAGTGCTCGAACACCAGGGCTCGACAACTCGATTTCCGAAAACGCACGGAACGAACACGACGAAAAGTTCGCGGACGACATCAACGACCCGAAATGAAAACATAATGCAATAATTAATTATACACGACCAAGAAACGGGTCGAGACAACAATTACAGATACGGATACCCATAATTTTGGGTAAATTACAAAATGGCCCAAAATGACCGAAAATCACGATACGTGATCGAATAATCAAACCGAAGTTCACAACACGTCTGACAAAGTTAAACGGACTTACAGGAAACTCGAAACAGCAGTTTCGAACGAGATTCGCAAGAATCGAAAAAGTCGCTAAAAAGCACGGAACTCAACGAAACGACACCGAAACGAACTCGGATGTCAAAACGTGTAGAATTAATCATTCTCAGAATAATGAAACGGTCATGAGCGAGTCGTCAAAACGGACTTCCGCCGAAAAAAAGAAATTACTAGAAATCGAAATTACGGGTATTACATTCTACCCTCCTTAAAAGAAGTTTTGTCCCGAAACTTAAAACAAGTAGGGAGAAGCAATATTCCCTGCTAGGAAAATTCGACGAGATACACAAAAACCGAAAATTCACGCTGTAACACCCCCAATCCACTCAGGGATATTACACGCCGTAGACCCTCCCCTCGAGGATCTACCAGGCTGATATCTAAAATCAAACATCTAAACATCGCCTTTAAGGCTAAAATGACTCAGTAGACCGACTTGGTCTTTCAATAATAACATACAACTCAATTCCAAACACATACCCACGCAGGGGTCAAAATACAATAAACTCCGCATAAACGGGAAAAGATACTGCAGCGGAAAAGAAAATACAACTAGACCAATACGACATCAACGGATCCTCGTGTGATTAGTATCGTTCATCTTTCATCATCCTTCGTGCCGACCCTGTGCTATGCTCCAAAAACCTGAATGCAAAAATAGACATCCACCCCCCGAATATTCGGGGGTTAGCAAAACTCCACTGTTTTGCTAGTGCAAATACAAAGTGCAAATACGAGCCATATAATTCAAGTTCCACGAATAACAATGACCAGGAATCCTTAAAGATTAAAAGACCACGAAACGAATACTTCCCGAGGCAAGAATTTGAGTAAAACTTTCCAAATCCGAAAGATCACAAATAACGAGAATGGTTTGCAAAATGGTTTAAAATACCCTCGGGAGTTTTAATAGAAAACAAATTAGGATTATCAAATCCTTCTCTTTCCAAAATCAACAGGGTCACAGCCCAAAGGTTTTATTTTCGCAAATAGAAAACCGACAACAATTCACAGGGCCAGAGCCCAACATCACGTGTCCTCAATGGACATAAAATCAACGAAACGTAATCACGCACGCGCATCGCCTAGGACCGGGACGCTACCACAGACATCCCACCCGAGGCCTCGAAGGACCCTCCCGAGATGGCTAGCTAAACAAATCACAACACATGCATCGCCTTGGGAACAGAGTCATATCATAGATTCCCGCACGAGGCCTCTAAGGACCCTCCCGCACTGGCTAGCTAAACAAACTCAAACCACCCATAAGTTATCTTGACATCGTACTCGCAAGTACCGATTCTCGGAGCCCTCTCCAGACCTACCCGATTAGCTAACCTTATGGTCAAATCATATCAAATGGCCGTACTCGCAAGTAACGCGCCGCCGGAGGCCTCATGGGTCCCTACCCGGTAAACATCAATCGAATATACCCACAAGTTATCGTGACATCGCACTCGCAAGTGACGATTCTCGGAGCCCTCTCCAGACCTACCCGAATTGATAACCTTGTGGTCAAATCATCAATGCATCGAGTTCACAACGACAAGGGTTTCACATTTGCCACAATCACAAATACATCAAATCATGAGTTAATGCAAACAACACTTAGCAAAACACCACATCAAACCATTACGCACCAAAAAGAAACCATATACGTCCACACGCAATACCAAGTGTAACATAAACACCAAACATATCCATAGAATTCACTTAGTTCACAAACCACACCATTCACAAAACACACGCGTTTTGAAAGAGGGCCTTTAACAAGGCTAACCAAATCTTTTGAAAGTTCAATTCAAACGACCAAACAAACACATTTAAACGATCACCAATAATCATATCCACAAAACAAGAATTATATGGACAATGTACTTGCCTCAAAATCGGCACGCAAGTATCCCGACGAAGACGGCTCAACCGGAAAGCTTTGAAACGCCCGATGCAATCGAAAAGAAAGACGACAACGAACGGAAGGGTTCAACTCGGTTTCTTCGCAAGAAACTCGACCCTAACAATATATAATCAATAAATCATCGATCATACAAGGAAGAATAATCGTAGAACGCCCGAAAACCCCTCTAAGACATTCTACCGGACACCTCCAAGGCGTCGATCAAGAACTCGACCAAAACAACGAATCGATACGATCCAACCATGGAATAACAAGGGAAAAATATAAAACATCTAAATAATCATCAATCCATCATAATCCTATGTTAAATCGGATTAATCGGACGAAACAACCAAAATACCCAAATTCCCCAAAATTAGATTTCTAGGAAATCTGACCTGATTCGGTAGATCGGAGGATGTTATAGGACGGATGATTGATGATATGAACCTCAAAACTTCATGTATTCATTGTCCAACAACATCTCTACACGATTACTCAAGCTCCAGCCGCGGAAGGGAAGAAAACAAGTGAGAAATGGCTGAAGAAATACGCTGCCAGGCCTTAAATAGCCGATCACGCCGGTTACGTACGTAATCGCCATGGCTTACGACGAATCGCCATGGCGAACTCATCGCTGGAAATGCCGGAAGCGCATGACGTTACGGCCAGGGCCTTACGACGTAACCGAATTACGACGTAATCGCCGAGCACTACCGCACGTTACTCGGCGGTGGCACTGCCCGGCATGCCCGGCCATGACTCGGCCGAGACCAACTCCGACGGCCCGAACGACCCCGAAACCCGAACCTGAGTACGAATCGAAGATACGGTTACGAAGTACTCGCAAAGACGAATCCGAGCACTAAGAGAACACACGATTCCGACCACCCGAAGGCTCGAAATTCGACAACGTAAAGTAATTACCCCAAACTTTGGGAAATTACGAAAATGGCCCAAAACGTCCGAAACACACGATACATGATCGAAACACCAAGCAGAAGCTTGAAACATGAATATTAACATTAAATGAACTTACGAGAAAGTCGAAACAACAGTTTCAGATGAGATTCGCAAGAATCGAACTCAAGCGCGGAAAAACCGCTAAAAAGCACGGAACTCAACAAAACGACACCGAAACGAACTCGGATGACAAAAAGTGCAGAATTAATCATTCTCAGAATGACAAAACGGTCATGAGCGAGTCGTCAAAACGGACTTCCGCCGAAAAAAAAAGAAATTACCGGAAATCGAAATCACGGGTATTACACACGCCCGACGGCGAAACGCTGCAAGAAACGCAAAGAGACATACGGCGTGCAAACACGCTCCACGGCGACCAACACAACGTCGCCGTTAGGGATATAATAAAACCAGCAAACGACAAGCGTCATCAAATGGATAATATAGTAAAGTCAATTACCCAAAAAATCACAAAACACGACGAATGAAAATCAATACGATTGACCACCCCAACGGTTCATCAATCAAAACGCGAGCCAAACGCTGAACAAATACGGAATTCCACCGCCTAAGGGTTGGAAGATCGAAAACGAGACTAATTTCCCGAACTTAAGGGAATTATGAAGGAGCCTGAACGCTCAACAATCACGAAACGAGAACAAAAACCGAACAAACAAACGATCGAGACAACAAAAATCGAACAATCATGTCCGAAACATGAAGGATAATAAAATTCAAACAACAACTCCCAGGATGATCTGGTGAGAACAACAAGACATGCATTCCTATAAGATCCACAGGAAAGGGAATAGAGATTGAAAAGTCACAACGACAAACGAGTTATTCCGAAACAATACCACCCTCGTTCGATCAATAAAAGCAAGGGATAGGGAAAGTTCAGAAAATGTCAACGAACATAAATGAGTCGACAGAGTCGAAAATACAGAAATTCAAAATCCGATCCACTTCGAATAAAAGAATTAGTGGAACCAAAAGATGTTACTTCCGAACAAGGTTCACAAAAATCGAACCAAATTCGGAAAGGTCACAACGATAACCAGATCGACTCACAACAAGATCACAGTTCGTTCGGACGATGAAACCGAAATATAGAACAAGTTCAGAAAGTATCAACGAACACGAGCAAGTTGATAGAATGGAGAAAGAGAAAATACCGAGGTCAAAATAGTACGGGTATTACCTCTGACCTCGTCCACAAAATTCACAAAAACGGGAGCAAGGTAACAAGACATTAAACAACCGACACATAACGGAACCATCACCGATGCACATGGTCATACCAAACCAAGCTCTAACAACTCGCACATGCGCGACAACGCAGAAATCACCATGAGGCGACAACATTCAACACCAACATCCCGCCTCTCACAGGGGGCTAACACAACAAATTTGTGGAAAACGACTCAACGCTCACACCACCAATTCGATCATACTCGGGAGCAAATATCAAAATGACAACGCGAACGTCATACATACATACCCAGCCCTCAAATGGGAATGGATAGGTTTTAAAAACGAAAACCTCATTTTGAAAATAATTTAGAAGAACACCGGTTGATCTTGAGTATCACCTTTCAAAAAAAAGTACAAACGTGAAACATCGTTATCGAGACTTTGGAGAACCATTTCGCATTTGATAAAAATGAGGACACTTTCTCTTAGTAAAAACATTCAGAATATTCGACCCTCGGGTCTAAGTAAAAGTGTTTCTAAAACATTGAAAATATCTCAAAACATTTTGGTCCTCGAGGTAGAAGAATTTGGAAACATATTGTGGCACCTTGGATGTACCACGAGAAAATGATTCATTTTAAAAGTACGTCTCGAAATTTATTTTCTAAGATACTCAAGGTTTTCAAAGATAGTTCAATGGGCCAGAATGCCCAAAAATTTCAGGTAATTACACGAAACATTATAGCGTCGTGGGTCCCGCGCCGGAACTCACCAGGCTAAAAACCATTTACAAAAACACCAAAAAGGCCGATGACGGTAATGTTTCAAAAACTAAGAAAAGTCATTTACAAAATGTTAAATACCGTCATAAGAATTTCGCTAAAATGATCAAGACCATAATATGAAAAACTCGGTTAATGGAATCCATTTTCGAAATAAAACTCAGTCGGTAAAATACCGAAAGCTATTACAAAAGAACTCATGCAGCGGATAAAAGAAATAAAGTCAAACATGCACAATCCAGCAACACTACTCCACACATAAACGAAATATGATGGTCAAATAACCACATATCAAGAAATCAAAATCCATAAGAGGATTCCATCACTTAACAAATAAATCAAAAAAATAGCTCGTGTCACACGAGGCACAACGCAAAGAAGGGAGACTTACATCCACAGGTCGCACGAAGATGATGATTGCCCCACGCCAACTCAGATGACGCATCACGACACGACTTAATCAGACAAAATCCGACGAGACAAAACTCAATAGACAACACTGACCCGACAACCTAGGTTTCCACAACCTGGCTCTGATACCATTTATGTAACACCCCCAATCCACTCAGGGATATTACACGCCGTAGACCCTCTCCTCGAGGATCTACCAGGCTGATAACTAAAATCAAACATCTAAACATCGCCTTTAAGGCTAAAATGACTCAGTAGACCGATTTTGTCTTTCAATAATAACATACAACTCAATTCCAAACACACACCCATGCAGGGGTCAAAATACAATAAACTCCCGTACAACGGGGAAAAGATACTGCGGCGGAAAAGAAAATACGACTAGACTAATACGACATCAACGGATCCTCGTGTGATTAGTATCGTTCATCTTTCATCATCCTTCGTGCCGACCCTGTGCTATGCTCCAAAACCTGAATGCAAAAAGAGACATCCACCCCCCGAATACTCGGGGGTTAGCAAAACTCCACTGTTTTGCTAGTGCAAGTACAAGTGCAACAATATGAGCCATACAATTCAAGTTCCAAGAATAACAATAATCAGAAATCCTCAAAAATCCAAAAGTAACAAAAAGTACTTCCCGAGGGAAGAGTTTGGGTAAAACATTCCAAAACTGAAAGACCACAATTAAAGGGAAACAATTTATGAAACATTTTAAAATGCCATCGAGAGTTTTAATAGAAACAATTTAGGATTATCAAATCCTTCTCTTTCCAAAACTCAACAGGGTCACAGCCCAAAGGTTTTGTTTTTCACAAATGAAACCAACAACAATACACAAGGTTAAAACCCACGTCACGCGTCCTCGACGGACATAAAATACACACGCACCCGTGAAGTTTCACTCGTGAATCCAGGGCGAAACTATTGGACTCCCTCTGTGGCCCCGTCGAACCCTCCCAAGGTGAGCAAACACAGTAGCGTGCGCAATGCCCGACAGTAGCGTGCGCTACCTGCCGAGCCTGACCGATTCCAGAACCCCTGGACTCCACTGTCCAGACCCGATAGCGTGCGTTAGGCCAGCCGATAGCGTGCGCTACACCTGTCGGTTAGCGCGTACGCTACGCCGGTTCCTGCCGCACCCGTCCGACCGGTGCCCACAATCGTCTGGCCAGTCCCGCAACCGTTCGGCCAGTCCCGCAACCGTCCGGCTAGTGCTCGAACACGAGGGCTCGACGACTCGATTTCCGAAAACGCACGGAACGAACACGACGAAAAGTTCGCGGACGACATCAACGAACCGAAATGAAAACATAATGCAATAATTAATCATACACGACCAAGAAACGGGTCGAGACAACAATTACAGATACGGATACCCATAATTTTGGGTAAATTACAAAATGGCCCAAAACGCCCGAAAATCACGATACGTGATCGAATAATCAAACCAAAGTTCACAACACATCTAACAAAGTTAAACGGACTTACAGGAAACTCGAAACAGCAGTTTCGAACGAGATTCGCAAGAATCGAACTCAAGTGCGGAAAAGTCGCTAAAAAGCACGGAACTCAACGAAACGACACCGAAACGAACTCGGATATTAAAAAGTGTAGAATTAATCATTCTCAGAATAATGAAACGGTCATGAGCGAGTTGTCAAAACGGACTTCCGCTGAAAAAAAAAATTACCGGAAATCGAAATTACGGGTCTTACATTCTACCCTCCTTAAAAGAAGTTTCGTCCCGAAAATTCATGCCTGACGGCGAAACGCTGCAAGAAACGCAAAGAGACATACGGCGTGCAAACACGCTCCACGGCGACCAACACAACGTCGCCGTTAGGGATATAATAAAACCAGTAAACGAAAAGCGTCATCAAATGGATAATATAGTCAAGTCAATTACCCGAAAAATCACAAAACACGACGAACGAAAATCAATACGATTGACCAACCCAACGGTTCATCAATCAAAACGCGAGCCAAACGCTGAACAATTACGGAATTCCACCGCCTAAGGGTTGGAAGATCGAAAATGAGACTAATTTCCTGAACTTAAGGGAATTACGAAGGAGCCTGAATGCTTCACAATCACGAAACGAGAACAAAAACCGAACAAACAAATGATCGAGACAACAAAAATCGAACAATCATGTCCGAAACACGAAGGATAATAAAATTCAAACAACAACTCCCAGGATGATCTGGTGAGAACAACAAGACATGCATTCCCATAAGATCCACAGGAAAGGGAATAGCGATTGAAAAGTCACAACGACAAACGAGTTATTCCGAAATAATACCACCCTCGTTCGATCAATAAAAGCAAGGGATAGGGAAAGTTCAGAAAATGTCAACGAACATAAACGAGTCGATAGAGTCGAAAATACAGAAATTCAAAATTCGATCCACTTCGAATAAAAGAATTAGTGGAACCAAAAGATGTTACTTCCGAACAAGGTTCACAAAAATCGAACCAAATTCGGAAAGGTCACAGCAATAACCAGATCGACCCACAACAATGTAATACCCGGTCGATAGACACGTCATTTCAAACCTCTTCTTGTTCTTCGAATCGTGATTTGTTGGGCGAACCCTCGTAATCATTGTTTGGGGTTCCCGTACTTCTATTTTGTGTTATTGTTGCCCAGACATTGAATCATATTGCTTTTATTCTCTTTCCGGGTCATTTTTCATCATTTTAGGACCCGAAGGGGGTGTGAGCCGCGGCACAAGGAGTGTGCGCCGCGGCACACACATTTCCTAAACCTGGCCGAGTGGACTGTACCGGGTGCCGCGGCACACGCCGGCAGTGCCGCGGCACACTGTCGAGCCAATGCCGCGGCACACCTATGCAGAGCCGCGACACACTGGTGTTGCATCCTCAGCCAAAAACCGCCTGTACCCGGTGCCGCGGCACACCTGAGCTGAGCCGCAGCACACTGCCGAAACCTGGGAACAATTTTTAGGCCTGTGCCGCGGCACACCTTTGCTGAGCCGCGGCACACAATGCGGTCAACTGCATAATTCGGCTTTTTAAGCGAGATTTCAACCATTTCCTCCATTTCCTTCTTCCACCGAGAGAGAGAGAGTTTGAGGGAGGAGTTTTTTTTCACATCTATCACTTGTGTGTTGGAGATTTACCACTTTCACTCGGTTGGGAAGCCCGGATAGTCGATCTAATGCGTATTCCTTGGATCATAGAGCTTGGATATTCAAGAGGTAATTTCTTCGACATCTTGACTTCTCGATTTTGTGTGGGTATTGACGTTTTCGATGATAAAATCATGGTGTATGATGTGATATATGCGTGATTATGGACATGTTTGGGTATTCATCGGATTATTGAAAGATTATTCAAGAACACTTTGAATTTTGTGTTGGTTTTGGAGGGTTTTCGTAGATTCGTCCGTCTTATCCGATTGAAGCTTGAGAACCTTGAGATTTTGATATATCTATACCGTATGAGTGTTTTCTTCCGATTTTACGGGTTGAATTATGTCGCTTTCGGACTTGTGAGATTTGGACGATTTTCCAACCTCTAGTTGATTATCCGTATATCTTTATGAATCGTAGACGGGTTTCGGGGGTTTCTTCGTGTAATTTGAATATGGATAATTGATTATCATATTCCTTGCGAATCGTTTAGGTGCCTAAGCGTTCTTGGACCTACCAATCTCATACCCCTTTTTCCGTTCGTTCCTCGATGTCTCAAAGGCAAGTATATATTTATGATTGTACGTTCTCGACTTTGAAAGTAAGATATATGTTTGGCATAATTATTTATATCCACTCCGGGACGGGCCGACGGGTCCTCTGAGGGTTTCGTAGCCTCTGGTGCGATTCCATGGATAATATGAATTAACCACTCCGGGACGGACCGACGGGTCCTCTGAGGGTTCCGTAGCCTCTGGTGCGGTTCCACGGTTGATCATATCTGTATTGATGACGGATGATATGAACGAACCACTTTGGGGCGGGCCGACAGGTCCCTAAGGGTTCCGTAGCCTGCAGTGCGGTTCCACGGTATTCATATACGTCTTGTTGTGATGCTATGAGATTTAGTTATTCCGGAATACTAGTCTTGAATTGATGAATTGACGGTTACATTTACTTTATTGTCGAGGAGTATTGTGTTTCATACTTGATATACTTGCACTAGCTATTCGACGGCTAACCCCTTTATGGGGGAAATACGTTTCATGTATTTCAGGTTCCAGGAGAGCGGACGGGCAGGTATCGGGTCGGCATAAAGATGGTGGGCAAGTGTGATACTGTGTCTTTCTTCCAGTTATGTTTGGAGTTTCCCGTTCAGTGTTGTTGTACTGGATTGGCTATTGAATACTCGAGTATTGTTTTCCTTTTTCCTTGATGTTCCGGCCTGTGTTTGCCGAAGTATTGAATTGAGTTGTGATGTTTGTGAATACATTGGTTATATTTCGAATACCTTTGTATCGTTTTTCATTCCATTGAGTGTAGACCTTACCGGTCAAAATTTATGGTTCCGCGTATGTTTAGCCTTGTGGGTCCCACGGCGGGGCTTACGGCGCTGTAATATCCCTGAATAACTTGGGGTGTTACAGAATATAGTATCAGAGCTTAGGTATATGGATACCTAGGCTGTCGGTCCTTTGGGTCGATCGAGTCGTTAATTGTCCACAGTATCACTACTCTGCCATCATCACAGTGCGACCGGTACTTGTAAGACCTCTCACTCTTCTGGTGTTTCCTTATTCGTTTTGCTTCCTTTTATCGGTATTCTTGAGAATCGGACACTTTGTTGATGCGTGATTGAATTGTGCTTACGTGACTTGTGTGTTCTTCAGTATGTCAGCTGGTAGGGGTCGTGGCCGTGGTCGTGGCCGTGGGCGAGGAAGAGAAGTGGCGCGCCGTTTCCATCGATTCATTGGGGTCGACCAACCCCGCTTGTCGAACTCGTGCATCCCGACACCGAGAGTCGGCGACGACCGGGATGGTCGGGAACAACGCAGACGTTGGAATGGCGAATGCACTTCAAAGAATGGCTACTCGATGACTATTTTGGCCCAAACTGCTCAAATTGAATAACCCGAACCCAAACACGGATGCCTTGCTTGAATGTAATCAGATGCACCCTCCACGATTTAGCGGTGCCACAGCACCGTTAGGTCAGGAAGATTGGCTAGCAGAATTGGAGAAGATTTTCGAGGCAGTTGATTGCCCCGAGGTGAGGAAAGTACCGATTGCTCAGTATTTCCTCACTAAGGAGGCCGCTACTTGGTGGAAGGTCATCAAGCCACAGGATCGTATTGCCTCATGGGATGAATTTAAGGAACTCTTGGAGGCCGAGTTTTGTCCTTGGCCGGTACGAGAGAGCCGAATCCGAGCCTTCTTCGAGGCTAAACCACAGGATATTCCCGTTTCGCAGGCGATCGTGGAGTATAACCAACAATTAATCCATGTGAAGGATACGTAACGAGCGTGATAAGATCCGTTATTTTGATATGCGGATGAATTTGGACTTACGGCGGTACATGGCCGGATTTGCTTGTACCACACTGAAAGAGTATCAGGACAGAGCTTTAGCCCATGATATGTTGAGCCCCGACAATGATACCGTTGAAGAACCGAAGAAGCAGAAAGTCGGGGGAAATTTTTCTGGCTCTAAGGGTGGCAACATTCAGAAGTCACAGACGACTAACCGTTTTGCCGGACAGTCGTCACGTTCTAATAAAGGGAAGAGGGGTTACCGTCCCACTTCGGGTACCTCAAATCGCGCGGTGACTTGCTATAATTGTGGCCGTGTGCCACATTAATTTGGAATGCCACTTTCCACCGTTGAAGTGTCACACGTGGACAGATGGGACATAGAGCGGCTTATTGTTCCGAGCCGAATCGGACTTTGGACACTCGGCTTCGCCTCACCGGGTCAACCTCAGCAGAATTTTGGCAGGGGCCGGGGACGGGGTCAGAATGCTGGAGGGGGAAACTATAGCGTCGGTTCGGTACAACCACGAGTTTATGAGATGCGTCGAACAGACGAGCCCGACGCGGCGGTGGCTTCAGGTAGCATCCATATTTTATCTTATCAAGTTCGTGTGCTTTTTGATTCGGGTGCTACACATTCTTTTATTTCTTTGGAGTGTGTACGCCGTTTGAATATAACTTGTCTGACTGTTTGCGATCCCTTCATCGTGAGACTGCCGAGCGGGGATAGAATTGTGGGGAACCGGGAGATTAGAGATTTTCCGGTGACTATATCCGGTATGGATTGGTTATCGAATTTAATTGTAGTTGATATGGAAGGCGAAGACGTGATCCTTGGTGAAGATTGGCTTGATAGTCATCAAGCGATTATGAACTACCGTACTAAGGTTATCACCATGATGACTAAAGACGGATCTGAGTACTCATTTTTGGGGCGTAAGTTGGGACTATCCAAGTTACTTATCAGTGCCATGAAGGCCGTAAAACTTTTGAATAAAGCTTGTGCGGGCTATTGGTGTTATGCCTTGAAAACGGAAGGAAATGAAATCGTTTTCTCTTCGATTCCGGTTGTTAGTGAGTACCCCGACGTATTCCCGGATGACCTCCCGGGATTACCACCAGATCGAGAGATAGAATTTACCGTAGACTTAGAGCCAGATGCGGCTCCGATTTCTAAAGCACCTTACCGGATGGCACCTTCCGAAATGCAAGAATTGAAGACTTAGTTGGGAGAACTTTTGGAAAAAGGGTACATCAGACCGAGCGCTTCGCCTTGGGGAGCGCCTGTTCTCTTCGTGAGGAAGAAAGATGGTTCACTACGTTTGTGCATCGACTACCGTGAGCTGAATAAAGTAACCATCAAAAACAAGTATCCTTTGCCTCGTATAGACGATTTATTTGATCAATTGCAAGGGGTCCGCAGCTTTTCGAAAATTGATTTAAGATCCGGGTATTATCAACTCAGGGTGAGGGAGTCCGACGTTCCGAAGACGGCGTTCCGGACGAGATATGGGCATTATGAATTTGTAGTTATGCCTTTTGGGTTGACGAATGCGCCGACAGTATTCATGCAGTTAATGAATAAAATATTCATCGAGTACCTCGACAGGTGTGTAGTCGTCTTTATTGACGACATCTTGATCTATTCTCGAGATAAGGAGGAACATTCCCGGCACTTGCGTTTGGTCTTAGACATTTTGAGAACCGAGCACCTCTATGCAAAATTCTCGAAATGTGAGTTTTGGTTGGAAGAAGTTATGTTTCTCGGCCATGTGATTTCGGCCGAAGGGGTTCGTGTAGACCCGCAGAAGATCTAGGCAGTGCTAGATTGGGCACCGCCTGAAAATGTTAAGGAGGTTCGTAGCTTTTTGGGCCTTGCTGGGTATTACCGTCGGTTTGTCGAGGGGTTCTCGAAACTCGCTCGACCGCTTACAAAATTACTCCAGAAGACCGAAAAGTTTATCTGGACGGATGAGAGACAACAGAGCTTCGATGAACTGAAGAGACGATAGCTTTTGCGTCTCGACAATTAAAGCCTTATGAGATGAATTATCCTACTCACGATTTAGAGTTGGCCGCAATTGTCTTCGCACTCAAGATTTGGCGGCATTATTTGTATGGTTCACCGTGCCGGATTTATACCGATCACAAGAGCCTGAAATATATTTTCAGTCAGAAGGAGCTGAATATGAGACAGAGACGTTGGTTAGAGTTGTTAAAGGATTATGATTTGGAATTTCTTTACCACCCCGGGAAAGCCAATGTAGTTGCGGATGCTTTGAGCCGCAAATCGGCGTCTCTTCAAATGCTCGAGGTTCTTACACCTCAGACGAAAATTCGTCAGGACTTAATTGAGCAAGGGATAGAAGTTTGGCTTCAACGAGTACAGGGACAACTGTGTACTCTCGAAATTACTTCGTCCTTAGTTGATGATATCAAAGGGAAGCAGTGGAGTGACCCGATGATTTCTCAACTGAAGGAAGATGTGATTAAAGGAAAAGCTCCTGGCTTTATGGTACATGAGGATAGTATTCTGAGATTTCAGGGCAGACTTTGCGTTCCGAACGATTTAGAGTTGAGACAGAGAATCCTCCGAGAAGCCCATGCTACGCCTTACTCAATACACCCCGGGACGAGTAAGATGTACAAAGATTTGAAGCGAAATTTTTGGTGGAATAACATGAAGAAGGATGTTACGGAGTTTGTACTACGGTGCTTGACGTGTCAACAAGTCAAGATCGAACATCAACGACCGGCGGGGTTGTTGAAACCACTTCCCATTCCCGAGTGGAAGTGGGAAGATATCTCAATGGATTTTATCATCGCATGCACGAGAACTCGATCGGAATGAATATGATTTGGGTAATTGTCGATCGATTGACCAAGTCTGCACACTTTTTGGGTATTAAGGATACTTGGGGACCGGATAGATTGGCTCGAACCTTTATCGCTGAGATCGTGAGGCTACACGGTACCCCCAAGACCATTGTTTCTGATCGAGACGGCCGTTTTGTATCGCATTTTTGGCAGGCCGTTCATCAGGCTCTGGGTACTGAGTTGAGATTGAGCACCTCCTTTCATCCTCAGTCGGACGGTCAGACAGAGAGGATTCGGACGTTGGAGGATATCTTTGCGGGCTTGTGCCTTAGGCTGGAGTAATGATTGGGAGCTTCACTTGCCGTTGATCGAGTTTGCTTACAATAATAGTTGGCATGTCGATCAAAATGGCACCCTTCGAGGCACTCTATGGTAGGCGATGTAGGTCTCCATTATGTTGGGACGAGGCTTCGAGCTAGTTGGGACGGAACCGAGATATGTTGTTGGAGACCAAGGAAAAGATTTCTATTATCCGAGATCGACATCGATCGCCTGAGTCGTCAAATCTTACGCCGATACTCGTCGTCGACCCTTGGAGTTTGAAGTGGGGATCACGTCTTGCTCAAAGTATCGCCGACTGCAGGAGTTTTACTGGGAAAAAGGGAAAACTCACCCAAGGTATATCGGACCTTTCGAGATTTTGGACGAGTTGGAGACTTAGCTTATCGCTTGGCGTTGCCTCCAGCCTTTGAGTCACGTCCATAGTGTTTTCATGTGTCCGATTGAGGAAGTACGTACCGGATCCGAGCCACATTATCGACTACAGTGAGATTGACGTAGCCGAGGGTATTACCTTTCCGGAGAGACCCGTGAAGATCCTTGAGCGTCGCGAGAAACAGCTTCGGCATAAGACCATTCCACTGGTTAAAGTACAATGGTCGAGGCATGGAGTCGAAGAGGCGACTTGGGAGACGGAAGAGAAGATGCGGGTGGAATACCCCGAACTATTTATTTCTTAAGTTTCGGGACGAAACTTCTTTTTAGAGGGGGAGAATGTAATACCCGGTCGATAGACACGTCATTTCAAACCTCTTCTTGTTCTTCGAATCGTGATTTGTTGGGCGAACCCTCGTAATCATTGTTTGGGGTTCCCGTACTTCTATTTTGTGTTATTGTTGCCCAGACATTGAATCATATTGCTTTTATTCTCTTTCCGGGTCATTTTTCATCATTTTAGGACCCGAAGGGGGTGTGAGCCGCGGCACAAGGAGTGTGCGCCGCGGCACACACATTTCCTAAACCTGGCCGAGTGGACTGTACCGGGTGCCGCGGCACACGCCGTCATGCGGCACACCGGCCGAGCCAATGCCGCGGCACACCTATGCCGAGCCGCGGACACCGGGTGTTGCATCCTCGCCAAAACCGGCCAGACCGGTGCCGCGGCACTGAATGAGCCGCGGCACACCGCCGAAACACAGGAACAATTTTTAGGCTTGGGCCGCGGCACACCTTTGCTGAGCCGCGGCACACAATGCGGTCAACTGCATAATTCGGCTTTTTAAGCGAGATTTCAGCCATTTCCTCCATTTCCTTCTTCCACCGCGAGAGAGAGAGTTTGAGGGAGGAGTTTTTTTTCACATCTATCACTTGTGTGTTGGAGATTTACCACTTTCACTCGGTTGGGAAGCCCGGATAGTCGATCTAACGCGTATTCCTTGGATCATAGAGCTTGGATATTCAAGAGATAATTTCTTCGACATCTTGACTTCTCGATTTTGTGTGGGTATTGACGTTTTGGATGATAAAATCATGGTGTATGATGTGATATATGCGTGATTATGGACATGTTTGGGTATTCATCGGATTATTGAAAGATTATTCAAGAACACTTTGAATTTTGTGTTGGTTTTGGGGGGTTTTCGTAGATTCATCCGTCTTATCCGATTGAAGCTTCAGAACCTTGAGATTTTGATATATCTATACTGTATGAGTGTTTTCTTCCGATTTTACGGGTTGAATTATGTCGCTTTCGGACTTGTGAGATTTGGACGATTTTCCAACCTCTAGTTGATTATCCGTATATCTTTATGAATCGTAGACGGGTTTCGGGGGTTTCTTCGTGTAATTTGAATATGGATATTTGATTATCATATTCCTTGCGAATCGTTTAGGTGCTGGAAGCGCGTTCTTGGACCTACCAATCTCATACCCCTTTTTCCGTTCGTTCCTCGATGTCTCAAAGGCAAGTATATATTTATGATTGTACGTTCTCGACTTTGAAAGTAAGATATATGTTTGGCATAATTATTTATATCCACTCCGGGACGGGCCGACGGGTCCTCTGAGGGTTTCGTAGCCTCTGGTGCGATTCCATGGATAATATGAATTAACCACTCCGGGACGGACCGACGGGTCCTCTGACGGTTCCGTAGCCTCTGGTGCGGTTCCACGGTTGATCATATATGTATTAATGACGGATGATATGAACGAACCACTTTGGGGCGGGCCGACAGGTCCCCTAAGGGTTCTGTAGCCTCTGGTGCGGTTCCACGGTATTCATATACGTCTTGTTGTGATGCTATGAGATTTAGTTATTCCGGAATACTAGTCTTGAATTGATGAATTGACGGTTACATTTACTTTATTGTCGAGGAGTATTGTGTTTCATACTTGATATACTTGCACTAGCTATTCGACGGCTAACCCCTTTATGGGGGAAATACGTTTCATGTATTTCAGGTTCCAGGAGAGCGGACGGGCAGGTATCGGGTTGGCATAAAGATGGTGGGCAAGTGTGATACTGTGTCTTTCTTCCAGTTATGTTTGGAGTTTCCCGTTCAGTGTTGTTGTACTGGATTGGCTATTGAATACTCGAGTATTGTTTTCCTTTTTCCTTGATGTTCCGGCCTGTGTTTGCCGAAGTATTGAATTGAGTTGTGATGTTTGTGAATACATTGGTTATATTTCGAATACCTTTGTATCGTTTTTCATTCCATTGAGTGTAGACCTTACCGGTCAAAATTTATGGTTCCGCGTATGTTTAGCCTTGTGGGTCCCACGGCGGGGCTTACGGCGCTGTAATATCCCTGAATAACTTGGGGGTGTTACAAACAAGATCACAGTTCATTCGGACGATGAAACCGAAATACAGAACAAGTTCAGAAAGTATCAGCGAACACAAGCGAGTTGATAGAATGGAGAAAGAGAAAATACCGAGGTCAAAATAGTACGGGTATTACCTCCGACCTCGTCCACAAAATTCACAAAAACGGGAGCAAGGTAACAAGACATTAAACAACCGACACATAACGGAACCATCACCGATGCACACGGTCATACCAAACCAAGCTCTAACAGCTCGCACATGTGCGACAATGTAGAAATCACCACGAGGCGACAACATTCAACACCAACATCCCGCCTCTCACAGGGGGCTAACACAACAAATGTGTGGAAAACGACTCAACGCTCACACCACCAATTCGATCATACTCGGGAGCAAATATCAAAATCACAACGCGAACATCATACATACATACCCAGCCCTCAAACGGGAATGGATAGGTTTTAAAAACGAAAACCTCATTTTGAAAATAATTTAGAAGAACACTGGTTGATCTTGAGTATCACCTTTCAAAAAAAAAAGTACAAATGTGAAACATCGTTATCGAGACTTTGGAGAACCATTCCGCATTTGATAAAAATGAGGACACTTTCTCTTAGTAAAAACATTCAGAATATTCGACCCTCGGGTCTAAGTAAAAGTGTTTCTAAAACATTGAAAAATATCTCAAATCATTTTGGTCCTCGAGGTAGAAGAATTTGGAAACATATTGTGGCACCTTGGATGTACCACGATTAAATGATTCATTTTAAAAGTACGTCTCGAAATTTATTTTCTAAGATACTCAAGGTTTTCAAAGATAGTTCAATGGGCTAGAATGCCCAAAAATTTCAGGTAATTACACGAAACATTATAGCGCCGTGGGTCCCGCGCCGGAACTAACCAGGCTAAAAACCATTTACAAAAACGCCAAAAAGGCCGATGACGGTAATGTTTCAAAAACTTAGAAAAGCCATTTACAAAATGTTTAATACCGTCATAAGAATTTCGCTAAAATGATCAAGACCATAATATCAAAAACTCGGTTAATGGAATCGATTTTCGAAATAAAACTCAGTCGGTAAAATACCGAAAGCCATTACAAAAGAACTCACGCAGCGGATAAAAGAAATAAAGTCAAACATGCACAATCCAGCAACACTACATAAACGAAATATGAGGGTCAAATAACCACATATCAAGAAATCAAAATCCATAAGAGGATTCCGTCACTTAACAAATAAATCATAAAAATAGCTCGTGTCACACGAGGCACAACGCAAAGAAGGGAGACTTACATCCACAGGTCGCACGAAGATGATGATTGCCCCACGATACCAACTCAGACGACGCTTCGCGACACGACTTAGTCAGACAAAATCTGATGAGACAAAACTAAATAGACACCACTGACCCGACAGCCTAGGTTTCCAAAACCTGGCTCTGATACCATTTATGTAACACCCCCAATCCACTCAGGGATATTACACGCCGTAGACCCTCTCCTCGAGGATCTACCAGGCTGATAACTAAAATCAAACATCTAAACATCGCCTTTAAGGCTAAAATGACTCAGTAGACCGATTTGGTCTTTCAATAATAACATACAACTCAATTCTTAACACACACCCACGGAGGGGTCAAAATACAATAAACTCCCGTACAACGGGGAAAAGATACTGCAGCGGAAAAGAAAATACGACTAGACCAATACGACATCAATGGATCCTAGTGTGATTAGTACCGTTCATCTTTCATCATCCTTCGTGCCGACCCTGTGCTATGTTCCAAAACCTGAATGCAAAAATAGACATCCACCCCCCGAATACTCGGGGGTTAGCAAAACTCCACTGTTTTGCTAGTGCAAGTACAAGTGCAAAAATACGAGCCATACAATTCAAGTTCCAAGAATAACAATAATCAGAAATCCTCAAAAATTCAAAAGTAACGAAAAGTACTTCCCGAGGCAAGAGTTTGGGTAAAACATTCCAAAACCGAAAGACCACAATTAAAGGGAAACAATTTATGAAACAGTTTAAAATGCCATCGAGAGTTTTAATAGAAAACAATTTAGGATTATCAAATCCTTCTCTTTCCAAAACTCAACAGGGTCACAGCCCAAATGTTTTGTTTTTCACAAATGAAACCAACAACAATACACAAGGTTAAAACCCACGTCACGCGTCCTCGACAGACATAAAATACACACGCACCCGTGAAGTTTCACTCGTGAATCCAGGGCGAAACCATTGGACTCCCTCCGTGGCCCCGTCGAACCCTCCCGAGGTGAGCAAACACATTCACAAAACATACACACCAAGCTGTGAAGTTTTTACTCGTGAACCCAGAGTGAAGTCATAGATTCCCCCGAGGCCCCGTCGGACCGTCCCTGGGTGAGCAAAATACATTCACTAAACATACACGCACAGGCATCGCCTAGGACCAGGACGCCACCATGAATCTCACCCGAGGCCTCTAAGGACCCTCCCGATCTGGCTAGCGAAACAATCAAGCACAAGCATCGCCTAGGACCAGGACGCCACCATGAATCCCAACCGAGGCCTCTAAGGACCCTCCCGAGCTGGCTAGCAAAAAAATCAAGCACAGGCATCGCCTAGGACCAGGACGCCACCATGAATCCCACCCGAGGCCTCTAAGGACCCTCCCGAGCTGGCTAGCGAAACAATCATGCACAGATAACATATCACACCAAGGATATCCAACAATTCACCCAGAGGCATCAAACACTTAGCAAAACACTACGTCAAACCACAATGCACCGAAATGAAACAATATACGTCCACACGCAAATACCAAGTGCATCATCAACACCAAACATATCCATAGGATTCACATACTCGTTCACGAATCACACCAATCACAAAACACACATGGTTTTGAAAGAGGGCCTTTAACAAGGCTAACCAAATCTTTTGAAAACTCATTTCAAACGAACAAACAAACACACCACGACGATCACCAATCATCATATCCACAAAACAAGAATCATATAGACAAGGTACTTGCCTCGAATAAGAACAACGCGGAGAATCGACCGAAGTAGGTTGACACGAACCGACTACGAACCCGCCGACTCCACCGAACGACAATACACAACAATGAACTACGAACGAAAACAATAACAACGAAAATGAATTCCAAAGTACGACCCAAAGCCGCTGAATTCAAAGAACAAATGACGAAAGTTCAAGGATTTTCCCCAAAACGGCCGAGAACACGATTCGTCCCGTCAAAACACGAAAACGGAATTCCAAGTTGAAATATGGATATACAATCCATAGAATATGTTTAACAACATCATTTAACCACAATCGATCCATCAAAAACGGATGAAAAACGAGATCGAGGACAAATCCCCCAAAAAGTCGATTCGAAGGAAATCAAAAAATATACTTCGATTCGACGAAGAACAATGGATTAAATGATGTTGAACACAAGAATACTACCAAGATTAATCATACCCATCATGAATTAATCAACAACACGTAACGAATCGGACAAAAATGCAAAAACCCCCAAATTCACGAAATTAGGGTTCTAAGGAAGATTACCTTGATTCGCTGGATCAAAGGATGATAACGGATGATTGATTGATGTTATGAACTCAAGAACTTCATGGATTTGTTGTTAAACAACATGGCTTCGTCACCTATGAATCGCCAGCCGCGGACGGAGAAGGAAAGAAGTGAAAAATGAATGAAAACGTGACTGCACTGTCACATTTATACTGGGCCGGACTAGCGCGCGCTACGCTGCCGAGCTAGCGTGCGCTATCGGCCAGGGCGCGATCGGTGCCCACCGCCCTGCGGCTTCGTCCGAGGTAGCATGCGCGGCCTTGTATGGCGCGCTACCCTGCCGTTAAATAGCGTGCGCAATGCCCGACAGTAGCGTGCGCTACCTGCCGAGCCTGACCGATTCCAGAACCCATGGACTCCACTGTCCAGACCCGATAGCGTGCGTTAGGCCAGCCGATAGCATGCGCTACACTTGTCGGTTAGCGCGCGCAGCCTTCCGGCCATAGCGTACGCTACGCCGGTTCCTGCCGCACCCGTCCGGCCGGTGCCCACAATCGTCCGGCCAGTCCCGCAACTGTCCGGCCAGGGGTCGAACACCAGGGCTCGACGACTCGATTTCCAAAAACGCACGAACGAACACGACGAAAAGTTCGCGGACGACATCAACGACCCGAAATGAAAACATAATGCAATAATTAATCATACACGACCAAGAAACGGGTCGAGACAATAATTACAGATACGGATACCCATAATTTTGGGTAAATTACAAAATGGCCCAAAACGCCCGCAAATCACGATACGTGATCGAATAACCAAACCGAAGTTCACAACACGTCTAACAAAGTTAAACGGACTTACAGGAAACTCGAAACAGCAGTTTCGAACGAGATTCGCAAGAATCGAACTCAAGTGCGGAAAAGTCGCTAAAAATCACGGAACTCAACGAAACGACACCGAAACGAACTCGGATGTCAAAAAGTGTAGAATTAATCATTCTCAGAATAATGAAACGGTCATGAGCGAGTCGTCAAAACGAACTTCCACCGAAAAAAGTAATTACCGGAAATCGAAATTACGGGTATTACATTGAGTATAGGATCTCCATACTTTCGAGTGATGCCAATATGTGTGAATATGTCGTCGGTAATTTATGGTTAAATCCTCTTGTTATGAATTGTGCGTGGAGTCATGTGGTTATCGGTGGATATATGAGTTGTGTGATATTGGTTGTTGTAATTCAGTGTTGATGAGATAAGTGTGTTTCTTTGTGGATAGTATTAATTTTGGGTCGTGAGTATGTGTTGGATAACATGGCCATTTTAGCAAAATACCTCGACTATATATATATATTGTGATTGACTCTTGAGGATTTTGGTTTTGGAAATGTGAATTGATAAGAGTTGTATGGTTGTTCTCGGGTACTCTCACTCGGGGATTGACTCGACGGGGTCACACGGGGACCTGGTGGCTTAGCGGATGGATCGGGTCGCGAGGGTTACTTCGAGTGGGCATTCTCACCTGGGGATTGCTCGACGGGGCACACAGGGACTTGGTGGCTTGTGGGCCGGACCGGGTCGCGAGAATTGCCAGAATATTTGTACTGGTGATTAATTGTGATATGTCCGGAGTATCACAATGATTGGCGCCCAGGGTCGAGAGACATTATATATATCGAGTCTTGGTGTTTGGCTAAAATGGCATAAAAATAATGTGTTATGTGTAATGTGTTGTTAGAAGTGAATTGAAGTTGATGATCGGGTCGTGGACCCCATATTTTGTGACTGGAATGATCGGGTCGTGGACCCTGTGTTTTGTGACAGGAATGAATTGGGTTGTGAACCCCGTGTTTTGTTAACAGATTTGTATTTTTGGAAAATAAACTTTGGGGCGGTGACCCTAAGTGGCTTTTGTAGAATTAAGAACTTTTCAATCACAAATGTTTTCAAAACTCCCGAGATTTGGAAGTGTTTGCAAGGTGCTTACTTGTTTCGTTTTACTTTCAAGACTTGAACTATTTTTAATCAAACAAAATATCTCGGTAAGTCTTTTGTTGTATTCTCGAAATGTGTTATGTATGGCTTGTATTTGCACTTTATACTTGTACTAGCAAAACAGTGGAGTTTTGCTAACCTCCGAGTATTCGGGGGTGGATGTCTGTTTTTGCATCCAGGTACATGCAGGTTTGGGAGCAAAACACAGGATCGGTGCGAAGGATGATGAAAGGAGAATGATACTAATCACACGAAGGCCAGTGTTGGATTCAGTCAGTCAGAGTTTGTGTATGGTCTTTTTTTATGTCGTATTTTTGGTTTGAGAGTGTACTTTACCCATGCATGGGTATGAGTCGAGGTAGAAATGTGCATTTTAACTTGTATGTTTGTGATGAAAGACCAAGTTGGTCTACGGATTTGGAATCTTATCATATCGGTATGTAATTTATTGTGTGGTTTCGATGTCTAGCCTGGTGGATCCTCACGGAGAGGGTCTGCGGCGTGTAATATTCCCGGTTTGATTCTGGGGGTGTTACAAATTCTATGGTCCTGTTTGGGCTTTAAAGATATGGTTGTACGATATGATCTCTTCATTGGGAGAATTGTTTGGAATTCGAGAAAAAACTATCCAAGTTACACGGTGTTTGATGTGGACTCCGAGGAAGATGTTCTGTGATTTCACTCATTTCTTCGACGATAAGGTACATAAATTTGTAAAAGTATTTGCTTCTGACTTCACTCACCTCTTCAACGTTATGTGATTGCCCATCTAATGGTATGGTTTAATGACTACTTTTGCAGCACAAAGTACTTCCTCTTTACTGCATTTGGAGGATGATGAGGCTGAGCACTACTACCTGAGTTTTGAGAATAGCTCGCCAAATGATTTTAAGTTCATAAAGCCTATAAGAATAGCTGTGAAGAACAAGGAGGATATGCCTGCGCTGAAGTCGAGAAAGAAAGTTATGGATAGGTTGAAGAAGGCTACTGGAAATTGATTGCACATGAGTTGGCACATAAAGTGTCGAAGCGGTGCCGATCGAGTACCCCACCAGTAGATGGTGCAGAGACATCTGACCGGGAGAGGCAGCCAGAGAGGGTGTGTTGTGTCCACGGACTTCCTTGTCCGGACCACAGCCAGGACACGAGCAGAGATGGGTACTTCGATCATCGTTTGAAGGCGATCTTGTATGACGAGTCTGAGACAGGATTTATTGCTCGAGTTTCTCGCCGGGTGCTTTCTGGGATCATGGATTTCTTTAGAACTACGCATAGGCGTTCTGGGAGCCATGATAGGTTTCCCAATCGACCTCGTCATTCTGCATTTATTAGCAGCGCCCAGTGGAGGATTCCTGACCCTCCACGCCACTTAGTCCCTGGTGCCGCCCACAATCACCATTCTCGCGTGAGCCTAGTCATCATTCTTCTGAGCGGACTAAGCATCCCCTTGAGCCGACTCTGCGGTTTCTGGATTATGAGCATCAGTACCA
Source organism: Orobanche coerulescens (assembly GCA_033398695.1). Taxonomy (NCBI): domain Eukaryota; kingdom Viridiplantae; phylum Streptophyta; class Magnoliopsida; order Lamiales; family Orobanchaceae; genus Orobanche; species Orobanche coerulescens. The sequence goes on along the minus strand of CM065816.1, from coordinate 133,111,704 downwards.
GCCATTTGATGCTCCATTTCACCAGTATGGTACGAAGTTTCCCGGCCAGAGTAGTAGTTCTCAGCAGCAGCCTCCATTTCAGATCGAGCAACCCATTTTTGAGATCGAGCAGCCGATTGTACATGTCTCTGATCGTTATAGTTGTGAGAGGGATGCTGGGGGTGATGAAGTTGGTGAGAGTGCCGGGCTGAAGTAGTTGGGTGAGCGTAGTCTTCCACCGCGAGTGAGTCGACCCTCTGCTGCTCGTCGGGGGCCTTTTGTGGTGGCGCCTCCAAGAAATAGTGAGGCTCTGAAAAAGTTGTACCTACAGTTTAGGGAACAACCACGTGATGCTATTTTGCGGTGTTTGGAGAATGGCCATGTTCTCACCCAGGCATTATTTGACCAGATAGAGTCTAGCCGTGAAGACTTTGATGCCAAGGTGATAGATTGTTATGTGCTTGCCACTCGAGCGAGGCTTTGGAGGGGAGTCCGCAGTGTTGGTGTCAGTAGAGTTGGCATTGTACTTGCTGGCTCCCAATTTTACATAAGTTCTGTAAATTACTCGTCTGTATATCATTGGTGTGATGTGGAAGTTTTTTTTATTTTGTGGTTTGGCTTTTTGTAGTTAGTTATGGACAATGAGTTCGCAAAACTCTATCCGGTTGATCCACTTGGTATCAAGTTGACAGGGAAGCCAGTTTACAATGGTTAGAAAATTCCTAAATCCATCGAGGACTTCATAACAGGTCTTGATACACAAAATGCAGTTCCATGGTCAAATTGGGACGAAGTAAGTTTAGAAGTACCATATTTATAAATGTTTCTCTATGTTTGATGTGATGATCTTATATATTTACATATTTTGTTTCAACATATCATTGCCATTTGTTGCTTCGACCAGAGCCACTGGGTGACTATCAAGATTAACATCATAACATGGACAGTGGAGTTGTATGATTCCTTGTCACACCAACACCAAGATGATCGATACCGATTCAACCAACTGCGACCAATTACTCATCTAATGCCTCACGTGCTAGCTTAATCTGGGTACTGGCTTAACAACCAATCGAAGAAAAAGTATGACACTGAGATGAGTTTCAAAATTATGCCACAAGAACTATAGTTTATACAAAGCGAGAATCACAATTGTAGCCCCTTCGCATGCATGTACTTGGATAGAGTCATCTCTGCAACCCAGCAGAAAGGCACCAAATCAAGGAAATGAATGAGAAATATATTAAGAAATATCGATATGGTTTAGATGCTAAAATCTTTATGTTGTCTTTGGACGTAGTGTAGGATAATGTACTTTTTATACTGATGGGTATGTATTTTATTTTTAATTCAGATATATTTTGGCAAGATTGATATGTTGTGTTGTTAAATATGGAAAAAGCTGGTTTATGGTGCAGTTGGTAAATCCAGACCAGCCCAGTGTTGCACATGATCGTGCCCATCGTGGGTTACGATCGTGTGCATCCTGCCCATAGTCATGGGCTGCTACTGTCGGGTGCATCCTGCCGTGACCGTGTGCACCCGATGGCTAGTCCTATTCTTGGCACGATCATATGCCCCAACAACACTCAACAGATGTAGGATACAGGGCCCGACAGCACCCGCAAGCTGTAGGATACAGCGCTTGCATGCTGTAGGGACAACGCTATTTGCCAATTTGATTTTATCTATTAACTAGAAGGATGTTTTATGATTCTAAAATTTCTTGTTCAAACATTAATTACTGCATGACTTCTTATACAAACTCGTATTTGTTATTTCATGTAATTCAATAGTGTATGAGATATTTCATACAGATGATGAACTTATATGTACAAACTAATACATGGAGAACATATAGACTATACACAATATGCAATATATTATGTTAATTCAATCTATAACTTTTTAAATAAATATATTGATAACAAATACTTGTTAATATATAAGTAACAACATGTAAATTGACGAGTAACTTGAGAAATTAGTGAAAATGTCGATGTTCTTGTGCACACGATAGCTAGTCCCATCATGGGCACAATCATATGCCCCATCGTGTGCACATGAACTTTTGGTATTTTTGCCAATTTGATTTAATGTGTTATCTAGAAGGATATTTTGTGATTCTAAAATTGCTTGTTCAAACATTAATTACTATATGACTTCTTATATAAACTCGTATTTGTTATTTCGTGTAATTCATTAGTATATGAGATATTTCATACAGATGATGAACTTATATATACGAACTAATACATTGAGAACATATAGACTACACACGGTATGCAATATATTATGTTAATTCAATCTATAACTTTTTAAATAAGTATATTGTTAACAAATACTTGTTAATATATAAGTAACAACACATAAATTGACGAATAATTTGAGAAATTAGTGAAAAATGTTGATGTTCTTGTGCACACGATGGCTAATCCCATCATGGGCACAATCGTATGCCTCATCGTGTGCACATGAACTTTTGGTATTTTTGCCAATTTGATTTAATATGTTATCTAGAAGGATGTTTTGTGATTCTAAAATTACTTGTTCAAACATTAATTACTATATGACTTCTTATACAAACTAGTATTTTTTATTTCGTGTAATTCATTAGTATATGAGATATTTCATACAGATGATGAACTTATATATACGAACTAATACATTGAGAACATATAGACTACACATGGTATGCAATATATTATGTTAATTCAATCTATAACTTTTTAAATAAGTATATTGTTAACAAATACTTGTTAATATATAAGTAACAACACGTAAATTAACGAGTAATTTGAGAAATTAGTGAAAAATATTGATGTTCTTGTGCACATGATGGCTAGTCCCATCATAGGCATGATCGTATGCCCCATCGTGTGCACATGAACTTTTGGTATTTTTGCCAATTTGATTTAATGTGCTATCTAGAAGGATGTTTTGTGATTCTAAAATTGCTTGTTCAAACATTAATTACTACATGACTTCTTATACAAACTCGTATTTTTTATTTCGTGTAATTCATTAGTATATGAGATATTTCATACAGATGATGAACTTATATGTACGAACTAATACATGGAGAACATATAGACTACACACGATATGCAATATATTATGTTAATTCAATCTATAACTTTTTAAATAAGTATATTGTTAACATATAATTAACAACACGTAAATTGATGAGTAATTTGAGAAATTAGTGAAATTGATGTTCTTATGCACATGATGGCTAGTTCCATCATGGGCATAATCGTATGCCCCATTGTGTGCCCGCGTAGATACAGTGACATGGTGACACCGTGGACACCGTGACACGTGGTTGCCAACGTGGCACACGATCGGGGGACACGATCGTGCCCATCGTGGGTCCCCCTTTTTCAATATAAGCCCATCTTTCTGGACCGAGAGTGAAATACCTGAATCTTCACCATAGTCCCCCCCTTTTTCACTATAAACTCTAATCAATTAAAATCCATTAAAATCAAGTACGCGAAATGAGCGGCCAATTACGAGAAAGTGATTTAGGAGGAATCGAAGCACTTCCACCAAAAAAAGAAGGATACCTCCTCCCAACCCACCATATAGAACTAGGCCAAGAGGGAGATACTCAATGCTCAGAGTAAGTTTTTGATTATGTTGTATGCATAGTTGTGTACTACTAATTAACGTGTTTTATGAAACAGGGTCTATTTAAAAATACTGTGAGCACTCCAGTTATACTAGATGGTGATGATGATGATGATGATGATGATGATGATGATGATGATTTAGAGAGTTATGAGAAGACAAGTAAAAAAGTAGATGAAAATGAGGTTATTTTAGAAGAAGCTGAATGTTAGGCGTATTTTTATGCGTGATTTATCATTATTTTATATCCATCTTGAGCCTAGATCTGCATAAATGAGCTTTTAATGCATTATGCTTATATGTTTTGCAGGAAATTGGAGTCCGAAAGCTCGAACGACGAAAAACGGGCGAAACCGGCAGTTTTTGGCCTGGGGTCGCGGCACAAGGAAAGCGGGCCGCGGCACACGCAGGTGAACAGCAGGATGCCGAGCGGACTGTACCGTGAGCCGCGGCACAGCCTAAGTGAGCCGCGGCCCAAGAGGAAAATATGCGCCCAGGCATCCGGCGCTGAGCAGTAGGGGCCGCGGCACAGATTAAGTGAGCTGCGGCCCACCAGGCGGTTTTGGCTGAGCCTTCCGTGTTTCTTCGCCGTTTTGGAGCCTGTTCTCGACCTAATCCCACGGACGCGTTTTGGAGGCTGAGGAAGACAATAAATAAGCATTGAAGGGCTGAAAAGAAGGAGGGGGGGATCGATCATCAAATCGGAGGAAGACATCGCGGGATCGAAGAACACAAGGAGGAGATTTGTGGGCGACGACAAGACCACGGATCCCTACGGTTTTTCTGAATTTTCCGCATCTTAGTTTCTAGATCTATTCGAGTAGGATTGTGATTGTAGCCGATTACATGACGGTTTGATTTATTTATTATTATTTCAATTTACTCGTTATTCTATTGAATTGGATTCTTCTTACTGTTCTTAATGCTTTTTAATTGTCTGGCCAACAGTTGAATTGTTTTGAATGTCTTTATGGATTCGGGAGATGAAATTTAGGCATAGTTCTTGTGAGAATAATCATGATTTTCGTGAGATAGGGATATACTCATGGGAATTGTGAAACCTATTTACTGTGGGAATTCTTGAACTGTTTTAGCTATTAATTATCTAATTCGAATAGGGATATATCGAGTTAATAATTCGTAGTATTTTCTATCGACCTTGGGAAAGGCTTTAGAATAATTTAGGAATTCCTGGCTTACAATCAATTGAATAAAAGTGAATTGAATTGAATAAAAATCATTCCTGATTGTTTGAGGTGAAAATCATAATCCTACACCCTTATTATTATTATTACTATTATTATTTATTTTTCTGCAATTAGTTTAGATATAAATTCCATATAATTGTTCTTCAATTAAAATTACGAGTCGACTATATTTTGGTACTTAGTGAAATCAGTCCTCGAGGGAACGATATCTTACTTATCACTTTATTACTTGTTGACACCGTGCACTTGCGGCATAGTGTGAGGGATTTCTTCACAACAAGTTTTTGGCGCCGTTGCCGGGGACTGATTTTTCGCTAATATCAATACCAAGCGGCTCTAATTTTAATTTGAAGTTTTTTTAGTCTCTATATTTTTATATTTTTATTATGTTTTCCTTTGATTATCGTGGCCCTTGGCATTTCATAAATTTTGATGTTCTTAATAATTTGCCAAATAGGATCAGTCAGCCCCCTCCCCCAAAACAAAAGACCATGCTTGAACAATGTGTAGACGCTCTCAAAAATCCTGATAGTACCCTTGAGTGAGAATGTGCACGTCGTGGTCTTGAGATTCACTATGGTTATTTTCCAGCACATATATTTAGTAGTGAAGTTGAGGGGGAGGTTGAAAGGAAAAACATGTTGAGTTTTAGGGTCGATCCCCCAGCACCTGATAATTACATAAGGTGTGATGAGCTTGTAGAAGAAGTTACCATTGACGTTTCCAAAGAAATTTCATTAAATTGTCATCAAACTTCGACTAATAAGGTGAACACTTATGTGCCTAAAATTTTATTAACGGTGCCACGCATAATTTTTCCTAAATCCATAATGGGAGAGATTGACCCTATTACTTTTGATTTTGTTGAGGCTGACACCATGAGTTCTAATGAGGTTGTTTATGATATATCTTTATTATCTACCCATTCGAACTCTGCTTATTTTTTCACGCCTTATCATTATTATATTCTTCCATCATTTTTTGGTTGTCCGCATAATTATTCTTACTCATTATTTGCGGCAACCGGGCATGAACCAAAGCCTCCCTTGTGGAATAAGAGGCTTATAGATTGCAAGAAGGGGGCATTTGGCAATCTCCCTACAAAGAAGCCACGTTAATTCTTTTTGCCACGTCGTGCTCAAGACGTAAAATAGAGCGCTTGATGGGAGGCAACCCATCATTTTAACTTGCTTTCTAGTTAGTTTTTTTTATTTGATTTTTCGTTAGTAATTTTTTTCCTTTGTTTTTTTTTTTTCGTTTGGATTCGTGTATTCTTGTGGCCCTGATTTCTCTAATATTTTTATTTCTAGCCCCAATGATTTATTATCCTTCATATTCTAGTCTTTCTTGACTTAATGTCTACAGTTATTTCATGACTAGAGACTAAGTTTGGGGGTCCCTCGTGATGTTGAGCATTATTTGAAGTATGGATTGACAGTCGATTCCACTCAGACATGTGCTGGCTTTCAAGAAGACATTTGGAATAAGTTTCACTTTTCCTTATCTTTTTTATTTTCACATGAGTTTTATTATTGATGATGTTATGTGTAGTGGAATAAATTGAAGCATGCGATAATTTTCTTAATTTTTCTTGGTTATAAATTGCGATTGCTTTATTTTTCTTGCATGCCGTTGATGGTTAAAAACGTGAATTTTTCGTGAATTTTTCGTGCTTCCGTGTGTAAAACTGATGTTACGATACTGAGTTCTCTTGGAAGAAACGGTTGAGTTTTAGTCGAGTTACAGTTAGCGATATCTGTTTCCGTTGAGCATTCAATTAGGTCCGAAATTTTTTTCATTTTTGTAGAAATTTTAGCAGATAAGAAAGGAGACATACGTGTTTTCAAATCACCGTTTATACGTTTGGTTAAACTTTTCGCGTAGCTAGTCGTCCAGTAATATGAGTCTTGTTGGCACTTGGATTGAGTTTAGAGTCGGACAGTTTTTCCAAAAAGTCGAGATATTAGTTGTTCTATGATGGGAAATCTAGTAACCGGGGGTATTCACGTGACCCGTTGTTTACTCTCGCGTAAAACGATGACCCTGAATAGATTAATAATTTAGAAATATCGCATTACCGATGATGGGAAACCTAGTAACCGGGGGTATTCACGTGACCCGGTGTTTACTCTCGCGTAAAACAGCAACCTTGACATGCGGGAATTGCTATTCGAGTTTTTTCTCCGCTGTAGAGGGGGGCTTAGTAACTAGAAGCATCCATGTGCCCCATGAGTGTCTTTTACGTCAAACGGTTCCCCGATACATGAGGATGGAAATACACCCTAGGATCATCCCGATGGAATAGCCCGAGAGCCGAAACCTAGTGGTTTACTTGAATCATATTATTGATCATACATAAGGGAATGCTTTCCTAGGAGTAATTTTGATAATGAAACTCTTGAATTTTTCCATTAGACTGTGGGACTGGGCGAATTGGCTTGTTTAATCTAACCCTTCATATTGACGGTCGGTTAAATTCACGCTTATTAATCTTTGAGCTTGATTTTCTTCAAGAACGATTGATTAGGACTGAAATTGGTTACTTAGTAGAATCAGTGTCCTGGATGTGACTCGCTATTACGATACTTGTACTATTCTTTGAGATTTTCAGGGTAGTATTGATTAAGTTGAGCACTATGGACTTGCATGATTATTCACGATGCATTTTGTTTAAAATTGATAATTTTTGCTTGAGGACAAGCAAAGGCTCAAGTTTGGGGGTATTTGTTAGGCGTATTTTTATGCGCTTATTTATCATTATTTTATATCCATCTTGAGCCTAAATCTGCATATATGAGCTTTTAATGCACTATTCTTATATGTTTTGTAGGAAATTGGAGTCTGAAAGCTCGAGCAGAAAACAGGTGAAACCGTGATTTTGGCACAGGGCCGCGGCACAAGGGAAGCGGGCCGCGGCACACGCAGGTGAACAGCAGGATGCCGAGCGGACTGTACCATGAGCCGCGGCACAGCCTAAGTGAGCCGCGGCCCAGGAGGAAAATATGCGCCCAGGCATCCGGCGCTGAGCAGTAGGGGCCGCAGCACAGATTAAGTGAGCCGCGGCCCACCAGGCGGTTTTGGCTGAGCCTTCCGCGTTTCTTCGCCGTTTTGGAGCCTGTTCTCGACCTAATCCCACGGACGCGTTTTGGAGGCTGAGGACGACTATAAATAAGCATTGAAGGGCTGAATAAAAGGAGGGGGGAGCGATCATCAAATCGGAGGAAGACATCGCGGGATCGAAGAACACAAGGAGGAGATTTGTGGGCGACGACAAGACCACGGATCCCTACGGTTTTTCTGAATTTTCCGCATCTTAGTTTCTAGATCTATTCGAGTAGGATTATGATTGTAGCCGATTACATGACGGTTTGATTTATTTATTATTATTTCAATTTACTCGTTATTCTATTGAATTGGATTCTTCTTACTGTTCTTAATGCTTTTTAATTGTCTGGCCAACAGTTGAATTGTTTTGAATGTCTTTATGGATTCGGGAGATAAAATTTAGGCATAGTTCTTGTGAGAATAATCATGATTTTCGTGAGATAGGGATATACTCATGGGAATTGTGAAGCCTATTTACTGTGGGAATTCTTGAACTGTTTTAGCTATTAATTATCTAATTCGAATAGGGATATATCGAGTTAATAATTCGTAGTATTTTCTATCGACCTTGGGAAAGGCTTTAGAATAATTTAGGAATTCCTGGCTTACAATCAATTGAATAAAAGTGAATTGAATTGAATAAAAATCATTCCTGATTGTTTGAGGTGAAAATCATAATCTTACACCCTTATTATTATTATTATTACTATTATTATTTATTTTTCTGCAACTAGTTTAGATATAAATTCCATATAATTGTTCTTCAAATAAAATTACGAGTCGACTATATTTTGGTACTTAGTGAAATAAGTCCTCGAGGGAACGATATCTTACTTATCACTTTATTACTTGTTGACACAGTGCACTTGCGGCATAGTGTGAGGGATTTCTTCACAACACTGAAGTTCATGGAGATGAAGCTGATATAAAAGATACAAGACTAAAGAAACAGCAGCAGATGGAAAAAAAAAGGAATCAAGTGATTGTGGTTTTTAAGTTAATCTTAGATATTTTGGTGTGATGGTGATGGACTTTTGTTATATAAAGTTATATGCTTTTGGTGTAAACTATTTCTCTTTAAACTGAGCTACTTTGTTATGGTCAATGTTTGCCTCCATATTTACCTTTATTTTCTTTACATCATTGAACACTTAAATTTCAATTCAAAGATAAAGAAAATAGAGACAAAATTATGCATTTCATTTCAACTTATAATCAGAATAATGAATCGATACATGGTCCATTGAGGATCAAACTATCAGCACATAATTTTTGCTAGTAAGCCACAAATATCAAAATACATAAGCAATTTAAGTTTCATGGTATGGACATCCCCTTATGTCATGGTCATCATTACGACAAATGCTACATCTCTTCTTTTGCCGGCGCCTTTACCTCGTTTGTTCATCCATTTCTTGAGTTTCTTCCGGAGGGATATTCAAATCCACACCACCTATGGGAATGAATGCTTTGCAAGATTTTATATTGTGGCCGGTTTCCTTACACCGACCGCACACCTGAGGCCATCTAAATGCGAGCAAATTTTCAACAATAGACCATGCATGACTCATCCTTGGTCGGCCGGCTTGTCGAACCTCCTCTGGAGGTAAGCAAATGATGGGTGAGATCTCTAGTGGGATATTCCACTCATCAGGATGTGGGATAGGATTAATATGCTCCTTATAAGTCTCTCTAAGGCCTTGTTGCTTAAAATAACGACTAGCGAAATCATACACAGACAAACCATTACCAGCGCGCCTGTTACAATAAGCAATTATGTCAAGGATGTGGTGTAGGATAATCTATTTTTTATACTGATGAGTATGTATTTTATATTAAATTCATATATATTTTGGCAAGATTGATGTATTGTGTTGTTAAATATGGACAAAACTGGTTTATGGTGCAGTTGGTAAATCCAGACCAGTCATGTGTTGCACACAATGGCTGCACATGATCGTGCCCATCGTGGGTTATGATCGTGTGCATCCTGCCCATGGTCATGGACTGCTGCTGTCGTGTGCATCCTGCCATTACCGTGTGCACACGATGGATAGTCCCATCGTGGGCATGATCGTCCGCCCCGACACTCAGCAGTTTTGGGATACATGGCCCGACAGTGCCCGCAAGCTGTAGGATATAGCACCCGAGAGCGGTCGCATGTAGGATACAGCGCATGCATGCTATAGGCATAGCGCTAGGCAGCATAGACAAAAACATTGAATGATGTGCACATTAGAGCAAAATAATTAACTTATAGTGGCAACAGCATGACGACATGGAATCTGATCCAAATCAAGCTCCCAACAACATGTCCAGGTTCGAAGGTCGACCTCATAAGAAACTTTGTTTTCTTCGACTTTATAAACAAGTGGGGTGGTAGCTCGAACAGTAAGAGTCGGACTGGCTTACACAGAGTTAGAGAGCTTTTCAAAAGTGTGCATTGTCAACTCATGGTCTCTTGATGTAGCTTCACCCCGCTTCTCATCAAACCAATTCTCTAAAATTAGGCAAAATATCTCAAGTAACTAGTAAACAGGTAAACGCCTCGCCCACAACATACGATTATTAAAGCATTCAACAACATTGGATGTCAAGAAGTTATAGCGTCGTACCGGACACTTCAACCTAGCCCACCTCTCTGACCCAATTTCAGAAAGGCACCTGTGAGCCCCATTACGGCTTTCAATATGTAGTTTTGAAAAGTAGTTTTCAAAAACTTCTTCACAATGCGTGCAGGCAGCAGTTCTAAAGAGTCCTATAGCATGAGCACCGTAGGAGGTTAGATTTTTTGCAAGATGGTGATAGCACAACCCGTGGAATGCATTCGGATAGACGGCTCGAACAGCATTCTGAATTCTCTTATGTTAGTCACTCACAATCAGTAAATCTTCTATAGGATTGTAGCATCTGCGCAGGTTATACAGAAAATAAGTCCATGACTCATTATTCTCTATCGGACCGAGACCAACTGCAAGAGGAAATACTCGCTCGTTCCCGTCAAATGTGACGGATGCAAATAAAGTTCCTTTATTCCTTCCCTTCAGGTGGGTCCCATCAACTATAATCACCGGTCAAAGGAACGTATCAAATGCCCTAATACTCTATCCGAGTGCAATGAACATGTGGCAAAGCACTCCATCACGAGTGGTCTGCAAATCATAAATCGTCCCTGGATTACGCTGTTTTAACAAATACAGATAAGATGGTAGCCTCTGATACGAGTCATCAAAGCTGCCATATGTATTCTCTGTCGCTATATTCCTCATCCGAAAAGCAAAACTATATATCATGTTAATGCGGTACTCCCTACGCATCTCTTCAGTGATCTCCTTTGGCCTCAAAGTGACCCCCTCACCGGTCAATCTTTTAGCAAAATAATGGGCAGCAACCTCAAAAGTGACCGATCGTGCAGCAGCACGGTTCAAGTCAGGGTGACAGCTATGCTCCAAGGTCAACTTATTAATTCTCCAAATGGTTGCACCCTCAATAGCACACAACCTAAACTAACAATTGTTTCTCCCACTCTTACAGACAAATACTATACGTTTAACGGCGGAACGATTAGTGATACACTGTAACATGTTTTCCAAATGATATATTCCTACAGTTATGTAACACCCCCAGATCCGACCAGGAATATTACAGCGCCGTGGGCCCCGAGATGGAACCCACAAGGCTGAAGGGAATTTTCGCAAACATTTACAAACGCCCAAGGGGCTAACGACGGTTTTATCTATTAAAAACATTCGAAGATTTATAAAACTCGTTTATCAAACCGTAGTAAAAACTCATTTGAAACCACAAGGCCCAAAATGCCAAAACTCAACAGTTTAAAAACACATACGCTAAGCTATCGCTTACACGTACCGACAGAATAGATTTAGAAAATGATTGCCAAAGTAACCTAAGTTACCAGATACCAAAACGGTCATTTAAAAATACTCACGCAGCGGAATACAACAACTGATCAGAAACTCAAAACACAAATTCATGCCCTTGCCAGTATCCTCCGGGAAGTTCATCTCTCCACGACTGCTACAAGCTTGATAATCCAAGAACCTAAAAAGAAAGCCCACGACGGGGTCAGCCATAATATCCAACAATGATAACCATCACATCTCATCAATAATTACATATCAATGGAAATACTAAGTAAGAATACGACCAATGTAATCTTACCTTCGTAACTTTACGAGAATCCACGATTCGTATCCTTAACAACATATTAAAATAATACTGAAATATCTGTACAATATCTCAACAATACTCAAGGTTCTCAAAACATTATCATAACTCGCGATACGGAAATTATACCAACTCTGGCCAATTCAATCCATCGGATAACATCGACAATTCCAATACGATAATCGATTGTCCATCAAAGACAAGTATCTAGGAAATACGGGACATACCTCAAGATACGAAATACCATTACCATCACGTCAGTCTAATCCAAGATCAGATCAACACAACATACGGACATGGTCCTAACGCAAGACCTACAAATGCATATTCATATGACAACGTCAATATGATCACAACAATAACGACAATGTATACTTATGGCAAACCCATAATATACATATGCACAACAACAGTACATATGGTAATCCAACGATCCAGCGCACACAGCTATAGATTCCCATGATGATCCCGTCGGACCAACGCATGGTGGCATTACTTGTCCAGCGATCCAGCGCACACAACTATAGATTCCCATGATGATCCCGTCGGACCAACGCATGGTGGACATATGACAACAATGCACAACTACACAAAACAACAGTGCACAATACACGACAGCAATAATGCACAAATGCATGACAACAACGATACACGAATGTATCACGACATGATCGACACAAATGACAGAAATGATTAAAATACTTGCTCTGAGTCCTTCGAGAGCAATCTCGATATCTAAACCATCACCAACCATTATTCTGAATATTCATCGATCCAAAACATCACGGACGGTAGATAATTCACGTTTCCTTCAATACCATGATGTATCCTCGATAACAAGCATACCAACGACCATTGTAAATCATATACATTATGATTTAAATTCCCAAAACTCGAATACAACCTATAATCTCAAATCTCCTGTGATTACGATTTATAAACATTGCTATACGAATTATAAACGAATGAAACTGAAACCATTCATTAAATATTATAAACTGAGCAAGTAATAACTTGCCTCGATACCGATACGATGATGAAGCCGCTACCAGTCACATTGCTTTCATCTACGGGCTCCTCGGCCCCGACCGAAGCAATTCACGAACATACTCGAACATGACCGCAACATACGATTATACTCACCGATTAATAATCTCAACCTATTGAAATAATCGATTAACATACAATCCGATAATAATCAATGACCGACATAGCCAACCGATCAAACTCAACGGCTCAACAATACCTCGATCATACACAAAACCAAACAATACAACTCAAACCAATCAAACACGAATTCAAGACAACACTACGATTCCACATTAAATCTTAAATACTTACAAGTTTTCTCCTTGTATATTCGTAATAAAGCCAGTTACCGATTATCATCATCAATCCGAACAATCCAATTAATTATAGATAATCATATTCCAAGAGTTCCACAACTTATTCCGAAATCACATTCAAAGTCCCCAAACGGCATAATCCTATGTGTCCTAACATCTAAACAATCCTTATTCACAATTCAAGGTGTATGTAATCATGTTCTTAAACATATATACTTTTCATAATGTCATGGATTGCAACAAACTATCAAGAACATCGAGAATACTACGATTCCATAATCATCATAACATAATCAAGACATTTGATCATCAATTCATTATCTTCCCTTAACAAAATTCCCATAATTATCAAGAATAATCACAACACTATCAATTTCATCACCATTCATACGAAAACGTGTAGAATTTCCCAAGTTCTACTCATTGAGGCATTTCATCGAACACTTTGAAGGCATAATCCAATTCAATCATTTTAACGAAGAAATACTCGAATTTGTTCCACAAAACTTCAAGGCTAATGTATAATCTCAAGAATACAACAAGGTTCCATCAATAATCTGAGTTAAAACGAATCAATTCGGCCAAATCATCAAGAAACTCCAAAATCTAAAACCAAGTGTTTAGGTGTTCTTACCTTCGATCCGGGCGGAAGATGATGTTAATCCATGATTCCAACTTCCAAGACATGTTGCTACATGATGTTCTTACTCAAATCCCTCAACTTTGCTGAAGAAATCGCGAAAGGAACGAAGAAAAATGAAAAATGACAAGGGTGACTCGGTCCAGGCCTTATATAGGCCGAGACCTGCCGGCACATTACGTACGTAACCAGCGGGTCCTTATGTACGTAGCCGGCCGCGGCCTAACCTTCTGTCCATTTCGTTCGGCAGCCTTACGTACGTAACCGACAGCAGCTTACGTACGTAGCGGGCACTTACGGCCGTAACCGGCCACAGCCTTACGTAGGTTATCGGCCAGTCCTTACGCCCAGCGAGTCACTGCCGACCGTGATCGGCCACCCCTGCGAGTCACTGCCGACCATGCTCGGCCACTGCAGGTCCTCTCGGCCACGACTCGGCGGTAGCCCGTAACGTCGTAACACTTATTCCGTTGCGTCGTATGTCGACGTTGACTTGCTACAGTATTAAACTCGTATTATGTACGTAATACACCCTGTATAACGTACGTAACTCCATCCGTTGACTCACCTGTCCACATCCGCGCCGAAAGCTGCCGACACCGGGCCCAGCTGTCCGATTCCTCTTGTTACGTACGTAATGTCTCGGCCATAACGTACGTAACTCTTGTGATTTAGCATACGTAAGTCTTCAATATTAGCGTACGCTAAGTATTCTATACTTAGCCAATTTCAACTGTTACCGCCTGTCTCGACATACCGAAAACACATATACACTTACTGAATACATATACGGAATCCAATAACATTCTTATACGATATACTCTATATCGAAAGTACGATAACCTGATACACGATATCCTCAAATGCAACTGTCGACCAGATACGACAATTATACCGATACTGACATCTCAGTCCTTTATTTATTTTATCCATATTGTACAGATTCCACGCTGTACAATATAACTCGAATAAAATAATATCAAACAACAGTAGTAGAAATTCCGGATATTACATACTACACCACTTAAAATAAGTTTCGGCCTCGAAACTTGAAATCCGTCATAAAAACAAACAAATCGTTCAACCAAAATATCCCGAAACTATCACGACAACGATCAATCATTATTATTACCGAATAACCAAAATAGCATACTTACATATGCGCCAAGTCGACGCTCTCCTGAGATGCTAGCAAGTGACTTCACTGTAAAGCTTCAACACGCTTACGATCACAATTCCATGGATCTCAACAAAAATATAACATCTTCGGAAGAAATAATCTATCCGTTTCAAATCACATGCGCTTGATTACACAATCAAGTCCAAATCCTGATACAAATCAATAATACACGATGCATCTGTGAAACAACTGCCCAACACAATGGCAACGAATCCCGAAATATCAACACAAAATCTGAACGCTCAGATGATCACCAGCAATGATCAACTCATAAATTAATCGAGAATATCATTGACATGATGAACTCTAATATGACCAATCCAAATGTCGAAACGCAATCGAGAATATCATCACCATGATAAACTCCAACACGGTCAACACATAACCACGAAAACCGATATAGAGTTCTCAAAACGACACACCAATCACATACAGCGGATCTCAACGAAACACAACCGACTGGTGAACATTCCCCTCGGCATACGAACAACGAATCGCAAATCGACGAACATACCAATTCATACAAGGAGTGGGAACGACCACTCAATATCCAAAACAACCAGCATGGGGTCACCATCCCCGAATTTACACTTACAAAGAAATCAATCAAAGATCACTATGTTAAAATTGCGCTACTACCGCACCAATGGAATCACATAGCACATATGTTCCGGTTTCGCAATATTCCAAGTTTCCAAAATAATATTATGTGCATGAATCTACAACACGCAACATATTTCTCTTATCCGATAACTCAACCGATCATCACCGGATAATCAAACTGCCATACTAAAGTTCGAATCTCTTTTCCTCGTACCATACTGATGTCTTATCCAGTTCATGAATCTCATTCAAAACTTCACCACGATATGCATTATGCATTAAATGCGTATGTACATCAATCACATTTTCAAAACCAGTTTGAAATCATATAATCTTGTCAAGGAGACAAATTTTCGAAAGTTCTTTCAAAAATTTCAAAACTCAAAACATAAATTTTGGTAAGACCACCAAATCAATTCTCGAAAAATAAACTGGCTCACTGGTGCCAAGTATTTGATAACAGTTTCCTTCGAATCCACACGATTTCGTAGTTTTAAAATGAAAACTATGCAAATGATTGACCACATCCGTACTCCTATATACCAATCCGGCTCGTCACAAATCCCACTGATATTCCATCAGAAAACTACACGATAGAATCCAAAATCTCAATGTATAAACTTCGACAAAAACTCCTTTTCCACATATGACTCGCAACGTCAATCATTTTCCATCTTGGATCACCTCAATTATGCTATGACAATGCATTGAAACAAATCAACACAGCGAAATACTTCCCGAGAAGTTTCTTTGGAACAAGTAATCCAGAACCCCGAAAGGTAGGAACGACATAGATAAACGATTGATAAAGTGTTTTACAAGTCTCGGGAGTTTTTAAGAAAACAGAAAAGTCTTTTGAAATATTAGGGTCTCAGCCCGTATCTCGTTCTGCATTACAAGAAGTTTAAAAAGTAGGAAACTCTTTTTCGGACGCCAAGTCCTGAGTTATAAAACAATTTCAAAAATCTATTGGGTCTCGGCCCAAAAATCATTTACGGTAAAACATCTGTAAAACATTCATTTTGAAAAGTATCATTTTCAAATGCTCAAAAACAGTTCATATATCTCAAGATGAACTAACATGATTACATGTTCTCCTGAACAATCCACAATATTTCTCTCAAATGCAAAACTCCGTTCCAAAACTTAATCGACATATTGATTTCCAAAATCATAACTTCTCAAGATCATCAATCCTGTCCCAACTCTGTCATCTTATACTGTAACGCATAATATCTTTCTGAACCTCAGAACATATCAACTTATAACGACACTCAATGCAATTCAAAAATCCAATACTTACAGATCGTGAAGCCGACGATTCCCCATGATACTGGCACATGTCTCGACTCAAGAAAATACTCGACACAGATATTTTCAAAACACACTTTTTGCAAACTCAGTTCAACTCGAGAAAACAACACAGCTCTATCTGAAGAAACAAGTTAATACTATTTGGAAAAGTTTATAACAAGACCAGTACTACACTGGCAAATCGCACAACGCATAAGCCCAAGTGAACAACAAAACTCACGGCTCCAATATTTTTCAATCGACAACTCAAATGACGCGACAGAAACACGACCCAACTCAACCCGACTGCCTAGGTTTTCTCAACCTAAGCTCCGATACCATATTCTGTAACACCCCCAGATCCGACCAGGAATATTACAGCGCCGTGGGCCCCGAGATGGAACCCACAAGGCTGAAGGGAATTTTCGCAAATATTTACAAACGCCCAAGGGGCTAACGACGGTATTATCTATTAAAAACATTCGAAGATTTATAAAACTCGTTTATCAAACCGTCGTAAAAACTCATTTGAAACCACAAGGCCCAAAATTCCAAAACTCAACAGTTTAAAAACACATACGCTAAGCTATCGCTTACACGTACCGACAGAATAGATTTAGAAAATGATTGCCAAAGTAACCTAAGTTACCAGATACCAAAAAGGTCATTTAAAAATACTCACGCAGCGGAATACAACAACTGATCAGAAACTCAAAACACAAATTCATGCCCTTGCCAGTATCCTCCGGGAAGTTCATCTCTCCACGACCGCTACAAGCTTGATAATCCAAGAACCTAAAAAGAAAGCCCACGACGGGGTCAGCCATAATATCCAACAATGATAACCATCACATCTCATCAATAATTACATATCAATGGAAATACTAAGTAAGAATACGACCAATGTAATATTACCGTTGTAACTTTACGAGAATCCACGATTCGTATCCTTAACAACACATTAAAATAATACCGAAATATCTGTACGGTATCTCAACAATACTCAAGGTTCTCAAAACATTATCATAACTCGCGATACGGAAATTATACCAACTCTGGCCAATTCGATCCATCGGATAACATCGACAATTCCAATACGATAATCGATTGTCCATCAAAGACAAGTATCTAGGAAATACGGAACATACCTCAAGATACGAAATACCATTACCATCACGTCAGTCTAATCCGAGATCATATCAACACAACATACGGACATGGTCCTAACGCAAGACCTACAAATGCATACTCATATGACAACGTCAATATGATCACAACAATAACGACAATGTATACTTATGGCAAACCCATAATATACATATGCACAACAACAATACATATGGTAATCCAACGATCCAGCGCACACAGCTATAGATTCCCATGATGATCCCGTCGGACCAACGCATGGTGGCATTACCTGTCCAGCGATCCAGCGCACACAGCTATAGATTCCCATGATGATCCCGTCGGACCAACGCATGGTGGACATATGACAACAATGCACAACTGCACAAAACAACAGTGCACAATACACGACAGCAATAATGCACAAATGCATGACAACAACGATACACGAATGTATCACGACATGATCGACATAAATGACAGAAATGATTAAAATACTTGCTCTGAGTCCTTCGAGAGCAATCTCGATATCTAAACCATCACCAACCATTATTCTGAATATTCATCGATCCAAAACATCACGGACGGTAGATAATTCACGTTTCCTTCAATACCATGATGCATCCTAGATAACAAGCATACCAACGACCATTGTAAATCATATACATTATGATTTAAATTCCCAAAACTCGAATACAACCTATAATCTCAAATCTCCTGTGATTACGATTTATAAACATTGCTATACGGATTATAAACGAATGAAACTGAAACCATTCATTAAATATTATAAACTGAGCAAGTAATAACTTGCCTCGATACCGATACGATGGTGAAGCCGCTACCAGTCACATTGCCTTCATATACGGGCTCCTCGGCCCCGACCGAAGCAATTCACGAACATACTCGAACATGACCGCAACATATGGTTATACTCACCGATCAATAATCTCAACCTATTGAAATAATAGATTAACATACAATCTGATAATAATCAATGACCGACATAGCCAACCGATCAAACTCAACGGCTCAACAATACCTTGATCATACACAAAACCAAACAATACAACTCAAACCAATCAAACACGAATTCAAGACAACACTACGATTCCACATTCAATCTTAAATACTTACAAGTTTTCTCCTTGTATATTCGTAATAAAGCCAATTAGCGATTATCATCATCAATCCGGACAATCCAATTAATTATAGATAATCAAATTCCAAGAGTTCCACAACTTATTCCGAAATCACATTCAAAGTCCCCAAACGGCATAATCCGATGTGTCCTAACATCTAAACAATCCTTATTCACAATTCAAGGTGTATGTAATCATGTTCTTCAACATATATACTTCTCATAACGTCATGGATTGCAACAAACTATCAAGAACATCGAGAATACTACGATTCCATAATCATCATAACATAATCAAGACATTTGATCATCAATTCATTATCTTCCCTTAACAAAATTCCCATAATTATCAAGAATAATCACAACACTATCAATTTCATCACCATTCATACGAAAACGTGTAGAATTTCCCAAGTTCTACTCATTGAGGCATTTCATCGAACACTTTGAAGGCATAATCCAATTCAATCATTTTAACAAAGAAATACTCGAATTTGTTCCACAAAACTTCAAGGCTAATGTATAATCTCAAGAATACAACAAGGTTCCATCAATAATCTGAGTTAAAACGAATCAATTCGGCCAAATCATCAAGAAACTCCAAAAATATCTAAAACCAAGTGTTTAGGTGTTCTTACCTTCGATCCGGGCGGAAGATGATGTTAATCCATGATTCCAACTTCCAAAGCATGTTGCTACATGATGTTCTTACTCAAATCCCTCAACTTTGCTGAAGAAATCACGAAAAGAACGAAGAAAAATGAAAAATGACAAGGGTGACTCGGTCCAGGCCTTATATAGGCCGAGACCTGCCAGCACATTACATACGTAACCGGCGGGTCCTTACGTACGTAGCCGGCCGCGGCCTAACCTTCTGTCCATTTCATTCGGCAGCCTTACATACGTAACCGACAGCAGCTTACGTACGTAGCGGGCATTTACGGCCGTAACCGGCCACAGCCTTACGTACGTTATCGGCCAGTCCTTACGCCCAGCGAGTCACTGCCGACCGTGATCGGCCACCCCTGCGAGTCACTGCCGACCATGCTCGGCCACTGCAGGTCCTCTCGGCCACGACTCGGCCAACCGCCCCGTAACGTACGTAACACTTATTCCGTTGCGTACGTAATACGTACGTTGACTTGCTACAGTATTAAACTCGTATTACGTACGTAATACACCCTGTATAACGTACGTAACTCCATCCGTTGACTCACCTGTCCACATCCGCGGCGAAAGCTGCCGACATCGGGCCCAGCTGTACGATTCCTCTTGTTACGTACGTAATGTCTCGGCCATAACGTACGTAACTCTTGTGATTTAGCGTACGTAAGTCTTCAATATTAGCGTACGCTAAGTATTCTATACTTAGCCAATTTCAATCTATTCTGCTTTGTCTCGACATACCGAAAACACATATACACTTACTGAATACATATACTGAATCCAATAACATTCTTATACGATATACTCTATATCGAAAGTACGATAACCTGATACACGATATCCTCAAATGCAACTGTCGACCAGATACGACAATTATACCGATACTGACATCTTAGTCCTTTATTTATTTTATCCATACTGTACAGATTCCACGCTGTACAATATAACTCGGATAAAATAATATCAAACAACAGTAGTAGAAATTCCGGATATTACAAGTTATCCTCAACTCTGTCTTGGATCAAAAGGTGGACCCCACCTCTAGCTGACCGGTGACAGTAGAGGGTGTTCGACCCAACCCAAAGTCCGGCACTACCGGGGTTCGGAAATGGAATGATCCAATTACGCATTGAACATTGATGCTCATGCTTGCTCGCAGATTGATGGTCGGATGAGAAGTTCCGACGGCCCATAATCCTATCCATTTGGGCAGGTTGGCGAACCCAAGCAAGAAACTCCACAGATAGTGACTCAAGCAAGTCTTTACAACAATTTTCATCTTCGGATGTATGCACCTCCTCACCTTCCTCATCTTCCTCGTACTGATAATCTTTGGAAGGCATGTCATAATTTATGTTGCCGGACTCACTCTCGAGCTGCTATATCCCATATTAACCTCGGGAGGGTGGAGCTGTCGTTCTCAACATAGACCTCAGGATCCTCTTTGTATTCTACTAGTAATCGAAGTATCTCGGTATCGCCTCGTAATAGGAATTTCACCTTATTTCCCTTGGCCATGTGTGTCAAGTATCATAATTTGTAATCAGACTCATTTAGACCACCCAAACCCTCTCTGATAACCCCCATGAGGTTTGTACGATTAACTTTGCTCGTGTCGATGTAGAAAAAAAAGAGTCTCCGTCTACATATGTCGATCGCTCCCAATGACCACATGATATATCAAAATACGCTGCCATGACATCTGATTACAAAAAGATGAATAACTATTCAGAAAACTGAGCGAACAATATTTTAAAATAGTCGTATGCTACCATGTGCAGCGATCGTGTGCAAGTTTCTGGCCATGAAGACGTTCGCTGCACACGATTGCAGACGATCGTGTTCAACGATCGTGGACACGTTAGTTGTGCGCACGATGTCAAGGCCCTTGGATATGACCGTTGCACATGGTGGCTTACCATCGTGTGCAGCCATCGTGTCCGAAATAACTTGTTGGAAAAAAAATTCCAGTAGTAAAAATATTGATGCATACCTTCTTTATGAACCCAGAAGCAGGACAAATGAAGTCCTATTTGAACGTCAACTTTTCTTTTCGAATAATTTTGTGATTTTTATAAGATTTTTAAGAGACCCTTTGTCAAAAATGGTTGTGCTATTTTGGTGTATAGGTTGTAGTTAAATTTTGGTTGTTGGACATTAATATCGATCGGATTTGAGCAGATGAGGAAAATGAAAAACAAAAAAAGATTAAAGAAAAATAGTTAAATTCAATAAAAAATAAAAATAAAAAAGAGAAGGTCATCATTACAACTTTTAGGAGGACATTTTAGTATTTTTAATCAAAATGGAACTAAAAACTTATACTCTTATGAATGGGAATATAAAACTTGTCAATTTTATGATTTGGTATTAGAAAATTGATTCCCACTAATATGTAATTGTGTATTCTAATAATTATTACTTTGATTTACCATGGGTGAAAGTCACAGTGATTTACTCAATATGCTTCATATCCGGGCAATAATATTATTTATGTAACAATTATTATAACTAGAAATCGTGTCCCGACACTTGTGGGTTGATGATGTCCCATTGAGGAGCTCCATAATGATTATTATATTAAACCTTGAAGGTGTATTTAATTCTGATATAATAATAAGGTTCGAGTGGTACTATTCTCGGATAAGCAATTAATTAAATAAAGTTGTTGGTAGCTTATATTAATTAATAGACATTCGATATCTTAAATACGAGAAATAATATATTTAAATATAAGGATCCCGATTCATAACATGGATTTTTTTTTGAATTACAATATTAATTCTTTAGTGGATTGATGATATTATAAAACTCAGCCATATTAAGTAGCGCTTAATATGGAAGGTTGGGTTATACTAAGAGTCCTAACCCTAATCCTCCTTAAGATCCCTAGAGTAGCCTAAGGCCTATAAATAGGACTTCTAAGGGTAGAGTTTGGCCTATTATTACTTCACAAGGGCAAGAAGTCGGTGTTTTTATAAGTGTGTTTAATTGGAGATCTTGACTTGTGTCTTTATTCTACAATTTAGATAACACATTATTTTTTCTAAAAACCAAACATATTCAGAAAAATAAAGAGAAAATTGTGAGACTCTTGACAAGATAAATCGGCCTATCCAAGTTGAAGTTCAAGCAAGATTCGGTAGCTCGTTGCCCACACAACGTCTGGATTAAGGTTGGGATATACTCTAGAAGATTTTGAGGACGAAATCAAAGTAGCAACCACTTTGCTTCAAAAGGTAAATATCCTATAATCTCTTGATCTAGATTAGGATATTTAGTTTACCAACAATATTATTTAATAAATAATAAATAGTATTTAAATCGCTTATTAATCTGAGTAATTAATTAATTAGCATGGCTTAATAGATTTTGTGCTCGTGGATGCGAAAAATGCTTTATTCAAATTATTTAAACTTCGCTTCCGCTGTGTTCTATTTCTAACAAGAGGACCATTTATTTCACGGCACGTGATTTTGCCAAGATCACTGGACTGCACTTTGGCAACTCTAACTTCCATCTACAGGAAAACCATCTCTGACAGCCTGACAGTATTTTCCACATACTCCATGCCAAAAATGTTAAGTTTAGTGTACTGCACAAGAAGTTCAATGATCGGGATTTGGGTAGAGACATAAGATATTATGTGAAGGTAGCCAATTTGGTGATATACGACTACTTTATCCTATACCAATACATGGGCATGGGCATTAGTTGAGGATTTTGACCAATATGATTTGTTTCCTTGGGGTTCTTACAACTTCGGGGCTTTGTCTTACTACATAGACAACATGGACATGAATGAGGGACACGACTATAAGGACTATCACTTTTATGGTCTAGAAGATCCACTCGGTACCAAGGTATAGGAAACCCAGTTTACAAGGGCTAGAAATTGCCTAAACCCATAAAGGAGTTTATGACTGGTCTTCATACACCCAATGCAGTACCACAGTCAAATTGCAACGAAGTAAGTTTGAAATTGATATTTATAAATAATTATCTTTACATGTTTTCTTTCAACATATCATAGCCATTTGTTGCCTCGACGGAAGCCACTGGGTGATTAGCATGATTGACATCATAACATAGACCATGGAGTGGTATGATTCCTTGTCACACCAATATCAAGAAGGTTGATACCGATTCAACTAATTGCGACCCATTACTTGCCTCATGACTCGTGTGCTAGCTAAAATTGGATACTGGCAGAACAACCAGTCGAAGAAAAATATGATATAGAGATGACTTTCAAAATGATGCCAGAACAACTGCAGTTCAAACAAACCGACAATTACAGTTATGGCCGCTTCGCGTGTGTAACACCCCCAATCCGCTCAGGGATATTACACGCCGTAGAACCTTTCCTCAAGGATCTACCAGGCTGGTAACAACTAGCGAACAACTCGACGATGCCTTTAAGGCTACAATAACTCAGTAGACCGACTTGGTCTTTTAATAAATACATACAACTCAAACACATTACATGCCCACGCAGGGGTCAAATACAAAAACTCCCGTACAACGGGGAAAAATATACTGCAGCGGAAATAAAATACAACTGAACCAATACAAAAACGTACGGTTCCTCATGTGATTAGTATCGATCATCTCTCATCATCCTTCGCGCCGACCCTATGTTATGCTCCCAAAACCTGAATGCAAAAACAGACATCCACCCCCCGAATACTCGGGGGTTAGCAAAACTCCAATGTTTTGCTAGTGCAAATACAAGGTGCAAATACGAGCCATTTAATTCAAGTTCCAAGAATAACAATAACTAGGAATCCTCAAAGATTCAAATACAACGAAACGAATACTTCCCGAGGCAAGAGTTTGAGTAAAACTTTCCAAATCCGAAAGATCACAAATAACGAGAATGGTTTGCAAAATGGTTTAAAATACCCTCGGGAGTTTTAATAGAAAACAATTTAGGATTATCAAATCCTTCTCATTCCAAAATCAACAGGGTCACAGCCCAAAGGTTTTGTTTTCACACATAGAAAACCGACAACAATTCACAGGGCCAGAGCCCAACATCACGTGTCCTCGACGGACATAAAAATCAACAAAACAAAATCGCGCACGCGCATCGCCTAGGACCGGGACGAAGCCACAAATCCCACTCGAGACCTCGAAGGACCCTCCCGAGCTGGCTAGCGAAACAAATCACACACACGCATCGCCTAGGACCGGGATGAAGCCACAAATCCCACTCGAGGCCTCGAAGGACCCTCCCGAGCTGGCTAGCGAAACAAATCACACACACGCATCGCCTAGGACCGGGATGAAGCCACAAATCCCACTCGAGGCCTCGAAGGACCCTCCCGAGTTGGCTAGCGAAACAAGTCACACACAAATCACAACCATAAGTTATCCCGGCATCGGGCTAACAAGCCACGAACCTCAGAGTCCCCGCAAGACATACCCGATGATAACCCCACTAGTTATCCCGGTATCGGGCTAACAAGCCACGAACCTCGGAGTCCCCGCAAGACATACCCGATTGGATAACCCATGACACGTACATCACAACCAAATCACAACCATAAGTTATCCCGGCATCGTTCTAACAAGCCACGAACCTCGGAGTCCCCGCAAGACATACCCGATGATAACCTCATAAGTTATCTCGGCATCGGGCTAACAAGCCACGAACCTCGGAGTCCCCGCAAGACATACCCGATTGGATAACCCTACGGTCTCGCCCGACCCATACTAGCAAGTATGGATCCCGGAGATTCAACAATCCTACCTGGAGTCACATCACGTATAACAAGCACACAACAATAATCGGTTATCAATCCAAACAACATTAAGCATCGCAACCTCCTTTCAAAGGAGTAACAACTAACATCACCTCATGTCCAAACCGCAATACACTGAAATGAAGCCATATACGTACACACGCATTATCAAACACCACATAAACTCCAAACATATCCAAAGGATCCACGTAGTCACTTACAACCCACACAATTACAAAACATACGCGTTTTAAAAGAGAGCCTTTAACAAGGCTAATCGAATCTTTTGAAAATAATTTTCAAACGACCAAACAAACACATTTAGACGATCACCAATTATCATATCCACAAAACAAGAATTATATGGACAAGGTACTTGCCTCAAAATCGGCATGCAAGTATCCCGACGGACATGGCTCAATCGGAAAGCTTCGAAATGCCCGATGCTAATGAAAAGGAAGACGACAACGAACGGAAGGATTCAACACGGTTTCTTCACAAGAAACTAGACCCTAACATCATATAATCCATAAATTAACAATCATACGAGGAAGGATAATCGTAGAACGACCGAAAACCCCTCTATGACATTCTACCGGACACCTTCAAGGCGTCGATCAAGAACTCGACTAAAACAACGAATCAATACGATCC
The DNA here is from genome assembly GCA_033398695.1 of Orobanche coerulescens. Lineage (NCBI taxonomy): Eukaryota > Viridiplantae > Streptophyta > Magnoliopsida > Lamiales > Orobanchaceae > Orobanche > Orobanche coerulescens. The sequence goes on along the minus strand of CM065816.1, from coordinate 133,085,196 downwards.
AACCATGGAATAACAAGGGAAAAGATATAACACATCTAAATAATCATCAATACATCACAATCCTAAGTTAAATCGGATTAAAACGGATGAAAACAACCAAAACACCCAAATTCCCCAAAACTAGATTTCTAGAAAATCTGACCTGATTCGGTAGATCGGAGGATGTTATAGGATGGATGATTGATGGTATGAACTCCAATACTTCATGTATTGATTATCCAACAACATCCTTCCATGATTCCCACACCTCCAGCCGCAGAAGAGAAGGAAGAAAAAGAGAAAATGGGTGAAAACCCGATCAGTGGCCTTAGATAAAGGTCACGGCCGCCTTACGTACGTAATCGCCACGGCTTACGACGTAATCGCCATGGCCGACTCACGCCTAGAAATGCCGGAAACGTTACGTATGTTACCGCCATGGCCTTACGACGAATCGCCTTACGACGTAATCGCTGAGCACTACCGGCCAGAACTCGGCCGGTCTGGGCCTGCATCGACCGACCATGACTCAGCTGGGGCCAACTCCGACGGCCCGAACGACCCCGAAACCCAAATCTGAATACGAATCTAAGATACGGTTACGAAGTACTCGCAAAGACGAATTCGAGCACTAAGAGAACACACGATTCCGACCCCCCGAAGACTCGAAATTCGACAACGGAAATTAATTACCCCAAACTTTGGGAAATTACGAAAATGGCCCAAAACGTCCGAAATACATGATACACGATCGAAACACCAATCCAAAGCTCACAACACGTCTAACAAAGTTAAACGGACTTACGGGAAACTCGAAACAGCAGTTTTGAACGAGATTCGCAAGAATCGAACTCAAGTACGGAAAAGTCGCTAAAAAGCACGGAACTCAACAAAACGACATCGAAACGAACTCGGATGTCAAAAAGTGTAGAATTAATCATTCTCAGAATGACGAAACTGTAACACCCCCAATCCACTCAGGGATATTACACGCCGTAGACCCTCTCCTCGAGGATCTACCAGGCTGATAACTAAAATCAAACATCTAAACATCGCCTTTAAGGCTAAAATGACTCAGTAGACCGACTTGGTCTTTCAATAATAACGTACAACTCAATTCCAAACACATACCCACGCAGGGGTCAAAATACAATAAACTCCCGTACAACGGGGAAAAGATACCGCAGCGGAAAAGAAAAAACAACTGGACCAATACGACATCAACGGAACCTCGTGTGATTAGTATCGTTCATCTTTCATCATCCTTCGTGCCGACCCTGTGTTATGCTCCAAAACCTGAATGCAAAAATAGACATCCACCCCCCGAATACTCGGGGGTTAGCAAAACTCCACTGTTTTGCTAGTGCAAGAACAAAGTGCAAATACGAGCCATACAATTCACATTTCACAAATAACAATAACCAGGAATCCATAAAAAATCCAAACGTAACGAAAAGCACTTCCCGAGGCAAGAGTTTGAGAAAACCTTTCAAAATCGAAATATCATAAATCAATGGAAATAATTTATAAAACGGTTTAGAATGCCATCGAGAGTTTCAATAGAAAACAATTTAGGATTATCAAATCCCACTTTTCAAAATCCAAAAGAGAAAAGGGGTCACCGCCCCGAAGGTTTACTTTCCGAAAAATGACATTTACCAAACCGTTGGGATTTTAGCCGCAAATCCGTAAAATGACTTTTACAAAACCATTGGGATTTTAGCCCCAAATCTCATCAACTCACAGTACACAAGAACGACCACAAGGTTCGTCTCCCAACATCAAAATCCACAAATAAAGGATTTAAAACAAACAACAAAATACTCTAGTGCCATCCTAGCCAAGTAAGCCAAACGAACACTTACCTCTTACACACTTAGTCGATGCATGCAATCATGAAAACACGCCCAAAGCACTCATTTCCGGAAATGCCAATATCGAATCACATTTGTAAAATGCACCACAATTAACCGCGGACCCACAGCTTCGTGGATCCCTGCCGAGACCCCGTCGGATCTAACCCACAGTGGTTAAAAGCAAGCTCGCGGTTCCACAGCTTCGTGGAGCCCTACCGAGACCCCGTCGGATCTAACCCGCAGTGAGCATACACACACACACGTTACTCATGCAATACTAACATGATAAGAATGTAAGTTCATTAAGAATACTCACTAGAGATGGCCATTAACTCGACACCATTATCAAACTCTTCAAAACACAATAACAAGATTAAATACGGAATACACGATTCCATAACTTTAAACAATAGGAGTATCATCATAAAATCCTTCAACGTTCAAAATAATCAAATCATAATCAATTCTCAAAACACCGTTCACAAAACACACGCGTTTTGAAAGAAAGCCTTTAACGAGGCCAAACCGAAATCTTTTGAAACTTCATTTCAAACAAACAAACAAACACACCAAGACGATCACCGATCATCATATCCACAAAACGAGAAGCGTATGAACAAGGTACTTGCCTCGATATCACGAGCAATGGAAAAGTGAACGGATACGGCCGGGTAGCCCTCAAATCCCCGAACACTATCTAGAACGCGATAACACCGAAATTACTACGGGAAAACACCACATGAATCATCAATCACCAACGGAATTCAACATCGGAATCATCGAGCACCTATAATCCTCCGTAAGGAATAATAAAACATGATTACGACGAGAATCAAGGCCGAAAACAACGGAAATCCCAACAAACTATCAAAGGGAACTCATTCGAACATTTAATCGAACATTAAATGTTCAAGACCCTTCAAGAATAAAGAAATCACCCCTCGGGTTGAACGAACCAAAGATACGAGTATCCAATCCGTAGAACAAGTTCAAAACAACGTTTATACAACAATTAATTGATTAAAAACGGATTGGAATCGAAATCAAAAGGGAAAATCCCCAAATCTACAAAAACAAGGGTTCAAGCCAAAATACCTTGATTTGGATGAAGGATTCAAGTAGAGGTCGAAAATCTACAACAAGACTTGAGGTGGATGATCTCTACAAGTTTGGGAGCACTCAAATCGCCCAAAATCGCCATTGAAATCGCTCTAGATGGAAGGAGGAAGAAGAGAGGAGAAAAATGAAGTTTTCTCCTCGAAAATCTGTTAAAAAACGCAGAAAAAGCCCGTGTGCCGCGGCACAGGAAAAGTGTGCCGCAGCCTGTGGCCACCAAAACGCCAGGAATCAGCTTAGTGCCGCGGCACACTGAGTGTGCCGCGGCACATGGTACGCCCTTCAACACCAAAAAGGCACACCGTGCGCCTCGCTATTTCGACCATAACTCCCTCGTCTGGACTCCGATTGACTCACCGTTTGAACCATTGGAAAGATAACTTGATGCTCTATAATGTTGCAAAGATTCAGAATTTTTGGAGTTTCCAAGAATTAATGGTGACTTTACAAAGTCGAACTCCCACGTGAAAAAGTCGATTAAGGACACGGAACTCAACAAAACGTCACCGAAACGAACTCGGATGAGAAAAAGTGTAGAATTAATCATTCTCGGAATGACGAAATGGTCATGATAGAGTTGTCAAAACGAACTTCCTCCGAAAAAAGAAAATTACCGAAATTCGAAATTGTGGATATTACATTCTACCCTCCTTAAAAGAAGTTTCGTCCCGAAACTTAAAACAAGTAGGGGGGAAGCAATATACCCGCCAGGAAAACTCGACGAGATACACCAAAAACAGAAAACTCGCGCCCAACGGCGAAACGCTGTAAGAAACGCAAAGAGACATACGGCGTGAAAACACGCTCCACGACGACCAACACAACGTCGCCCTTAGGGATATAATAAAACCAACAAGTGACAAGCGTCATCAAATGGATAATACAATCAAGTCAATTATCCGAACAATCACAAAACACAACGAATGAAAATCAATACGATTGACCAACCTAACGGTATAATGATCAAAACGCGAGCCAAACGCTGAACAAATACGGAATTCCACCGCCCAAGGGTTGGAAGATCGAAAACGAGACTAATTTCCCGAACATAAGGAAATTAGGAAGGAGTCTGAATGCTCAACAATCACGAAACGAGATCAACAAGAACCGAACAATCAAACGATCGAACCACAACGATCGAGACAACAAAAATCGAACACTCATGTTCGAATCACGAAGAACAATAAAATTCAAACAACAACTCCAAGCTTCACATCTCGACTCGAGACAATATATGATCCGGTGAAAACAACAACATATGCATTCACATAAGATCCACATGAGAGGGAATAGAAATTGAAAAGTCACAACGACAAACGAGCTATTCCGAAACAATACCATACTCGTTCAATCAACAAAAGCAAGGGGCAGGACAAGCTCAGAAATGTCAACGAACATGATGAGTCGACAAAGTCGAAAACACAAGAGTTCCAAATCCGATCCACTTCGAATAAAAGAACTAATAGAACTAGATGATGTCACTTCCGAACAAGGTTCACAAGAATCGAACCGAACTCGAAAAAAGTCACATCGATAACCAGATCGGCCCACAACAAGATCACAGCTCGTTCGAACGATGAAACCGAAATACAGAACAAGTTCATAAAGTGTCAACGAACATGAGCGAATCGATAGACTGGAGAAAGAGAAAATACAGAAGTCAAAATAGTACGGGCATTACCTCCGCCCTCGTCCACGAAATTCACAAAAACGGGAGCAAGGTAACAAGACATTAAACAACTGACACATAACGGAACTATCACCGATACACACGGTCATACCAAACCAAGCTCTAACAGCTCGCACATGCGCGACAACGCAGAAATCATCACGAGGCGACAATATTCAACACCAATATCCACCTCTCACAAGGGGCTAACACAACAAATGTGTGGAAAACGACTCAACGCTCACACCGCCAATTCGGTCATACTCGGGAGCAAACATCAAAATGACAACGCGAACATCATTACCCAGCCCTCAAACGGGAATGGATAGGTTTTAAAAACGAAAACCTCATTTTGAGAATAATTTAGAAGAACACCGATTGATCTTGAGTATCACCTTTCAAAAAGTACAAACGTGAAACATCGTTATCGAGACTTTGGAGAACCATTTCGCATTTGATAAAAATGAGGACACTTTCTCTTAGTGAAAACTTTCAGAATATTCGACCCTCAGGTCTAAATAAAAGTGTTTCTAAAACATTGAAAATATCTCAAAACATTTTGGTCCTCGAGGCAGAAAAATTTTGAAATATATTGTGGCACCTGGATGTACCACAAGAAAATAACTCATTTGAAAAAAAATATGTCTCGAAATTTATTTCTAAGATACTCAAGTTTTCGAAAATAATTCAATGCCAAAAAGGACGATGCCAAAAAGGCTAGAATGCCCAAAAATTTCAGGTAATCACACGGAACATCCTAGCGCTGTGGGTCCCGCGTCGGAACCCCAGGCTAAAAACTATTTACAAAAATGCCAAAAAGGCTGATGATGGTAATATTTCAAAAACTCACGAAAGCCATTTACAAAATACTATATACCGTCATAAGAATTTCGCCAACGCGATCAAGGCCATAATGCCAAAAACTCGGTTAAGGGAAGCGGTTATTGAAATAAAACTCGGTCGGTAAAATACCGAAAGTCATTACAAAAGAACTCACGCAGCGGATAAAAGAAATACAGTTCAACATGCACAATCCAGCAACACTACTCCTCATAAGAACAAAATATTAGAGTCAAATAACCACATTCAGAACAAAACCACTGGCCCCATTCGAGGCCTCTAAAGACCCTACCGCACTAGCTAGTGAACAAGTCGAACGTGTATAAGCACAAAGCTTCCACAAGAGAACTTGTAAAACGTGCAAATCGATTCGAAAATCATCAGCAACGGACAAAAACAACAATAAAAAGACATCACAATCGACGACACTCCTCGTATAAATCAAATACGAGAGTCGATTAAATACATATCGTGAAATCGAAATCCACATAAGGATTCCATCACTTAACAAATAATCATAAAAATGGCTCGTGTCACACGAGGCACAACACAAAGAAAGGAGACTTACTTCCACAGGTCGCACGAAGATGATGATCGCCCCACGATACTAATCACGACCAACAAACTCAAACGACGCGTCGCGACACGACTCAATCAGATAAAATCCGACGAACAAGACTCAAACAACACGACTTGACCCGACAGCCTAGGTTTTCCTCAACCTAAGCTCTGATACCATTTATGTAACACCCCCAATCCACTCAGGGATATTACACGCCGTAGACCCTCTCCTCGAGGATCTACCAGGCTGATAACTAAAATCAAACATCTAAACATTGCCTTTAAGGCTAAAATGACTCAGTAGACCGACTTGGTCTTTCAATAATAACGTACAACTCAATTCCAAACACATACCCACGCAGGGGTCAAAATACAATAAACTCCCGTACAACGGGGAAAAGATACCGCAGCGGAAAAGAAAATACAACTGGACCAATACGACATCAACGGAACCTCGTGTGATTAGTATCGTTCATCTTTCATCATCCTTCGTACCGACCCTGTGTTATGCTCCAAAACCTGAATGCAAAAATAGACATCCACCCCCCGAATACTCGGGGGTTAGCAAAACTCCACTGTTTTGCTAGTGCAAGAACAAAGTGCAAATACGAGCCATACAATTCACATTTCACAAATAACAATAACCAGGAATCCATAAAAAATCCAAACGTAACGAAAAGCACTTCCCGAGGCAAGAGTTTGAGAAAACCTTTCAAAATCGAAATATCATAAATCAATGGAAATAATTTATAAAACGGTTTAGAATGCCATCGAGAGTTTCAATAGAAAACAATTTAGGATTATCAAATCCCACTTTTCAAAATCCAAAAGACAAAAGGGGTCACCGCCCCAAAGGTTTACTTTCCGAAAAATGACATTTACCAAACCGTTGGGATTTTAGCCCCAAATCCGTAAAATGACTTTTACAAAACCATTGGGATTTTAGCCCCAAATCTCATCAACTCACAGTACACAAGAACGACCACAAGGTTCGTCTCCCAACATCAAAATCCACAAATAAAGGATTTAAAACAAACAACAAAATACTCTAGTGCCATCCTAGCCAAGTAAGCCAAACGAACACTTACCTCTTACACACTTAGTCGATGCATGCAATCATGAAAACACAGTTCCAAAGCACTCATTTTCGGAAATGCCAATATCGAATCACATTTGTAAAATGCACCACAATTAACCGCGGACCCACAGCTTCGTGGATCCCTGCCGAGACCCCGTCGGATCTAACCCACAGTGGTTAAAAGCAAGCTCGCGGTTCCACAGCTTCGTGGAGCCCTACCGAGACCCCGTCGGATCTAACCCACAATGAGCATACACACACACACACGTTACTCATGCAATACTAACATGCTAAGAATGTAAGTTCATTAAGAATACTCACTAGAGATGGCCATTAACTCGACACCATTATCAAACTCTTCAAAACACAATAACAAGATTAAATACGGAATACACGATTCCATAACTTTAAACAATAGGAGTATCATCATAAAATCCTTCAACGTTCAAAATAATCAAATCATAATCAATTCTCAAAACACCGTTCACAAAACACACGCGTTTTGAAAGAAAGCCTTTAACGAGGCCAAACCGAAATCTTTTGAAACTTCATTTCAAACAAACAAACAAACACAGCAAGATGATCATCGATCATCATATCCACAAAACGAGAAGCGTATGAACAAGGTACTTGCCTCGATATCACGAGCAATGGAAAAGTGAACGGATACGGCCGGGTAGCCCTCAAATCCCCGAACACTATCTAGAACGCGATAACACCGAAATTACTACGGGAAAACACCACATGAATCATCAATCACCAACGGAATTCAACATCGGAATCATCGAGCACCTATAATCCTCCGTAAGGAATAATAAAACATGATTACGACGAGAATCAAGGCCGAAAACAACGGAAATCCCAACAAACTATCAAAGGGAACTCATTCGAACATTTAATCGAACATTAAATGTTCAAGACCCTTCAAGAACAAAGAAATCACCCCTCGGGTTGAACGAACTAAAGATACGAGTATCCAATCCGTAGAACAAGTTCAAAACAACGTTTATACAACAATTAATTGATTAAAAACGGTTTGGAATCGAAATCAAAAGGGAAAATCCCCAAATCTACAAAAACAAGGGTTCAAGCCAAAATACCTTGATTTGGATGAAGGATTCAAGTAGAGGTCGAAAATCTACAACAAGACTTGAGGTGGATGATCTCTACAAGTTTGGGAGCACTCAAATCGCCCAAAATCGCCATTGAAATCGCTCTAGATGGAAGGAGGAAGAAGAGAGGAGAAAAATGAAGTTTTCTCCTCGAAAATCTGCTAAAAAACGCAGAAAAAGCCCGTGTGCCGCGGCACAGGACAAGTGTGCCGCAGCCCAGGGCCACCAAAAACGCCCAGGAATCAGCTTAGTGCCGCGGAACAGCCTGAGTGTGCCGCGGCACACGGTACAGCGCCCTTCAACACCAAAAAGGCACATCGTGCAGTCTTGGCTATTTCGACCATAACTCCCTCGTCTGGACTCCGATTGACTCACCGTTTGAACCATTGGAAAGCTAACTTGATGCTCTATAATGTTGCAAAGATTCAGAATTTTTGGAGTTTCCAAGAATTAATGGTGACTTTACAAAGTCGAACTCCCACGTGAAAAAGTCGATTAAGGACACGGAACTCAACAAAACGTCACCGAAACGAACTCGGATGACAAAAAGTGTAGAATTAATCATTCTCGGAATGACGAAACGGTCATGATAGAGTTGTCAAAACGAACTTCCTCCGAAAAAAGAAAATTACCGAAATTCGAAATTGCGGATATTACAGAAACGGTCATGAGCGAGTCGTCGAAACGGACCTCCGCCGAAAAATGAAATTTACCGGAAATCCGAAATTGCGGATATTACATTCTACCCTCCTTAAAAGAAGTTTCGTCCCGAAACTTAAAACAAGTAGGGAGGAGCAATATCCCGCCAGGAAAACTCAACGAGATACATAAGAAACGCGTAACTTATGCCTAACGGCGAAACGTTACAAGCAGCGCAAAGGAATATACGGCGTGAAAACACGCTCCACGACGACCAACACAACGCCACCGATAGAGACATAATTACACCAACAAGTGACAAGCGCCATCAAACAGATAATACAATCAAGTTGATTATCCGAACAATCACAAAACACAACGAACGAAAATCAACACGATTGACCACCCCAACGGTACATCAATCAAAACGCGAGCCAATCGCTGAACAAATACAGAATTCCACCGCCCAAGGGTTGGAAGATCGAAAACGAGACTAATTTCCCGAACTTAAGGGAATTACGAAGGAGCCTGAACGTTCAACAATCACAAAACGAGATCAACAAAAACCGAACAATCAAACGATCGAGACAACAAAATTTGAACAATCATGTTCGAATCACGAAGAACAATAAAATTCAAACAACTCCCAGGTTCACGTCTCGACTCGAGACAATATATGATCCGGTGAAAGCAACAAGATGTGCATTCACATGAGATCTACAGGAAAGGGAATAGCAATTGAAAAGTCACAACTTCAAATGAGTTATTATGAAACAATACCACCCTAGTTCGATCAACAAAAGCAAGGGGCAGGACACGCTCAGAAAATGTCAACGAACATAAACGAGTCGACAGAGTCAAAAATACAGAAGTTCCAAATCCGATCCACTTCGAATAAAAGAACTAATAGAACCAAGTGATGTCACTTCCGAACAAGATTCACAAGAATCGAACCGAACTCGAAAAAGTCATAGCGATAACCAGATCGACCCACAACAAGATCACAGTTCGTTCGAACGATGAAACCGAAATACAGAACAAGTTCAGAAAGTATCAACGAACACGAGCGAGTCGATAGACTTGAGAAAGAGGAAATGCAGATGTCCAAAAGCAATACAGGTATTACATCCGACCTCTTATAAAAGAAGGTCGTCCCCGCAACTCACAATAACGGAAACAAGGCAAAAACACAAAAGCAGCTGACGGAAACATTTCCCATGGGCCTCTTAGAGCTGATCCTGATATTTATACTGAAGTTCACACCCCGAAAGACTCGGAACCCAACTCGCAAAACTGGATCATGTGTCTCTCGGGTCCACACTTGAAATGTGTTATTGACGAGAAGGACAATTGGTACGTGCATGCCCCCGACACACCACGGTTGAAACACCTCGGCTCGGCATACCAAATATACAAATGCTAGATACAATGGGGCATAACGTCGCAAAACAACATAGCGGAGATGCCAACTCAGCACAACAAGGAATCATAACACATATCATATACAATGATTACTATCGTAAAGTAATATACACACAAACACTACAGCAACGACGGTATCATTCGGCGACTTCAACGGCCCGAACGATAACCAGTACATAATTACAACCATCATGAAACAATCACCCATGTGCATAAACGCACAAAAATCCAAGCTTCAACAGCTCGCACTCGTGCGACAACACGCAAATCGCCACGAGGCGACAAATAGTAAATACCAGTTCACACCTCTAACAGAAGGCTAGTACTATAAATACGTGGCAACGCCTCAACGTTCATGCCACCAATTCGATCATATTCGGAAATTAACATTATAAGGACAACGCGAACATCATACATACATGATACCCAGCCCTCAAACGGGAATGGATAGGTTTTAAAAACGAAAACCTCCTTTTGAAAATAATTTAGAAAAAATACCGGTTGATCTTGAGTATCACCTTTCAAAAAAAATATACAAACGTGAAACATCGTTATCGAGACTTTGGAGAACCATTTCGCATTTGATAAAAATGAGGACACTTTCTCTTAGTGAAAAACTTTCAGAATATTCGACCCTCGGGTTTAATTAAAAGTGTTTATAAAATATTGAAAATATCTCAAAACATTTTGGGTCCTCGAGGTAGAAGAATTTTGAAACATATTGTGGCACCTTGGATGTACCACGAGAAAATAATTCATTTTAAAAGTACATCTCGAAATTTATTTTCTAAGATACTCAAGGTTTTCGAAAATAATTCAATGGGCTAGAATGCCCAAAAATTTTAGGTAATTACACGGAACAATATAGCACCGTGAGTCCCGCGCCGGAACCCACCAGGCTAAAAACCATTTATAAAAATGCCAATAAGGCCGATGACGGTAATATTTCAAAAAACAAAAAAAACTCACAAAATCCATTTACAAAATACTGAATACCGTCATGAGAATTTCGCCAAAACGATCAAGGCCATAATGCCAAAAACTCGGTTAAGGGAATCGGTTCGAAATAAAACTCAGTCGGTAAAATACCGAAAGCCATTACAAAAGAACTCACGCAGCGGATAAAAGAAATACAGTCCAACATGCACAATCCAGCAACACTACTCCTCATATGAACGAAATATGAGAGTCAAATAACCACATATCACGAAATCAAAATCCATAAGAGGATTCCATCAATTAACTCATAATACCTGTAACTCGCATCAGACGAGGCACAAACACAAAGAAGGGAGACTTACATCCACAGGTTGCACGAAGATGATGATCGCCCCACGATACTAATCACGACCAAAAAACTCAAACGACGCATCGCGACACGACTCAGTCAGATAAAATCCGACGAAACAAGACTCAAACAACAAAACTTGACCCGACAGCCTAGGTTTCCACAACCAAAGCTCCGATACCATTTATGTAACACCCCCAATCCGCTCAGGGATATTACACGCCGTAGAACCTTTCCTCAAGGATCTACCAGGCTGGTAACAACTAGCGAACAACTAGACGATGCCTTTAAGGCTACAATAACTCAGTAGACCGACTTGGTCTTTCAATAAATACATACAACTCAAACACATTACATGCCCAATGCAGGGTCAAATAAAAAACTCCTGCATAACGGGAAAAATATCTGCAAATAAATAAAATACAACTGAACCAATACAACAACGTACGGTTCCTCATGTGATTAGTATCGATCATCTCTCATCATCCTTCGCGCCGACCCTGTGTTATGCTCCTAAAACCTGAATGCAAAAACAGACATCCACCCCCCGAATACTCGGGGGTTAGCAAAACTCCACTGTTTTGCTAGTGCAAATATAAGGTGCAAATACGAGCCATATAATTCAAGTTCCAAGAATAACAATAACTAGGAATCCTCAAAGATTCAAATACAACGAAACGAATACTTCCCAAGGCAAGAGTTTGAGTAAAACTTTCCAAATCCGAAAGATCACAAATAACGAGAATGGTTTGCAAAATGGTTTAAAATACCCTCGGGAGTTTTAATAGAAAACAATTTAGGATTATCAAATCCTTATCTTTTCAAAATAAACAGGGTCACAGCCCAAAGGTTTTGTTTTCAGACATAGAAAACCGACAACAATTCACAGGGCCAGAGCCCAACATCACGTGTCCTCGACGGACATAAAAATCAACAAAACAAAATCGTGCACGCGCATCGCCTAGGACCGGGACGAAGCCACAAATCCCACTCGAGGCCTCGAAGGACCCTCCCGAGCTGGCTAGCGAAACAAATCACACACGCATCGCCTAGGACCGGGATGAAGCCACAAATCCCACTTGAGGCCTCGAAGGACCCTCCCGAGCTGGCTAGCGAAACAAATCACACACATGCATCGCCCAAGACCGGGATGAAGCCACAAATCCCACTCGAGGCCTCGAAGGACCCTCCCGAGCTGGCTAGCGAAACAAGTCACACACAAATCACAACCATAAATTATCCCGGCATCGGGCTAACAAGCCACGAACCTCGGAGTCCCCGCAAGACATACCCGATGATAACCCCATAAGTTATCTCGGCATCGGGCTAACAAGCCACGAACCTCGGAGTCCCCGCAAGACATACCCGATTGGATAACCCTACGGTCTCGCCCGACCCATACTAGCAAGTATGGATCCCGGAGATTCAACAATCCTACCCGGAGGCACATCACGTATAACAAGCACACAACAATAATCGATTATGAATCCAAACAACATTAAGCATCACAACCTCCTTTCAAAGGAGTAACAACTAACATCACCTCATGTCCAAACCGCAATACACTGAAATGAAGCCATATACGTACACACGCATTATCAAACACCACATAAACTCCAAACATATCCAAAGGATCCACGTAGTCACTTACAACCCACACAATTACAAAACACACGCGTTTTGAAAGAGAGCCTTTAACAAGGCTAATCGAATCTTTTGAAAATAATTTTCAAACGACCAAACAAACACATTTAGACGATCACCAATTATCATATCCACAAAACAAGAATTATATGGACAAGGTACTTGCCTCAAAATCGGCATGCAAGTATCCCGATGGACACGGCTCAACCGGAAAGCTTCGAAACGCCCGATGCTAATGAAAAGGAAGACACCAACAAACGGAAGGGTTCAACACGGTTTCTTCACAAGAAACTAGACCCTAACATCATATAATCCATAAATCAACAATCATACGAGGAAGGATAATCGTAGAACGACCGAAAACCCCTCTGTGACATTCTACCGGACACCTTCAAGGCGTCGATCAAGAACTCGACTAAAACAACGAATCGATACGATCCAACCATGGAATAACAAAGGAAGAGATATAACACATCTAAATAATCATTAATACATCACAATCCTAAGTTAAATCAGATTAAAACGGATGAAAACAACCAAAACACCCAAATTCCCCAAAACTAGATTTCTAGGAAATCTGACGTGATTCGGTAGATCAGAGGATGTTATAAGATGGATGATTGATGATATGAACTCCAAGACTTCATGGATTGATTGTCCAACAACATCCTTCCATGATTCACACACCTCCAGCCGCGGAAGAGAAGGAAGAAAATGAGAAAATGGGTGAAAAACCCGATCATAGGCCTTAAATAGTCCGCCGCGCCGCCGCTTTACGACGTAATCGGCCACGGCTTACGACGAATCGCCATGGCCGACTCACTGCCTAGAAATGCCGGAAACATTACGTATGTTACCGGCCATGGCCTTACGTACGTAACCGGCCTTACGTACGTAACTGCCGAGCACTACCGGCCGTAACTCGGCCAGTGCCGGCCTGGGCCCAGACTGCCCGGCCATGACTCGGTCGGGGCCAACTCCGACGGCCCGAATGACCCCGAAACCCGAACCTAAATACGAATCGAAGATATGTTTACGAAGTACTCGCAAAGACGAATTCGAGCACTAAGAGAACACACGATTCCGACCACCCAAAGGCTCGAAATTCGACAACGGAAAGTAATTACCCCAAACTTTGAGAAATTACGAAAATGGCCCAAAACATCCGAAATACATGATACACGATCGAAACACTAATCCGAAGCTCACAAAACGTCTAACAAAGTTAAACGGACTTACGGGAAACTCGAAACAGCAGTTTTGAACGAGATTCGCAAGAATCGAACTCAAGTGCGGAAAAGTCGCTAAAAAGCACGGAACTCAACAAAACGACATCGAAACGAACTCAGATGTCAAAAAGTGTAGAATTAATCATTCCCAGAATGACGAAACGGTCATGAGCGAGTTGTCGAAACGGACCTCCGCCGAAAAATGAAAATTACCGGAAATCCGAAATTGCGGATATTACAGTGTGCATGTACTTGGGTCACCTCATCTCTTCAAACTCAACAGGAAGGCATCAACGCAAGGAAATGACTTAGAAATATGTTAAGAAATATCGATATGGTTTAGCTTCTAAGATATTTATGCTATCGTTGGACCTAGCATAGGATTATGTATTTTCTATGTATTTTAATTTTAATTCAGACATATTTGGGCAAGTTTGATGGGTTGTGTTGATAAATTGAAAAAAAAATAGGTTTACGATGAAGTTGATTGAGACCATCTCTGTACTGCACACGACCATCGGTTATACCACGTCTCTCCGGATTGCTTTAACTCATACAATGAATAACTCAACTTCAATGAATGAGCGCTCTATATATGGTTTAGAGCTACTTGATCTGGGTAATGAAATCCCGTTGGGGACTTTCATATAAATCTTCGTATCAAGATCCCCGTAAATCATCTCTTGAAGTAATCAAAAGTGTAATCGCTGCTGTTCGTAGCTCAATCGGAGGTCAAGACTGTGATCCTACTATGGGGTACTAAAGGCTTCGTTAGCTAGTTCAATATGCTATAACCACATCCATAAGCTGCATGTTCACTTTTTTGAACACTAGTAAACTTATTAAGTAGTGGAAAGTGATGATGTCCATAACAATAAGTACGTATCCTCATAATTAATGCCAGGATTGTAGGTCACAAGTCGCCAGGAATAAGTCTAGAGGGGGTGAATAGACTTATTGAAACTCTTTTTCCACGAAAGGAGTTTCTCAGCTGTGATAAGTACAGATGACTTGAAGTTGTCTGTAGATAGGATATGCGGAAGACACAACTGATGATGAATACAGAAAAAATCAAACAATGGAACAATGAATATGTATGCAGCAGGTAAGTATGATGCTAAAGCAGCAAAACACGTAGGCAATTTATAGTGGTTTCAGAGGTGGGGTAATCTTCTACTAATACACTTATCTCGAAACCAGTTGGAGATGAATCCACTATAATTCTCAACCAGTGATAAATATTACAGTGATTCTACTTAGCTACAACAACTTCCAACCAATGGAAATCCTGTCGTTGCAACTCCTTCCGACTGCCTAGCACCTCTTGATCTTTAAATCCTCGGATGCCTATCAGTCACTCACACTTCAACCAGTGAAGTAGCCCGAACTCATGTTTTGAGACACGAGTAGTTGTCTTCTCAAACTAAGAGCTTTTCTTAGTATATGAACTGTGATCTCTTGCTCTTTACGATGCTATAGTTCGCTTGATTGGTTTGATTGCTTTAATTGCTTGAGAGTGTTGTTCGCATCGTACTGCTCAATTCAAATCTTCAGGTAGATCCTTGAGCTTCCTTCATAGCCGTTGCAATTCCTGTAACAAATCCGTCTATTAGAGAAATAGACTTCTTTGTTTTTCGTTCCGAACGTTACAAGGCTGGATTCCCTTATTTTGATCCATTTCTGACCGTTTTGAAGACTTTCACGTCGCCGAAACTTTAGATTATAATATGACTAAAGTCTTCAGTGGTGGGTCTGGATGACTATTTAATTCATTTGCTTTTTGGGAATCTCTCAAGTCTGCCCGCATGTGACTTTCCGTGATTATTGACTTTTCAATGCATGCTGACGTGGAATGGACTACTTGGCTGATTACTTTGACAGAACTTATCTGATCTCTTTTTGGTCAATCTGTCTGACGTGCAGTCAACCTTCTGTGATGTTGGACTTGTCCGATGACTTCTTTGGGGTGACTTTTCTAATGAAGTTCTCTGTCCTGACTGATCTTCTCTCATCTGAAGTCTTTTGACTTGATGAACTTATCTGATCTGATGGTCAAACTTCAGATGACTTGGACTCCATCTGATCACTTGATTGCAGTCTAGTCAAACTTCTCTGATAAATATTTTGACCAGCACTTATCTGATAAATCTCTTTCTTCAGAACGTTGTCTGCTGATAAGCAGTATGTGGTCAACCTTCTCTGATCAGTTAAGTTGACCAGGACTTCTCTGATATGAACTTATCTGATATTTATAATTAGCCAATTTTTAAGCCTAACTTACATGGCGTATAGAAGATACTCATTTTGTTTTTCTTTAAATTTTGCCAAGTATTCAACTATACTTTAATTTGGCCTATAGAAGATACTCATTTGGTTCTTATTTACATTTTGCCAAGTACTAGAAAAATACATTTGAATAAGCAAATACAGGGATGACATCATCAATATTTAATAAGTATTCCTAACAAATTCCCCCTATTTTGATGATGGCAAAACTTAAGCAAGATATTCAAATGTAGAATAGGTCTGCACATGATTAAGTTCGAGACACAAATCAAAATTCAGTCTTGTTTTGAGACAACTGGTGGTTGTCATTCAAATGACTGTTATAAAATCTTTCAAAGATGTTTTACAAGTACAGTCCTTGAATGGTCAAACAAGTGCAGAAAATTACAAGTACTTCTAAAAACAAAAGTTTACAAGAAAAAAAACAAGTACAATACAATGTCATATCTGCCTCTGCCTCTTCCTCTCTGGATAGTTTGCTTAGGAGGTCTGAGCAACTTTGCTCCAATGGGTCTCTGACAGACAGGAGCTAATCCTTACTTCCTTTTGATTACCATATATGCAAACTCTTGCTCCTCTACAGATGATAAGTTGTTTTTCACATAGAATTTCTTGATCTCACTCTGCATAGCTAGCTCATCTAGCTCATTATCCATCCGAGTAGGAGGTTCTTCAACTCAGAATAGGGGAATCATAGGGTAGGCATCTCATTCTTTTGCATGTTTTATTAGAATAGTCTAGAGAGTTGGCCATGTTGAGTCCATGAAGTTGATAAATGTCTGATGTGGGGAGCAGTCTTTATCCTGGAGTAACTCCCAGGGATAATACTTGTCAATGAACTGCTTCCTTGCGTCTCCCCACATTGGCCCAGCTTCAGCAGGTAAGAATTCTTCAACATGCCAAAGCTCTTTGCCATCCTATTCAAATAGTGGCTCATCCCCCAGCTTGGTTCTCTTCTTTTTGGCTGCAGGTTGGTTATCATCAGGAGCACGAGCAGCCAATTCTTTCCTATTCAGGTTAGACGTCCCAACTTCAATGAGAGGGAGGTCACTTCTCTGCTTGGTCCTCAGCTCCCTTCTGACTACCTTAGCAACATCTTCTTCCCCCTGACCTCTTGCTTCCTTTCCTTTCTCTTCCCCTTTTTGCCAGCATCAACCAATATGGGTAACTGTTGTTCAACTCGGGACATCCAATCAGACATGCCAAGTGGCATTCTGGAATTTGTAGGAGGATGAGAAGGAACATTCCTCTGTAGTAGAGTGTCTATTTTATCATTGATGATTTTGAGGTCAGGTTTGATCTCTGTTGATACGAGCTGGCCAACAGTCTCTTTGACTAGTTGTTTGATCAGGTCAGCCATCTCAGATGAGATAGGTGTTTCCTGTGGAGAATGGTCTCCAGAGCTTTCAATGCCTGCAGGTCGTTTGGCGATCGAACTGCCTGTCTGCAGACTCCTGTCTGAAGGAGGCTGATCAGATGGGGTTTTATCAGGGGTCCCCGATCTGTCATCCTTATTTTTCGAATGATCTGAGCTGGGGGCTTGATCAGGTGCCCCGGGATCATCTGCATCTCCAGCACCATCTGCATCTCCGACATCCTCCTTATTCTCTTCTCCTTTTCCTTCATCATCATTATTATCTTTTTCTTTCTCAGGTTCCTTCTAATCTTCTTTTTCTTTTTCTTCTTCCTTCTCATCGTCCTTTTATTTTTCTTCCTCTTCAACTCCTTCTCTTTCTTCATCTTCTTCCAACTCCTCTGTTTTTTACAGACTTCATCTTCCTCAGATTCTTTTTCGACTAATATTTTTTCTTCTTCTCCTTCTACCTTATCTTCCTCTCTAATTTCTTCAATTCTTATTTCTATAACTTTTTCACCTTCTTCTTCATCCTCATCTACAATCCCAGCCAAAACACCTTCCATAACTGTAATATCCGCAATTTCGAATTTCGGTAATTTTCTTTTTTCGGCGGAAGTTCGTTTTGACAACTCTCTCATGACCGTTTCGTCATTCCTAGAATGATTAATTCTGCACTTTTTGTCATCCGAGTTCGTTTCGGTGTCGTTTTGTTGAGTTCCGTGTCCTTAATCGACTTTTTCACGTGGGAGTTCGACTTTGTAACGTCACCATTAATTCTTGGAAACTCCAAAAATTCTGAATCTTTGCAAAATTATATAGCATCAAGTTAGCTTTCCAATGGTTCAAACGGTGAGTCAATCGGAGTCCAGACGAAGGAGTTATGGTCGAAATAGCCAAGACTGCACGATGTGCCTTTTTGGTGTTGAAGGGGGCTGTACCGTGTGCCGCGGCACACTCAGGCTGTGCCGCGGCACTAAGATGATTCCTGGGCGTTTTTGTGGCCCTGGGCCGTGGCGCACTTGTGCTGTGCCGCGGCACACGGGCTTTTTCTGCGTTTTTGAGCAGATTTTCGAGGAGAAACATTCATTTTCTCCTCTCTTCCTCCTACCCTTCTAAGCGATTTCAATGGCGATTTTGGGCGATTTGAGTGCTCCCAAACTTGTATAGATCATCCACCTCAAGTCTTTTTGTAGATTTTCGACCTCTACTTGAATCCTTCATCCAAATCAAGGTATTTTGGCTTGAACCCTTGTTTTTGTAGATTTGGGGATTTTGCTTTTTGATTTCGATTCCAATCTATTTCTAATCAATTAATTGTTGTATAAACGTTGTTTTGAACTTGTTCTATGGATTGGATACTCGTATCTTTGGTTTGTTCAACCCGAGGGGTGATTTCTTTGTTCTTGAAGGGTCTTGAACATTTAATGTTCGATTAAATGTTCGAATGAGTTCCCTTTGATAGTTTGTTGGGATTTCTGTTGTTTTCGGCCTTGATTCTCGTCGTAATCATGTTTTATTATTCCTTACGGAGGATTATAGGTTCTCGATGATTCCGATGTTGAATTCCGTTGGTGATTGATGATTCATGTGGTGTTTTCCCGTAGTAATTTCGGTGTTATCGCGTTCTAAATAGTGTTCGGGGATTTGAGGGCTACCCGGCCGTATCCGTTCACTTTTCCATTGCTCGTGATATCGAGGCAAGTACCTTGCACATACTTTTCTTATTTTATGGATATGATGATCGTGATCGTCTTGGTGTGTTTATTTGGTTGTTTGAAATGAAGTTTCAAAAGATTTCGGTTTGGCCTCGTTAAAGGCTCTCTTTCAAAACGCGTGTGTGTTTTGTGAACGTTGTGTTTTGGGAATTGATTATTTTGAATGTTGAAGGCTTTGACGATATCCCTATTGTTTAAAGTTATGGAATCGTGTATTCCGTGTTTAATCTTGTTATTGTGTTTTGAAGAGTTTGATAATGGTGTCGGATTAGTGGCCATCTCTAGTAAGTATTCTTGATGAACTTACATTCTTAGCATATTAGTATTGCACGAGTAACGTGTGTGTGTGTGTATGCTCACTATGGGTTAGATCCGACGGGGTCTCGGTAGGGGTCCACGGAGGGGTGGATCCGCGAGCTTGCTTTTAACCACTATGGGTTAGATCCGACGGGGTCTCGGTAGGGGTCCACGGAGGGGTGGATCCACGGTTAATTGTGGTGCATTTTGCAAATGTGATTTGATTATGGCATTTCCGGAAATGAGTGCTTTGGAACTATGTTTTCATGATTGCATGCATCGACTAAGTGTGTAAGAGGTAAGTTGTTCGTTTGGCTTACTTGGCTAGGATGGCACTAGAGTATTTTGTTGTTTGTGTTAAATCCTTTATTTGTGGATTTTGATGTTGGGAGACGAACCTTGTGGTCGTTCTTGTGTACTGTGAGTTGATGAGATTGGGGCTAAAATCCCAACGTTTTTGTAAAGGTCATTTGACGGATTTGGGGCTAAAATCCCAACAGTTTGGTAAAGGTTATTTTACGGAAAGTAAACTTTTGAGGCGGTGACCCCTTTTGTCTTTTGGATTTTGAAAAGTAGGATTTGATAATCCTAAATTGTTTCCTATTAAAACTCCCGATGGTATTTCAAATCATTTTTATAAATTGTTTCTCTTGATATTTTGATCTTGAAATTTTGGGAAGTCTTTACTCAAACTCTCGCCTCGGGAAGTGTTCATCTTGTTGTATTTGAACCTTTGAGGATTCCGAATTATTATCGTTCGTGGAATGTGAATTGTATGGCTCGTATTTGCACTTTGTTCTTGCACTAGCAAAACAGTGGAGTTTTGCTAACCCCCGAGTATT
Organism: Orobanche coerulescens; assembly: GCA_033398695.1. Taxonomy (NCBI): domain Eukaryota; kingdom Viridiplantae; phylum Streptophyta; class Magnoliopsida; order Lamiales; family Orobanchaceae; genus Orobanche; species Orobanche coerulescens. The sequence goes on along the minus strand of CM065816.1, from coordinate 133,064,266 downwards.
CGGGGGGTGGATGTCTATTTTTGCATTCAGGTTTTGGAGCATAACACAGGGACGGCACGAAGGATGATGAAAGATGATCGATACTAATCACATGAGGAACCGTATATTGTTTATTGGTTCAGTTGTACTTTATTTTCCGCTGCTATACTTTTCCCATTGTACGGGTGTGGTTGTATTTTGACCCCTGCGTGGGCATGATTTGTATTTGAGTTGTATGTATTTATTGAAAGACCAAATCGGTCTACTGAGTCATTTTATCCTTAAGGGCATGGTTGAGTTGTTTTACATTGTTACCAGCCTGGTAGATCCTTGAGGAAGGGTTCTACGGCGTGTAATATCCCTGAGCGGATTGGGGGTGTTACATAAATGGTATCGGAGCTTAGGTTGAGGAAAACCTAGGCTGTCGGGTCAAGTCATGTCGTTTGAGTCTTGTTTCGTCGGATTTTATCTGACTGAGTCGTGTCGCGACGCGTCGTTTGAGTTTGTTGGTCGTGATTAGTATCGTGGGGCGATCATCATCTTCGTGCGACCTGTGGAAGTAAGTCTCCCTTCTTTGTGTTGTGCCTCGTGTGACACGAGCTATTTTTATGATTATTTGTTAAGTGATGGAATCCTTATGTGGATTTTTGATTTCACGATATGTATTTAATCGACTCTCGTATTTGATTTATACGAGGAGTGTCGTCGCTTGTGATGTCTTTTTATTGTTGTTCTTGTCCGTTGCTGATGATTTTCGAATCGATTTGCACGTTTTACAAGTTCTCTTGTGGAAGCTTTGTGCTTATACGCGTTCGACTTGTTCACTAGCCAGTGCGTGAGGGTCCTTAGAGGCCTCGAATGGGGCCAGTGGATTTGTTCTGAATGTGGTTATTTGACTCTAATATTTTGTTCTTATGATGAGTAGTGTTGCTGGATTGTGCATGTTGAACTGTATTTCTTTTATCCGCTGCGTGAGTTCTTTTGTAATGACTTTAGGTATTTTACCGACCGAGTTTTATTTCGAAAACCGATTCCGTTAACCGAGTTTTTGGCATTATGGCCTTGATCATTTTGGTGAAATTCTTATGACGGTATTTAGCATTTTGTAAATGGCTTCTGTGAGTTTTTAAAATATTACCGTCATCAACCTTTTTGGTATTTTTGTAAATGGTTTTTAGCCTGGGGTTCCGACGCGGGACCCACAGCGCTATGATGTTCCGTGTGATTACCTGAAATTTTTGGGCATTCTAGCCTTTTTGGCATCGTCCTTTTTGGCATTGAATTATTTTCGAAAACTTGAGTATCTTAGAAATAAATTTCGAGACATATTTTTTCAAATGAGTTATTTTCTTGTGGTACATCCAGGTGCCACAATATATTTCAAAATTTTTCTGCCTCGAGGACCAAAATGTTTTGAGATATTTTCAATGTTTTAGAAACACTTTTATTTAGACCCGAGGGTCGAATATTCTGAAAGTTTTCACTAAGAGAAAGTGTCCTCATTTTTATCAAATGCGAAATGGTTCTCCAAAGTCTCGATAACGATGTTTCACGTTTGTACTTTTTGAAAGGTGATACTCAAGATCAATCGGTGTTCTTCTAAATTATTTACAAAATGAGGTTTTCGTTTTTAAGACCTATCCATTCCCGTTTGAGGGCTGGGTATATATGTATGATGTTCGCGTTGTCATTTTGATGTTTGCTCCCGAGTATGACCGAATTGGCGGTGTGAGCGTTGAGTCGTTTTCCACACATTTGTTGTGTTAGCCCCTTGTGAGAGGTGGGATGTTGGTGTTGAATGTTGTCGCCTCGTGGTGATTTCTGCGTTGTTGCGCATGTGCGAGCTGTTAGAGCTTGGGTTGGTATGGCCGTGTGCATCGGTGATCGTTCCGTTATGTGTCGGTTGTTTAATGTCTTGTTACCTTGCTCCTGTTTTTGTGAATTTCGTGGATGAGTTCGGGGGTAATACCCGTACTATTTTGACTTCTGTATTTTCTCTTTCTCCAGTCTAGCGATTCGCTCATGTTCGTTGAAACTTTATGAAATTGTTCTGTATTTCGGTTTCATCGTCCGAACGAACTGTGATCTTGTTGTGGGTCGATCTGGTTATCGTTGTGACTTTTTCGAGTTCGGTTCGATTCTTGTGAACCTTGTTCGGAAGTGACATCATTTGGTTCTATTAGTTCTTTTATTCGAAGTGGATCGGATTTGGAACTCTTGTGTTTTCGACTTTGTCGACTCATTATGTTTGTTGGCATTTTTGAGCTTGTCCTGCCCCTTGCTTTTGTTGATCGAACAAGTGTGGTATTGTTTCGGAATAACTCGTTTGTCGTTGTGACTTTTCAATCGCTATTCCCTTTCCGGTGGATCTTATGGGAATGCATATCTTGTAGTTCACACCAGATCATCCTGGGAGTTGTTGTTTGAATTTTATTATCCTTCGTGTTTCGGACATGATTGTTCGATTTTTGTTGTCTCGGTCGTTTGTTTGTTCGGTTTTTAATCTCGTTTCGTGATTGTTGAACGTTCAGACTGCTTCGTAATTCCCTTAAGTTCGGGAAATTAGTCTCGTTTTCGATCTTCCAACCCTTGGGCGGTGGAATTCCGTATTAGTTCAGCGATTGGCTCGCGTTTCGATTGATGTACCGTTGGGTTGGTCAATCATACTGACTTTCGTTCGTTGTGTTTTGTGATTGTCGGATAATTGACTTGGCTATATTATCCGTTTGATGACGCTTGTCATTTGTTGGTTTTATTGCATCCCTAACGGCGACGTTGTGTTGGTCGTCGTGGAGCGTGTTTTCACGCCGTATGTCTCTTTGCATTTCTTGCAGCGTTTCGCCGTTGGGCGCGAGTTTTCTATTTTTGTGTATCTCGTCGAGTTTTCCTGGCGGGTGTATTGCTCCCCCTACTTGTTTTAAGTTTCGGGACGAAACTTCTTTTAAGGAGGGTAGAATGTAATATCCGCAATTTCGAATTTCGGTAATTTTCTTTTTTCGGCGGAAGTTCGTTTTGAAAACTCTCCCATGACCTTTTCGTCATTCCGAGAATGATTGATTCTGCACTTTTTGTCATCCGAGTTCGTTTCGGTGTCGTTTTGTTGAGTTCCGTGTCCTTAATCGACTTTTTCACGTGGGAGTTCGACTTTGTAACGTCACCATTAATTCTTGGAAACTCCAAAAATTCTGAATCTTTGCAACATTATAGAGCATCAAGTTAGCTTTCCAATGTTTCAAACGGTGATTCAATCGGAGTCCAGACGAAGGAGTTATGGTCGAAATAGCCAAGACTGCACGATGTGCCTTTTTGGTGTTGAAGGGGGCTGTACCGTGTGCCGCGGCACACTCAGTGTGCCGCGGCACTAAGCTGATTCTGGCGTTTTGTGGCCACGGGCGCGGCACACTTGTGCTGTGCCGCGGCACACGGGCTTTTTCTGCGTTTTTGAGCAGATTTTCGAGGAGAAACATTCATTTTCTCCTCTCCTCTTCCTCCTACCCTTCTAAGCGATTTCAATGGCGATTTTGGGCGATTTGAGTGCTCCCAAACTTGTAGAGATCATCCACCTCAAGTCTTGTTGTAAATTTTCGACCTCTACTTGAATCCTTCATCCAAATCAAGGTATTTTGGCTTGAACCCTTGTTTTTGTAGATTTGGGGATTTTGCTTTTTGATTTCGATTCCAATCCGTTTCTAATCAATTAATTGTTGTATAAACGTTGTTTTGAACTTGTTCTACGGATTGGATACTCGTATCTTTGGTTTGTTCAACCCGAGGGGTGATTTCTTTGTTCTTGAAGGGTCTTGAACATTTAATGTTCGATTAAATGTTCGAATGAGTTCCCTTTGATAGTTTGTTGGGATTTCCGTTGTTTTCGGCCTTGATTCTCGTCGTAATCATGTTTTATTATTCCTTACGGAGGATTATAGGTTCTCGATGATTCCGATGTTGAATTCCGTTGGTGATTGATGATTCATGTGGTATTTTCCCGTAGTAATTTCGGTGTTATCGCGTTCTAGATAGTGTTCGGGGATTTGAGGGCTACCCGGCCGTATCCGTTCACTTTTCCATTGCTCGTGATATCGAGGCAAGTACCTTGCCCATACTTTTCTTATTTTATGGATATGATGATCGTGATCGTCTTGGTGTGTTTATTTGGTTGTTTGAAATGAAGTTTCAAAAGATTTCGGTTTGGCCTCGTTAAAGGCTCTCTTTCAAAACGCGTGTGTGTTTTGTGAACGTTGTGTTTTGGGAATTGATTATTTTGAATGTTGAAGGCTTTGACGATATCCCTATTGTTTAAAGTTATGGAATCGTGTATTCCGTGTTTAATCTTGTTATTGTGTTTTGAAGAGTTTGATAATGGTGTCGGATTAGTGGCCATCTCTAGTAAGTATTCTTGATGAACTTACATTCTTAGCATATTAGTATTGCACGAGTAACGTGTGTGTGTGTGTATATGCTCACTATGGGTTAGATCCGACGGGGTCTCGGTAGGGGTCCACGGAGGGGTGGATCCGCGAGCTTGCTTTTAACCACTATGGGTTAGATCCGACGGGGTCTCGGTAGGGGTCCACGGAGGGGTGGATCCACGGTTAATTGTGGTGCATTTTGCAAATGTGATTTGATTATGGCATTTCCGGAAATGAGTGCTTTGGAACTATGTTTTCATGATTGCATGCATCGACTAAGTGTGTAAGAGGTAAGTTGTTCGTTTGTCTTACTTGGCTAGGATGGCACTAGAGTATTTTGTTGTTTGTGTTAAATCCTTTATTTGTGGATTTTGATGTTGGGAGACGAACCTTGTGGTCGTTCTTGTGTACTGTGAGTTGATGAGATTGGGGCTAAAATCCCAACGTTTTTGTAAAGGTCATTTGACGGATTTGGGGCTAAAATCCCAACAGTTTGGTAAAGGTTATTTTACGGAAAGTAAACTTTTGAGGCGGTGACCCCTTTTGTCTTTTGGATTTTGAAAAGTAGGATTTGATAATCCTAAATTGTTTCCTATTAAAACTCCCGATGGTATTTCAAATCATTTTTATAAATTGTTTCTCTTGATATTTTGATCTTGAAATTTTGGGAAGTCTTTACTCAAACTCTCGCCTCGGGAAGTGTTCATCTTGTTGTATTTGAACCTTTGAGGATTCCGAATTATTATCATTCGTGGAATGTGAATTGTATGGCTCGTATTTGCACTTTGTTCTTGCACTAGCAAAACAGTGGAGTTTTGCTAACCCCCGAGTATTCGGGGGGTGGATGTCTATTTTTGCATTCAGGTTTTGGAGCATAACACAGGGACGGCACGAAGGATGATGAAAGATGATCTATACTAATCACATGAGGAACCGTATATTGTTTATTGGTTCAGTTGTACTTTATTTTCCGCTGCTATACTTTTCCATTGTACGGGTGTGGTTGTATTTTGACCCCTGCGTGGGCATGATTTGTATATGAGTTGTATGTATTTATTGAAAGACCAAATCGGTCTACTGAGTCATTTTATCCTTAAGGGCATGGTTGAGTTGTTTTACGTTGTTACCAGCCTGGTAGATCCTTGAGGAAGGGTTCTACGGCGTGTAATATCCCTGAGCGGATTGAGGGTGTTACAATAACACTAAGGATGAATTGGTCCATGTTGGTTTTGAATTTAGACATGAACCAGTTCTCCTGGAGCATTAAAATCACATCTGTCTCATGGCGAAAATGCATGAGCGCTTGCTCCATAGCCTGGGGAAAGTCCCAGCTACTCATCTCAACAAAGAATTTTAATTGAGTGAATGGAAAAGATTTTAAGGTCTTCCATTCTTTAAAAACATTTACAAAAGAAACCTTGAGTGGGTGGTGTTTTACCATATGTAATTGATCAACGGATAGCTCCAGGGGATTGTTTTCCAGCAGATTGAATGTGTAATCAGCTTCAGGAATGTTGATGGTTAAGTCTGCTTCTTCCTCTTCTATCATGCTGGGAAGAGTCAGTAGAGGAACGATTTCAGCCTTCAGGCGTGGGTGAACAAGCTGTTCCTCTTCATCTGGGATAAGGGCAGGTGCAGGTGAGTAAGGTTTCTGCTCTGCCTCTTTAAAGTCCAAGCGTCCTTGCCTCTTGGGAGAAGGCCCAGATGATGATGTGACATGCACTACCTCCTATACAGTTGCTTTCCTTTTGAATCTCAGAGCTATAGGAGCGTTGTCTGAGTCGGTATGATTAGCAGGTGACTCCTTGTCTGCAGGTGACTCATTGGCTGCAGCTTAGTCTCCAACATCAGACTCGTTTGTATCCGAGGGGTGTCTGTAGGGAGGAGGACCACTAGACATTTCTCATAGCATCTGGGCTGCCTTCCTTTCTCCGCCTAATCTCTTCAATGTCTCTTGTTAACGTGGAAGAGATCAGCATTCCCCTTCCCCTGTCCAAGGTGTTCCAAAATCCAACTTATCTGATTTTCGAAGGCCAACTTGGTCTTAAACCTTTTCTCGTCCTCTAGCCATTCAACTTTGTTGACCTCTCGGACTAGTTGCCTATAGATATAATTAGCCCGGTCAATCCTATCACTCTGGATAAGGGGTCCCAGCACCACGAATTTGGTGGATGACAGATGGTCATAGCTACCTGCCATCCCCATCACAATCTTGTTCGTGAGGTCCAACACATAGCGGTATTCCTTCTTCAAATCGCCTCTCTTTGCCGTCAATTTCAGCTTGGAGGGCTGTTCTGGTGATCTGATTGTATACCAGGTCTCTGTGGCGCTGTGCTTGAGGGCTTCAACAGTCACGCCTCGAGATCGCATCCTGAAGGCTTCTCCGACAGTCTGAGAGGTGATTGTTACCTCTTCTCCAAACACCGTGCTCTTGATGCCTAATTCCATGACCTCAGCTTCTTTGAAAAATGCAATTACGGCTTCCTTGTAGAGGAATTTTGGGTTAATATCCAAGAATGGGTAGATCCCATTTTTCTTCATCGCTCGAATGATACAGCGCATATCGTTTTGCAGATTCGCCTCGAGCAACCCTTCAAAATCGACTACCAGACTGAAGATGATCTGGTCCTTGATGAGCTTTAGGTTGACGCCTTCAAAGTATTGGGTGGCCTCGATTTCTGCAAAAGGTTAATCTTTTCGATGAGTGTATTGAAGGTTCAAATGGATTTCTTCTCTTGAAAAACTAGGGTTTTGAAAGCTTGAAGACGGTAAAGTTGTGAAATGATATCTGCCGTCTTAAATAAAGATTTGAAAAGACGTTTCGAATTTAATATTAATTTAAATTGGTGTCGGTCTAATTTTAAAAATATGACGGTTGAGTTTTTTAATTGGACATAGTGGAGGTCGTGTGAACGTGTAGTTACCACATGTAAATATATAATAATATAATATTCAAGAGTCATTGAGGGATAGAAAAACTTAGCTGGTTGATTATTTCAATTCTTGACTGCTCTGTATCAGGTAGCTTTAGTCGCCTGAGGGTCAGCTAGGTTCCTTCATCTTCTTGTCTCGTCTGATCAGGTGGAATGATTGTCTGCTCTGATCAGGTGGATTCTCCTTGGCTGCATCAGGTAACTCTTCATCATCTGATCTGATCATCAGGCAACTTTCTCGTATGTACTAGATTCCCAATCTAGTAGGCCAAGTTCCTTGCTCAGCTCCAAAAACCTTTCTTCTGGCAAAGCTTTAGTGAATATGTCAGCAATTTGGTATTCAGTGCTGACTCTTTCCACTCTAACTCTTTTTTTTAGCACATGATCTCTGATGAAATGATGCTTAACATCAATGTGCTTCGTCCTTGAGTGCAATACTGGATTGTTGGTTATAGCAATTGCATTGTTGTTATCACACCATATTGGGACTTCATTTGCAATGATGTTGTAGTCCCTTAGGTGTTGTCTGATACATAGAATCTAGGTACAACAGCTACCTGCAGTTAGGAATTCTGACTCTGTTATTGATATTGAGTTAGATACCTGCTTCTTGCTAAACCAGGATATCAGTCTGGTTCCTAGGAATTGGCACGTTCCACTGGGGCTTTTCCTATTAATTTTGCATCTTGTGAAGCCTGCATCTGAGTATCCTGATATCTCAAAGTTATCATCTTTAGAATACCATAGCCCAACATTGACTGTGGACTTAAGGTATTTGATTATCCTTTTAGCTGCATCCTGATGAGACTGCTTTGGCTTGGATTGAAATCAAGCACATACTCCCACAGCATATGATATGTCTGGTCTGCTTGCAGTCAGATAAAGGAGTAATCCAATAAGTCCTCTGTAGTGGGTTGGATCCACTGATATGCCTCTTTCATCTGCATCAAGGTGTGTGCTTGTGCTCCTACGTATTCTTGTTGGTTTGGATGATTCCATTCCAAATCTATTGATCAAGTCTCTTGTGTATTTGGTTTGATTGGTGAAAACTCCATTATTCATCTGCTTGACTTGCAATCCTAGAAAGAAATTAAGTTTTCCCATCATGCTCATCTCAAATTCTCCTTGCATGATATTTGAGAATTTCTCACACAGTTCTGGATTGGTTGAGCCAAATATGATGTCATCCACATATATTTGTACTAATAATATGTGGTCTTCATGCTCTATTCTGAATAGAGTCTTGTCCACCTTGCCTTTTCTGAATCCTTCTTCTCTAGAAACATAGAGAGTGTTTCATACCATGCTCTTGGTGCCTGCTTGAGTCCATATAGAGCTTTCAAAAGCTTGTAGACTTTGTCTCCTTTGACAAATCCAGGGGTTGCTCCACATAGACTTCTTCTTCTAGAATTCCATTGAAAAAGGCACTCTTCACGTCCATTTGGTAGACTTCAAAATCCTTGAATGCTGCATATGAGAGGAATAGTCTGATGGCTTCCAATCTTACAACAGGTGCATAAGTTTCATCAAAATCTATTCCTTCACATTGTGCATATCATTTGGCGACTAATCTAGCTTTATTCCTAACAACAGCTCCATCTTCATCACACTTGTTCTTGTACACCCATTTGGTGCCTATAACCTTCTTGTGATCTAGTCCGTCTATTAGTTCCCAGACATTGTTTCTCTCCATATGGTTGAGCTCTTCTTGCATTGCATTGATCCATGAGTAATCCTCCAATGGTTGCTCTATTGTCTTTGGTTCTATTTGAGACATAAAACAGGAGAACATTGCCATTCCTGCTGGTACTATGGATTGTCTTGTTCTAATTCCATCGGTTATGTTTCCAATGATCTGTTGAATGGGGTGATCTCTAAGCCATTTGCGGATTTCTTCTTCTTCAGGGTTTGTTCCCCCGGTAGAGTTGCTTTGGTGGACTTATCCTCTCTCTGCTTCAGCTTGGTTCTGACCTCCTTGATCTGCAACTGGATCAGCTACGGTCTTGTCATCTGCAGGTGGGGATCATGTATGATCTGCAGATTGGTCTTTATCAGATACATATGGGTCTTCATCAGTAGCAACTGGATCAGGTAGGTTTTGAGGTCCTATCTGATCTGCAGTTGGGTCTCCAGGCTGATCTGCAGGTGAGTCCATCATTCCTGTATCATGAACGATGACTTTTTCCAGGGTGGCGGTTTTGAGCTTATTCTCAATTGATTCCACTTGTTTCCTGTACTCAACAGTAGACTCATCAAATACAACATGAGGTGTTTCTTCCACAACTAAGGTTCTTTTGTTAAATACTTTATATGCCTTGCTTCTTTGAGAGTATACCATAAAGAGACCATCATCAGTTTTAGCATCAAAGGTATTTAGTTGGGTTTTACCATTGTTGTTGATGAAACACTTACAACCAAAAATATGAAAATATGCAACAGTTGGTGTTCTTCCATTCCAAACCTCATAGGGAGTTTTGCCATGTCTCCCTACTATCATACTCATGTTCTGGGTGTGGCATGCTGTGTTGACAGCTTCAGCCCATAACCTCTTTGGCAGGTCAGCTTCAGCAATCATGGACCTGGCATCTTCCTTCAAGGTTCTGTTCCTTCTTTCAGCAACACTATTCTGCTGTGGAGTCTTGGCTGTAGAAAGATCATGCTAGATCCCATTCTGATCACTATATTCAGTGATTGTTTTGTTGAGAAATTCTCCTCTTCTATCTGATCTGATCTTGATGATTGAGAGGGATTTCTCATTCTGGATCTTCCTTAGTAGCTTAGGTAATTTTTTCAAAGTTTCACTATTTTTATAGAGAAAAACAATCCATGTATATCTTGAGTAGCCATCTACTACTACTAACGCATGCTTTCTTCCACTCAACGTCCTTGGCTTTATGGGGCCAAATAGATCCATATGAAGTAGATCTAAGATCCTTGTGGTTAGAGTGGTAGGTTGAACTGGTTTAAATGTTGCTCTTGTTTGTTTCCCTTTCTGACATGCATCACAGAGAGCTCCCATTCTGAATACTTCTTCTGGAAGTCCTCTGACCAGTTTTTGAGAACTGATCTTGTTGATGGCTTTGAAGTTCAGGTGACATAGTCTTTTATGCCACATCCATCCATTCTCAGCTATTGTCCTGGATAGAAAATAGGTGTTGGGAGTTCTTGTGTTCCAATCTATCATATAGACATCTCTTCTCCTGAATCTTTGTAGCTTCACTTCTCCAGATAGGATATGTTTCACCATACATTTCCAAATTGTGAAGACTACTAGATTCTTCTCATCACAGAACTGACTTATGCTCACAAGGTTGTACTTGAGCCCTTTGACATAATGGACTTTGGATATTGTTATGTTTCCTCTATGTAGCTCTCCAAAACCTTTTGTCTAACCTCTAGAGCAATCTCCAAAGGTTACATCTGGGCCTATTTCCTTGGTATAATTTGATAGCAACTTCTTATTCCCGTTCATGTGCCTTGAGCATCCAGAATCTACAAACCAATTTTCACCTCCTATATTTGAATTTGTGGAGATGTGGTAGTAGTCATTCCACCTTTTCTGCAATCAAACAAGTATAGATTTAGGTACCCAAATCTATGTGGGTCCTTGGAGGTTAGTTGGTCTCCTGGAGAATTGATTTCTCCTTGGATTATGGAAATTATGGTGATTGCCCCTAAAAGGTGTGTATGGTCTGGGCCTATATCCTCGGTTAGGATTGTGTACTGGATGTGCCTCATAAAATTGGTGGTGTGTGCCATTCCTAAATCTTGGCTGAGACCATTTATAAAATCTTTGAGATCTCCACACCTGTTAGTTTTGAAAATTAGCATAACCTTAAGGTTTCCATTTGCCCCTCCCATTTTGAAATTTATTTTTGGGGAGTCTTTGATAATAATGGGCATGTTGTCTAGGCTGCTGCTTTTGCCTTGGCCATTGCCTAGTCTCTTGTCTAGGTGGCTGCCTTGTATAACTTGGCTGCTGCCTAAACTTTTGCTTGGCTGCTGCCTAGTTTTAAATACAGGTTTGTAAGTTGGCTCAGCATACAGGACAAGTGTTTCTCCCTTGATGAAAGTAGTTTTAGAACTAGAGGGAGTGTTGCGGTTGTTGTGTAGAGAATTATATGCCTCGACCGGCGATCGCCTCAGAGACCGGGCGACCTAGCCAGAGCCCCGCAGCCAAGGTAGAACTGCCGGCCAAAGGTCCCAGGACAAGTCCCTGTGCCGAGCGATCGACATCTAAGGCGATCATATCTCGGTACTTGGCGACCGACTTCCGGCGACCGACCAGGTGGCGACCTCCTCATGCCACACGAATTCATCGATCGTCCAGTCGGCAAGGGCCGATGCGCGAAGCCATCGATCATCCAGTCGGCAAGGGCTGATGCGCGAAGCCAATGATCGTCAGGTCGGCAAAGGCCGAAGCTCGGGACAAGGCCCACATGCAGATCCGGAAAAGGCGCTGCAGCACATGGATAGTTGACCACAGCCTGTCAGCATCTTTCCACCAACCGACAAGCCCGCCGAAAGATATCAGTGGGACCGCCCGTGACAGCAACTCTGGACGCATGCTGGCTCCTCATTGGACCGCACAGCTGGCTGCCAGCAGCAGCTTTAGACTTTAGGCAGACAGCCCATGTGACTTAAAGAAGATCACCCCATTATTATATTGGACGAAAGGCGATCGCCCGACAGGAAACAAGGTATCCCATCTCATATAAATAGAAGGCTGCCTGCACTTGGAAAACTCTCCAACTACCGGATGTTTTCCTCTCTAAAATCCAACTCTCAGACTCACGGCCAACACTCTGAACTCTCGGAACTCTTTCCCTGATTCAACCCAGAACTTGGCATTCTTACTCTTGGCAACAGTTATCTCTCGGTTCTTTCTTCTCTCTCAGCATCTCCTACACGGAAGACGATCGACAGAGAGTAAGAACACCAAAGCTTCGCTCAAGAGCTGGATAAATAGGGTCTTTTACACTCATTGTATTTAGATTCTCACATTGATACTTGTATCCACGAATATTTGTATTAATAACATCTCGCGAGAGCATTCAAGCCCGGGCCTAACAAACCCGGCAAATCTTGTATTATTCACACCCCCACAGAAAGTGCTCTCGCAATTTGCTGTTGCTCGTCCATTCCAGCAATATCTATCTTCGGATAATATTTCGGGCAACAACAATTGGCGCTAGAAGAAGGGGGCCTAACCCTCAATTTTATTCCTACCATCTCGAAGAACACTCACTGTTCTCCGGGGCATATACCTGAAGAAACACTCACTGTTCTTCAGAGAAAGCTTTCAGAATCATGTCTTCCGCCTCCGCATCGAAGAAAGCCGCTGGCCGATCCGCCAGACGCCTCCTTCCATCTCAGTCCGAGCCACAGCCGATGGCGGAGGGTAGCCGCCGCGGTCCGAGACGCTCGATCCCGCCCCTGGGGGACGGCCCAAGTCTCTCGCTCGATCCGTTCCAAACCGCGGAACACATCGAGGAGGCCATGGCCATCCTACAGGAGCTACGGAGTGCTCTCGACGTGCCTCCCGCTATCACCCCCTCGGCCATCCGCCGGATGACCAAACAGAAGTACAAGGTGTTGCTGACCGAGCGATCGCCAGGAGGCTCCCATTCGCAAGAAGAGGCGCTCGCCAGCCGGGGCACCTCTGTTTTCGACCGCCTGGGCAGCGACCCATCTTGGCGACCGGGGCAGTCTGGCCCCAGCCACGATACGACGGAGCTCGAGTCCGTCACCAGTAGTTCGGCGTATCCGACTCCCAGTAGGCAGGCCAGCCATCTGGCTCCTCCTCGCCAAAGAGCTAAGGTCGGCAGCAGTAGAGTCAGGAGATCGGTACACGATCGCCTCGGCTCCCACTCCAAAGGCCGATCCACGAGCGACCATGCTACAGCGATGGACGCGATGCAACGCCATCTCGACGACATGAAGGCGCTCCTGGAATCTGGGGCAGGCGCCAAGAGCAAGATCGCAGGGCCGAGCGAGCCGCTCGCGGTCCACATCGAGCTCGCCCCCGTGCAGCATAAGATCGCTCCTCCGCAAACACCTTTGTATGAGGGGAGATCAGACCCCGAAACTCACCTGAGCAAGTTCAACATCTACATGACCGGGTGTGGGGCATCAGACGCGACCAGGTGCCTAATGTTCCCTCTGACACTGGACGACCTTGCCCACAGGTGGTACACCTCATTGCCGCCTCGATCCATCGGTTCCTTTAATCAATTGGCGAACGACTTCATAGCGTACTTCGCCACTAGGGTCGCTCGGCCAGAAGGTCCCCATCGCATGATGCAGATCAGGCAAGGGGAATAAGAGTCCGACTCAGACTACATCGACCGGGTAGACGAGATCATCCTCAACGGCGAGCCCGTAAGCGATCAGATCGCCCTATACTCAGTCCTAGGAGGATTCCATGGTCTTTCGCCTATGTTCAGGCATCTTACGAAGGACCAACCCTCGACCTACGCGATCTTCCGCGCTAGAGCTGTAGACTTTCTGGCCAGGCAAAGGTTTCTTCTTAGCCTATGAGCAGCGCGATCGGCGCCCGAACGACGATCTCCAGCCCGATCGCCGGTATCAACCTATGAGTAACGTGATCGGCAGCCGAACAACGATCACCAGTCTTCCAGCCCGATTGCCATTATCAAGCAACATCATCAAAACCGGAGGACTCGTTCGCCATCGATAGTTCATCATCTAACATGGTGGACTACGGCATGAGATCGCCTCCACTGCACAACGTACAGCATCGAAGATCGGCATCTACATGATGATTCGAGGTAGAAGAATGCAGCCATGGTCCTGGTGGTCGATGGAACCGACTGCTTAGGCCATGCAAGGTTCCTTTGGGCTGAGATCGCTCTCCCTTCGTTTAAATACGAGGCGGGCGTAGTCGAAGGACCCTCCAAGCTAATCAGTGGACACGATCGCCTGCCCTCAAAGGTTCATCATTTAACATGGTGAACCCGGACAATGCGACGCATCACTACCCCCGTCTCAACGTACCCCGTCGAGGTTCGCCATCTCCATGGTAGGCCAAGGTGGAAGCAGAGCTAACAAGCCGCGGAAGTGGAGTTGATTGATCCGACGACGCCCCGCGCAAGGACTCCTCTAGACCAAGACCGCACGCCCTTCGTTTAAATACGAGGCGAGGCGTAGCCTAACAGAGGACCCTCACAATAAAATGAGTCACGAGACAGACAATGTCGTTCACGCACAAGACACGGTCATGGAGTCGGTCCATCGAACTCTGCGACTGTGCACGGTTCCTCAGCAACGAAACAATCAAGTTTCTACGAGGGATCGGCAATGTTGTTTTTTTTGCAGGTACAACACCGAAAGATAGCTAGCCAATCGACCAGATCGCCCAAGTCCAAATCCAAAGTCAGCTCAACGGATCACCCGTCCTCATCCTACACGATCGCCAGTAAGAACCACCTCGCCCCATGTCTTCAACATCGGAGCAAGCTGGGGGGCAATTGTTGTGTCGAGAATTATACGCCTCGACCGGCGATCGCCTCAGAGACCGGGCGACCTAGCCAGAGCCCCGCAGCCAAGGTAGAACTTCCGGCCAAAGGTCCCAGGACAAGTCCCGGTGCCGAGCGATCGACATCTAAGGCGATCGTCTCTCGGTACTTGGCGACCCACTTCCGACGACCGACCAGGTGGCGACCTCCTCATGCCACGCGAAGCCATCGATCGTCCAGTCGACAAGGGCCGATGCGCGAAGCCATCGATTGTCCAGTCGGCAAGGGCTGATGCGCGAAGCCAACGATCGTCAGGTCGGAAAAGGCCGAAGCTCGGGACAAGGCCCACATACAGATCCGGAAAAGGCGCTGCAGCACATAGATAGTTGACCACAGCCTGTCAGCATCTTTCCACCAACCGACAAGCCCGCCGAAAGGTGTCAGTGGGACCGCCCGTGAAACTACGGACGCGTCTTTGGCTCCTCATTGGACCGCCTGACTAGCATAGCAGCTGACTTTGGACTTTAGGCAGACAGCCCATGTGACTTAAAGACGATCGCCCCATTATTATATTGGACGAAAGGCGATCGCCCGATAGGAAACAAGGCATCCCAGCTCCTATAAATAGAAGGCTGCCTGCACTTGGAAAACTCTCCAACTACCGGATTTTTTCCTCTCTGAAATCCAACTCTCAGATTCACGGCCAACACTCTGAACTCTCGGAACTCTTTCCCTGATTCAACCCAGAACTTGGCATTCTTACTCTTGGCAACAGCTATCTCTCGGTTCTTTCTTCTCTCTCAGCATCTCCTACACGGAAGACGATCGGCAGAGAGCAAGAACACTAAAGCTTCGCTCAAGAGCTGGATAAATAGGGTCTTTTACATTCATTGTATTTAGATTCTCACATTGATACTTGTATCCATGAATATTTGTATTAATAACATCTCGCGAGAGCATTCAAGCCCGGGCCTAACAAACCCGGCAAATCTTGTGTTATTCACACCCCCACGGAAAGTGCTCTTGCAATTTGCTGTTGCTCGTCCATTCCAGTAATATCTATCTTCAGATAATATTTCGGGCAACAACA
Source organism: Orobanche coerulescens (assembly GCA_033398695.1). Lineage (NCBI taxonomy): Eukaryota > Viridiplantae > Streptophyta > Magnoliopsida > Lamiales > Orobanchaceae > Orobanche > Orobanche coerulescens. Next base: position 133,048,377 of record CM065816.1, on the reverse strand, counting down.
GGGGTCATATCCAAGGCCTGATCTGGAATATAGTGGCCTTTTATTTATACACAATACATCCAAGGTTATAGAAGCTTTGAGAGAAGTTATCTCCTTAGCCTGTGTGTTACTTAGCTGTGTCAGTTTAGCAAACTCAGATTTAACATGAGCAAGTGCAGTTGATTTCTCAGTATTTAAAACAGTTAATCTTTTGATCTCAGATGTAGTATTATCAGCCTAGTTTTTCAACTTGTCTTCAGCCTGTTTTTCAAATTAAGATTTGGTTTTAATTAACTCTAGGCTGAGTTTTTCAAAGTTATTTTTCAGCTGCCTATACTCATCTTGCAGTTGGGTCTTCTCGGCTGATACAGTCAAGTGTGCAGATTTTAATTTCTCAAAATATTTGAGAAGCTAATTGACAGACTCATGTAAGTCCATATCCTGAGACATGTTTGAGCTGTTATTATTTGAAATTGAGGGTTTAGATGTTACCTCTTCATCAGCTAAGTTGGCCATCAGGCAATTGTACTCCTCATCATCATCAGAGAAGAATCCACTAATAGAGTCTACTCTCTCTTGGTCTACTCCAATGAAAGATTTTCTCTTGTCTTCTTTTCTGCTCACTTCTTTCTTGCCTTCATCCTTCTTAAGATTAGGACAATTAATTTGAATATGTCCTGTCTTATGGCAATTGTAGCACTCCACCTTCCAGCTTTTGATTTCTCCTGGGATTTTATTTATAATTCTTCTTATATTTGGAGTAATTCTTCCGAAAGTTGCTGAATATCTGCATTATAAAGGCCATTTCTTCCTCAAAATCTATGGGATTTGGAGGCTTGACTTCAGATAATCTCTTGGCGGGGGACTCAGCTGCAAACGCTATTCCCTTCTCTGCAGACTCGGTTGATGATGAACTTGGAAGCTCAAACTCATAAGCCTTTAGGTCAGAGAACATCTCTTGGATCTTTATTTTGTTAAGATCCTTGGATTCTCTCATGGCCACTGCCTTCATATTCCATTCTGGATTGAGAGATCTTAGAACTTTCAGGGCCATCTCTCTGTTGCCATATGTTTTTCCCAGAGAATTAATTTCATTAACAATCTCTGTGAATCTTGTGTCTACTTGGTCGATAGACTCTCCATTCTTCATCTTGAATTTCTTTTGGGTCTACTTGTGTCTACTTGTGTCTACTTGGTCGATAGACTCTCCATTCTTCATCTTGAATTTCATATGTCTTGTGTCTACTTGTGTCTACTTGGTCGATAGACTCTCCATTCTCCATTAATTTCAAACTTTTGGGTAGCGATTGACAACTTATTCTCTTTTATTAGCTCAGTTCCTTCGTACATCACAGCTGGAGTATCCCAAATTTCTTTGGCATTCTTGCAATTCTTCATCTTGACCATTGTTGATTTGTCAAGAGTTTGGTACAGCATGTCTTTGGCCCAGTTGTCAAGATTGGCCAGCTTTTTTTCTTCGGTGTTCAGCTCCGTCCTCTTCTTGGGGATCTTCTATGGCTTCTCGGCTGCTATCTCCTCAGGGGTGTTGTCCTTCTCGAATATTAAAGGACCATCTTCGATTATGCACCACAAGTCGTCATGGATGGAAGATAAATATGCCTACATCCTTATCTTCCAAAGATCATACTCGTCAACTGAAAAAATAGGTAATCTAGAATGCATGTGTTGTATGTGTTCCATTCTTAATGAGAGATTAAATATATATCCTCGATATGCGGATCTGATTCTAAAAAATTGAACCAACCGCTCTGATACCACTTGTAGGTCACAAGTCATCAGGATAAGTCTAGAGGGGGGTGAATAGACTTATTGAAACTCTTTTTCCACGAAAGGAGTTTCTCAGCTGTGATAAGTACAGATGACTTGAAGTCGTCTGTAGACAGGATATGCGGAAGACACAGCTGATGACGAATACAAAAAAACTCAAACAATGGAACAATGAATATGTATGCAGCAGGTATGTATGATGCTAAAGCAGTAAAACACACAGGCAATTTATAGTGGTTTCAGAGGTGGGGTAATCCTATACTAATCCACTTATCTCCAAACCCGTTGGAGATGAATCCACTATAATTCTCAACCAGTGATAAATATTACAATGATTCTAGTTAGCTACAACAACTTCCAACCATTGGAAATCCTGTCATTGCAACTCCTTCCGACTGCCTAGCACCTCTTGATCTTTAAATCCTTGGATGCCTATCAGTCACGCACACTTCAACCAGTGAAGTACTCCGAACTCAGGTTTTAAGACACGAGTAGTTGTCTTCTCCAACTAAGAGCTTTTCTTAGTATATGAACTGCGATCTCTTGCTCTTTACGATGCTATAGTTCACTTGATTACTTTGATTGCTTTAATTGCCTGAGAGTGTTGTTCGCATCGTACTGTTCAATTCAAATCTTCAAGTATTTATAGATGTAGATCCTTGAGCTTCCTTCATAGCCATTGCAATTCCTCTAACAAATCCGTCCATTGGAGAAATAGGCTTCTTTGTTTTTCTTTCCGAACGTTGCAAGGCTGGATTCCCTTATTTTAATCCATTTCCGACCGTTGTGAAGACTTTCACGTTGAGGCGCCGAAACTTTAGATTATAATATGACTAAAGTCTTCAGTGGTGGGTCTGGATGACTATTTAATTCATTTGCTTTCCGGGAATATCTCCGTCTGTCCCTTATCGCCCGCATGTGACTTTCCATGATTATTGACTTTTCAACGCATGCTGACGTGGACTGGATTACTTGACTGATTACTTTGACAAAACTTATCTGATCTCTTTTTGGTCAATCTGTCTGACGTGAGGTCAACCTCCTCTGATGTCGGACTTCTCTGATGACTTCTCTGGGGTGACTTCTCTGATGAAGTTCTCTATCCTGACTGATCGTCTCTGATCTGAAGTCTTTTGACCTGCTAAACTTATCTAATCTGATGGTCAAACATCAGATGACTTGGACTCCGTCTGATCACTTGACTACAGTCTGGTCAAACTTCTCTGATAAATATTTTGACCAGGACTTCTTTGATAAATCTCTTTCTTCAGAACGTTGTCTGCTAATAAGTAATCTGTGGTCAACCTTCTCTGATCAGTTGAGTTGACCAAGACTTCTCTGATATGAACTTATCTGAGATTTATACTTAGCTGATTTTTAAGCCTAACATACATGGCCTATAGAAGATACTCATTTGGTTATTCTTTATATTTTTCCAAGTATTCAACTATACTTAATTTGGCCTATAGAAGATACTCATTTGGTTCTTCTTTATATTTTGCCAAGTACTAGAAACATACATTTGAATAAGCAAATATAGGGATGACATTATCAAAATCTAATAAGTATTCCTAACAAGGATTTTGCAAGAAGCCTTGGGAAACTAGCCTTGCTTTATAACGTATAACTACATCCTTATCATTGCCCTTACGAACAAAGACATATTTATGTCCAATTGGTTTAAAGCCCGCAGGTACTGGCTTGATACAATCAAATACCTCATGTTTAGCCATTGAGTCTAGTTCGACCTGCATTACATCTTTCTATTTTAGCCGATCAGTTCGTTGTTGACATTTAACAGTCGGGCGTGGCTCAGCATCATCGTCTTCAATAATTTTTTGTGAGATGGATTAGGATAAAGTATCATCGAGTAGTGTCGATGATCGGTCCAACACTACATATTCACGCGTACATTTCATCGAGATTCCTTTATTTTATGACATCAATAAAGTTTTCACTCGTCCATCAATAATTTCATTATTGATTCTAGGACATATCTATAGTCAGAGATATTTTTTTCTGATGGAGTCACATATCGATAATGAGAGGGTATTGTGTCTCCATTCCTTTTCTCTTTCGAGGTTCGGCATTGTTTCTACTCAGTGACCTTCCCCTATTTCGAGCAAGGATAAGAGCAGCCGAAGCAACCTTCCCACCACCAAGGGAAATGTAGGGGTAATCACTCATTTGGGAGGCTGAACCTTGCCAGATTAATAGGAATTCTAATCTTACAGTAACATTCACAGCTGGACTGGTAGATCTCGTCACTTTCATAGTATCAGTAAAGCTATCAGGCATTGAATCCTCAACTTTCTGAAGACTGAGAATACATTACACCTCCAGCTCAGATTGAGCAGTGCGGGGATCTTGATAAGGCTAAAAGGGAGCACACCAGATAATTTCCTGGTGTTCAACTGGATTTTTTCAATTCCTCTCTCCCACTAACGACGGGAAGTTCATCTCATCAAAGTGACGGTCTTCAAATCTTATAGTAAGCAAATCTCCTATCAGAGGTTCTAAATATCGGATAAATTTAGGCGGCTCGTGGTCGATATATATACTTAATCATCTCTTCGGACCCATTTTAGTATGTTATGGAGGCGTAATTGGCACATATTGCGCAACCAAAAATAAGTATGCGTGAAATATCAGGCTCATTATCTAGTTACAAAGTGGTATGCTCTAAAAAGTTGATTGATGGTGGGTCGAAAGAGGATAAATATAGATGTATGCAAAATTGCATAAGCCCAGGCAGAAATCGGCAAATTGATGCACAACTAATGCTCGGACGATAAGTTGTAACCACTTAATCATTGCGTCAGCAAGGCCCTTTTACGAATGAAATGTGGAGGGGATGTTTAACTTTTCAATCCCAATCGACATATAATAGTCGTCAAAAGACTTCAGTGTAAATTCATCAGCATTGCCTAATCTTAATGACGAGATTGAAATGTCAGGGTGGTTAGCCTGTAACTTGATGGTTTGTGCTAGGAGCTTAGCAAACACAACGTTTCTTGTGGATAGCAACAAGATGTGTGATCATCGCATCGACGCATCAATCTGAACCATAAAAATATGAATAGTCCTCACTCTGGTTGAATATGTCCACAAATACCCCTTTGAACCCCTTGTAAAAAGTGAAGATTTTATGTTGAGTCTTTAGCAAAGGATGGAGAAGGTATCAACCTTTCTAGTGCATAGACTTTAACAATTGATGGGAATTGGAGATAGCCATGGAAGCCTGGGGACTTTCAGAAGATGCGCTAACAACCTCATCAGGCGCTTGATCTCCAAACCCGGTGATATTGTATCAGACTCACTCACATCGGTGCCTATATCGAGCAGTGCTTCCAATCATTTTATGCACTTCAATGATGGATGACCATGTGAATTTTTCAAAATACAAGTCATCATATTGCTTCGAGGATGACCAAGGTTGTTATTCCATAGTTGGTATGCTTCAGAATCACAAATCTTGTGACTCATAACATAGGATTCAATAACACTTATTGTAGTTTCGTATAAACTACTACTTGGACTCATTAGTTTCTCGAGAACACAGCGTTTTCCATATTCTGCCAGAGTAACATACAAAAATTTCTTTCCATTCTCATAATTTATATCGAGGTGATGACCGTCGGCAGGAATGTCCCTAAACATAGCAAGGTTCATTCGCTCTTGGGGCATAAAGAGCATTTGTGATATTAATATGTGTACCATTAGGTAGCAAGATATGAGAAGGTCCCCTCTTTTTAATTACTTGGGAGGAACCAATCATTCTTGTCACAGAGGATACGTAGGACACAATATCTATAAATAAATGCCTATTCCAAAGAATATTGTGGGTTGTTTCACTATAAAAAAAACACTCAATTCCACGAGACATTTACAATATGACATAAAACTTGATCAGCATTGTGTTCAAAGACATAGCGAATATATTAGAGTTGGAAAGTTCGATCAAGTTGGTTAGAATCAAAGTTAGCACAATCACCGGAAATCATTTCCGTGCAACTTGATCTTTGTTCACTAAAACAGCGATAACTCACTCGTTAAGATTAATATGGACGAACTATAAGTTTTTGTGGAAACTAGACTTATGTATATTTCCACACATAGGTCGTGCACTTTTTAGATTATTACCGATCCTAGTGCTTGTTTTAAGTTATTGTCGTGGTGCTTCCCTATTTTTGAGTGATATAGCAAGGTTGAAGTCATCTTTAATGGCATAGATGTTGATGCAAAAATATGGCAACGAGAGCATTAGGCGCGCTTAAACGTGTTAAATCCAGCAGGATGTTAGAATTCTATCTCGACCAATGATGCTTTCAGTAACTCGAACTCGGTAAACTTGCAGAGCAAGTAGGAACGTCAGTATAACTAAGCATGTCTAAGAACCACCAATTCCATTTAAACTTACAAAGCATAAATAAATATCAAGGATGATGCATCTAGTTATGATAAAAAATATTAAACAAATTCATCAAAATACATCAAATCAACCAAGTAATTCTTTACTGAGCAATTATTTTGTGAAAATCAAACCAAACATATTATTCAAGGAAAAAATAAAATTTATTTCTTGTAAAATCACAGCAACGAAGTTAATAGAATTTATTCACCATGGACAACTTTATAAACCAAAGAGTAAACGTAGTTAAACTACAATGATCTAGTCAAAGTCAACAACATCCAAATGCTGAGCTTTGTACGCGATGTGAGAGGAGAGATCTCAACATAGTTCACCTCCGTATTCTCATTATCTTCTTCAATGTAATTAGATTCTTTAGTCAAATACTGTTTATAGTGCTTGTAGTAGGCTTGGATGTTCTTTGGAACTTTGAAATTGTGGTAAATATGCTTCTTCGAACCATATGTGTAGTAATTTTGACCATCCCTCGAAGTGGGTCCATTCCTGGAAAAGGAAGCTGGTCTACGGGGTTGGGCCCCACTATGACTAGAGGCCGAGCCATATTGTCTCCTCCATACATTGGGACAATGACCTCGTCTTTTCAGTTGCTTGCGTGTGTCAGCACCCATGGTGCTTGTACAAACTGGCATCCTTCCTTTTCTATTTTATCGTGGTGCCTTCCCATATGTAGCCTGATTCACTTTTGGAATCGAGTTCGTACCAGTTGGGATTGCATTATTATTGATAATGATCTCTTAATACTTTTCTTTTCTTGCGAAATGAGAGATAAGGTCGCTAAATTTTTTTATTCTCCTTTAGTCATTGGCAACGCACAGTTGATGAGCAATTAAACTTGCTCCCACAGAAAACGTGTTAGGAGTCTTCTCGATCAAGTTTTGATCGGTCTTATTACCACCACACAAACCAATTTTAGTGTGAAGATCGAGTACGGCTTCACTATAAGCCTCCACATTCGCATAATATAAAAATGGGATTTTCTCCCATTTTAGTTGCAATTCAGGGAAGTGCTGATCATGCACGTGTATCCTATAGTTCCTTGGGAGTTTCCAAGTTCATGTGACAATTTTTCAACAACTGACGTATATCTCAACACATATACATCAGTGCATGAGCCTTGGTTTCTTCGTTCTGTTCCTGAGCAGCAAGCTCACTAGAGAGAAATATGGTGGTAGTAACTCTTTTACCACATCAAGCGAACATCTCAGACCCACCTATGATTCTCCTAACCAGCGTGATCAAGATTAATTTCGAACTCCAGGCGAATACTGGAGCTTTGTGCCATTTATAAGATATAAACAAGAGGAAGTTAGTCGTGCTGGATTTTCAACGACAATGTAAACAGTCACAATCGATGATTTTTAAAGCGTGTAACATAAATGTTACTCGATATACTTCCCTTAATTCTTGTTAATAATATCGACAAAAATGGTGATATATGTGGTGTATGCAACAACCATGAGTATAATCTTTTAACAATTCCATGACTTTCCTAGAACCATCGCCCAGTTTCTTTCAACATGCAGAGATACCTACTTTTCTCGTGGTCTCATCCACCGCAAAGTAGCGTGGGAGATAAAGAGCCTAAATACCTATGTCTTCAAAAGAAAATTCCCAAAGAGAGAGAAATATGGACAAGTTTAGATATTATCTCGATAATAAGAATTAGGCACATGATATGGAGAAATCATTGGTGTGTTCCGATCAGTCGGTTAGTGCTCAATGCGATGACGCGAAACTGGGGAGCAATTTTGGCCGGTCCATAGTCATACAAAAATTTAAATTTGGTGGTCGGGATTGGACCAAAAGTGGGGGCTGGACAAATCGGCTAGCGGGCGGCAGCGCCGAGCAGAATGATCGATGTAGACGTGTTATAACGAAGGGGGCTGATGTCGCGGTGGTGCCGGTTTCAGGAGACGACGGCCTGGCAGTAGGGCGGCAGAGGCGTCAGGAACTTATGTGATCGTTATCGGTGTACGGGCACCACAGCCGGGCAGATGGGTCGTGGCGGGTGTTGCGATTTTTCTTGAACGCAAGTGCACGTTATCGTATACAAGTAATAAAGTGATGAGTGAGTATCGTTCCCACGAGGACTGGATCACTAACTACCGATTTTTGTGTATTCCAGTTTTATTTGAACAATCGAACTTTGGGTAGCAATTAATTACTAAAGAAAATTAATAAAAGACTAAACAGTAAAAACGATCGCTTGAAGAAAGAGAATCAAATGATGAATAAGTCTAGAATTCTGAATCCACCTCGGTTTATCCGAATTTACTCTCGATTATCTGAAGTTAATGATTTTCCCAATTTATTGAAGGCGAAGATTGCTAGTATACTCTACCGCCTCTCCCGAGGTCAATAGATTTTTCTAAAGGCGAATAACGCACTCTATCCCTAGGTGAATTAATTCGTCAATAGGCAAAAAGCATAAAATCTCCAAAAGGCCACGTAGTTCCTATGAGTATATTCCTATCTCACAAGATAAAACGGTCCTCACCAATAGTTCCTCACCAACTTTCCTCTCCCGATTCGAATTGAATGATTAAAACAATACAACTATTGGCCAGATAATTGAAACCATTAAACACGATTGGGAAAACTCAACAAAAAGGGAATTAAATAGATAATCTCAAGCAAATCCGTCAAAACGTAGGTTTCATCAAAATCCTAGATCAATGGTTTTAGCCTGACATGCTAAATAATGAAAATACAGAATTAATAGATAAAAGCATGAAAATCAAACGCAGATGAAGAGCTCGGATTCCTCCGTTCTTCTGGCTTCCGCCCTCTGCCCTTGATGTCTTCTGCTTCTCTCGTCTGCGATAATCTTTTATGTTCCTCCTTTTCCCAAGCCTCCAAGATTATTAATTAGGATCTTAAACCCTTATTTATAGCTCTCAACAGTCTCCAAATCGCGTCCGTGTGAGTAGGTCGAGAACTGGCTTCAAAACGGCCCAAATCCGCGCGGAGCACACCAAAACCGCCTTGTGTGCCGCGGCTCACTTAATCTGTGCCGCGGCACATGGGGTCCAGGTTAAAAAGTGGGCGCTGTGACTTTATTCTGGGCCGCGGCTCACTGATCAGCCGCGCACAGTACGATTTACTCGTGCTCTTGGTTGCCTTCCTGTGCCGCGGCTCACTTGCCTTGTGCCGCGGCCCACGGCCAAAATTCTCCGTTTTCGCCAGTTTTGCCTCGTTTTAGCTTCCAGACTACAATCTCCTATCAAACATACAAGAATAAGACATTAAAAGCTCATTTATGCAATTTTACTCGCCAAAATAATACTAAATAATGATAAATAAGCATATAAAAATACGCCTAACAAATACCCCCAAACTTGAGCCTTTGCTTGTCCTCAAGCAAAGAGAATTAATTTCAACAAAAGAATATCGTGAATAATCGTGCAACTCAAAGTGCTCAACCTAATCAATACTATCCTGATATTCTCTCTGAATAATACGAGTATCGTAATAGCGAGCTACACTCAGAACACTGATTCCAAAAAGTAACCAAGTTCAGTCCTAATCACTCGTTCATGAAGAAAATCCAGCTCAAAGATTAATAAACGTGAATCTAATCGACCGTCAATATGAAAGGTTAAAATAAACGAGGTAAATTCGTCCCGTTCCACAGTCTAATGGCAAAATTTTCACGAGTTTCATAAAAAATAACCCTCGGACAGTATTCCCTTATATATATGCTCAAGAAATTGATTCGAGTTGACCACTAGGTTCGGATCTCGGGATGTTTCATCGGGATAATCCTAGGGTGGAACTTCCATTCTCATGTATTGGGAAACCGTTTGACGTAAAATACACTCATGGGGCACATGGATGCTTCTAGTTACTAAGTTCCCCTCCACAGCGGAGAAACAACTCGAATAGCTAATTCCCGCATGTTCGAATCAAGGTCGCTGTTTTACGCGAGAGTAAACAACGGGTCACGCGAGTACCCCCGGTTACTAGGCTCCCTATCATCGGCACATGTGAAATTTCTAAATCACTAGTCTAATCAGGGTCGTCGTTTTACGCGAGAGTAAACAACGGGTCACGTGAATACCCCCGGTTACTAGATTTCCCATCATAGAACAAAAATAACTCGACTTTTGGTGAACAACTATCCGACTCTAAACTCAAGCTAAGCGCCAACATGACTTATGTTACTGGACGACTAGCTAACCGAAAAATGTAACCAACGTATCGACGGTGAATTTAAAACACGTATGTATCCTCTCTTGTCTGCTAAGATCTCTACAAAAAACGAAAAAATTTCGGACCTAAATGAAGACTTAGCAGAAACAGAAATCACTGACTACAACTCGACTAAAACTCGACCGTTTCTTCAGAGAGAAAAACAGTGTCGTAACATCAGTATTACACAAATAGAAGCACGAAAAATTCACGAGTAATAGTAAAATCATGACAAGCAAGACTATCGACAAAAAGATAACTAGAAATAACAAAAAGTGCAACGAAATAAGTACAGCAGTAAATGTAGCAACAGAAATAGACCCACCCCCAAACTTAGGACGTACATTGACCTCAATGGACAGAATATAACATGCAATAAAAGTAAAAAGTCAAGTACTCCACTCCAGTCCTCTCACGAGCTGGTGCCAGCATCATCCGGTGAGGAGGGTGGTGTGCCTGGCCGAGCAGGTGTAATAAATGGCCCGTCCGGATGCAAAATGTGGGCCGTCCATGCGGCAAGGTGCTCATGTTGGTAGGCATCCCTCACTGCTAGATGCCTCGCCTCTCGTCGATTGGCCCGGCGGGCCTGCTCTCGCATCTCACCCCTGACGGCAGCAATAATGCTCTCTCTCTCCGTCCGCTGCTCCTCTCACATGGCAGCCAGCATACTCTCCCTCTCTCTCCTCATCTCCTCTCTCTCTCTCCTCATATCCTCTCTCAGCTCGTCAAACATCGCCTGTAATCTCTCTCTGTCGGGCGGCGGGCCGGCATCTGCCTGCCCCTGTGTCAGCAGTAGAGGCTCGGGGGATCCCTCGTAGGCCTCATCCAGTAGAAATCCTCTCCCCGAGCGTGCGCCGGCGCTCCTCCCCACTGGTCAAAATGTGAGATGATGCGGTGGTCGATCGGGGCCTGGGGAGCTAGCATCGGCTCGTCGTCCGACCATGTCAGCCCCGACTGCCGGCACAGAGCGCAGATAAGAGAGGGGTGCTTCAACCCCGTCTTGGCCCCTCCCTGAATACACTGGAAGATGGATCGGACCAGAAGAGGAGCCACATCGAATCGCAGCCCGGAGGTGATAGCGTATAATGTCCGGGCTCGGGAGAGAAAAACAGTGCGGATCTGAGATGTGGCCAGGACGCCTCCGCCCGAGCCGACTGAGGCACGAGCTCTTAAAATGGAAAGTGGAAGAACCCGGTGCGCGCCGCTCCCAGTCGGAGTCGGGCTGCGTAAGAGTCTCGAGCAGAGCCTCCTTCGTGAGGCTACCCATAACTCGGTCATAAGCCGTCTCATCTACCACCGGCAGCTCAAATAGCCTCCGAATAGCGGCTACAGAATAATCCACCGTAATACCTCGGACATCGACCTGAGTCCGAGAGTCTGACTGCTGCAACATCTGGCCTGCCCGAATGTGTTTCAATAACGCGCTGGCATAGAACTCCTGCACTATCGAGATCACTGCTGGCTCGGGGGGTGCAGCGAAACGGGCCCACCCCATCTCGTCTATCATGGTAAGCAGTTCCCCGTCTTGGGGGGCTGGAGTGAATCCCCTCTCCGGGATCAGAGGTCGCGGCCGAATCTTCTCGTTGAAGATTTTGTGGATCTCCGGGTCAGAAAACTGGTGCGCCTCCGACTCGGCGCGACTACGAGAAGTATCCCCTCGAGTGGGGGACGACTGAGTCCTGGCCCTCTTGCTCATCTTCTTAGTCCTAGCCATAGCGAGTCCTGAAAAAATTAAACACAGGAGTTTATTTACTCAAACAATAACGAGAATAATCATCACTTGGCTAAGGATATCCGGCCGTAAATCAGAAATTTAACGAGATAGCACATCCGTGAGAGAAAAATGAAATTGAACCATAACGTTTAAACTAGACGTACAGGTTGGGGTTGCTGTAATTCCAGAACGAATACGTTGCACATAGATTCAAAATATTGCCTTAACAAAGAAAATTTTTCATTCAGACATTTCATCAAACACTTAAAGGGCATGAGTTCAATTGAAGAACAAATATGGTAATAGCTCGATTAAATCCCCAAGAACAAAAACACGATTCATTCGTAATGACAAACGACACATTCAACTCATTCATAATTCAAAATAATCATGAAAAATCAACCAAAAACCATCATATCCTCTACTTAACCATCATAGAACTTTTGAAAGAAAAAAATAAACATATTCAACCATCAATTGCATAACACAACTTTACATTTAAATTCATAGAATAATTTGAGATTAGAGATTTAGACTTACCTTGCTTGGATTGTGAAAAGTGCAAGAAAATTTGCAAGAAGAAGAAGGGAGATGAAGGTTGGCCGATCGCGCGCGCAAGGGAGAGAAAAGGGAAGGGAAGCTTACCTGGGTAGTCGGCCGAATGAGAGTTATAAAATACCTGGGCTGTTCAAATTCCGCATGGTGTGCCGCGGCACAGCATAAGTGCGCCGCGGCACAGAGTACAGTCCCTTTTTCCTGCTCGTATGTTTTGTCATGGGCCGCGGCTCAGGAATGATGTGCCGCGGCACATAGTACAGAAAGTTTAGCTCTCCCTTTCGATTTGTGTGTGCCGCGGCTCACAATACTTGTGCCTGGGCTCAGGCATCAGTTTCTCCCCTGGGACTTTTCCTGCACAGAATTTTAACAGGAAGATGTCAAGAATGAGAGGTAAAAGCAAATCAAAGCACAAAAAGATGAAAAATAAAAATTTAAGAATGTAAGAAAAATATAGAAACGCAAAAATCTACAACTAAGAACTCGGGTTGCCTCCCGAGAAGCGCTAAGTTTATAGTCTTCAGCCGGACCTATTTAAAAATCAGTTCGCTTTTCGCAAACTCCATTTGATCTTCGCCCCGTTCATCGAACCGTTAATATGGTTTTTAAAATTTTGACCATCGGTCCTTAATGATTCGATTTTCGGTTCGGACATACAATGTTGTTTGCGGAAAGGTTTTGACGAGAAAAACTTTCCGAAACACCAGTTTTTCTAAAGACTAGATGTCCGTTTGATTTCCGGCTTATTTCCCTCTTTTAAAAATAACTTTATGACAGCAGCAGACTTGTCCGAGTGTGGCTGGTCGGATGGCGATGATGGCATGTCCACATGCTTGAGATATGCGACTCGTTCTACATCTTTCTTAGAAGTCGGACCATCTGAAAATGAGTCTTTCGACCGACGATTCTTCCGGTGTCTTTCTTTAGCAACGGCATCTACACTTTCAATTTGTGAGCTTTTATCAACACCTCCCGGACATGGAAAGGATTTGAATACTTGGAACGTAACATGCTCATCTTGAACCTGCAGAGTTAATTCCCCTTTTCCACGTCTATAAGAGTCCTGTCGATCGCTAAAAATGGTCGTCCCAAGATAATTGGGATATCTTGATCTTCCTCCATGTCGAGAACAATAAAATCCGCTGGAAAGATAAATTTATCCACTTTTACTAACACGTCCTAAATCACTCCCCTCGGATACTTAATAGATCGATCCGCTAATTGCAAGGAGACCGTCGTCGGCTTTGCTTCTCCAACTCCCAGCTTTTTGAAAATAGACAGAGGCATGAGGTTAACACTAGCACCGAGATCGCACAACGCCTTATTAAAAGAGAGATTCCCCATGGTGCACGGTATGTTGAAACTTCCCGAATCTTTCAATTTTGGTGGAAGCTTCTTCTGAAGAATCGCGTTGCACTCCTCCGTCAAGGCGACTGTCTCAAACTCCTCGAGTTTTCTTTTCTTTGACAAGATCTCTTTCATGAATTTAACGTAGCTTGGCATTTGTTCCAACGCGTCGGCAAATGGGATGTTAATATGAAGCTTCTTGAACACGTCGAGGAACTTAGAGAATTGCTTGTCCGCCTTTTTCTGCTGTAATCTCTGTGGAAACGGGATGGGTGGCACATATGCCTTCGGGTTATCCGGAAATGTTAACGAGGGTCTCCAATCTTGTGATTCCACCGTCGCTAAATTTTTCTTCTCCTCAATGTCACTTCTCTTTTCACTTCTCTCGGGCTGGTCACACACCTCCTTCCCGTTTCTCAAATTGATCGCATTTAGACTTTCTCTAGGATTTGTCTCGGTCGTACTTGGCAATGCTCCCTCCGGGCGGGATGTCAACACCTTAGCAATATGGCCCAACTGGACTTCCAAGTTGCGAATGGAAGCGGAGTGATTTTGCAATGTCGCTTCTGTACGGGTCATGAATTGACTCGTATTCGCTGCCAATTTCGCAATTGCTTCCTCGAGAGAAACTTTTGGAGCGGGAGGAGGCTGCTGTTGGTTTTGAGCGAACGGAGACTGGTTCGAGTTCTGTCTGTTTCTCCATGAGAAGTTTGGATGATTACGCCATCCCGGATTATACGTGTTGGAGTACGGATTATTTTGCCGGTTTCCGTTTCCTACAAACTGGGCTTGTTCAATTTGGGGCTGCTCGAACGGGTTTCCGACTTGGCACTCCGCGCTAGGGTGAGATCCATTACACCAATTGCAAGACTCAATGGTAACAGGGGAAGGAGCATGCGAAAATGCTTGAAGCTGCTGTGTTAATGCTGCGACTTGGGCTGACAATGTAGATATCAAGTCATTACTCGAGATTTCCATAACTCGCTTTGGCGTTATTCGTTCGGATGGCCATTGATAAGCATTAGCGGCCATATCTTCCAACAACGAGTGTGCTTCAGCCATCGTCTTTCCCATCAAAGCTCCACCGGCGGCTGCATCCACGAGAGTGCGTGTAGAGGCACTCAATCCATTGTAGAACGTCTGAATTTGTAGCCAGTCTGGAAGGCCGTGATGTGGGCATCTCCATAACAAATCTTTGTATCGCTCCCACGCCTCGTGGAGCGATTCCATATCGTACTGACCAAAAGTAGTGATCTCGTTTCCCAGTCTCGCCGTCTTAGAAGGTGAGAAGAATTTACCAAGGAAGGCTTGCGCTAACTCTGCCCATGTCGTGATCGAGCCCGGCGGTAAGGAATTCAGCCAAAATTTCGCTTTATCCCTCAAAGAGAAGGGGAAAAGCCGTAATCGGATAGCATCGTCGGTGACACCATTGTTCTTGAACATGTCACAAATCTTGAGAAAAGAAGCAATATGTGCGTTGGGGTCATCATTCGGCAATCCACAAAACTGGCTAGCCTACACCATCTGAATGATCGCAGGCTTGATTTCGAAGTTGTTCGCCTGAATGGTGGGACGTCGAATCCCCGAAACGTTTGCGTTAATTTGCGGCATAGCATAATCTCGAAGTGCCATTTCCGGTTGAGCTTGCTGCACAATATTATTTCCTCCGTGATTTTCGATATTTTCGGCCATGGTCACTGTCGTCGATAGCTCTCGTTTCTCCTTCTTCTTTCTCCTAAGAGTGCGCTCGAGTTCGGTATTCAAAGGTAGTAGGCCTTTGTTACCGAGTTTTCTCATGCACTACCCGAAAAAAATCCTGAAAGGAAAAACAAATAAATAAATAAAATTAAATACACGAAAATAAGTGAATAAAAATGTTCAAACTAAGACTAGAAATACTGAAATCGATATTAGCAAAAATTTCAGTCCCCGGCAACAGCGCCAAAAACTTGTTGCGATTTTTCTTGAACGCAAGTGCACGTTATCGTATACAAGTAATAAAGTGATGAGTGAGTATCGTTCCCACAAGGACTGAATCACTAACTACCGATTTTTGTGTATTCCAGTTTTATTTGAACAATCGAACTTTGGGTAGCAATTAATTACTAAAGAAAATTAATAAAAGACTAAACAGTAAAAACGATCGCTTGAATAAAGAGAATCAAATGATGAATAAGTCTAGAATTCTGAATCCACCTCGGTTTATCCGAATTTACTCTCGATTATCTGAAGTTAATGATTTTCCCAATTTATTGAAGGCGAAGATTGCTAGTATACTCTACCGCCTCTCCCGAGGTCAATAGATTTTTCTAAAGGCGAATAATGCACTCTATCCCTAGGTGAATTAATTCGTCAATAGGCAAAAAGCATAAAATCTCCAAAAGGCCACGTAGTTCCTATGAGTATATTCCTATCTCACAAGATAAAACGGTCCTCACCAATAGTTTCTCACCAACTCTCCTCTCCCGATTCGAATTGAATGATTAAAACAATACAACTATTGGCCAGATAATTGAAAGCATTAAACACGATTGGGAAAACTCAACAAAAAGGGAATTAAATAGATAATCTCAAGCAAATCCGTCAAAACGTAGGTTTCATCAAAATCCTAGATCAAGGGTTTTAGCCTGACATGCTAAATAATGAAAATACAAAATTAATAGATAAAAGCATGAAAATCAAACGCAGATGAAGAGCTCGGATTCCTCCGTTCTTCTGGCTTCCGCCCTCTGCCCTTGATGTCTTCTGCTTCTCTCGTCTGCGATAATCTTCTGTGTTCCTCCTTTTCCCAAGCCTCCAAGATTATTAATTAGGGTCTTAAACCCTTATTTATAGCTCTCAACAGTCTCCAAATCGCGTCCGTGTGAGTAGGTCGAGAACTGGCTTCAAAACGGCCCAAATCCGCGCGGAGCACACCAAAACCGCCTTGTGTGCCGCGGCTCACTTAATCTGTGCCGCGGCACATGGGGTCCAGGTTAAAAACTGGGCGTTGTGACTTTCTTCTGGGCCGCGGCTCACAGGATCTTGCCGCGGCCAGATCTGATTACTCAGTG
Organism: Orobanche coerulescens; assembly: GCA_033398695.1. Taxonomy (NCBI): domain Eukaryota; kingdom Viridiplantae; phylum Streptophyta; class Magnoliopsida; order Lamiales; family Orobanchaceae; genus Orobanche; species Orobanche coerulescens. The sequence goes on along the minus strand of CM065816.1, from coordinate 133,031,318 downwards.
CTCTTGGTTGCCTTCTGTCTGCGGCTCACTTGCCTTGTCTTGCGGCCCACGGCAAAATTATTTTTCGCCCATTTTGCCTCGTTTTAGCTTCCAGACTACAATCTCCTGTCAAACATACAAGAATAAGACATTAAAAGCTCATTTATGCAATTTTACTCGCCAAAATAATACTAAATAATGATAAATAAGCGTATAAAAATACGCCTAACAGCGGGGGCCCGGCGGATAGCTAGACGGACTGGATCGCAGTGGGGGCCAGACGGACTAGATCGCTGCGGAGGGTTAGACGGACTGGATTGCGGCGGAGGCAGCGGGATCTGGTGGATTTGGCCACGACGGGGGCCAAGGCTGACACGATCGGGGCTCGATGGAAAGCGGGGGTCACGGATGCTAGGGTTTAGTCGACTTGGGATTTTCTATTTTTGTTTAGTTTTTCGAAATTTATAACTATTCTATTTGTAGGACTACGTGCTGAGAACGTGTTCCAAAATATTTTAAGAAAGCAACAAAAATGAGCAACCAAAACAAACAATTGTATTTGTAGCTGGGCCTTCATATATGCTTTAAAATGAGACTCCTTCAACATATAAGTCTTAACAACGAAAGACACCTAATAGAATCCCAGAATGCTTAGAAGGATATAGAACCCTTCTATCTATTTATCCATAATTTAAACAATATGAAGTCACATTAAAATAAAATATTATGTCATAATTTAAATTGATTATATAAATTAAAATGCACAATCCGTCCTTTATCAAAAATGACTTAATTCATATTAAGGGGTAAAATGGTCATTTCTGTCATTCAGATAGTTCATTCACAAAAGAAAGAAACAACAGGATATTTTTTCAAATCAGACAGATTAATCCACTCAGACAGCTTAATCCATTCAATTCTTAATGGAAAAAAAGTAAACAGCCCCTAAGAGAAGGTCATAATCATAATTTTCAAAACCAATACCAATTTTTTTAACTTACTAATCAAAAGATAACTAAATCAGTATGTTTTAAAATTCATTAACTTCATTAATATATTTTAAAATTCCGTTTTTTGCTTGTAAATAGTAGCATATAATAAAAACCTTAGACCACAATTAATTATCTTGAATCGGCAATTAACTTATTTTTAAATGACATATATCTTCGACGCAAATTCGGCCACATTTCAATGACAAATAAACTAAAGTAAAATAAAAAGGTAAATTCCCCCCCCCCCCCCCCCCAACCACCATACCCTAATCAGATAAAAAAAAAGTGGAGAACCCCATACGCGAGCCCTGGTATGACTGTTAGCTTCTTCGACGGCAGAAAAAAAAAAAAAAAAGATAAACATAGAAGGATGACCAAGTTAAGATTCTGGTTAATTGCACTTTACCATACGGAATATCATTCTTTTTTAATCTGTCCATGGGCAATTATGATTTTCTGCCCTTCACCTGATACACTATGCTTTTATGAAGTGGCGGATTTAAGGAGGGCTCAAAACTATTACACAGTAAAATCTCTCTAAAGTCATATTCTTGAGAATATAAAAAAATATTATTAAATATAGGTTATTCCTAAATAGAGTTTTAAGAAGATTTTTTTTTAAATTTTAAAGTGCATGTATAATATATAAATATTATAATTAGTAGATATATGTATGCAATATGTTGTAAACTTAGGAATTAGGCAAGAAAATTATTTATGTTTTAACCGATAAAGAAATCATTGAAGGAAATATGCAAGAAAATGAGAAAAATAATCTGTAGGATGATAGCATAGAAGTACAAAAAATTTCATGTGAAGAAGCTTTAAGCTTCCTCGATAAGTTGGAAATCTTTTGGGTTCATCAAGAAGGTGGTCATTTGAATGATTTAATGGCGCATGAGTTGAAGGATATGGTTACAACACAAAAGATTAAATCTTTGTCACAATCAACCCTGAACAAGTATTTTAGATCAACTTAAATCTATTTTAAAAATTATTTATATATATATATATATATATTATGATTTATTCCTAAATGGAGGTGTATTTCCTTATGTTGGGATTTGAAAATATATGAATTATGACAATATGGAGTTTATTCCAAATTATAACTAGTCCCAAGTTGGGACCATTAATTTTTATTCCTAAATAGAGTTTATTCCTTAATAGAGTATTCTTTTTGAGTGATTTTACTGTACTTGTATGAAGTGCTAGTTCTAATTGTCATACGTCATACATCCTTAAATTTGTTATGAAAAACGAGAATAAATAAATCACATAATAATTTACGTGGTTCGATCAAATGATCTACGTCCATGATCGGAGGGATCCGAAACTTCACTAATATATTTGGAGGATATTTACAATGATTCTAACCCTTGAACTTTGTAGCAAAAGCTATCAAGGGTTTTCTATATTACAAGAGTAGAGAAAATGAGGGAGAATTATATAGCTCAAGAATGCTTAGAATTGGTGTGTCTTCCATCTCTCAATACACATCTATTTATAGTAAACTTTGGGGTATGAAATGGCAAAATTGTCAACCTTCAAAGTCATCAATATATGGCTATGAATGTAGCTCAAAAATGAAGACCTGATAATTTCTCATTTTCACATTTAGATGAAGGCTTTCTTCCTTTCACATGAGCATTTTACATTTTATTCATAAGACTCCCCGTTGGAATGCTCATTTCAATAGCTGCCATATTCATGTTATCTCCTTACCGGGGAAATTCAGTGGCATAGAGTATAACACATATAGCTCCCCCTCATCTTGACATTATCTCATAAACTGGTTAGCTTCCGCATTCTGATGTCATGAACATGCTTTCTGAATACTGAGTTGGGAAGAGCCTTTGTAAATAGATCTGCTGAGTTGTCGCATGAACGAACATACTGGATGTGGATAATATTGTTCTTTTCCATCTCTTGAGTAAATGCAAAATATTTTGGAGAAATATGCTTTGTTCTGTCACTCTTTATGAATCCTTCCTTCATCTGATTAATACATGCAGAATTATCTTCATAAAGTGTGATGGGATCATTATTTGGCAAAAGACCACTTGTGGTTCTGATAAGTTGTGTCATGGATCTCAACCTCACTCACTCTCGACTTGCTTCATGCAACGCAATAACCTCAGCATGGTTTGATGATGCGGTCACGAGTGTTTGTTTCTGAGAATGCCAGGAAATCGCAGTTCCTCCACATGTAAATACATATCCAGTTTTAGATCTACTTTTATGTGGATCTAACATGCATCCTGCATCTGCATAACCAATAAAAACTGGTTTTGCATTGTAAGGGTAAAGTAATCCCAAACCAATTGTTCCTTGAAGGTAACGGAACACATGCTTGATTCCGTTCCAGTGTCTCCTAGTAGGAGATAAACTGAATCTTGCTAATAAATTTACAGCAAAAGCTATATCAGGTCGAGTACAATTAGCAAGATACATAAGAGCTCCAATTGCACTAAAATATGGTATTTCTGGACCAATAATCTGTTCATATTCCTCACATGAACGAAATGGATCCTTTTTCATGTAATATCCTCATTTTTCTTTTTCATGGTACTTTCATTTTCGGTGAATTTCTCGTTTTTCTTAGCAACCCTCGTGTAACCATATTAGTTTTCGAGAATCTTTGTTTCGGGGCTTTCACCTTTCGGTTCTGCAATTATCGGTTTTTCCGTCGCCAATTAATCCGATTCTCATAATTGTTGTTCGGAACTGCTGTTTCGGGGTTGCCGTAAACCTATTGCATGTTATTATGCGTATTGTGTGGTTCCGTTTGAGGTTTCGGTCGTGTTTCGGTGTTTAGAACCATTATTATCCTGTGCCTAACGCGCGCTAATATTATGGTATAGCGCACGCTAAGCATCCTTCAGTAGCGCACACTACGCTTGATGGGTAGCGCGCGCTAGCGAGTCTGTCCAGTACTGGACAGTTTACTCCTGGACTCGGTCAGGTTCCCAGGTAGCGCACGCTATGACCGATAGTGCGTGCTACCGAAACGTTGTTAGCGCACGCAGTATGACCGGCAACACATGCTAACAAGGTCAGGTGAGTACTGGGCAGTTTACTTCTGGACTCGGCTAATGTCCAGATAGCGCACGCTATGGCCGATAGCGCGCGCTACATTTTGGGTAGCGCACGCTAATGGTCCAGAATGCTGGGTCCTGGACTGGGGTGTTAACTTTCTGGACTGGAGTTTTTACCTGTTAGCGCACGCTAACTTCTAAGGATTAGCGCACGCTAACGCTCCCTGGCTATATAAACCAGGGAGTTGACCCAGATTTTCACCTTTTCTCATTTCTTCTCCTACCCGCGGCTTAGAGTTCCCTCAGGCGATTTTCAGGCGATTTCTTCCTCCGATCACTTCAGGCGTCATTTACCTTGAGCTCTTGAAGTAGATTAACAACACCTACTTGTGTTCTTCATCCTCAATCCAAGGTAAATCTCTTAGAACCCTAATTTTGGGTAATTTTGGGGTTTTGGGATTTCCGTCCGATTCGTTCCTTTTTTTGGTTAATCCATGATAAATATGATTAATCTTATTGGTATTCTTAGTTTCCCTACGTATTCATGGTATATTTCGTAGTTGTTGCGCATTCGAGAGGGTTGGTTGTGGTCCGCCCTCGTTGTTGTTGTTAGACGGATATACATGAATCGTAGGCAGGTTTTCGGGTGTATTCCTTTTCCATATTTGTTTGGAGATGGTTGTGATTGTATTCTTCGAATCGTTAGGTTCGGTTTCGTTTGTTCCTAGCGTTCGTTGGTGACTTTCCTTTCCGTTCGTTGCGTCGTCAATTATTCAAGGCAAGTATTTTTGGAAACCTTTATGCTTAACATGAAATGGTAATGTATATTGTGTGTGCTTTGCTCACCTCGGGAGGGTCCGACGGGGCCTCGAGGGAATCTATGACTTCACTATGAATTCACGAGTTTGTTTCGCTAGCCAGCTCGGTAGGGTCCTTAGAGGCCTCGAGTGGGATTTATGGCTTCATCCCGGTCCTAGGCGATGCCTGTGCGTGATTTGTTTTATGATTGTGACCAGCTCGGTAGGGTCCTTAGAGGCCTCAAGTGGGATTTGTGGCTTCGTCCCGGCCCTAGGCAAATGTGATTGACTGTTTGTTTCCGGAAAAGACATGTCTGGTTTTGGTTTCGAAATGAATTGGTGCATTGTACTATGAAATGTGTAAGTGAATGGTTTGCCTTGATTACTTGTACTAGCGTAATTGCTAACCCCTTTGGGGATCCGTTTTGGGGAAATTCTTGTTATGGATTTCAGGTTATGACCAGTTGGACGAGCGAGCGCTGGGACAGTACGAGGATGCTGGCCAAGGGAATTGACATGTGCATTTGAGTCCTTTTATTCACGTTGGTCCTTTCAATGTGGTTGTTGTCTATTTTCTAAACTAATAGACTGTACTCGCGAGTACTTAGGCTTTTCTTTTCGAATTGTGATTGTTATTATTGGACTTACTATATTTGTCGGTTGATGTTTATTCCGTTGGTTGTTCCGAGCGTGTTGTTATTTGTTGTATTGTTAATGTGTGTTTCCTCGCTAACCGATACGGTTAGTCGAGTAGTGAATTCTTGTTTTATCCTGGTGGATCCCATGTACGGGTCCATGGCACTGTAATATACTTCGAATATCTCGGAGTGTTACATTTCACATCAAGAGATCTAACGACCATTGGGGCACTCAAAGGATTTGATTTATCCATATTAGTTGTGATTAAGCTGCCTCGTTAAAAACCTTGCTCGAAAAACCCAGTGGGATAAAACCTAAGTCAAGGAAAAGAGTACAACAAATAATTTTCTTCCACAAAACCTTATTTTAAGTGACTGCATGCACTGATAATATGTTTAAATTCTCCTGAGGAGTCACTCTCAGTAAGCCCATATGTTATAGTTTTACTATAAGGGTATATATTTCAATTTCGATAGATTTCAATATCCTCATTTCCAATATCCATTTTTCACAATCATGGATATCTGCATTTCATTGTTATCATCATTTAATGGATATCTTTATATCATTTATTGATATCCTCTTTTCATTCATAGCGCTATCTTGTGTCGACACATTTCAACATTTCTTTCCCCATAGAAACATAACTCGTCGAGATATCTCATTATCAATCATCCATTGGGATTACACATTGTGGTTATGTCTATATACTTTTCAAAAGTATATGCCTCCTTTTATCATTTGCTTTGATTCATATTTGGGGAATTATTATGTATTTATCAAAGCAGTTGTAGTTGGTATCAAAGATTAATAATCTATCATGCATCTTTGAACTTCAAGTTCATATAATTGTGAGGATATAGTGTGATGCATTTCACATATTTCCAACTGCCAATACTCCCCCTCATGCTGAGAGATTTCTTGAGCACCAAACTCATATGCCAGTATCCCAGTATTTATCTCCAGTCATGGGAGTTTATATATTATGTTCTAGATATTGGCTGGAGAACTTCGAATAGTATGCCAATTGATATCCCACATGTATGCGCATATCTTGATCCTTTCTGGGATCTATTCAAGTTTATTTAGGATATATTACTAGCTTTATCTGATCAGGAATATATGCTCAAACCGTGAGCAAGTCATCTCGTAAATTTTCTGATGAGTTGTTGTTACCCAAAACATTATCCGGAGAAGATATGCTGGAATGGAAGAGTAACAAACAAAGTGCGAGAGCACGTCCGTGAGAAAATAAATAACACAAGATTTGCCAGGGTTGTTATTCCCGGGCTTGAATGCTCTCGCGAGATGTTATTAATATGAATAATAGTTAGTACAGATATTAATGTTAGAGTACAATTACAATTAGTGTAAAGACTCTAGTTATCTTAGCTACTGAGTGCTGAAGATTGCCGGAAGAACCAGAGTTGAAGCTCTATGAGTTCTTGTTACAAAGATGGAGAGTTCTCTGTATAGTTTGCTTTTGGCGTTCTGTGTTTATGTTGTGATACTGTGTTTTTGTTCACGATTTTCACTGTCCTTTGGCCACTGCTGGAGGCCTTCTATTTATAGGAGAACAGGTTGCTAGGTTCCCCCTGTCCCTCGTGGGCGACCGCCGTTTCTTGCATTTAAATAAGGTGGGCAATCGTCCCAGCACGTGGGACTGTTTCCTTAAAATCCGCAGCTGCTGCTGGCAGTCAGATGCGCGAGCCAATGAGGAGGCGACAGGTGCCTCTTCTTGCTGTCTTGGGCGGTCCCACCTTAGGACCTTTCGGCGGGTCTGTCGGTTGGTGAGGCCATCCCTATCACTGACAGCTGCTGATGGGTTGGGGTAGGACCTGTTCTTGCAGGACATTTTGCGGATCTGCACGTGGGTCTTCACCCGAGATTCGGTCTTCGAAGACTTTGATGGGTGTCGGATTCATACGTGGCATGGGACGATCGTCTCCAGTCGGACATTAGAGGCGATCGCCAGATGCCAAAAGACGATCGTCTTAGACGTCGACCACTAGGCGCTTACCCAGCATCTGTCTTCTTTAGCTGGCTCGTGATCATTATGCCGATCGCCATCGAGGCGTATAAATCTCCGCACAACAATTGCCCCCCAGCTCGCTCCGATGTTGAAGACGTGGGGTGAGGTGGCACTACTGGCGATCACTTATTTTAAACGAGAGACTTATCTACTTATGAAACGGACGATCGTCGCCTGGACGAACTGGTTTCGAATTCGGACGATCTCCGTAGGCGCTGGAAATAGCGGGAAGTGGAGGCGGTCTTTCGAAACGTCACAGGGACACGCGTCGCGCTCCCGTTGGGGGAGTCCGACAGCTTTTGTCAGACTTGTCGCCTGGCGTGCCCTCGAAACGATGCGTACGCGGGTTTGGAGGGATGCATTTAATGTGTCTCCCCCGATGGTTGCACTTCAGCCCCCGGGATTCTGCCTATTTGCACAGAGGTCCCTGATCTCGCCTATAAAAGGGCTAGGGCTACTGGAATTTATATCTTTATGCGCCCTTGCCTTCAGACGAAGACTCTGCCGAAATTCCTTAAAGCTTCTTGTGCCGATCGACTTTATTTCTAGGTAAGAACAAAAATTCTCTCCCCCCTTTTCTCTTCGAACATGTCTGGAGGAGGATCCAATGGGTATGAGGCGGGTGACTCTTCCGCCGCCGCGGCTTCACCTGCCCGGGAAGAGACCTCTGCAGCTCTTCACATGGAGATGGCCATCGAGGCCATTCATGTGGGAATCGCACCCGCGGAGGTTGAAGAGCTTTTTAACGAGGCTGACGCGGCGAGGTCGGTGGCGGCGGGGCAGAAGGGCTCGCCGGTAGACGAGGATGAGGCGGTGAGGCTGTATTGGGAGCAGAACAGTGTGTTCGGCCAGGCCTTTCTGGAATTCGCCGGACTTATGGAGAGGCTGGCCGGACCACGTCCTCAGTTTGATTTCGGTGCATACTCGGTCGCCCACCCCTATGAACCCGTGAAGCGGATGTCATTTCGGGCTACGGAACGATCCCCGTAGACCCTCGGTCCGATCCGGAGTTCGGCGACCAGGAAGGACTTGAGTCACTGGAGGGCGGAGTTCCATATCCCTTCTAATGTCTCATTTTATGTGCCCTCAGAGAACGAACGCGCCGACCAACCTCCCGAGGGTATGGTCGCCGTTAACGAACTGATCCTGTGGGTCGGATTACGGTTCCCATTGCCGTTCGCCGTGTCATACCTGCTGTCCGCCTGGAATGTGGCGCCGCTCCAATTGACGCCGAACGCCTGAATACAGATTATCAGTACCTTGACTCTTTTTGGCGGTCACCGGCTGTTCCGTCTACCTTATGCGCTAGAAATGAACTACCTCTTCAAGCTGACGCACAGAAGGGTTCAGTTGGCGGCTACCACATTCAGGGTCGCATGGGCAGGGTGGTCCTCAGGGTGCCGAACAAGGTTCGGGGCGACCTGACAAAATGGTGTTGGGTCGGCGGAGCATGGAGGTTAGTGGCAAGCGATAAACCCGAGGATGAGTTGGATATCCCTACCAGCTTTCGGGAGAGGAATCCGAGTAAGGGTTTTAACTCTCCCTTTGTTCGGATACACCTTGAACTGATCTAATTTGGTTTCCTTTTAGCAGGCTCCCTTGTTCCAGCGATCGACGACCTTCCATTTGACTTCTTGATCGTCTGGGAGCAAATCTGCGGTCTACCGGACAACTAGATCGATGCTCGCACGGTCAACAACGAAGCTCATTGGTTGGGCGCTCAGTTGTTTCGCTTCCCTCGCCACCTAAAGGTTCCAGGTATGAATGTATACTATCTCTTTTCTGCTTGACGATCGTCTGATTGAAAGAGATGTTTAACTTGATTGAATTTCTTCTTTGACAAAGATCCACTTTCCCCGCTACTCCGAGCCCCCGAGTGAGATTACAATGTCGAACCCCGACCTTATGAGTCGTCTCCACCAAGGGAAGAAGGCGGGCCGTGCCCCTGCAACGACGACCCGTCCTATCCCCGAGGAGAGACCTATCATAGCGCTGGTCTTCGAACCAGAGGCTCGGGAGGAGGAGCAGCTCCAGCGCAACCGCAAGAGGCGGAGGCCGGAGGAGCCCCTGTCGACTGTTGCTGCGGAGGCATCCATTGTGGTGCCACCGGTTGCCGCGCCTCCTATTTCTGCCGTTCCAATGGCGGAGGGGTCTACAGCCTCAGCGGCCTTCCTAAAGACTACAGCGATCGCTGATGCCCAGACTCCGCGGGACAAGCCCTATTTCGCCCGCGACCCTGAGAAGGTCGCAAGGTAAGACTGGTTCGATCTTTCTGAGTTAAGCTACTTGTGTAGGGCACATACTAACTCCTTCATTTTTTTTTGTTGCAGGGTCCGCCTTGCCGACCCGAACACCTCACCGATGGTGCTGGATTTCCTGGCGAGCAAGTCCCCTCGTGATCCTATCGACATCCCTTCCTACATCTCCTGGGCCATCTCCTCCCTCCCGAAGGCTTGGACGACCGACCTGGATGCGATTGCACGCCGGCGGTCTGGAGATGCCATGCAGTCGACTCTTGCCTTGACCCTCCAAGAGGCGATGATGGACGCTCAATCTGTTAAGGATTATGAGGGGCGGCCTTCTACTGCTCACCTCCATTCGGATCTTGGGGCTGCTCGGAACTAGAATGCCGAGTTTGCCGATAGGATCGTGGCCATGGAGAAGGAGCATGCTGAGACGGCCAAGCGAGCTAAACAAGATCTTGACCGGATGAGGCAGGAGATCGACCGGTCCCGGGCGGTGGTCGAGCGGATGCGCGACCAGATGACGGAGGCTCTTCAGTTGCATGCGGCCTCGCAGGAGGAGGTGACCGGATTAAAGGCGGTGGTGGACTGGCTAAATGGCGAGTTGGAGTCGTCGGAGGGGGAACTGGCCGCCATGGTAGCCGAGCTCAAGGATGTGTACAAGACAACCGCGGGGCTGAAGGAGAAGTTGGAGGCGATCGAGACCGATCCCTACCTCAGCGTGGACTACGTCGGCGAGTTCGCATATTACATGGCTTACGCCGATGCCATCCGTGCTGCCAAGAAGGGAGGGCTCGAGGTCAGCCCTTTGATCGAAAACTTCAAAGCTTACGTGCTTGATCATCCTTTGCAGCCGGACTTCTCTCTGCCGATCCTTGACCTCACCGACCTCGGGATCGATCTGAGCTGGTATCCGTCGCCGGACAAACTTGTTTATCCAGAAGCCGGTGAGGAAGCGCACGCCGATCCATCTGCTGGGGGCGAAGGCCAGGCGAGAGTGGCCTGAGTGAGACCACTGTCAATTTGTTTTTTTTCCTTGTAATTTCCAGTTTCTTCTTGTTTTGCCTTCGGGCGTGTATGTACAAACAATTTGAATGGAATAAAATACAGTTTTTTTGCATCTGACTCTTTAGTTGTACGATCGCCTCTCTGAATGTTTTGCATACGAATTTACACAAGTGTTTACACAATTGCACCTGATGCCTTGTTTGTATGATCGTCTTGTCTGAATTTTTCGCATCATTTCAACTTTGCACAATTGTTTGGAGAGCGGCCGTTGTATGAATTGATCCGAATGCATTGGTACACTTGAAATTCTTACTTGTAAATTTCTTGAACAAAACCGATCGTCATGTGTGTGTTTGAACAAAGCCGATCACATGTGGTTCCGTCCTCCTGATCGCATGTATGAATAGCTCCGCTTTGCCCCTTGTTTTTGTTTACTTAGCAAAAGTAACGGAACGAAAATAATACGTTTGGTGAGCTATCTTTAGTTTGTTTCTTGCGATCTTCAATTTTGTTGATTCCTCGAGGGAGGCCGAACGTTTCGACCTTGAGGAACTGTGCACATTCGTGGAGTTCGATGGACCGACCTCCATGACTGTGTCTTGTGTGCGAGGAACATTCCACCTGTAGGTCTGTCTCGCGACTCACTTTATTGTGAGGGTCCTCCGCTAGGCTGCGCCCACCTCGTATTTAAACGAAGGGCGAGCGGTCTTGGTATGGAGGAGTCCTTGCACGGGGCATCGCCGGATTAATCGACTCCACGTCCGCAGCTTGTTAGCACTTTTCTACCTCGGATCGTCATGTTAGATGACAATCCTCGACGGTATACATTGTGATGGGAGTAGGGACGCGTCGCCTTATCCGGGTCCATCATGTTAGATGATGAACCTTTGAGGGCGGGCGAGCGAGTCCACAGATTTGTTTGGAGGGTCCTTCAGCTATGCCCGCCTCGTATTTAAACGAAAGGCGAGCGATCGCAGCCCAAAGGAATGGACGAAGCTGTCGGTTCCATCGACCTCCAGGGCCATGGCTGCACTTTGCTACCTCGGACCGCCATGTTAAATGACGATCCTCGATGGTATACGTTGTGCTTGGAGGGGCGATTGCTTGCATAGGTCCGTCAGGTTAGATGACGACCTCTTATAGGGCGAGCTAGTCGTCCTCTTTTTTATTTGTTTGTTTTGTCGAGGCGAATCATATATAGGGGATCGGAAAATCTCATTAAACTCTTTATACATTGGGTAACTGAATACAGAGTTTTTATTGGTAGTATTTCTTCAAATGTACGGCATTCCAGGGATATTGGTCCGGAGTGCCGTCTGAGTGTTGGAGTTGTAGGCTCCTCTGGTCAGCCATTTAGATATTCTGAAGGGTCCCTCCCAATTCGGGCCAAATACTCCCGTGTGAGTCTGGACCTTTTTGAGGACTAGATCGCCTACTTGGAATCGCCTTTCCTTGACCTTCGAATTGAGGAATTTTTTTAATCTCCTTTTGTGGATCATGTTCTTTATTTCCGAGGTCAGTCTCCGTTCTTCGAGCATATCCAAGTCGATCCGTCGGGCTACATCATTGTCCGTTATCATTTCTTGTTCAGTTCGGTGGCTGAGGACGGCGATCTCTGAAGGGATCACCGCTTCTGTTCCGAAGGCAAGAGCGAATGGGGTTTCGCTGGCTGAGTTTCGGGTCGTCGTTCGGTAGGACCACAAAACATACGGAAGCTCGCTCGCCCATCGTCCTTGTTTGGATTCGAGTCTTGCTTTGATCGTGTGTTTGAGGATCTTGTTTACAGCCTCTACCTTCCCGTTCGTCTGAGGGTGGTAGGGGGCCGAGAACAACTTTTTGATTCCCCATTTCTCGCAGAATTGCATGAATTCCAAGCCATCGAACTGCTTTCCGTTGTCGGAGATGATAGCCAGAAGTAGACCGAACCGGCATATGATATTCTTCCAAATGAACTTGATTACTTTTTCTTGGCCGATCTTGTTGAGTGGCTCGGCCTCAGCCCATTTCGTGAAATAATCGACCCCCACGATGGCAAATTTACATCCTCCTGGCGCCGTCGGCAGAAGACCGATGAGGTCGATGCCCCATTGGGAGAACGACCATGGACTGTACATAGAAGTGAGCTGCTCGGGGGATAGCCTGATGTTTGGGCCCATCACTTGACACATGTGACATGATCGGGCGTAGGCAATCGCGTCTTTTTGTAATGTAGGTCAGAAAAAACCTTGCCTGTTCATTTTGTGGATGAGAGCTCGCCCTCCAGCATGATTTCCACATATCCCATCATGGATTTCGGCTAAAACGAGTCGGCCTTCCTACGGCGTAATGCACTTGAGGAGAGGAAGGCTGAAAGCTCGCTTGTAAAGCCGGTTGTCCAATAGGGTGTATCTGGTTGCACGGAGCTGAAGCTGGTGAGCTTTGATATGATCGGCGGGGACCGTTCCATCCTTCAAGTATTTAATGAACAGAGTCATCCAGTTCTCTTCGGCGATGGCAACTGCGGTAATCAGGCTTCTGTCGATCGCCGGCTTTGTCGATTTTGTGATTTGGATGTTAGAGAAATCTGCCGCCCCATCTGACGATGCTAGTTTGGATAGAGCATCGGCCTGGGAGTTGTGCTCTCTCGGGACTTGTTCGATCAGCACTTCTTCAAACTTTGTGCACATTTCAGCGACCAATTCTTGGTATTTGATCATTTGTTCGCCGTGCGCCTCATATTCCCCCTTGACTTGGTTCACGACCAAGAGGGAGTCCATGAAAATGTGGAGGCGACGAATGTCCAGGGCGAGCGCTAGATCGAGTCCGCCTACCAAGGATTCATACTCGGCTTCATTGTTGGTCGCACGGAACCCGAAACGCACAGCATTTGTGAAACTTTGGCCGTCGGGGCTGATGAGGACAATCCCTGCCCCTGCTCGCGAGTTGGCCGCCGAGCCATCTACGTACAATTTCCAAGCAGGGCGGCCGATCTGGGTAGGGCTGGGCGGGAACGTTAATTCCACCACGTAGTCCGCCAGAGCTTGGCCTTTGATCGTCGTGTGATGGGCGTACGTGATACCGTATTGGGCGATCTCTAGTGACCACTTGAGGAGTCATCCGTTGGTGTCTGGCCCGTGCAGAACTTGCTTTAAGGGGAGGGTCGTCAGAACCTCCACTTGGTGTTCGAAGAAGTAGGCCCTCAGCTTGCGAACACTCATGACTAATGCGTAGGCGATCTTCTCCAGAGGCGTGTAACACGTTTCCGCGTCATGGAGCGCTTGACTAACGAAATAGATCGGCAAGTGGGTTTGCCCCTCTGCTCGCACTAAAACAGCACTCAGTGCAACTTCCGAGGCCGCCAGGTAAGGGAATAGCTTTTCGTCGGGGATCGGCTTTGCCTAGATTTGGGGATTAGACAGATACTCCTTGATTTTGGCGAATGACATTTGACTCTCCTTTGTCCATGTAAACTTCTTGTTCTTTATGGTCGTGAAGAATGGCTTGGTTTTATCTCCAAGCCGAGAAACGAAACGGTTAAGGGCAGCTAGACAACCTGTGAGGCGTTGCACCTGTTTGACATTCCGTGGCTCCTGCATGTCGAGGATCACCTGGATATTGGTGGGGTTCGCCTCGATCCCCCTCTGGCTCATGATGTGCCCCAGGAACTTTCCGGAGCTTACCCCGAAGTTGCATTTCTTGGGGTTCAGTTTCATGTTGAACTTCTCGAGGATGGCGAACGTCTCGGCCAGGTTATTGAGGTGATCTTCCTTTTTGAGGCTCTTGACTACTATGTCGTCAATGTAAACCTCCATGGTCTTGCCGATCTGGTTGGCGAACATCCCGTTGACTAGCCGTTGGTAGGTCGCCCCCGCATTCTTCAGACCAAACGGCATTCGGACAAAAAAGTACACGTCTTTTTCCGTGTGGAAAGACGTGTGTTTTATGACTTTCTCAGCCATTGAGATCTGATGGTACCCAGCGAAGGTATCCATGAACGACATCATTTCGAAACCTGCCGTGCTATCGACCAAGTGGTCAATATGAGGCATCGGAAAGTGGTCTTTTGGACATGCCGCGTTGAGGTCGGTGAAGTCGATGCATAACCTCCAGGAGTTGCTTGGCTTTTTGATGAGCACCGCGTTGGCTACCCACTGTGGTTTGTCTGTAGCTACTCCGATTAGTTTGTTGTCGAGTAGCTTTTTGACTTCTATGTCGAGCGCTGCGTACTTCTCAGGACCGAATTTCCTATGTTTCTGGTGAACAGGCTTCCTTGCTGGGTCGATCTTTAGATAGTGGCAAGCGTGTTCAGGACTTATGCCGACCATATCTTGATGCAACCAGGCAAAGAACCCAATGTTCTTACATAGTAAACTGATCAGATCATCCTTTAACTCGAGGCCGATGCTTGTGCCGATCTGTACTTCCCACTCTGGGCGAGCCGGATCTATCGTTATACTTTCCAACTCTTCAATGGGGACGGTCGCTTCTCGTTTGGAATGATTTCCGGACTCGATCCTTGGATCAATGTCGAGGCTTGGCTCGAAACCGATCCTTGGCTCGATGTCGTCCGTCAATCGATGTGAGATGCCGTCCTATGAATCGAGCTGGTACGAGGTGCTTGGCCCGTCGATCTCCATCGGTTGATTGTCGATCATCTCAATGTTATAAATAGTATGGGAAGTGTTGAAAGAAGTTACGATACAGGAGTAATTCAAACATTTCTTAGCCATTAGCTGGTCTTCTTTTACAGTACCGACCGTCCCGTCGGAAATGGGGAATTTGATACAGTAAAAGAAAGAAGAGGCGACCGCCTCGAAGGTTTCTAGAAATGGGCGACCTAAGAACCCATTATAGATGCTGGGCCTATCTATGATTACAAAATTGAGGTTCCTAGTAATCCTAACCTTGGGATCGTAATAGCATATTAGCTCGACAGAGAGCTTGATCCTTCCATAGGCTTGGACTGTGTTGTCGCCAAACCCTTGAAGCACGGTATCAAATGGCTTGATGAACTTGGTCAGGTTGCTGAGCTGGTCGAGAGAAGATTTGAATAGGATATTGCAAAAGCTCCCATTGTCGACCAGCACGTGATCGACCATTTTCCCAAGGATACATGCAGAGATTACCAATGCATCCTCTTTGGGGCACTGCACTCCCTCCCTATCCTTGTTGGAGAAAGTGATGAGCGCGTCCCTTGAGATGATCGGCTCTGGGGGTACCACGACATGGACCCCGGCGAACGCCCTCAATTCGGCCTTCCGCTTTCTGTTCGACATGGTGGAAATCGGGGAAAGGCCTCCGAGGTTTTCACCTCCCGACTGAAGCATATTGATCCGGCCGCCGGGGTTAATTGGAGGGATTGATTCATCTGGGTTGGGAGGAATTCCGTCGTTTTGTCGATGATCGCGCCCCCCGGTCCTTTCTGCCCGGGGTTCTGGCTTGGTAACCAAGTTATCCAACTTGCCTTCCTCAAACAGTCTCCAGAGTTGTCTGAGGAGGTCGCGGCACTGGCAGGTGTTGTGGCCGGGACTCTTGTGGTAGGCACAAAATTTGCTGCGGTCTAGATGACAGTTGTCCCTCATCGGCTTTGGTTTGCTAAGCCACTCGCGCCCCTTGATGGCGTTGAAAATGTGGGCCGGTGAATTTCAACATCCTCGAAGGCTTTGAATTCACCGGGCGGCTTTGCGGCCGCCTTTCTGGGCTTGGCGACCGCCTTTCTCGGGATGGAAGATGGCGTCTTCCCTTCCCCGGTAGATCCCTCGCCTAAGCAAAGGGTGAGCATCCTCTTCTTAGCCAGAAAACCAGCGGCCCTGACGCGGAAGATCGCGTAGGTTAGGGGGATGTCCTTCGTGAGGTGCCTGAACATGGGCGAATGGCCATAGAATCCCCCTAGGACCTAGTAGAGAGCGAGCTCGTCGCTAATGGGCTCGCCGGTGAGGACTATTTCATCCACCCGGTCGATGTAGTCTTCGTCGGGCTCGTCCTTCCCCTGCCTAATCTTCATCATGCGGTGGGGGCCTTCTGGCCAAGCAACTTTAGCGGCGAAATGCGACGTGAAGTCGTTCGCGAGTTTCTCAAAACAGTTGATTGAGTGTGGCGGCAGTGAGATGTACCACCTATGGGCAAGATCGCCCAAAGTCAATGGGAACATTCGGCACTTCGTCGCGTCCGAGGCCCCACATCCGGTCATATAAATCCGGAACTTGCTCAAGTGCGTCTCAGGATCCGATCTCCCCTCATATAGAGGTGTTTGAGGAGGAGCAATCTTCGGTTGTATGGGGGCGAGCTCGATCTGGGCCGCGAGTGGCTCACTCGGTCCAGCGATCGATCTCTTGGCGCCTGCCCTAGTTTTTATGAGCGCCTTCATTTCGTCGAGCTAGCGCTGCATGGCAGCCATCGCCGTAACCTGACTGCTCGCGAATTGGCTCTCAGAGCGGGAGCCGAGGCGATCATGTACCGATCTCCTGGCCCCGTGGTAGGTGACGAGTTCTCCGCCACCGAGCTCAATTCTTGGACGAGTGGGAGCCGTTGGCTGGCCTGTCTTATGGGAGTCAGGTATGCCGAACTCCTGATGATGGATTCGGACTCCGATGTCTCCCGGTTGGGGCCCAATGCCTGGGTCGCCATGAGGGATCACTCTCTAGGCGGCTGAAGACGGAATCATCCCGCCTTACGAGCGCCTTTTCTTGTGGCTCGGGGCTTTCTGACGATTTCTCGACATATAGCCCTTTGAGCTTCCGCTTTCCTGCACGATGGATGGCGGAGGGAGTAATGGTGGGCGAGTCGCATGCCCTCCGTCGCTCCCTGTGGATGGCCATAGCCTCCTCGATCTGTTCCGCGGTTTGGAACTGATCGAGTGAGAGGCTGGGGCCGTCCCTCGGGGGCGGGAGTGAGAGCCTAGTGTCGCCGTGGTCGCCTTCCGCCGTAGGTTGGGATTCGTCCTGGGCCGGAATAATATGTCCGGCACATCGCAGGGTGGCTCTTTTTGAGGTCGTGGCAGACGTCATGTTTCTAAAGGTTTTTCTTTGAAGAACGGTGAGTGTTTCTTCAAGTATATTCCCCGGAGAACAGTGAGTGTTCTTCGAGACGATCGGAATAAAAAATGAAGGTTAAGATATAAGTCCTTCCTCTAGCGCCAATTGTTGTTACCCAAAATATTATCCGGAGATGCTATGCTGGAATGGACGAGTAACAAACAAAGTGCGAGAGCACGTCCGTGAGAAAATAAATAACACAAGATTTGTCGGGGTTGTTAGTCCCGGGCTTGAATGCTATCGCGAGATGTTATTAATATGAATACTAGTGAGTACAGATATTAATGTTAGAGTACAATTACAATGAGTGTAAAGACTCTAGTTATCTTAGCTATCGAGTGCTGAAGATTGCCGGAAGAACCAGAGTTGAAGCTTTGTGAGTTCTTGTTACAAAGATGGAGACTTCTCTGTATAGTTTGCTTTTGGCGTTCTGTGTTTACGTTGTGATATTATGTTTTTGTTCACGATTTTCACTGTCCTTTGGCCACTGCTGGAGGCCTTCTATTTATAGGAGAAGAGATTGCTAGGTTCCCCCTGTGCCTCGTGGGCGACCGCCATTTCTTGCACTTAAATAAGGCAGGCGATCGTCCCAGCACGTGGGACTGTTTCCTTAAAGTCCACAGCTGTTGCTGGCAGCCAGATGCGCGAGCCAATGAGGAGGCGACAGGTGCCTCTTCTTGCTGTCTTAGGCGGTTCCACCTTAGGACCTTTCGGCGGGTCTATCGGTTGGTGAGGTCGTCCCTATCACTGACAGCTGCTGATGGGCTGGGGTAGGACCTGTTCTTGCGGCGCGTTTTGCGGATCTGCACGTGGCTCTTCACCCGAGATTCGGTCTTCGAAGACTTTTACGGGTGTCGGATTCATATGTGGCATGGGACGATTGTCTCCAGTCGGACATTAGAGGCGATCGCCAGATGCCAAAAGACGATCGTCTTGGACGTCGACCGCTAGGCGCTTGCCCAACATCTGTCTTCTTTAGCTGGCTCCTGATCATTATGCCGATCGCCATCGAGGCGTATAAATCGCCGCACAACACGAGTCATATAAACATGTGACTATCTAGTGGATCCATAATATCTAGTAGTTCACATGTAGAGGATGTGGGCCCATACTCCCCCTTAATAAATTCTAAATTTACTAGGGATTCATTCCCAATATTGGCTAGTAGTGATATTAATCGAGAACAAATATCTGAAGACATGATGCGTCTGTATCACCATATAGATATTTTACCGGCATATCACATCACCTTTCGGTGCGATTATTGCACATCATTATAACATGGAGTCGCTGCTCCCACATGTAGGATTATGTTCATTATTCAAATTCATAACCGTATTTCATATGCTTCAGGGTATGAATTATTCAAACGCGGAGTCAAATCTCATACGGTAATTCCAATCTATAAATATATTATCATTGTATTCACAAAATTCACCCATATCGAGGGTCTGAATATCATAATGGATCCAACGCTTTTGAATCTTCGTAAATATTACTCATCTCTTCCAGTGAATATCATAATAAGAATTTATCGAGCTCGACTCGAAAGATTAAGGGTGCTAATGAGAAATGGCATTCCAGAAGATATCCGATGGTTGATCGAAGCACAAGTTCGACTATCTGGCGAATTTTCAAATTTATTTAAGTACATGCCAGGTACAGGTAAGAGTAGTTTTGCAAAGAAATGGAGAGCAAAAAGATTAGGTGGATGCTATAATTTTGCTCAGTATACATGTAACACACGACGCAAATCTGTGGGATTTGTATCTAGAAATCGAGAAGATAAAATAGCATTTATTAAGGATGGATTGAGTAAAGAATCCATGGATCATGATATCCAACAGATTCTTGCTACACATCCCAGTGGATGCGTTCATCGTGAACTAATGGCTTTGTGGACACAATTTAAGGATGAACGAGAACACTATAGTCATGAAAAATTAATCTCAGAAATCCAGTTTGTAAGTCTGTTCTGTCAAAGTTGGTATAGAAAAGTAATGCAAGTTGATGAATATTGTTTCCCAACATTTACAACTGTCGATCGATAACATCATTTTTATTGAAAAATATAATATCATATCTTTTATTTTCTTCTGCAATTTTGTCAAAAAGAAAATAGTAAAAATAGTGACTTATTTGCCGCTCCTTTTTCAATGAAATAGTAAAGTCATTTGTCTTCTAGTAAGAAATTTGTTCTTTAAATTTGGGATCCACAAATCAAGAAATGTATATCTCATAAAAGTATTTTTCAAAGTCTAGTGTAGAAAGAGGAGTTCTCAAGATCCTCATATAGATATTCTCCAATTAAAACTATATGTATTTTAGGTGGATCCAAACTGATAGGTCATATCCAGCATGTAGATATGGCGTATCGATTTGTAAAAGAATTAGGAAAGCACAAAATCGATATATTGTATGGTGGGAGTAATCATAAATTTTTGGATTATCTTTTAGATGCTGCACAAAATGAGAGAATAAGTGTAACAAGTGCCTTACACTTTCCCACAGTTAGAACCAGTAGTATAGGAGGTTCAACTGGGTTGATGCTTCAAGCACAGTCTATGCATGATAGTTTAATGTATATGGTGAATTGTAGCAATGCCTTTATTGTTCTTCCAGGTGGCTATGGCACACTCAATGAGATATTCAATATCACGTCATGGGCTGAGCGGGACTTCCATACTAAACATATAGGTTTGTTGGATATTAATAATTTTTTCAGCGATTTGCTTGCCTTTGTGGATCAAGGAGTAGATCACAAGTTTATCTCTCAACCATCAAGAGATATTCTTACATGTGCTGACACAGTTGATGATCTACTTATAAAATTTCAAGCATATATTTCAGTTAAGAATTTGGAAGTCAAAGCTCATCAGCCACAGGCTATTGGCGCCAAACGGAAAAGAAGTTTAGATCCTTTAGATCTTTCATTATAAACCCTGATGCTAGGGGGTGGCATAGTTACGGAGTTTTATACTTTCGAGATGCACCCTCTTTTATGGGTTTCATATGTATTTTCTTTTTCGCGTTTGATATTATCGAGTGTTTACTGCCTTTCAGCTAGTTTCGATCATTTTCACTTCGACTATTTTATGCTTCTTCCAAGCAATAAAAAGGTCATCTTTCGCCTTTATACAAATACATTATTCTCACGAATATGTGACATATGTTTCTCGATAGGTATTGTCATATCGATATGATTTCAATGATCCCACCATGTGATAATATGGGATTTATTGAGCAATTATTTTCAGTAATAGTTTTTTATATCACTTGTTAAATGATCCCACCATGCGATGTATTTGCATGGGATTTTTTTTAATTAATCAGTGATAGTTTCTGGTATCACTTGCTCAATTTTCTCCATTCGTATTTAGTAACCATGGAGATCGGATTTCCATCAACTGCTTCTTCTTTGGGAGCAGGATTTGAATCATTGATCAACTACTTCAAAGTAGGATTTATTTCTATCAACTGCTTCTTCAAGAGTAGGATTTAGATAATCGGTCAACTACATCTTCAGAGTAGGATTTATTTCTTTCAACTGCTTCTTCAAGAGCAGGATTTATGAATCATTTTTGCGGTATAACCAACCACGATGATAATATATATATATATATATATATATATTGCATACGTAAAACCATGCGTCTTGTGACAATTGAACTCATCACATGAGAGGTATTACAGAAAATAAGCTCAATAAATGTGTGGTTTGAAACCACCACTTTGAGATAAGTAAGAGACATAATTTAAACTGCAAAATAATTAACTGCTTCTACTAGAGCAGGATCGTCCAATCAGTTCCTCAAAATATAGTCATCGTCAAGGTATCGATAGAAATATCAACTGCCGTTAATAGTAAGTGTAATAGCATGTATTCATAAATCTTTGTGATTTCCAGCGTTTGATATTAATTCATCCATTTTTATAAATTTTGATAATAACGTAAATGAAAAGAGTTAACACCCATATCAATATTAGTGTCAAATTGAAGCTCTCGTAAAATAGATCACGACAGTATCAAGAAAAATAAATTCTGAAATCATATGAATATAATATATAAAAGAAACCAGATTTATGATTTAATGATTTAAAAAATATTATATTCTTTTATATTTTATTTTATCTTCTTGTTACGTTTTTAGTATTGTGTGTGTCCTTTTTCGTGCAGAACTTTATCGTCTCTTTTCTTTATTTATTCTGCTCTTTTTTTTTAATTATCATGTTTTTGCTACACATGTTCACACCAAGAGTACCTTAAACTCAGAAGAGAACAACTCGCCCTCCATCAGTCAATACCGCTGCTAAAGTCGCCATCGTACCCGATCAGCTCTCCCACTCTTCTTTCATCGATCTGTGTTGTTGGTCTCCGGAAATCTGGTATAACCACTACCGTTGTCCTGTTTGTTCATTGACTCGAGTTTCAGGACATCATGAACGCGAATATGAGTCGTCCGGTCGCTCGAGTACCTCCACGATCTGATTTGCTTCGGACATACGACCGGACGGAGAAGGTCGAGCTGTTGAGGATCTCTCTAGCAACATATCTTATAATAGAGGATGGTTGGTTGAGTAATAATTTAATTTCTGATACAGAAGATCATCTAAAAATGCAACTGTAGAGCATACTCTTGTCATATTACTCAGATAGTTAGAGTCATACTGATAACGTGTTATGAAAAACGAGAATAAGTAAACCACACAAGAATTTACGTGGTTCGATCAAATGATCTATGTCCACGATCGGAGGGATCTGAAACTTCACTAATATATTTGGAGGATGTTTACAATGATTCTAACCCTTAAACATTGCAGCAAAAGCTACCAAAGATTTTCTATATTACAAGAGGAGAGAAAATGAGGGAGAATTCTATCGCTCATGAATACTTAGAATTTGTGTGTCTTTTATCTCCCAAAACACATCTATTTATAGTAAACTTTGGGGTATGAAATGGCAAAATTGTCAACCTTCAAAGTCATCAATATATGACTATGAATGTAGCTCAAAAATAAAGACTTGATAATTTCTCATTTTCATATTTAGATGAAAGCTTTCTTCCTTTTGTATGAGCATTTCAAATTTTATTCATAACAAAATTACTTTTTTTGTTCGTAACTAAGATTGTTGTTGTTTATCTTAAAATATTTGGGATACGTTAGTGATGTATTTTTATAATTTATACTGTATAATTATTTTAGTTGACTTAGCCCAAGTTGCCCTCAAAATTATTTTTTTAATAAAATCGTTGTTTTTGTTTAAAAATGTTTGGCATGTTAATGATGGGTTTCTATAGGTGAATTTGAACTTTAAATAAAGTACAAATTTCATAAAATCCTTTAAAATCGATTGTTAACTCTTGTAAGGAACTGATAAATAAAATTAGAAACTCAAACCACTATATATATATTAAGAATAATATGGATAAAATATATTCAAAGGGACTCTAGTCGTTAATGGGTAATTTTTTTTAAACGTCGTACCAACCTAATCCTATTCCTACTTGATCAACATCTTGACTCCTACTCCAACTTAATCATATTCCTACTTGATCAATATTTTACTCTTATTTGGCCATCTATCCCGAGAAAAACGCATAGATCCGCCCATGTGTACTTGCTCCTTGGGACTTTGGATAATTAATCGTGTGTTTGGCCGTATAGCTGATTTACTAAGATACTACTCTGAATAGCATTTGAATAAGTTAGTTTATGACATATTAAACATGACTCCAAAATCATGAGATGTCTACGTAAGGGCAAAAGTATTAAAAGGGGGGGGGACAAAATCATACTCCGGAGGGTGCTTTATTTAAAGGATGGTATATCTCATTATATATTCCATATAGCGTAAATGATTAACAATATACAAAAATCACCTTATGAATATGACAACTAGAGATATAAAAAAGTCAAAACATTAAAACAAAAAGTAAATAAAAAAATCAAACCGAAATAAATTGAAAAAGGACGGAATCGTTTTTCAATCCAAAATCGATACATATCCAAAATTGAGCCGACGATAAATCGTATTGTATGTATCGGAACAGATTTGGGAGTCTTGGCAGGGGGGGTGAGGAAAGAGGGGTTTTGGAGAGGTCGAGGAAGTGTAGCCAGAACAGGCTGAGCAAGCCAGGTGACAGCGGTACTGCATCTCCAAGCATACTGGTGGATCTCGCTCTATATCTGGACATGCTAGAGCTACGCATCATTTCCAAAACTATTAAATTACTGTAGTAGTTTTTGTCATTGATATCGTTATGATAGTTATTCAATTTTCAAAGAGATGAGTTGGTACGGAGCCTTTTTAGTATGATTGCTTCCTCCGTACACATATACGGAAGGATGGCACTTATGTCGACGAGTGGTCGAGGTTCATGACTCTTAAGTACTTATGAATTTATTTTTATTTGTGTAGTTAGTAATTGTATGTATATAGTTCTCTAGAATTATGGTAATTAAATTTTTATTTTCTTTTTTAGTTGCTTCCTGTGTACACTTATTTTGTTACTTGTATTTGAATGGGCAAGAAGTGGTCAAACAACCTATATCAGAGGCAGAGGTGACTGGAGAGACTCTCCACGTCGACCAGATTTATCTTGATGTCGTTAGTGAGCAGAAGAAGGACCTCTACTATGGACTCAGCTACATATACGACATTTTCACCTAGAAAGGTGACAGAGGCACATCTTCATCAGCGCAAGCAGGGCGTGAGCAGTTGAGACAGTAGGCCGACTAACTTCAGCATTGTAAACTAAGATGAGGGCTCAATCTGAGCAGATTATTCTCAGATGCAGTCCAAAAGCAGAAGCAAATGCAAGCACAAATAAAGTCGTAGGTACAGACCCAGGTGCAACACATTGTGTCATAGATGATGGCGGATATACGAGCGCACGAAGAGTTATTGATTCCTTGGCCACCATCGAATTCTACAAAGTAGAGGATCTTATTTTTTTTCTTTTTTTTTTTAGGTTTCAAACTTTGTAGACAAAGCTTTTACGTAAATAGTTGCATTTTATTTGTGTTATACTGGTATTGATTTTGGCATATTAAATCAGTATTTATTATATTTTATTAAAGTTATAACATATCTTACACGTATGATTAAAATAACAGAAAACAATTGTAAAAATATTTCTAAAAATACCGACCAACTCAAAATCCATTGATACATTTAATAGCAAATTTACTGACGAAATTGTATCTGCCAGTAATTACAGCCGATGACTTTTGGGTCCCATCGGTGAATCTGAGACCAAAGTTCACAGGTGGAAATATCGTTGAAAATAACGACGGGATAATCCAATCGGTATTTACCGATGGCTTTCTTCTCCAATTATTGATGGATCCCGGGTCAAATCTAATATATTGGACTCATGTTTCTTGAAAAAACACGACTAACGCCACAACGAGAAATACGGAAACTCTTGTTTGACAACTTCCCACTCTTCAATTGTAACTTTGTGGTTATCGACGAGTAGAGCAAATCAATTACAACTCGATAATCAATACAAATGATCTCCGAAAAACAATAAACACAAGACACAATATTTTAGCGTGGAAAACCCCTCAAGACGAGAGTAAAAACCACGGGACCGAAGCCGCTTAAATCCACTATCACCAATACACAATGAATAGTCGTCCCTAATACAAACTAGGGGTATACACCAATAATTTTCAAATACTTGGTAATAAACAATCTTCAAGTATTTGAAATACACAATAACAACATGATCGAGAAAAGAAAACACCGTAAATAGCTTACATAAAAAGCTAATGAAATACCCGAACTTCCGGACTCAAAATCTCGATCTACTCCGGTGAAAAGATTTGCCCAATAGCTACCAAGCTCTTGTCAAAGTATCACGACGATCCGACCGATAAATCTCCGGGAAAATGAAGAAATATATTTCTCTCTCTTGTTTCTCTCTCTATCTCTCTCTTGCTGCTCTCTCAAAAATGTAGGTGAAGTAGTTTTGTATCCCGCAGGAAAAACCTGCATAAGAGAGGAACCCAAGGAGGTTGACCCCGTGTGCCGCGGCCCGGGCCAAGTGTGCCGCGGCACACACTAAAATTCTGCCCAGGTGATCCGAGTGGGGGCCGGGAGGGTGCCGCGGCCCATAGTACAGGAGGGTCGGCATATTTTCATTGTACCAGCAGGGGCCGCGGCCCAGAGTACAGTCCTGGCCACCATGCAATTTTGAATCCTATGTTTCGGAAATGAATCCTATAAATCTCCCCCTTTCCGGAACATAGAAAGAATTCGCCATCCCGGCGATCGAACAACACACTTTCACCTTCACTCTACTCAACGCCTTGGTTAACATATCGGAACCATTATCATCAGTATGAACTTTATCAAGTTCAAACAAACCATCCTCCAAAGCATCTCGGATCCAATGATACCTCACATCGGTATGTTTCGTTCTCTTGTGAACAGTAGCATTCTTAGCCAAATGAATCGCACTTTGACTATCACAAAGAACCATGTAACGTCGTTGTCGGAAGCCTAGCTCTCGTAAAAATATTTTCAACCATAAGAGCTCTTTACACGCTTCCACCGACGCAATATACTCGGCCTCCGTTGTAGATAAGCCAACACACTTTTTGCAATTTTGATTGCCATGACACGGCTCACCCTGCAAATGTCATCAAATAACTGGAAGTGGATTTTCGGTTATCTTCATTATTGGTCATATCTGAATCGGAATATCCAACAAGCATTGCTTTCCCATTTCCAAACATAATCCCCAATTTGGAAGTACCCTGTAAATATCTAAATATCCATTTTACGGCTTCCCAATGCTTCTTTCCCGGATTCGATAGAAACCGGCTCACCACTCCCACATCATGAGCAATGTCGGGCCTAGTACATACCATGGCGTACATCAAACTCCCGACCGCCGAGACATAAGGAATTTTATCCATATCCTCAATCTCCTCCTTCGTCTTAGGGCAATCTTGGCTCGTCAATTTAAAATTGTTAGTAAGAGGCGAACTAACAACTTTAGCTTTGTCCATGTTGAAGCATTTAAGCACCTTCTCGATATATTGCTCTTGCGACATGTGTAATTTTCGGGCCGCTCTATCTCGTGTAATTCTTATCCCAAGAATTTGTTTAGCCGCCCCCAAGTCTTTCATGGCAAAAGACTTATTCAATTCTTTCTTCAAGTTGGCAATCCTCTCGGCATTCTTGCCAACGATCAACATGTCGTCCACATAAAGCAATAAGATGATAAAATCATCATCTCCAAATTTCTTGAAAACTACGCAATGGTCGAGAGTCGTCTTCCGGTAGCCTTGCTCCCCCATAACCGACTCAAACTTCTTATACCATTGCCGTGATGCTTGCTTCAACCCATATAAACTCTTCCGGAGTTTACACACATAATCCTCTTTTCCTTCGACCTCAAACCCTTCCGGTTGCTTCATCTAAATTTCTTTGTCAAGGTCTCCATGAAAAAAAGCCGTCCTGACATCCATTTTCTCAACCTCAAGATCAAGGCTAGCCGCAATACCAAGAACCAATCGAATCGATCCTATCTTTACAACCGGAGAAAAAATCTCGTCAAAATCAATGCCCTTCTTTTGACTATATCCCTTTACTACGAGTCTAGATTTGTATCGGGGCAACGAAGTATGTTCCTCCGACTTCACCCGATACACCCATTTGTTCCTCAAAGCTCTCTTGCCTTTCGGCAACTTTACCAACTTGTACGTGTTATTCTCATGCAAGGAACTCATCTCGTCTTGCATGGCATCCATCCACTCTTTCTTCTTTTCATCCTCCATGGCCTCCACAAAATATTCGGGCTCTCCCTCATCGGTGAGTAAGACATACTCATCGGCCGAATAACGAGTGGAGGGATGACGGTCCCTCGTCGACCGCCTATGTGAAACAAAATATGGCATGTTCGTCACGGGTAGCTCGGGATGAGCTCCATTGGTGTCATCTTGTCTCAACTCATTGTTGTCACCGGCATCATGTTGTTCATCATTTTGGACATCCTCTCCACCGGGTGTCTCAACATGTTGTGGAGGAACGGGGTTCAAATCAATAAGATCATAGTCGTGTTGTGGAGCCGACTCTCCATTCTCAACATCTTTCATAGTTTGATCTTCAACAGAGACAACATCTCTTGACCGAACAAGCTTCCTAGTAATCGGGTCGTACACTCGATACCCGAACTCATCAAGACCATAGCCAATAAAAATACACGGCTTCGTCTTGGAATCAAGCTTCGACCTTGCATCATTCGGAATGTGTACAAAAGCTTTACATCCGAATACTCTTAAGTGGCGGTATGAGATGTCTTTACCGCTCCACACTTTATCCGGAACATCAAACTCCAAAGGAACACACGGCGTCAAATTAATAACATGAACTGCTGTGTTCAAAGCTTCTCCCCAAAACGACTTTGGCAATCCGGCATGTGAGAGCAAACAACGAGCTCTCTCGACCAAAGTCTGGTTCATTCTCTCCGCCAAGCCATTGAGTTGCGGAGTCTTCGGTGGCGTCTTTTGATGTCGGATCCCTTGTTCTCGAAAATATTCATCAAAAGGCCCGATGTATTCTCCACCATTGTCCGTCCGAATACACTTTAGCTTCTTCTCGGTCTCTCTTTCCACTGAGGCATGAATTGTTTGAAAACATCTAACACTTGATCTTTGGTCTTCAAGGTGTATGCCAACACCTTCCTCGAGTGATCGTCGATAAATGTGATAAAGTATCAGCAACCACCGAGCGCCCTAGTCTTCATAGAACCACAAACATCGGAATGAACAAGATCAAGCACATTTTCCTTCCGTGAAGGAGTATGACTCTTAAAAGTGACTCTCCTTTGTTTCCTGGTTAGACAATGAGAGCATCTTTTAAGGTGTACCTTATGAACCCCGGACAACGCCTCTTTCTTCGAGAATAACGCCATCCCTTTTTCGCTCATGTGACCGAGCCTCTTATGCCATAGCTCGGCCATGTCATTATTGTCGATTGTGTTCACGGAATTAGTCGTGACCTTTGGTAGTGTCACGTATAGTTTTCCTTCATTTTCTCCTCGACCGACAATCAAGGAACCTCGAGTGAGTTTCCACACTCCCTTGCCAAAAGCACTATGATAACCATCATCATCGAGTAAACCAACGGACATAACATTAAGACTCATATCTGTAACATGTTTTACATTCTGTAAAACAAGTTCCACACCGGTGTCGAATTTCAAATGAATATCTCCCACTCTAACAATCTTGGATAACCCATCGTTACCTATCTTGACTATACCATAGTCACCTGGAGTATAAGAGGAATAAAAATCTCTACATGATGTAATATGACACGTAGCTCCACTATCGACCACCCAAATCGAATCATCTCTCGCGAGGTTCACCACATCATAATCACAACAAACAAAAAATTCTTCGGTAGTAGTATTTACTTCGGCTTTATCATTACTGCCGCCGTCCTTCTTTGGTGAATTCTCTCGGCCTTGGAGATTCTCCTTCTTCAATTGTCGACAAAATTTCTTAGTATGCCCTTTCTTACCACAATGGTAACATTCGATATTGGCATACTTCCCCCGGGAATTACTCCTTTGTGGCCCTCTATTACTCGGACCTCTACTTTGACCTCTCCCCCATCTTTCGGTAACGAGAACATCCGACTGTGACGAAGATCCTTGTGCTTTTCTTCGGACCTCCTCATTCAACATGTTCCCCTTGGCAAGTTCCATCGAAATGACTCCATCGGGGACTGAGTTTGACAATGACGTACGGAACGTCTCCCAAGTATCCGACAATGTGCCTAATAACCACAAAGCTTGCACCTCTTCTTCAAATTTAATTCCCATTCCGGCAAGTTGATTAATTATGCCTTGGAATGCATTTAAGTGATCCAACAGAGAAGTCCCGTCTTGATATTTCAAATTCATCATTTGTTTAATGAGGAATAACTTATTATTCCTCGTCTTCCGAGCATATAATTGCTCGAGCTTGTGCCATAACTCTCGAGCAACCTTCTCTCCACTAATATGATTCAAAACATTGTCATCAACCCATTGTCGAATATATCCGCAAACTTGGTGATGCAAAATAGTCCACTCCGCATCGGACTTGCCTTCCGGTTTACCTTTGCTAAAAATTGGTAAATAATAATCCTTCACATATAGAAGGTCTTCCATCTTCCCCTTCCATACGTGGTAGTTCGAACCATTCAAGTTAGCCATTCTACTCGTGTTGGCTTCCATCTTAAAATTGAGATACTAAAGATTCCTATTGGTAATTCCATCGATAACTTTACCGATAAATTTTTAGACTACCCCATCGGTAATTTACGACTTTCTGTAATGTTAAGAGTTTAAGTGTCGTATGTTTCTCCGTGAAAGTCTAACTCGTGTTTTACATCTAAAGTAGGTCACTAAGGTAGTTTTCAAAGGACAACAATAAAAAATAAAATAAGATTATAATTCATTCCTTGCAGTATTTGTGTTGTATCCGGATTTATACAGCATTCCTCTTTAGTTGGAGCATAAATGATTTATTTCTTACAACAATGGGTTAAGTACACTATATTCAAAGCCTATAATATTTCATCTTAATTAGTGTACAGTGTAGTTGTGTAATGGAGTGATGTGTCCTCATCTTCGTATAGTGATGGATAGTTGTATGTACACTAATAAGTATATAATACTGTACTCATAGGTTCTACAGTATTCCCCCTCAATCTATAAGTAAAATTAAATAAAAAGCTTACATAGGTCTAGTCAGGCTTAAGAAGTCCCACTTCCTATTGGAGTAGACAGAAACTTGTCTCATTTAGTCACTTTGTGAATATGTCAGCTATTTGTACATATATATGGACTTTCTCAATCCCGACATGCTTATTTTTCATATGCTCCTTGATGAAGTGATGCTTTATATCAACGTGCTTCGTCCTTGAGTGCAGTACAGATTTGTGTGTTATGGCGATTACTGTAATATTCACACTTTCTATTTTTAGTAAAATTCTATTTGTGGCGTATTTCCATTTTGGGCGACTCGTTTATAATTATTTTTATATTCTGAAACTATTTTGTTATGCACTTTTGGCCATCCGAACGAGTTTCGGGGTTGTTTTATGGGAATCTGCATATTGCTGTAACTTCTCCGCATTTAGGTTTGATTCTCATAAATCTTGTTTAAAAGTGCCATTTCGTTATTCCTACAAGTTCATTTAATATATCTAGACATGTTGTGAGTTTGGGTGTTGTTTTACAATCCTAAATTGTGAATTTCAAAAGTTTGGGCCGTTTTATAATTTTTCAAAGTATGGGGTATTTGGTTTTTGTATTTTTCCATACCATCGCGTGGTTGGAATCATATGCAACTGACTGGGCTTCACAGCTGTACTGCTGAGCAGAGGGGTTAGCGCACGCTAATTGTATCATTAACGCACGCTAATGTGTTACAATAGCGCATGCAAATTCTATCATTAGTGCATGCTAACGAATTTGGGCAAAACACTTAGATTTTGAAGTCCTGGACAAAACATTCAGATTTTTGAGTCCGTTAGCGCGGGCTATAATAATCACTTAATGCGCATTAAGTATGTTGTGTGGCGATTAAATACGCCTCGAAGGCGATCGTCATAGCAGTCGGGGAGTCTACCATAAGAGATATACTCTGGGCTAACACCCAGAAGTCGGCACCCACGGCGATCGCCTTTGAGGTGTACGGCGATCGTCTTTTGTTGATTGGCGATCGTCTTTTGTTAATTGATGATCGTCTCGTGCCACGTATCAATCCAACAACCGTCAAAAGTCATCAAAGCCCAAATCTCGGTGGGACCCACGTGCGAGATCCACAAAGGCGCCGAGACAAGATCATGCCTGACTGTCACCTACCTCACCTACCAACAGGGCCGCGAGACTGCAAAAGGTCTTGTGAGACAAGACACATGATCACGGCTGTCACCTACCTCACCTACCAACAGGGCCGCCGAAAAGGTGGGTGGCGGCTGACTCGGGGCGCATGCGAGTTCCCCGTCAGACCGTCAATTTATCGATGTACCAGCGGACTTTAATGGAAAAGCCCCACGTGACGGGACGATCGGCCGTCTTATTATAATATAAATAACGACGATCGCCTGCGATCGCGGGAGGGCCCCCAGTAACTTTGTCTCCTATAAATAGGAGGTCCATAACACAGAATAAGGGCTTCAAAAAATACTGAAAATGAGAGAGAGAAAGAGAAAGACATTCTCATACACAGAACACCCATAGCAAGAACTCACAGAGCTTCACATCTGGTTCTTCCGGCATTCTATACGCTCCACAGCTTAGAAAACTAGAAATCTTTACACTCTTTGTAACAGATTCTAACATTAATATTTGTACTCGACAGTATACTTATTAATAAAATCTCGCGAGAGCATTCAAGCCCGGGATTAACAACCCCGGCAAATCTTGTGTCATTTAATTTCTCACGGACGTGCTCCCGTACTTGTTGGTTACTCGATCATTCCAGCAATACTATCTCCGGATAATATTTTGGGTAACAACAAAGTACATGTTGTGTCAGAACACTCGGCTGTTATAGCCTGTTAGCGCACCAGTATACATAGGCAACCAATAGTCAACCTTCGTTATTTCTCCACCCCTCTTCATTTCCCCTCGGCGACCATCGGCGATTTTGAGTGTTAAAACGTGTAATCTGACCAGATATCATCATCTAACAATATTTTCAAGTTTCTAGTACAAATTTAACACTAACTGATCTTCCATCACCGTTCCAATTGAGGTAAATCTCTTAGAACCTAGTTTTGAGGATTTTGGGAGTTTTCTTATGATTATGTCATTCTAATGCGATTTAGTCTAGATTGATCACGATCCATTATTTTCCTTGAGGTTTTGTGGATTAATTACCGTGATTTTCACTATTAATTTATTCTAGTCGATTATGCTCTCGTGGGAGTTCCATAAAGGGTTTTAATGGGTAGACTTTAGTGCAACCCCTCATTTTTCCAGTAGCATTATGTTGACTGCATATTGTTGTGTGTTAGGGTTGAATCTTTGGAGAGGGTTCGGACTGAATCTCGTCCATTCATCGTTTCTTTAATGTCATAATAATCAACGCAAGTACATGTATTACATAATGTTATGTATGATGTTATTCCGACATGAATGATGTACTGTGAAAATGCTAAGTGTGTGTGAGTGGTTCGTCCATCTAGGGATCGATCCGAAGGGCCCTCTAGGGATCAATGCTAAGGGCGCTGGATTATGGGCGTTGTTTCCCACCTGGGGACGGTTCGAAGGACCTCTAGAGGTCGAAGCTAAGAGGCATGGCCGCTGGTTACCTTGTGCATTGTCATTTGTTATGATGATGTTTTGTGACATGTTGATTGATGGTATTGTTTTTGACATGATATAATATTCCAAAATATTGTCTTATAAATGTTTTTAAGAATGTGAATGTGCGACTTGAAATGTATATATATATATATATAATATCGTGTAATTATGTACTTGCACTAACTATTGAAATGCTAACCCTTAAAATGGGAGAAATGCCTTTTAAGCATTTCAGGTGATGGTCAGTTCGAGAAGCAAGCACGGTAAGAGCACGCGAAAGATGGTCAGCCATGATGTTATTAGGCTCGAGTCTCAGGAGTTCATTCCCAATTTCTTTTATTGTCTCATAAAGTCAGTTGAATAAACTTTTATTGTTTATAAACTGTTCTCGAATTCCCCTCCGTGAGCAATGGTTTTATTTACTTTCGGTCGCATCTTGTTTTTACTAAAATGATTTGGCCGAGGCCAAGGCCTAGTTTATGTAATTAAGTATTTTATTTTTAGGTAATATGTATCAATGTGATTAATTAGCCTAGTAGACCTTGATGGGGTTTCTACGGCGTGAAACAACCCTGGAGTCATTTTGGGTGTTACATTTATGATATCAGAACTTAGATTGTGAATACCTAGGCATTTATGAAAACTGGGTATGTGAGTCTGCATTCATGCATACATTTATTTCCACTCATGTGGGAGATTGTTGGAAATTAATTTTAGAAAAATGAGTTTTGACTCAATTTAGACCAATTTAATGATGGTAAAATATTTAATTCTTGGGAATTAAATATTAAATTGTGAATCTACGTTTCGAGAACATAAACTTAGAATTTTATTTTTCTCAAAACCGATTTCTGGTGAGTGACAAATAATCGATTAAAGTTGCCCATTCAACTGAAATGGTGAAGAGTTAAAGTGGGTACGGAAGGTTATCCCACATTGAAAAATTAAACCCCTCTTGACTAGTTTATTAGTAAGAAGGTGCATGGGTAGTACAACAAGCTAGTAGTATACACTAGTGGGCCAATGATGCAAAGACCACACGCGCGCCGCCGCCCCCTGCCCGCTCGCCGGCTCAGCTTGGGCACAGGCTCGGGCGTGGGCTTGTTCTTGGTTCTTGGCAATTGGACTTTGGGCTGGATTTGGGCTATAACTTTATTAATTTTTGCAGCCAACTCTACTGTCATCAGCCAGGTTTAAAACCCATATGCAATCAGCCAAGTTTGGAAATCCAGCTGAAATAAACCAATGTTGACAACCGAGCTGGTTTTTAGTGGTTGAAAAGCCAATTGATTTTTGGAGGTTGAGAAACCCAGCTGATTTTTTGGAGGTTGAAAACCCAGCTGATTTTTTGGAGGTTGGAAACCCAACTGATTTTTTCAAGATGAAAACTCAGCTGACTTTTGGTGGTTGAAAACACAGCTGAATTTTAGAGGTCGAAAAACCCAGCTGATATTTGGTCCCGGCTGAAATGAGCCAGGTTGAGAACTCAGCTTCTAAAATATGACTCTTCACACTCCATATGTAACGTCCGAATTAAATGAAACTATTTATGGAGGTAACTCTTCAGCTGAAGGATTAAAGAGAATTAATGGCATTTTAATCTGCAATTATTCTCCACCTGATGAAGTGGTTTTTGGACACTATCTTATGCATTTCATTACATACACTAGAATATATAACGAAATACAAGCATACGACATATTGCAGCATATTTCCTTCTTGCTTTTCGTGCCCAGTTTCAAGCACTTGAACGTTCTCCAGAGTTCTGAGTTTTGGAGAACACCTAACTCATAAACGTAGCAGTTGTATCTTGGGGATATATTGCTTGAGCTGTCTGCTCTTATACAGGGACAAAATTATCTTACGGAAAGAGTTCTACTCGCCTCTGCTAAATTGTAATTTTTATTTTATTAGTCATAATCGATTATATTTCTTTGTAATTTTTAATTATAATTATATTTTTGGAAATTCATGCAACCAACACTTGATCCCACCCACACATCCTCCCAAAAAAAAAGTATTACATCCATTCCCAAGTACCCTCACTAAATTGGAAGAAAACAGCTTCCTAATCTGAAAATACAACACTATTTTTACCATAATATGAATAATATTTAAATATTATTTCTTTTATATAGTCTGGACACGTGATAAAAAAATTGTTTTATTATTTATACATGTATCCCTACTAATTTGGCGTCATCTAAACCGTCAATGTACTGATCTCCGTTTTAATAATTCAGTTTGATTCCTAACTCTCGCCCTAAGAGAAGCCTCTACAAGAGCATATTATGCATCACGTTAATCCATTCTCGTATTTTGTAAAATAAAATTAGATTAAATTAAATAATTGAATCATATAATAATTAATTTATCTATCTATCTATTATATTATAAAAGTTGAGTTTTTTTCTTGCACCAGAATAATTTGTCCTACGTGTTATTTATAGATTTTTGGATAATTTTACTTTTTTAATTACTATCACCTATATTATGTATATTTTCATTAATAAATACTTTAATACCTTAATTATATGTTAGGACGAGACATTCTGACCCGTGCGATGCACCAATTTTGTTTTTCGATAAAAGTTTGAACTTTTGTTTGTGTTTAAAACTCAACATTTTATTTGACATTATAATTTACGAGCGGCTTTAAGTCAAAATTATGTATTTTTTCCTTGTTAGGAGTATGCCCTCGAATGCCACTCAGAGGATGTTGAGTGAGGGCATTGTACATGTAATTATGTAAACTATTGATATAAGGCAATGAATGTTTCTTTATTTACTGGTAGTTACTGGCATTCATAACTCGTAAATATACATATAGAAACTAGTCCGTGTATTTGAGAGCAAAATGTTCCACTCCTTATTGGATAAGGGGGTCGGCACTGGAAAGGTTTATAGCTCAAATACTTAATCGTTCGCAAGTCGATGAAACTTGACTGGGCGTTAATTTTATGTGAAGACTGGTATGACGTGTTCTTTGACATGGAGAGTGCCTGTCGAACGCTAATGGTTAGTGGGAGCACACGTTATAGGTATGCTAATTGGATTATTATACTCGAACCGACTCACCCTCGATTCGTCACACGGATTTCACTCCGGGACAGTCAATAATGGAATCAAAAGGTTGTGATAGGTATTCGTGAACCTTCGACTTAAGGATTTAGTAGGGATGTGCTTGTGACGTCAAATTTTCATTAGAGTAGTTCAACCCTGTAAACCGAAAGGCGGGGGTCAACCTCGATGTGCATCTTGACGGGCAAGTAGCAGGTATTACTGAATACCAAGATAGAATTCTTACTCCCGTTAGTGAGCTGGTTATATGTCCTATGCGGTTATTGGCAGATGAGATCATAAGTCTTTGGCCAAAGTATTGGAGCTAGTTGTGTTAGATACACGACAGCTCGATGATCTCGATTTGCATTAACGCATGCATAGCGTCAAGTACAGATAGGGTTTGACTGACTGTGACCCTATAACTTGATCGGGACATTTGAAAGAAGGGTTTATACGTATACTGGTATTCACGACAGAATGGTTCTTGAATGATCCCAATAATTCGTTCTCAGTTGGGGTACGGTGTAGGCCGCCATGCTGGCTAGGTGGTGCTACTATGAATGTTAGATATTGGATATCTAAATTTGGGACATTGGATGTTTAAATCGATTTATTGGATAAATTGATTTACGCCCTAAAGAAATAAATAAATTACTGGTGATTAATTTAATTCATAAATATAATTATTTCTTGGAGAAATTAATTATATTATTTTGTATATCTCATTATGAATATTAGATATTGGATATCTAAATTTGGGACATTGGATGTTTAAATTGATTTATTGGATAAATTGATTTATGGCCTAATGAAATAAATAAATTACTGGGTGATTAACTTAATTCATAAATATAATTATTTCTTGGAGAAATTAATTGTATTATTTTGTATTTGATATGTTTAATTAATTGGATTAATTAATCGATATAAATACATCGAAACGGAATCGGAGTTTATCTGTTTGGACTCTCGGGAGTCCGAAACAAACTAAACTCGTCTGTTTCATCCTCATGCCCCCCTACTAATATACATGTGTATGTATTGACTTGTCCATATCATGATGTTTGGAATATCATGTGTTGAGGGGACAAGTATCATACACATTATATGGTAAGGTTAGATTCTCATTGTATGAGTTGTATTCTTGTGATTTGAACATGCATAAGAAGAGGACTTTGATCTCTAATTCTCATTACATTATTCCTTACATGAGTTGTAGTGAGAGAAAGTGCGAAAGGAGTTCTTCTTCATAGTCATCTTCTTCATCAACTTAGTTCTTGATTGTTCTTAGAGAAACATCAAGAAATATTGAGAGATATATATTATACACTTAGAGTGTAATAATAAAAAGCTTCATCACTTGATTCTAGCCGTAACCTTAGAGGTTAATCGAATGTTGTCATTCCGGTTGTTTTTCCGGCGCGTGGCAAGTAGAGACGTGGTGCTTTCGGCGTTGGATCGTTCAAGAGCTTGGAGCGGATTGGATTCGTAGAGATCAAGCAAAGCTTGGGGAATGGCTCAAGAGTAGGTTACCAATTAATCAACGGACTTCAAGGGTTAGTTTCTTACAACTCTTGCTTTTCGTTTATATATTCGTATATACGTAGCTCGATCGATCCTCATAGGGATTCGGATCGAATTAATTTTCGTTTTACCGCTTCCGCTGGGCCTTCGTTTTAGGCACCAAATCCCAACAGTGGTATCGGAGCATAGGTCTTGCGATCGTATATACGATATTGGCATTTGAAATGCTCGATTAGATGGTGAATGATTTGGAATCATTTTAGTCATAATCGTGGTATATGTTTTATGTTCGTTGTAGTTATATTTTTCGTAAGTTTATGTCTAAATATAAATATTTATTTCTTGGAAATATGATTTATATTGTAGATATGAATGTTGGAAAATATAGATATTGGATATCCGGTCAAAAAACTAGCCCCGAATTGCCGTTGGACGGTCCGGGAGTTGTCCGAAAGCAGGGGGCCGCGGCCCAGGGCTGCTGGGCATCCCTGCCTGTTGCCAGGCTCATTTCGGACGAAGATTCAAGACGAAGACTTGTAATTAGATTACGGAGTTTTTGCTTTCTAGGAACGGTCCATGAACCACATGTTGGTAGCAACTAGGTTGTGTATGGTTGTTTCATATTGTATGAATGCCACAAATGCGCTTAAATGAATTAATGTGCAAAGTGTAACATTAATCGCGATAATTCTCCCACAACAAATTATTAAGTTTATAAGGTTTCAAGGTTTTCCTTCCCTCCATCGAGCTTTCGGGAAATTGAAATCCAAACCGGATGTGCTATGCTTCTGAGTTATCGGGGTAGTCAATCGGGGAGGACGGATAAATTAACGGGAGCGCATTGAATGCCTTCGGTTGGAGCAAATTTTATCCCTAGAAACCTGATAGGTTGCCGGATAAGATTCAATTATGAAACTGATTTGCGTTGATGGTGTAAACTTAACTTGTTCACGAACCATAGAAACCGTATAGGTTGAGGGGAGTGAACAAGGGGAAAAAGAAGATTGAATCATCCATTAGATGGGTTGGTGTTGGACACCACTTTATGAAAATTAATATACTAGAAACCTATTCGGTTTCCCTCTATTAAGATTTATAAAGAACTCGATCACCACTATGAAGTAGAGCGACGATACTTCCGGATTTCACATGGGAGTGTGTTATTCCTATAAAAATAGTGGGAGCTGGGTAACAAGAATAGAAAAGACCTTAATTCTATACTCAGAACATAATATAACAAGTCACTAATTAATCTGTTATACTTAATGCAGACATAACTCTCAATGTGACAATGAATCCACTAGCAATTCTACTCGAGAAGAACACCCTGATTGGACCTAAATTTGTGGACTGGCTCCGAAATCTGATGATTGTCCTCAATATAGAGGCACTGGGATACGTCTTAGAGACGGACATTCCGGCGCCTCCAGTGCGGACAAGAGCCAATCAGGAAGAGATTGAAAACCACGAAAAGTGGGTTAAGGATGACGTAAAAGTCCGTGCATACATGATGGATTTTATGTCTAATGAGCTTCAGAGAGCTCATGAGAAAATGACTTCTGCTAGGCAGATTCTATCTCACTTAATCGAACTTTATGGTGAGCACAGTAGAACTGCTAGATATGAGATATCCAAACAACTGTTCGGTGTCAGGATGAAGGAAGGTGAGAAGGTTGGGGAACATGTCCTCAAAATGATATCCATGATCGAGAGATTGGAGGCTCTTGATTTTAAAATGGATATTTCTCTCCAAACCGACCTTATCCTTCAATCTCTCCCTGATTCCTTCTCACAGTTTGTTATGATCTTCAACTGCAATGAGATTGCATGTAATTTAGCTGGGCTAATGAACAAACTTGTGATCGTTCAGTCTCAGATGAAGACTCCGCGGATGAAGGAGTCTGCTCTTATGATTTCTTCTGGACCTCGGAGGTCTAAGAACAAGAACAAAAAGACCAAGAAGCAGACTGGACCACATGTCAAGGACTTCAAGGGAAAAGGGAAGGCCCCAACGGTTCCAAAGAGCAAGAAGAAAGACGCTTGTCTCAAGTGCGGCGAGCTGGGCCACTGGGATAGAGAGTGTACGATTCTTCATGGCACTTCAGGTACAGAACTTTTACTTTTGGAAACAAATTGTTCTGCTACTGTATTTTCTACTTCCTGGATACTGGATTCTAGTGCTAGTTCTCATATTTGTACCGTGAATCAGGATCTGGAACAAAGTAGGAAGCTTGGAGCTGGAGAAGTTATGATCACAGTCGGAAGCAGGCATAGTGTCGAGGCGACCGACATAGGATCACTTCTTTTGGGTTTAGAATCCGGCTTTGTTTTGACTTTAGAAGATGTACTTGTTTTGCCCAAGGGGCACAAAAACATTGTATCCATTCCGGTCATAGACCGAAAAGGCTTTTCATTTTTCATTGGTGATGGTTCCTGCAAAATTTATTTTAGAAATAAACTAGTGGGTACTGCTACATTGTTGAATGGAATGTATCATCTAAATCTCAGCAACAAAGTAGTTGTGAATACCATGACTAGAAAATGTGGTAGGTATGAAACCAATTAAGTTTTAAAATGGCATCTTAGACTTGGTCATGTTGGTCAGACCAAGGTTTATAAGATGGAAAAAGATGGAATTATGGGTCCATTGGGATCGGATCCCTTTCCTACTTGTGAATCTTGCCTTAAAGGTAAAATGACTAAGTCCCCCTTCACAGGGACTTTTGAAAGAGCCACTGATAAACTGGGATTAATTTATACCGACGTATGTGGTGCTTTGGAAGCAGCACGTGAGGGATATCAATATTTCATTACATTTACAGATGATCATACTAGGTATGGTTATGTATACTTAATGAAACATAAATCCGAGGCCTTTGAGAAATTTCAGGAATTCAATGCCCTAGTCGAGACACAAACTGGTAATCATATCAAAGCACTTCGGTTGGACCGAGGTGGCGAGTATATGAGTACGGAGTTTGACGAGTTCCTTAAGGAACATGGAATAGTTTCACAACTAACACCTCCAGGTACTCCTCAGTTAAATGGTATGTCAGAAAGAAGGAACCTGACCTTGTTGAACATGGTCCATTCCATGCTGGGCTATACTGACTTACCTATTTACCTGTGGGGGTATGCACTCCTGACTGCTGCTTACATCTTGAACAGATGTCCTTACAAATCCGTTCCTAAAACTCCACATGATATGTGGGAGGACAGGAAACCAAGTCTTAATCATATTAGGATTTGGGGGTGTCCCGCCTATGTCAAGAAGACTGAGGTGGAGAAGTTGGAAGCTAGGTCCGCGAAGGGACGTTTCATTAGACTCCCGTCTGGGATGATGGGATATCTATTCTACATACCCAAAGATCAAAAGATTGTTGTTGCTTTACAAGCACACTTCCTGGAAGATGAGTTCATCCAGGAAGGCGGGGCTGGTAGAAGTATTTCTTTAGAAGAATACAATGAAACTCCTCGGGAGACACCTGTGCAAGAAACTGGAACCGAACCTTCTGAAACACAAGTACAACCACCTCGTAGGTCTAGTAGGATGTCTTATTTACCTGAGAGGTATGGGCTTGTGCACTTGGAGGAGCTGGGTCTCCATGAGGTTCCAAGTGATAGCCAAGAGACCGACCCAACGACCTATGACCAGGCGATGGTGGATGTAGACTCCGCGAAATGGAGTGAAGCTATGGAAGCTGAGATAGAATCGATGCATGTCAATCAGGTCTGGACTCTGGTAGACCGCCCCAAGGGCATAGTGCCCATTGGGAACACGTGGATCTACAAGAGAATGACTGATGGTGATGGCAAGGTTGATGCCTATAAGGCCAGGCTTATGGAAAAGGGTTATACCCAAAAAGAAGGGATCGATTACCACGATACCTTCTCGCTCGTAGCTATGATCAAGTCTATTCGCATGATGCTTGCTATAGTTGCCTACCACGATTATGAGATATGGCAAATGGACGTGAAGACGGGTTTCCTTAATGGATTCCTCGAGAAGAAAATCTATATGGAGTAGCCTAAAGGCTTTGTGTCCGAAGTCGATATTCAGAAAGTGTGCAAGCTTCAGCGTTCCATTTATGGCCTGAAGCAAGCATCGCGTAGTTGGAACCTTCATTTTGACGAGGCAGTCAAAGAGTTTGACTTCGAGCAAAATAAAGAGGAACCTTGTGTATATAAGAGGGTTAGTGGGAGCAAGATCGCATTCTTAGTACTATATGTAGATGACATTCTACTAATAGGAAATGATGTGGGAATGCTCAGTTCTGTGAAAGCTTGGCTTTCGAGTAATTTCTCCATGAAAGACTTGGGAGAAGCTACCTATATTCTTGGTATTCAACTCTATCGGGATAGAGAAAAGAGAACAATAGGTCTTTCCCAAGCCCTCTATATAGATAAGATCTTAAAGCGATTTAAGATGGATGATTCTAAAAGAGGGTTCCTACCGATGCGACATGGAATAAAACTCTCCTTGAAGATGTGTCCTCAAAGTGAGGAACAACGAAAGGAAATGAGTAATATACCATATGTTTCAGCCGTGGGTAGCCTTATGTATGCGATGTTGTGTACGAGACCTGACATTGCGCATGCTGTAAGCGTGGTGAGTAGGTTTCAGGCAAACCCAGGTAGGGAACATTAGACTGCCGTAAAGAACGTTCTCAAGTACTTAAGAAGGACTAGAGATATGGTTCTGATGTATGGCGGTGGAGAATTAGATGTGGTGGGATTCACTGATTCGGACTTCCAAGGACTGAAGGACGACTCGATGTCTACTTCTGGCTACATATTTACTCTTAATGGAGGAGCAGTATCTTAGCGTAGCGCCAATAAAAGCGTGACTGCTGATTCCACCTGTCAGGATGAGTATCAAGCAGCCTCGGAGGCTTTCAAGGAAGGGTTCTGGATTAAGAAGTTTCTAGGAGAACTTCAGGTGATACCATGTGCTGAGCTGCCTGTTCTGCTGTACTGCGACAACGATGGAGCTGTAGCACAGGCTAAGGAGCAGAGGTTTCACAACAGCACCAAACAT
The DNA here is from genome assembly GCA_033398695.1 of Orobanche coerulescens. Lineage (NCBI taxonomy): Eukaryota > Viridiplantae > Streptophyta > Magnoliopsida > Lamiales > Orobanchaceae > Orobanche > Orobanche coerulescens. Next base: position 132,988,626 of record CM065816.1, on the reverse strand, counting down.
ATTGAGAGGAAGTATCATCTCGTAAGAGAATTTGTTCGCAAGGGATACACTGTGCTGCATAGAGTAGACTCAGCCGACAACGTCGCTGATCCACTGACCAAGCCACTTTCTCAGACTAGCTTGGAGCGTCATCTGGAGAACATGGGTATTAGATACCATAGTATGTGCATTAAGTGCAAGTGGGAGATTGTTAGGAGTATGCCCTCGAATGCCACTTAGTGGATGTTGAGTGAGGGCATTGTACTTGTAATTATGTAAACTATTGATATAAGGCAATGAATGTTTCTTTATTTACTGGTAGTTACTGGCATTCCTGACTCGTAATTATACATATAGAAACTAGTCCATGTATTTGAGAGCAAAATATTCCACTCCTTATTGAATAAGGGGGTCGGCACTGGAAAGGTTTATAGCTCAAATACTTAATTGTTCGCAAGTCGATTAAACTTGACTGGGCGTTAAGTTTATGTGAAGACTTGTATGACGTGTTTTTTGACATGGAGAGTGCCTGTCGAATGCTAATGGTTAGTGGGAGCACACGTTATAGGTATGCTAATTGGATTAGTATACTAGAACCGACTCACCCTCGATTCGTCACACGAATTTCACTCCGGGACAGTCAATAACGGAATTGAAAGGTTGTGATAGGTATTCTTGAACCTTCGACTTAATGATTTAGTAGGGATGTGCTTGTGATGTCAATATTTTCATTAGAGTAGTTCGACCCTGTAAACCGGAAGGTGGGGGTCAACCTCGACGTGCATCTTGACGGGCAAGTAGCAGGTCCTACTGAATACCAAGATAGAATTCTTTCTCCCGTTAGTGAGCGGGTTATATGTCCTATGCGGTTATTGGCAGATGAGATCATAAGTCTTTGGCCAAAGCATTGGAGCTAGTTGTATTATATACACGACAGCTCGATGATCTCGATTTGCATTAACGCATGCATAGCGTGAAGTACAGATAGGGTTTGACTGACCGTGACCCTATAACTTGATCGGGACATTTGAAAGAAGGGTTTATACGTATACTGGTATTCACGACAGAATGGTTATTGAATGATCCCAATCATTCGTTCTCAGTTGGGGTATGGTGTAGGTCGCCAGGATGGCTAGGTGGTGCTACTACTCTTTGGTTCCTCCCATTGCTGACTGAGACGGACCTACCGAGTCGCGCAATAGGATTGACGACGGAATGAATCAAGCTAATTCTCTCATTATGAATATTAGATATTGGATATCTAAATTTGGGACATTGGATGTTTAAAATGATTTATTAGATAAATTGCTTTACGGCCTAATGAAATAAATAAATTACTAGGTGATTAATTTAATTCCTAAATATAATTATTTATTAAAGAAATTAATTATATTATTTTGTATTTGATATGTTTAATTAATTGGATTAATTAATCGATATAAATACATCGAAATGGAATCGGAGTTTATCTGTTTGGACTCTCGGGAGTCCGAAACGAACTAAACTCATCCGTTTCATCCTCATGGCCGCCCTCCCACTAATATACATGTGTATGTATTGACTTGTCCATATCATGATGTTTGGAATATCATGTGTTGAGGGGACAAGTATCATACACATTATATGGTGGGGTTAGATTCTCATTACATGAGTTGTATTCTTGTGAGTTGAACATGCATAAGAAGAGGACTTTGATCTCTAATTCTCATTACGTTATTTCTTACATGAGTTGTAGTGAGAGAAAGTGAGAAAGGAGTTCTTCTTCATAGTCATCTTCTTCATCAACTTAGTTCTTGATTGTTCTTGAGAAACATCAAGATATATTGAGAGATATATTACACACTTAGAGTGTAATAATAAAAAGCTTCATCACTTGATTCTAGCCGTAACCTTAGAGGTTAATTGGGTGTTGTCATTCCAGTCGTTTTTCTGGCGCGTGGAAGTAGTGACGCGGTGCTTTCGGCGTTGGATCGTTCAAGAGCTTGGAGTGGATTGGATTCGTAGAGATCAAGCAAAGCTTGGGGAATAGCTCAAGAGAAGGTTACCATTTAATAAACGGACTTCAAGGGTTAGTTTCTTACAACTCTTGCTTTTCATTTATATATTCGTATATACGTAGCTTGATCGATCCTCGTAGGGATTCAGATCGAATTAATTTTCATTTTACCGCTTACACTGGGCTTTCGTTTTAGGCACTGAATCCCAACATTCCTTTATATTCATTACTCAAGGTGATATTTTGAATATGTTGTATTTTTTTTTAATGTAGCAAACTTATTTAATTTATCTGTTCAAATCGGATGTACTAACACTCACCCCAAAAGGGTGTAAATGTTGGTTTCTCACTAATGATTCTACATATAGAAAAAGAAAACACTTTGCGATGCGCATACCTTCTATCTTTTCAATAATAATTCATTGCACATGATAAATTCAATCTAATATTTCTCAAAGAGCATTCGAAAGCAACTACTTAGCAGAAGCAATCATAAGATACGAAATTCACGACCTTCACGTTGCGGACATTCATGATGCCCCCAACCTTGTGTTGAAGCTTGATATGGCTAAGGCGTATGATGGGGTTCTAGTGAGGATGGGGTTCCCGGCTATATGGATTAAGTTCATCCGTCATTGTGTTGAGAGTTGCACGTTCTCCATTTTCGTGAACGGCAGTCCGACCGGCTATTTTGCCTCTAGTCGGGGTTTGCGTCAGGGCGACCCTATTTCTCCATCGCTCTTCGTGCTTGCCGCTGATTGTTTATCGTGATGCTTGGATCGATTCATTCGGGACCATCCTTTGATGAGGTATAGGACGGTCGGACGACCTTTCCCCGTCTCGCACTTATCCTACCCCGATGACATCATTATATTCACACAGGTTGTGGATGATGGTCTTGTTGATCTTATGCGTCTTATGGATCATTACTTTATGGCTTCGGGCCAGATGGTTAGTATCCAGAAGAGCACTTTTATTATCGCTCCCAAGAATGCGCCTCATTGGCATCAGAGAGTTCACGATCTTAATGGTTTTCGCCAGGGCGGCCTCCCCATCACTTATCTTGGTGTGCCCCTTTACAAAGGCTCTATGAGATGAGAGCTCTTTGCTGAGGTGAAGCAACGAATGCTGGATAGGATCTCTGGTTGGTCCCATCGCCACCTTGCTTTTGGGGGTCGCTTGGCTCTTATTAATAGCACTCTCTGCACGATTTCTCTGCACCTGCTTCAAGTTTTAGACCCTCCACAGTACATTATCCAGGAGCTCGAGCAGATCATTGCGAGATACTTTTGGGGTGCTGTTGGTCAGAAGAGGAAGACGCACTAGGTCCGTTGGCGGCATATTTGTTGTCCGGTCTCTGAGGGAGGCCTCGGGATTCGAAGCCTTTCGGATATGGCGAGAGCTTTTAGTTATAAGCTCTGGTGGCGCCTTTGCGCGGGCACGTCTCTGTGGGCGCAGTTTATGCTCCGCAGAAACTGCTTTGCTGGCCTTTATACGCCTATGGGTACTGCTCTTAAAGCTCATGCCAGCCACCCTTGACGTCGTCTCCTCCGCGTGGGTATTAAGGCTCAGGAGTTCATTCGCTGGAATCTTGATCGTTGCTGTGGGGAGGTTAGCTTTTGGGAGGATACTTGGATTGGGGATAGGCCGATTTCTTCTTATTATCTGATTACTAGTAGACCCCATCTTAGGAGTAATGAGTTATGGGTTGATGGGACATGGGACATGGGTAGGTTGGAGTCTATTATTGGAGAAGAGCTAGGATTTACTCCTCAGTTCATCCAAGAGATCTCCGCGATTCCCATCGCCGAGGAGGATTCGGATAGTATGTGCTGGACTCTTACCTCTTCGGGTGCATTATCATTGTCGTCGGCTTGGTCTCACATCAGGGTGAGGGGTCAGGCTAATCTTATTTACGGGACCATCTGGACAGCCTTACTTACACTGACCATTTCGGTGTTTATTTGGTGACTTCTCATGCGACGGATCCCGACTGATGACATTCTACAGAGGAGGGGCATTTCATTGGCTTCTACATATTTGTGATGCTCGCATACCCTTACCCAGACCTACCATATCGAGACATTTCTCACCTTTTCTTGGAGAGTGATGTGGCTCGTGACGTATGGGAGTATTTTGGCGCATGGACACATTTATCCCCACCCCATACTCAGAATATTTTTGAGCTCCTGAGTTTTTTAGCACACGGCACACACTTTAGGCACGCGACTTTCATTATTCCTTGTCTGATCATTTGGTTTATCTGGACAGAAAGGAATAGTGTAAAGCATAGGGCAGTTACTTTTCTTTCCTCTCATGTTATTGTGCAGGTGGAGTGCCATGTTGCTTTATTGGCTGCTGCAGGATTATTTCATCTGAGTTCTGGGCGGGTTGCTCGTCGCCTGATCGTCTTCAGCGAGCTCCATCTTCCCCCGCTCAGACTCGTCGCCCCATCCTGATGGTTTGGCTTCGACCCGAGACCCCTTGGATCAGGCTGAACACGGATGGATTGTTCGATAGAGACACTCAGATTCCGGGTGGGGGAGGTATAATTAGAGATCATCACGGAGAGCTCCTTCTTTCTTTCCATTCCTCTTTTCAGGCCTCTTCGAGTTTTGATGCAGAGATCCAGGCGCAGGTGATTGGATTGATTTTAGCTTCCCAGAGATCGAGACATGTTTGGATTGAGCTTGATGCTGCTGCAGTGGTGACCCTGCTATCATCTGGCCATCGGGGCTCTTGGCAGGTTCGTCACACTCTTATGCGTATCCGACACATTCTCCGCGATATTTAGTTTAGAGTTACTCATATTTTCTGGGAGGGCAACAGGACGGCAGACTATCTCTCTGAGCTCGGCATGTCATCCCTCGGCATTCAGACTTATACTTACGATATTGCTCCTCCGTTTCTTCTCTCCCTTATACGGATGGATCAGCTTGGTTATCCTTCATTTAGATTTAGGTAGGTTTTATTTTTTGATTGATTGATTGATTCATATTGGTCCGCACATTAGCCCACGGTATTTGTGGTGCACCTTGTATTGATATAGCGGGCCGTAGGCACTTTAGATTTTAGATTTCAACTGACGACTAACAAAAATGGTCAACTGACGACTAACAAAAAAAACTACACAATCCCTTATTGTTACGAAAATATTAACAAATGAAAGCATACAACAAATGATTAAACGAACATATTGACGGACAAAAAGGAATAAGTTTCATTGTTTCATTTTTATATTTTTTGATAATAATATCAATAAACATATGTTACCCACATTGAGAGTTGGGGAATAGTACGTGTTGGATATTGCTATTGATTTACTGGCCAGTGGCCACCCACGCCACCACCATCCATCCCCCTTTTTCTCCAGTTCTTTTTTTTGTACATATCCCTGTCGTTGAAATGGACCCCCTTCTCTTTCCCAACACACCACCACCACCACCACCCCCCTTTCTTCCGTAAACAAAAACAGCCGAAATACATTACCTAATTTGCTTCGACTCTTTGTTAAAACTTTCCCACTTTTAGTAACTTTCTTCTCTCTCTCACTTTCTGTTGCTTAATATTTAGTATAAATCACGGCCTCCTTTTTTTCTCTTTTGTTACATAATCGGTTGCGTCTGGGCGGCAAAGAGGGTGTTGTTGGTGACTGTCGGTAACCGTGAGGTGGGATAGGATAGTGGATGGGATTTTGTTGTAGTCGGTAAAAAACATACTACGAAAATTGATCAACTGTGAGTCAAAATGCAAGCATACCGAGAACACCATAATATGGATGTTGATGTCCAGGAAAGGTGTTATTTATAGTTAAATTATTTATGTAACTTCCGAATATGAAAGGACTATTCATATGAAGAGACTTTTCAAATTATTAAGAAGAGACTTTTCAAATGATTAAGAAGAGACTTTTTCAAATTATTGAGATTGAGATTTTATAAATTTTTAGATAAAAATTGAATTCATTAAGACTCTACATTAAATAATATTATTGAAGCCTCATATTAATAAGGGGACTCAATCTTTTAGTATAATAGATTCTCACATATTTTTACCTTTCCCTTAATTAATTTGCTGAATTTATGGATCAAATATTTTTAATTTAACTTTTCTTAAATTATTTTGTTGAATCTATGGAATATATATATATATATATATGAAAAATCTACGCCTCTTATAATTGCTAAAATTCCGGATCATATTAATTGTATGTTTAGCTTTTTGAATATTAATAAATACCTTAATTCTTAATTAAATATTTAGCTTCTCACATATTTTTAACTTTTCTTTTATTATTTTGCTAAAATTTTGGTATTAAATATCATCTAAGTGAAATTTTTCGTGAAGATTTTTTCGGCAATCTTTTGCTTTTAATTACTATCATAGCATATATATATATATATATATATTGATTGATTGATCTCTCTCTCTCTCTCTCTATATATATATATATATATATATATATATATATATATATATATACACACACATATAAATTTAGGATCAAATGAGAATGGTTCTTATCCTGCGAATTGCAAATATGCATGAGTTTTGTACTAATTATGCATGAAATATATTCATTTCGTGCATTAAAATATGCATTATATGCATCAAAAATATTGATGCATTAAAATATTGCATTATATGCATCAAATTTTTGTGAGAATAAATCTAGGCCATCCATTTATCAAGATCTATGGATGAAATTCATTCTTATTTCTTAACTTAAATTGCATTCTCACGTGAACCCACCCCTACACACACACACACACACACACACACACACATATATATATATATATATATTACAAATGCTCAATTTTTTGTGTAATCTCATGCCTTTTGCCGAGGTGTAATTTTTCGGGTTTTTTTTGCCAATTTTAAGATTTTTTAAAAAATAAAATAATTAAATATATAATTAAAACTAAAATAGGTGACTTATATGGATATTTAATTTTGATTCTCTAGTAATGATAGTTGTTCTCATATTCTGTTTATAGTTTAATTACGAGTTATATGAATGTCTTAATTTTTTATTTTAATATTCCGTGTATGTTTTTAATCATTAGCTTAATTACGAGTAATATTACATTTTAAATACATTCATATATTAATTGTGATCGACGATAAATATGGATTTTTGATTTTTTGTTCCCTTTTGATCATACTCTGTGAGAATTGTCAATTTTATTGTTTTTCATTCAATATACGTATCATTATATTAAAATTGAGTTTTTTGAGCTTTCTCATTGATTTGACTTATATGTTATTATGATGTTTTTTAAATTTTCTGAATTTTTCGTTGACGTCACTACCAAAGAAAACACTTTAGCCGGCGACTAGCGTGAGAATGTACGACGGCCGCCGCAAGTCGTCGGCTAAAGCCAGAATGTTTATCCGACGACGGCTGTATTGTCGGGTAAAGATGTTTAGCCGGGGACTTTGCTTTTGGTTGTCGGCTAAATCCGTGTTAATCGTCGGCTAACGCTCGGAAGTTTAGCCGACGACTATGAGACTTTAGCCGACGACATGCTGTCGGCTAAAGTTGTTTAGGCGACGGCTAGAATACTTTAGCCGATAACATGCCATCGACTAAAGTTTTACATGTTTTTCTGTGCAGAATATATCACCATCTAACACTTCAATACACCATTTACAACACATTCGGAAATTACAAATCAAGAAAATGAAAAACAACAATTTTCTTTGGTTTGATCATTCACGAAATCATATTGAAGGTATGTTTATTGAATTTTAATATCAATTATAATTATATTATGCATATAGTATATCTATTTGGATGATTATGAACATGTTTAAGAATTAGTTCATTTTCTCGAATATTTCTTGGTGTGTGTGTGTGTGTATATATATATATATAAATTTGGATTTGACATCTTGAATTCGAGCTATGATGATTGTAGTCGTAATTTGTATATGTTCTTGATAAATACGATGTGTAATGTTGTTGTTATTTTTGTTATAGGATGGATTAAAGTTGGATTGGTCTACAAAAATGGGATCCAAGGGTCATAGATGGAATGCGAGGGTTTATTCTATTTGTGAAGGAGCATAGTGATAGTATGATTCATTACTGTCAGTGCAATAAATATAAATGTCGCAGCGATATGTACCATTTTACACTTGGTGTCGTGTGGGAGCACTTGAAAAAGAATGGATTTTGGGATAAATACACATGTTGGATTTTCCACGGTGAAAGATCGAATTCAATTATTCCCCATGATCACGGACAGTATAGTGGTAGCACATCAAATGACCCCACAAGAAGGTTGATTGACGACGTGTTTGGTTATTACGAGATGGACGTATCGTCTGAAGGTCAAGAATACCATATAGCTGATCAACCAGTCATTCGAACGCCTACATTGATACCTGTTAACACAATTTCTGTTGATAGATACAACAAGCTAATCCAGCTCCAACAGACTCGTCTTTATCCTGGGTGTCACATGATGGTTCTTAATAGTGTCATAGAGACTATGAGAGTCAAGGTGGAGAACAAAACCTCAATTAAAGCTGTAGATGATTATTTGGAACTTATAGGAAAATGCTCCCAGAAGGTCATCATCTTCCTAGTAATCACAGTAAAATGAGACGTATCCTAAAAGGTCTTGGACTATCGTACATCAAGATCCACATATGCATATATGATTGTGCCTTATTTTGGGGAAAGCCTAATGAAGACCTAAAGAGATGTCCGGTATGTGACATAGAGAGGTATAAGTTCACTCCTTCTTGTAAAGAGAAAGCTATGAAGGTTCTTTGGTATTTCCCTCTGAAGGATAGATTGGAGAGGCTTTTCATATCTCCTCACACAGCCAAGGCGATGAGATGGCACACTGAGCCTCGCGTGACAGACGAGGATACTATGATACACCCTTCTGATGGAGAGGCTTGGAAGCATATAGATAGGGAGTTTCCAGGATTTGCATCAGATGTTCGAAATGTAAGACTCGTACTTGCATCTGATGGATTCAACCTTTTTGGCAACATGAATCTTTCGTATAGTATGGCCAGTGGTAATGGTTCCTTACAACCTTCCTCCATGGATGTGCATGAAGAAGGAGTATAATATGTTGACTCTCTTAGTACCTGGCCCTGGGTATCCAAGAAAGTGTATTGATGTTTATTTGAGACCTTTGATAGAGGAGTTGAAGTTGTTGTGGGAGCAAGGTCATCCGACGTACGACAGTTACTCACATGAGATGTTCTACTTATGTGCTATGTGTACCAGTACCATCACTGATTTTCCTGCGTACGGGATGCTGTCCGGATCTATTATTAGTGGATATAGAGAATGTCCAGTGTGCTTGAATGCAGACTGCACAAGGTATCATTGTCGGAAGGTTATCCGAATGTGTCACTGTATATGGCTTGAGAGGACACATGTCTGGCGTACGGATGCTGCAGCATTTGATGGGACTGGAGAGGTTGGTGATCCACCACGGGAGTGGACTGGTGAGGAAATTTTGGCCGTGCTGAATGAGTATGATTTTGGGCAGTTGAGCAACCATCCTCATATAGTAGCGGCAACTCCTGAAAGACCTGACAGGTATAAATATTAGTCCCACAAAAGTATTTTCTGGGATCTACCTTATTGGAGTAAGTTGTCGATTAGGAACTACCTAGATGTGATGCACCTAGAACAAATGTTTGTGAAAGTGTTATCGGTACAATATTATGTTGGGAAGGAAAGACTAAAGACGGCCCTAAGGCATGCATTGGTTTAAAAGAAATGAACATTAGAAAATATTTATGGTTGAAGGAAGGGAAGGGGAAACACAAAATGCCGAAAGCTGCTTACACCGTGGGTAAGTATTTAGTTACTGTTTACTTAATTTGCTTACATAATTTACTTAATTACGACATTCACCTTAATTAATATCCAGATGACGCACATACAAAGTGATGGCCACCCAATGTGGTCACGTGAGTTGATGCTTATTTCGATGAAGCCTGTTATATCTAGAGTTTATTTAATGGCGAAGGTAAATGGTGTGACATTTGTATGTATCAACAGAGATCAAAGAAGGAGGTGTCAAAATTCTGGGGTTATGATTGATGGTGGATATTACGGTGTTCTTCTCGAAGTAGTGGAACTAATTTATGAAGAAGGCTTGACAGTTTACTTGTTCAAGTGTAGGTGGTTTGATACAAATCCTCAAATTGAAAGGGATGATAATTATGGACTATTATCTGTTGATACTTCTACAAGTTGGTATGAAGGTGATCCTTTTGTTTTTGCAACATCTGCTAAATCAGTTTACTACCTCGATGACTTGGTAAAAAAGGAGCATGGAAGATCGTAAATCATGTGGCTACGAGAAATATATATAGTGCGGCCACACTTAGATAAGCAGTCAATAAGGATGATAATAAGGCATATCAAGAGCCGGATACAACTAATATTCCACCATCCTCCACAATACTACTAAATAATATTGTAGAAGGTCGAGTGGTTAAGCTACATGGTGAAGAACGTGGGTTCATAGATGTAGGTACAGATGAATTACGTGCATACTCTGATGAAGATGATGAGGAGGAGTTCAGACATATGCTGCCAGTTATCAACTCCGACACAGATTTCACCAATTTCCAACAAGTGAGCTACCCTGTAGGTCATATGGGAGATAGACCAATACATTCAGGGGAAATTCGGGTATCGATATTCAAGTGTCCTTTTATCGAGATAGAGCGAGCTTCAAGCTTCTTGTCAGTCACAAATATTGTGTGAGCACATCCTAGGCCATCATCACAGTGGCTTTACCGGATTATTACGAATGAGTACATCGAGTCAAACATGAATACATAATACCGTACTTTTCTCTTAAGACTGCATCATCACTTAAGTGAGCCAAGTCTTATGATGACTTCGACTAATCATTGGGAATCATATAGGCATTACTTTATCGTCTCTTAGGGAAATCATCCCTTAAATTGCCTTAAACCGATTGATGAATATGCATCATCAAGTTTTCCCAAGATCCTATCATTCTTAACATTGGATTTAGCGGAATCTCTTAGTCTCACAAGAGCACATCACTATAAACTCTTGGTTTTACCCGAAAAAGCTTCATATCTCTTCCAAATCAAGTATATACATAGTATGCATTCCTGACAATCACTTGTCAACGCGCTCCGTGGTCAGGAGCCACTTGATTTGAGTCTAATCTACCACGAGATCCTTTTATCACTTAACTTAGTTCCCCACTAAGATAAGATTTAACCACAATCTGAACGTCAGTTTTTGGCAAACTATCTAACTGAAAAGATAGTGGATGCTATAACATCCATTACGATATCACAACTTAGTTTCGTGTCATCGTAGTCGATTCCAGTGCGTTCATGAGAAACCTCGCGCCATTAGGTGAGTTTAACTCCTTCTCTCACTCGCCTTAACAAAGTATACAGATAGATCTTATCTTTGGAGTTTCAGCACCATTTAAACAAAGGGCTATCACTTTGTTCATACTAGAGTCGCATATATTTCCATTTTAGGCCAAGGCTACAACGTTGTAGATTTTCAACGAAGTATGGTTTGATTAAACTCACATTCCACATCCTCATGTACTGACTTTATTCATAGAGTACTCTTTATGGATTGGCATTCATTGAGGCGTCCCCCAATGATGACTATAATCCAGAATCACATGAGACAGATGAGTTCATTTGATCATATGATCAAGTTTCATGTACCAAAATCGCATACATTCTTAGCGAGAGTATTTATCGAACCAAGTGGCATCCCAATACTCGATGAGATCCACAACCTAGTAACACCATCTACCACAATTTGTGGTGTTACCATATCACCATTTATAGGTGACGAACATCTATGACCGGACACAATCCTTGCAGACATGTTTGCAGCATGTATTTAATCTCGTCACTTTAGGGAACTTGGTGAGACACAGTAGGGACAAACTACGACAATTCCAAGTCGTTCTACTCGAACATGATCATTCTCATCTCCCCCTAACGACGGGAAGACTGGCTCATCAAAGTGACTTACGAGATCGTCTGCCAAGGTATATTTTAAATGGACTATGAGTGAAAGTGCATGTCATATTTATCATTTATAACCCATCATAATGCATTGTGGTAACGCACTTTGGCACATGAACATGTGTACGGTAAAGGTTTTTCATTGTTAACACAATCCAATTAACAAAATGGATACGGTTACACTTGTAACTAAGCATTTGAATGATGATAGATATAGGTGAATATGACATGTTGACCTATGATACATAACAGTAGCTACTGGTCTTGAGAATCCAACAAAACCGCCACCATGCACCACCAGTATCGTACATAAAGAAACTATTAAACTGATGATAGGCCATTGGTTTTATCGAACCTATAGTGCTTTCTTGAAGATTTCACTCCCTTCACCAGCCCCAAACACCTCAAAATTTCGTGAACATGTATAAACGGGTGTTTAGGATTCCAAAACCATCAACTTTGTAGTCAGAAACTGGTCGAAATGACATCGAACTGGTTGTTGGGATGGCTGGTGGTATGTGAAAACTTCATTTAGTGGTTCACCTCCTTCCAAGTTTCCAAATGGCACCAAAATATGTGATAAGGTATCCTTGGATGTTAGGAACTACTCGTTAAAATTTCACTGTAAGACTTGGTCTAAAAGTGGGTGAACCAACCTTTACAATGACTGATCCGCAAGTTGGACAACCATAAACTCAGGTTTCATCAACTTATCAATCATTTTCAAATGAACCACATAACATATAATGTTATTACTTGAGTACGACCATTTTTGAAGACAATCATAGCATCATAAGCCACCCAGGCTAATACTTATGATCATGTATGTATAAGAACTCAGTGAAAAGGGAGGACTCAACACCATGCTTATGCGAGTCGCTACATTATTTTCTTTAGCATAGGAGGGTGTCATTTCCTAATCGTGCCAAAGAATAGGCGTTAATCAATGAACATGGCTAAGAAGGATCATCGGGTGGGTCTTTGGCGTCACACATGCTTATGAAAGCAAGATGCGGATGACATAAATACCATCATCGGTCATGAGCCCTGCTCACGACTCCACCAACATACTTTGGTGTCTTTGATTCAGCTAGTTTCTTTGTTTAAAGAAAAAATAATGTCCATGCCAATACCGTTGTATATGGATCAACAAACTGTCCAAACTTCGGACTATTAAATCCTAAATGTGTCAATGTCCCAATACATCTTCTGATTATAAAAACCGATGCAAGCCGGATCATATTGATTAATGAATATTCTTTCACATGTCCGATACAAGTGATGCATAAGATTTTATTCTCACAAATCATAATTCCAGTGAGAGTCTTACAAAAACCAATGCAAGCAATCATGGACCTGGCATCTTCCTTCAAGATTCTATTCCTTCTTTTAGCAACACCATTCTGATGTGGAGTCTTAGCTGTAGAGAGCTCGTGCTAGATCCCATTCTGATCACTGTATTCAGTGATTGTTTTGTTGAGAAATTCTCCTCCTCTATCTGATCTGATCTTGATGATTGAGAGGGATTTCTCATTCTGGATCTTCCTTAGCAGCTCAGGTAATTTTTTCAAAGTTTCACTATTTTTATAGAGAAAAACAATCCATGTATATCTTGAGTAGTCATCTACTACTACTAACGCATGCTTTCTGCCACTCAACGTCCTTGGATTTATGGGGCCAAATAGATCCCTATGAAGTAGATCTACGATCCTTGTGGTTAGAGTGGTAGGTTGAACTGGTTTAAATGTTGCTCTTGTTTGTTTCCCTTTCTAACATGCATCACAGAGAGCTTCCTTTCTGAATACTTCTTCTGGAAGTCCTCTGACCAGTTTTTGAGAACTGATCTTGTTGATAGCTTTGAAGTTCAGGTGACATAGTCTTTTATGCCACATCCATCCATTATCAGCTATTGTCTTGGATAGAAAATATGTGTTGGGAGTTCCTGTGTTCCAATCTATCATATAAACATCTCTTCTTCTGAATCCTTGTAGCTTCACCTCTCCAGATAGGATATCTATCACCATACATTTCCAAATTGTGAAGACTACTAGATTCTTCTCATCACATAACTGACGTATGCTCACAAGGTTGTACTTGAGCCCTTTGACATAATGTACTTTGGATATTGTTATGTTTCCTCTATATAGCTCTCCAAAACCTTTTGTCTGACCTCTAGAGCAATCTCCAAAGGTTACATCTGGGCCACTTTCCTTGGTATAATTTGATAGCAACTTCTTATTCCCGTTCATGTGCCTTGAGCATCCAGAATCTACAAACCAATTTTCACCTCCTATATTTGAATTTGTGGAGATGTGGTAGTAGTCATTCCACCTTTTCTGCAATCAAACAGGCAGAGATTTAGGTACCCAAATCTATGTAGGTCCTCGTGGGTTAGTTGGTCTCCTGGAGAATTGATTTCTCCTTGGATTATGGAAATTATGGTGATTGCCTCTAAAAGGTGTGTATGGTCTGGGCCTATATCCTCGGTTAGGATTGTGTATTGGATGTGCCTCATAAAATTGGTGGTGCGTGCCATTCCTAAATCTTGGCTGAGACCATTTATAAAATCTTTGAGATCTTCACACCTGTTCGTTTTGAAAATTAGCATAACCTTGAGGTTTCCATTTGCCCCTCCCATTTTGAAATTTATTTTTGGGGAGTCTTTGATAATAGTGGGCATGTTGTCTAGGCTGCTGCTTTTGCCTTGGCCATTGCCTAGTCTCTTGTCTAGGTGGCTGCCTTGTATAACTTGGCTGCTGCCTAAACTTTTGCTTGGATGCTGCCTATTTTTAAATACAGCTTTGTAAGTTGGCTCAGCATACGGGACAAGTGTTTCTCCCTTGATGAAAGTAGTTTTAGAAATAGAGGGAGTGTTGGGGTCATATCCAAGGCCTGATCTGGAATATAGTGGCCTTTTATTTATACACAATACATCCAAGGTTATAGAAGCTTTGAGAGAAGTTATCTCCTTAGCCTGTGTGTTACTTAGCTGTGTCAGTTTAGCAAACTCAGATTTAACATGAGCAAGTGCAGTTGATTTCTCACTATTTAAAACAGTTAATCTTTTGATCTCAGATGTAGTATTATCAGCCTAGTTTTTCAACTTGCCTTCAGCCTGTTTTTCAAATTAAGATTTGGTTTTAATTAACTCTAGGCTGAGTTTTTCAAAGTTATTTTTCAGCTGCCTATACTCATCTTGCAGTTGGGTCTTCTCGGCTGATACAGTCAAGTGTGCAGATTTTAATTTCTCAAAATATTTGAGAAGCTAATTGACAGACTCATGTAAGTCCATATCCTGAGACATGTCTGAGCTGTTATTATTTGAAATTGAGGGTTTAGATGTTACCTCTTCATCAGCTAAGTTGGCCATCAGGCAATTGTACTCCTCATCATCATCAGTGAAGAATCCACTGCTAGAGTCTACTCTCTCTTGGTCTACTCCAATGAAAGCTTTTCTCTTTTCTTCTTTTCTGCTCACTTCTTTCTTGCCTTCATCCTTCTTGAGATTAGGACAATTAATTTGAATATGTCCTGTCTTATGGCAATTGTAGCACTCCACCTTCCAGCCTTTTGATTTCTCCTGGGATTCTCTTTCTAATTCTTATTATATTTGGAGTAATTCTTCCGGAAGTTGCTGAATATCTGCATTATAAAGGCTATTTCTCCCTCAAAATCTATGGGATTTGGAGGCTTGACTTCAGATAATCTCTTGGCGGGGGACTCAGCTGCAAATGCTATTCCCTTCTCTGCAGACTCGGTTGATGATGAACTTGGAAGCTCAAACTCATAAGCCTTTAGGTCAGAGAACATCTCTTGGATCTTTATTTTGTTAAGATCCTTGGATTCTCTCATGGGCACTGCCTTCATATTCCATTCTGGATTGAGAGATCTTAGAACTTTCAGGGCCATCTCCCTGTTGCCATATGTTTTTCCCAGAGAATTAATTTCATTAACTATCTCTGTGAATCTTGTGTCTACTTGGTCGATAGACTCTCCATTCTTCATCTTGAAGTTGTCAAACTTTTGGGTAGCGATTGACAACTTATTTTCTTTTATTATCTCAGTTCCTTCGCACATCACAGCTAGAGTATCCCAAATTTCTTTGGCATTCTTGCAATTCTTGATCTTGACCATTGTTGATTTGTCAAGAGTTTGGTACAGCATGTCTATGGCCCAGTTGTCAAGATTGGCCAGCTTTTTTCTTCGGTGGTCAGCTCCGTCCTCTTCTTGGGGACCTTATCTGGCTTCCTGGCTGCTATCTCCTCAGGGGTGTTGTCCTGCTCGAATATGAAAGGACCATCTTCGATTATGCACCACAAGTCATCATGGATGGAAGATAAATATGCCTACATCCTTATCTTCCAAAGATCATACTCGTCAACTGAAAAAATAGGTAATCTAGAATGCATGTATTGCATGTGTTCCATTCTTAATGAGAGATTAAATATATATCCTCGATATGCGGATCTGGTTCTGAAAAATTGAACCAACCGCTCTGATACCACTTGTAGGTCACAAGTCGTCAGGATAAGTCTAGAGGGGGGTGAATAGACTTATTGAAACTCTTTTTCCACGAAAGGAGTTTATAAGTTGTGATAAGTACAGATGACTTGAAGTCGTCTGTAGACAGGATTTCCGTGCAGCTTGATCTTTGTTCACTAAAATAGCGATAACTCATTCGTTAAGAATGATATGGACGAACTATCATTTTTTGTGGAAACTAGACTTATGTATATTTCCACACATAGGTCGTGCACTTTTTAGATTATTACCGATCCTGGTGCTTGTTTTAAGTTGTTGTCGTGGCGCTTCCCTATTTTTGAGTGATATAGCAAGGTTGAAGTCATCTTTAATGGCATAGATGTTGATGCAAAAATATGGCACTGAGAGCATTAGGCGCGCTTAAACGTGTTAAATCCAGCAGGATGTTAGAATTCTATCTCGATCAATGATTCTTTCGGTAACTCGAACTTGGTAAACTTGCAGAGCAAGTAGGAACGTCAGTATAACTAAGCATGTCTAAGAACCACCAATTCAATTTAAACTTACAAAGCATAAATAAATATCAAGGATGATGCATCTAGTTATGATAAAAAAAATATTAAGCAAATTCATTAAAATACATCAAACCAACCAAGTAATTCTTTACTGAGCAATTATTTTGTGAAAATCAAACCAAACATATTATTCAAGGAAAAAATAAAATTTATTTCTTGCAAAATCACAGCAACGAAGTTAATAGAATTTATTCACCATGGCCAATTTATAAACCAAAGAGTAAAGGTAGTTGAACTATAATGATCTAGTCAGAGTCAGCAACATCCAAATGCTGAGCTTTGTCCGCGATGTGAGAGGAGGGATCTCAACATGGTTCACCTCCGTATTCTCATTATCTTCCCCCATGTAATTAGATTCTTAAGTCAAATACTGTTTATAGTGCTTGTAGTAGGCTTGGATGTTCTTTGGAACTTTGAAATTGTGGTAAATATGCTTCATCGAACCATATGTGTAGTAATTTCGACCATCCCTCGAAGTGGGTCCATTCCTGGAAGAGGAAGCTGGTCTACGTGGTTGGGCCCCACTATGACTAGAGGCCGAGCCATATTGTCTCCTCCATACATTGGAACGATGACCTCGTCTTTTCAGTTGCTTGCTTGTGTCAGCACCCATGGTGCTTGTACAAACTGGCATCCTTCCTTTTCTATTTTATTGTGGTGCCTTCCCATATGTAGCCTGATTCACTTTTGGAATCGAGTTCGTACCAGTTGGGCTTGCATTATTATTGATAATGATCTCTTAATACTTTTCTTTCCTTGCGAAATGAGAGATAAGGTTGCTAAATTTTTTTATTCTCCTTTAGTCATTGGCAACGCGCAGTTGATGAGCAATTAAACTTGCTCCCACAGAAAACGTTTTAGGAGTCTTCTTGATCAAGTTTTGATCAGTCTTATTGACACCACACAAACCAAGTTCAGTGCGAAGATTGAGTATGGCTTCACTATAAGCCTCCACATTCGCATAATCTAAAATTCGGATTTTTTCCCATTTTAGTTGCAATTCAGGGAAGTGCTGATCATGCACGTGTATTCTATAGTTCCTTGGGAGTTTACAAGTTCATGTGACAATTTTTCAACAACTGACGTATATCTCAACGCATATACATCAGTGCATGAGCCTTGGTTTCTTCGTTTAGTTCCTGAGCAACAAGCTCACTAGAGGCAAATATGGTGGTAGTAACTCTTTTACCATGTCAAGCGAACATCTCAGACCCACCTATGATTCTCCTAACCAGCGTGATCAAGATTAATTTCGAACTCCGGGCGAATACTGGAGCTTTGTGCCATTTATAAGATATAAACAAGAGGAAGTTAGTCGTGCTGGATTTTCAACGATAATGTAAACAGTCACAATCGATGATTTTTTAAGCGTGTAACATAAATGTTACTCGTTATACTTCCCTTAATTCTTGGTAATAATATCGACAAAAATGGTGATATATGTGGTGTATGCAACAACCACGAGTATCATCTTTAAACAATTCCATGTCTTTCCTAGAACCATCGCCCAGTTTTTTTCAACATGCAGAGATACCTACTTTTCTCGCGGTCTCATCCACCGCAAAGTAGCGTGGGAGATAAAGAGCCTAAATACCTATGTCTTCAAAAGAAAATTCCCAAAGAGAGAGAGAAATATGGACAAGATTAGATATTATCTCGATAATAAGAATTAGGCACATGATATGGAGAAATCATTGGTGTGTTCCGATCAGTCTGTTAGTGCTCAATGCGATGACGCGAAACTGGGGAGCAATTTTGGGGGGTCCATAGTCATAAAAAAATTTAAATTTGGTGGTCGGAATTGGACCAAAAGTGGGGGATGGACAAATTGGCTAGCGGGCGGCAGCGCCGAGCAGAATGATCGATGTAGACGTGTTATAACGACGGGGGGCTGATGTCGCGGTGGCGCCGGTTTCAGGAGACGACGGCCTGGCAGTAGGGCGGCAGGGGTGTCGGGAACTTATGTGATCGTTATCGGTGTACGGGCACCACAGACGGGCAGATGGGTCGTGGCGGGGGCCCGACGGATAGCTATACGGACTGGATCGCAGCGGGGGCCAGACGGACTAGATCGCGGCGGAGGGCTAGACGGACTGGATTACGGCGGAGGCAGCGGGATCGGGTGGATTTGGCCACGACGGGGGCCAAGGCTGACACGATCGGGGGTTGATGGAAAGCGGGGGTCACGGATGCTAGGGTTTAGTCGACTTGGGATTTTCGATTTTTGTTTAGTTTTTAGAAATTTATAACTATTCAATTTGTAGGACTACGTGCTGAGAACGTGTTTCAAAATATTTTAAGAAAGCAACAAAAATGAGCAACCAAAACAAACAATTGTATTTGTAGCTGGGCCTTCATATATGCTTTAAAATGAAACTCCTTCAACATATAAGTCTTAATAACGAAAGACACCTAATAGAATCCCAGAATGCTTAGAAGGATATAGAAACCTTCTATCTATTTATCCATAATTTAAACAATATGAAGTCACATTAAGAGAAGGTCATAATCATAATTTTCAAAACCAATACCAATTTTTTTAGGGACGTCAATTTTATCCGTACCCGATCCTACCCGTCGGATAAATCCAAAATCGGGTCGGGTTTTGGCCGAACTCGAAATTTTATGGTCGGGTATGGGTAGGGTATGGGTATAGTATATTACCCGAATACCCGACCCGATTACCCGACTCGCGTACCCATTTGAATTATATAAATATATTATTATTATATATTATACATAAATATTATATTGTATTATAAATTATATATATTATTATATAAAATATTATATTTTAAATATTTATTATACTAAATTGAATTTATTAATTACATTATATGTATATATGATATATATTAAAAATATTTATATTCTTAAATATAGATTACGGCATGCGAATACCCATTAGATCTGACACTAGATGGGTAATATCCGAACCCGATCCGAATCAAATAGGATAGGGTATGGAGGAGGCATACCCGTATCTTACCCGACCCATTGACATGCCTAATTTTTTTAACTTACTAATCAAAAGATAACTAAATCAGTATATTTTAAAATTCATTAACTTCATTAATATATTTTAAAATTCCGTTTTTTGCTTG
Organism: Orobanche coerulescens; assembly: GCA_033398695.1. NCBI lineage: Eukaryota > Viridiplantae > Streptophyta > Magnoliopsida > Lamiales > Orobanchaceae > Orobanche > Orobanche coerulescens. Next base: position 132,968,464 of record CM065816.1, on the reverse strand, counting down.
TAAATAGTAGCAGATAATAAAAACCTTAGACCACAATTAATTATCTTGAATCGGCAATTAACTTATTTTTAAATGACATATATCTTCGACGCAAATTCGGCCACATTTCAATGACAAATAAACTAAAGTAAAATAAAAAGGTAAATTCCACCCCAACCACCATACCCTAATTAGATAAAAAAAAGTGGAGAACCCCGGACGCGAGCCCTGGTATGATAGCTTCTTCGACGGCAAAAAAAAAAAAAGATAAACATAGAAGGATGACCAAGTTAAGATTATGGTTAATTGCACTTTACCATAGGGAATATCATTCTTTTTTAATCTGTCCATGGGCAATTATGATTTTCTGCCCTTCACCTGATACGCTATGCTTGTATGAAGTGGCGGATTTAAGAAGGGCCAAAAACTATTATACAGTAAAATATCTCTAAAGTCATATTTTTGAGAATATAAAAAAATATTACTAAATAGAAGTTATTCCTAAATAGAGTTTTAAGAAGATTTTTTTTAAATATTAAAGTGCATGTATAATATATAAATATTATAATTAGTAGATACATATATGTAATATGTTGTAAACTTAGGAATTAGGCAAGAAAATTGTCTATGTTTTAACCGATGAAGAAATCATTGAAGGAATTACGCAAGAAAATGAGGAAAATAATCTGGAGGATGATAAGATAAGACAAAAATTTCATGTGAAGAAGCTTTAAGCTTACTCGACAAGTTGGAAATGTTTTGGGTTCAACAAGAATGTGGTCATTTGGACGAGCTAATGGGCACACGCAAGTTGAAGGATATGGTTACAACACAAAAGATTAAATCTTTGTCACAATCAACCCTGAACAAGTATTTTAGATCAACTTAAATCTATTGTAAAAATTATATATATATATATATATATTATGATTTATTCCTAAATGGAGGTGTATTTCCTTATGTTGGGATTTGAAAATATATGAATTATGACAATATGGAGTTTATTCCAAATTATAACTAGTCCTAAGCTGGGACCATAAATTTTTATTCCTAAATAGAGTTTATTCCTTAATAGAGTATTCTTTTTGAGTGATTTTATTGTACTTGTATGAAGTGCTAGTTCTAATTGTCATACATGATACATCGTTAAATTTGTTATGAAAAACGAGAATAAATAAATCACATAAGAATTTACGTGGTTCGATCAAATGATCTACGTCCATGATCGGAGGGATCCGAAACTTCACTAATATATTTGGAGGATATTTACAATGATTCTAACCCTTAAACTTTGTAGCAAAAGCTACCAAGGGTTGTTATTCTGCGTATTGTGTGGTTCCGTTTGAGGTTTCAGTCGTGTTTCGGTGTTTAGAACCATTATTATCCTGTGCCTAACGCGCGCTAATATTATGGTATAGCGCACGCTAAGCATCCTTCAGTAGCGCACGCTACGCTTGATGGGTAGCGCTTAGCGAGTCCTGGCTCAAGATCGACAGCTTTACTCTGGACTCGGTCAGTGCTGTAGCGCACGCTATAGCCAATAGCGTGCACTACCGAAATGTTGTTAGCGCACGCAGTATGACCGACAATGCACGCTAACAAGGTCAGGTGAGTACTGGGCAGTTCACTTCTGGACTCGGCTAATGTCTAGATAGCGCACGCTATGCCCGATAGCGCGCGCTACGTGTTGGGTAGCGCACGCTAACGGTCCAGAATGCTGGGTCCTGGACTGGGGTGTTAACTTTCTGGACTGGAGTTTTTACCCGTTAGCGCACGCTAACTTCTAAGGATTAGCGCACGCTAACGCTCCCTGGCTATATAAACCAGGGAGTTGACCCAGATTTTCACCTTTTCTCATTTCTTCTCCTCCCCGCGGCTTCGAGTTCCCTCAGGCGATTTTCGGGCGATTTCTTCCTCCGATCACTTCAGGCGTCATTTACCTTGAGCTCTTGAAGTAGGTTAACAACACCTACTTGTGTTCTTCATCCTCAATCCAAGGTAAATCTCTTAGAACCCTACTTTTGGGTAATTTTGGGGTTTTGGGATTTTCATCCGATTCGTTCCGTTTTTTTGGTTAATCAATGATGAATATGATTAATCTTATTGGTATTCTTAGTTTCCCTACGGATTCATGGTATATTTCGTAGTTGTTGCGCATTCGAGAGGGTTGGTTGTGGTCCGCCCTCGTTGTTGTTGTTAGACGGATATACATGAATCGTAGGCGGGTTTTCGGGTGTATTCCTTTTCCGTATTTGTTTGGAGATGGTTGTGATTGTATTCTTTTCGCTGGTTCCTAGCGTTTGTTGGTGACTTTCCTTTCCGTTCGTTGCGTCATCAATTATTCAAGGCAAGTATTTTTGGAAACCTTTATGCTTAACATGAAATGGTAATGTATATTGTGTGTGCTTTGCTCACCTCGGGAGGGTCCGACGGGGCCTCGAGGGAATCTATGACTTCACTCTGGATTCACGAGTTTGTTTCGCTAGCCAGCTCGGGAGGGTCCTTAGAGGCCTCGAGTGGGATTTGTGGCTTCGTCCCGGTCCTAGGTGATGCCTGTGCGTGATTTTTTTTATGATTGTGGCCAGCTCGGGAGGGTCCTTAGAGGCCTCGAGTGGGATTTGTGGCTTCGTCCCGGTCCTAGGCAAATGTGATTGACTGTTTGTCTCCGGAAAAGCCATGTCTGGTTTTGGTTTCGAAATGAATTGGTGCATTGTAGTATGAAATGTGTAAGCGAATGGTTTGCCCTGATTACTTGTACTAGCGTAATTGCTAACCCCTTTGGGGACCCGTTTTGGGGAAATTCTTGTTATGGATTTCAGGTTATGACTAGTTGGACGAGCGAGCACTGGGACAGTATGAGGATGCTGGCCAAGGGCGTTGACATGTGCATTTGAGTTCTTTTATTCCCGTTGTTCCTTTCGATGTGGTTGTTGTCTATTTTCTAAACTAATAGATTGTACTCGCGAGTACTTAGGCATTTCTTTTCGAATTGTGATTGTTATTATTGGACTTACTATATTTGTCGGTTGATGTTTATTCCGTCGGTTGTTCCGAGCGTGTTGTTATTTGTTGTATTGTTAATGTGTGTTTCCTCGCTAACCGAGATGGTTAGCCGAGTAGTGAATTCTTGTTTTATCCTGGTGGATCCCATTTAGGGGTCCACGGCACTGTAATATACTTCGAATATCTCGAAGTGTTACATTTCACATCAAGAGATCTAGCGACCATTGGGGTACTCAATGGATTCGATTTATCCATATTAGTTGTGATTAAGCTGCCTCGTTAAAAACCTTGATGGGAAAACCCAGTGGGATAAAACCCCAGTCAAGGAAAAGAGTACAACAAATACTTTTTTTTCACAAAACCTTATTTTGAGTGACTGCACGCACTGATAATATGTTCAAATTCTCCTGAGGAGTCACTTTCAGTAAGCCCATATGTTATAGTTTTACTATAAGGGCATATATTTCAATTTCGATAGATTTCAATATCCTCATTTCCAATATCCATTTTTCACAATCATGGATATCTGCATTTCATTGTTATCCTCATTTAATGGACATCTTCATATCATTTATTGATATCCTCTTTTCATTCATAACGCTATCTTGTGTCGACATATTTCAACATTTCTTTCCCCATAGCAACATAACTCGTCGAGATATCTCATTATCAATCATCCATTGGGATTACACATTGTGGTTATGTCTATATACTTTCCAAAAGTATATGCCTCCTTTTATCATTTGCTTTGATTCATATTCGGGGAATTATTATATATCTATCAAAGCAGTTGTAGTTGGTATCAAAGATTAATAATCTATCATGCATCTTCGAACTTCAAGTTCATATAATTGTGAGGATATAGTGTGATGCATTTCACATATTTCCAACTATCAATACTCCCCCTCATGCTGAGAGATTTCTTGAGCACCAAACTCATATGCCAGTATCCCAGTATTTATCTCCAGTCATGAGAGTTTATATATTATGTTCTAGATATTGGCTGGAGAACTTCGAATAGTATGCCAATTGATATCCCACTTGTATGCGCATATCTTGATCCTTTCTGGAATCTATTCAAGTTTATTTGGGATATATTACTAGCTTTATCTGATCAGGAATATATGCTCAAACCGTGAGCAAGTCATCTCGTAAATTTTCTGATTACGAGTTGTTGTTACCCAAAACATTATCCGGAGATGATATGCTGGAATGTATGAGTAACAAACAAAGTGCGAGAGCACGTCCGTGAGAAAATAAATAACACAAGATTTGCCGGGGTTGTTATTCCCGGGCTTGAATGCTCTCGCGAGATGTTATTAATATGAATACTAGTTAGTACAGATATTAATGTTAGAGTACAATTACAATGAATGTAAAGACTCTAGTTATCTTAGCTATCGAGTGCTGAAGATTGCTGGAAGAACCAGAGTTAAAGCTCTGTGAGTTCTTGTTACAAAGATGGAGAGTTCTCTGTATAGTTTGCTTTTGGCGTTCTGTGTTTATGTTGTGATACTGTGTTTTTGTTCACGATTTTCACTGTCCTTTGGCCACTGCTGGAGGCCTTCTATTTATAGGAGAAGAGGTTGCTAGGTTCCCCCTGTCCCTCGTGGGCGACCGCCGTTTCTTGCATTTAAATAAGGCGGGCGATCGTCCCAGCACGTGGGACTGTTTCCTTAAAGTCCGCAGCTGCTGCTGGCAGCCAGATGCGTGAGCCAATGAGGAGGCGATAGGTGCCTCTTCTTGCTGTCTTGGGCGGTCCCACCTTAGGACCTTTCGGCGGGTTTTTCGGTTGGTGAAGCCGTCCCTATCACTGACAGCTGCTGATGGGTTGGGGTAGGACCTATTCTTGCAGCGTCTTATGCGGATCTGCACGTGGGTCTTCACCCGAGATTCGGTCTTCGAAGACTTTGACGGGTGTCGGATTCATACGTGGCATGGGACCATCGTCTCCAGTCGGACATTAGAGGCGATCGCCAGATGCTAAAAGACGATCGTCTTGGACGTCGACCGCTAGAAGTTTGCCCAGCATCTGTCTTCTTTAGCTGGCTCCTGATCATTATGCCAATCGCCATCGAGGCGTATAAATCGCCGCACAACAATTGCCCCCCATCTCGCTCCGATGTTGAAGACGTGGGGTGAGGTGGCACTACTGGCGATCGCTTGTTTTAAACGAGCGACTTATCTACTTATGAAACGGACGATCGTCGCCTGGACAAACTGGTTTCGAATTCGGACGATCTCCTTAGGCGCTGGAAATAGCGGGAAGTGGAGGCGGGCTTTCGAAACGACACAGGGACACGCGTCGCGCTCCTGCTGGGGGAGTCCGACGGTTTTTGTCAGACTTGTCGCCTGGCGTGCCCTCGAAACGACACGTACGCGGGTTTTGAGGGCTGCATTTAATGTGTCTGCCCCGACGGTTGCACTTCAGCCCCCGGGATTCCGCCTATTTGCAGATAGGTCCCTGCTCTCGCCTATAAAAGGGCTAGGGCTACTGAGGTTTAGATCTTTATGCGCCCTTGCCTTTAGATGAAGACTCTGCCGAAATTCCTTGAAGCTTCTTGCGCCGATCGACTTTCTTTCTAGGTAAGAACAAAAATTCTCTCCCCCCTTTTCTCTTCGAACATGTCTGGAGGAGGATCCAATGTGTATGAGGTGGGTAGCTCTTCCGCCGCCGCGGCTTCACCTGCCCGGGAAGAAACCTCTGCGGCTCTTCATATGGAGACGGCCGTCGAGGCCATTCGTGCGGGAATTGCACCCACGGAGGTTGAAGAGTTTTTTAACGAGTCTGACGCGGCGAGGTCGGCGGTGGCGGGGCAGGAGGGCTCGCCGGTAGACGAGGATAAGGCAGTGATGCTGTATTGGGAGCAGAACAGTGTGTTCGGCCGGGCCTTTCTGGAATTCACCGGACTTATGGAGAGGCTGGCCGGACCATGTCCTCAGTTTGATTTCAGTGCATACTCAGTCGCCCACCCCTATGAACCCGTGAAGCGGACATCATTTCGGGCCGCGGAACGCTCCCCGTGGACCCTCGGTCAGATCCGGAGTTCGACGACCAGGAAGGACTTGAGTCGTTGGAGGGCGGAGTTCCATATCCCTTCTGATGTCTCATTTTATGTGCCCTCGGAGAACGAACGCGCCAACCAACCTCCCGAGGGTATGGTCGCCGTTAACGAACTAATCCTAGGGGCCGGATTGCGGTTCCCATTACCGTTCACTGTGTCATACCTGTTGTCCGCCTGGAATGTGGCGCCGCTCCAATTGACGCTGAACGCCTAGCTATAGATTATCAGTACCTTGACTCTTTTTTGCGGTCACCGGCTGTTCCGTCTGCCTTCTGCGCTGGAAATGAACTACCTCTTCAAGCTGACGGCGCAGAAGGCTTCAGTTGGCGGCTACCACATTCAGGGTCGCATGGGCAGGGTGGTCCTCGGGGTGCCGAACAAGGTTCGGGGCAACCTGACAAAATAGTGTTGGGTCGGCGGAGCGTGGAGGTTGGCGGCAAGTGATAAACCCGAGGATGAGTTGGATATCCCTACCAGCTTTCGGGAGACGAATCCGAGTAAGGGTTTTAACTCTCCCTTTGTTCGGATACACCTCAAACTGATCTAATTTGGTTTCCTTTTTGCAGGTTCCCTTGTTCCAGCGATCGGAGACCTTCCATTTGACTTCTTGATCGTCTGGGAGCGAATCCGCGGTCTGCCGGACAACTACATCGATGCTCGCACGGTCAACAACGAAGCTCATTGGTTGGGCACTCGGTTGTTTCGCTTCTCTCGCCACCTGAAGGTTCCAGGTATGAATGTATACTATCTCTTTTCTGCTTGACGATCGTCTGATTGAAAGAGATGTTTAACTTGATTGAATTTCTTCTTTTATAGAGATCCACTTTCCCCGCTACTCCGAGCCCCCAAGTGAGATTACAATGTCGAACCCTAGCCATATGAGTCGTCTCCACCAAGGGAAGAAGGCGAGTTGTTCCCCTGCAATGATGACCTGTCCTATCCCCGAGGAGAGACCTATCATAGCACCGGTCTTCGAGCCGGAGGCTCGGGAGGAGGAGCAGCTCCAGCGCAACCGCAAGAGGCGGAGGCCAAAGGAGCCCCTGCCGACTGTTGCTGCGGAGTCGTCCATTGTGGTGCCGCCGGTTGCCGCGCCTCCTATTTCTGCCGTTCTAATGGCGGAGGGGTCTACGGCCTCAGCGGCCTTCCTAAAGACTACGGCGATCGCTGATGCCCAGACTCCGCGGAGCAAGCCCTATTTCGGCCGCGACCCCGAGAAGGTCGCAAGGTAAGACTGGTTCGATCTTTCTGAGTTAAGCTACTTGTGTAGGGCGCATACTAACTCCTTCGTTTTTTTTTTGTCACAGGGTCCGCCTTGCCAACCGAACACCTCGCCGATGGTGCTGGATTTCCTGGCGAGCAAGTCCCCTCACGAGCCTATCAACGTCCCTTCCTACATCTTCCGGGCCATCTCCTCCCTCCCGAAGGCTTGGACGACCGACCTGGATGCGATTGCACGCCGGCGGTCTGGAGATGCCATGCAGTCGACTCTTGCCTTGACCCTCCAAACGGCGAAGATGGACGCTCAAGCTGTTAAGGATTATGAGGGGCGGCCCTCTACTGCTCACCTCCATTCGGATCTTGAGGCTACTCGGAACTAGAACGCTGAGTTTGCCGATAGGATCGTGGCCATGGAGAAGCAGCATGATGAGACGGCCAAGCGAGCTAAACAAGATCTTGACCGGATGAGGCAGGAGCTCGACCGGTCCCAGGCGGTGGTCAATCGGATGCGCGACCAGATGATAGAGGCTCGTCGGTTGCATGCAGCCTCACAGGAGGAGGTGACGGGATTGAAGGCGGTGGTGGACTAGCTAAATGGCGAGTTGGAGTCGTCGAAGGGGGAACTGGCCACCAAGGTATCCGAGCTCAAGGATGCGGACAAGACTACCGCGGGGCTGAAGGAGAAGTTGGAGGCGATCGAGACCAATCCCTACCTCAACGTGGAGTACGTCGGCGAGTTCGCATATTACATGGCTTACGCCGATGCCATCCGTGCTGCCAAGAAGGGAGGGCTCGAGGTCGGCCCTCTGATTGAAAACTTCAAAGCTTACGTGCTTGAGCATCCTTTGCAGCCGAACTTCTCTCTGCCGATCCTTGACCTCACCGACCTCGGGATCGATCTGAGCTGGTATCTGTCGCCGGACAAACTTGTTTATCCAGAATCCGGTGAGGAAGTGCACGCCGATCCATCTGCTGGGGGCAAAGGCTAGGCGAGAGTGGCCTGAGTGAGACCGCTGTCAATTTGTTTTTTTCCTTGTAATTTCCAGTTTCTTCTTGTTTTGCCTTCGGGGGTGTATGTACAAACAATTTGAATGGAATAAAATACGTTTTTTTTGCATCTGACTCTTTATTTGTATGATCGCCTCTCTAAATGTTTTGCATACAAATTTACACAAGTGTTTACACAATTGCACCTGATGCCTTGCTTGTATGATCGTCTTGTCTGAATGTTTCGCATCATTTCGACTTTGCACAATTGTTTGGAGAGCGTACGTTGTATGAATTGATCCGAATGCATTAGTACACTTGAAATTCTTACTTGTAAATTTCTTGAACAAAACCGATCTTCATGTGTGTGTTTGAACAAAGACAATCGCGTGTGGTTTCGTCCTCCTGATCGCATGTATGAATAGCTCCGCTTTTCCCCTTGTTTTTGTTTACTTAGCGAAAGTAAGGGAAGGAAAATAATACGTTTGGTGAGCTATCTTTAGTTTGTTTCTTGCAATCTTCAATTTTGTTGATTCCCCGAGGGAGGCCGAACGTTTCGACCTTGAGGATCCTTGCACGGTTGTGGAGTTCGATGGACCGACATCCATTACTGTGTCTTGTGTGCGAGGAACAATCCACCTGTAGGTCTATCTCGCGACTCACTTTATTGTGAGGGTCCTCCGCTAGGCTGCGCCCGCCTCGTATTTAAACGAAGGGCGAGCGGTCTTGGTCTGGAGGAGTCCTTGCACGGGGCATTGCCGGATTAATCGACTCCACGTCAGCGGCTTGTTAGCACTTTTCTACCTCGGATCGTCATGTTAGATGACAATCCTCGACGGTATATGTTGTGACGTGGGTAGGGACGCGTCGCCTTGTCTGGGTCCATCATGTTAGATGATGAACCTTTGAGGGCGGGCGAGCGAGTCTACAGATTTGTTTGGAGGGTCCTTCGGCTACGCCCGCCTCGTATTTAAACGAAAGGCGAGCGATCGCAGCCCAAAGGAATGGACGAAGCTGTCGGTTCCATCGACCTCCAGGGCCATGGCTGCACTTTGCTACCTCGGACCGCCATGTTAAATGACGATCCTCGATGGTATACGTTGTGCTTGGAGGGGCGATCGCTTGCATAGGTCCGTCAGGTTAGATGACGACCTCTTATAGGGCGAGCGAGTCGTCCTCTTTTTTATTTGTTTGTTTTGTCGAGGCGAATCATATATAGGGGATAAGAAAATCTCATTAAACTCTTTATACATTGGGTAACTGAATACATAGTTTTTATTGGTAGTATTTCTTCAAATATACGGCGTTCCAGGGATATTGGTCCGGAGTGCCGTTTGGGTGTTGGAGTTGTAGGCTCCTCTGGTCAGCCATTTAGATATTCTGAAGGGTCCCTCCCAATTCGGGTCAAATACTCCCGTGTGAGTCTGGACCTTTTTGAGGACTAGGTCGCCTACTTGGAATCGCCTTTCCTTGACCTTCGAATTGAAGAATTTTTCGGATCTCCTTTTGTGGATCGTGTTCTTTATTTCCGAGGTCAGTCCCCGTTCTTCGAGCATATCCAAGTCGATCCGTCAGGCTACATCATTGTCCGTCATCATTTCTTGTTCAGTTCGGTGGCTGAGGACGGCGATCTCTGAAGGGATCACCGCTTCTGTTCTGAAGGCGAGGGCGAATGGGGTTTCGCTGGTTGAGTTTCGGGTCGTCGTTCGGTAGGACCACAAAACATCCGGAAGCTCGCTCGCCCATCGTCATTGTTTGGATTCGAGTCTTACTTTGATCGTGTGTTTGAGGATCTTGTTTACAGCCTCTACCTGCACGTTCGTCTGAGGGTGGTAGGGGGCCGAGAACAACTTTTGATTCCCCAATTCTCGCAGAATTGCATGACTTCCAAGCCGTCGAACTGCTTTTCGTTGTCGGAGATGATAGCCTGGGGTAGACCGAACCGGCATATGATGTTATTCCAAATGAACTTGATTACTTGTTCTTGGCCGATCTTGTTGAGTGGCTCGGCCTCAGCCCATTTCATGAAATATTAAACTCCCACGATGGCAAATTTACATCCTCCTGGCGCCGTCGGCAGAGGACCGATGAGGTCGATGCCCCATTGGGCAAACGACCATGGACTGTACATAGAAGTGAGTTGCTCAGGGGATAGCCTGATGTTTGGGCCCATCACATGACACCTGTGACATGATCGGGCGTAGGCGATCGCGTCTTTTTGTAATGTAGGCCAGAAAAAACCTTGCCTGGTCGTTTTGTGGATGAGAGCTCGCCCTCCAGCATGATTTCCACAGATCCCGTCATGGATTTCGGCTAAAACGAGTCGGCCTTCCTCCGGCATAATGCACTTGAGGAGAGGAAGGCTGAAAGCTCGCTTGTAAAGCCGGTCGTCCAATAGGGTGTATCTGGTTGCACGGAGCTGAAGCTGGCGAGCTTTGATACGATCAGCGGGGACCGTTCTATCCTTCAAGTATTTAATGAATGGAGTCATCCAGTTCTCTTCGGCGATGGCAACTGTGGTAATCAGGCTTCTGTCGATCGCCGGCTTTGTCGATTTTGTGATTTGGATGTTAGAGAAATCTGCGCCCCATCTGATGATGCCAGTTTGGATAGGGCATCGGCCTGGGAGTTGTGCTCTCTCGGGACTTGTTCGATCAGCACTTCTTCAAAATTTGTGCACATTTCAGCGACCAATTCTTGGTATTTGATCATTTGTTCGCCTCGCGCCTCATATTCCCCCTGACTTGGTTCACGACCAAGAGGGAGTCCATGAAGATGTGGAGGCGACGAACGTCCAGGGCGAGCGCTAAATCGAGCCCGCCTACCAAGGATTCATACTCGGCTTCATTATTGGTCGCACGAAACCCGAAACGCACAATATTTGTGAAACTTTGGCCATCGGGGCTGATGAGGACAATCCCTGCCCCTGCTCGTGAGTTGTCCGTCGAGCCATCTACGTATAATTTCCAAGCAGGGCGGCCGATCTGGGTCAGACTGGGTGGGAACGTTAATTCCACCACGAAGTCCGCCAGATCTTGGCCTTTGATCGCCATGCGAGGGGCGTACGTGATACCATATTGGGCGATCTCCAGTGACCACTTGAAGAGTCGCCCGTTGGTGTCTGGCTAGTGCAGAACTTGCTTTAAGGGGAGAGTCGTCAGAACCTCCACTTGGTGTTTGAAGAAGTAGGCCCTCAGCTTGCGAACACTCATGACTAATGCGTAGGCGATCTTCTCCAGAGGCGTGTAACGCGTTTCCGCGTCATGGAGCGCTTGACTAACGAAATTGATCGGCAAGTGGGTATGCCCCTCTGCTCGCACTAAAACAGCACTCAACGCGACTTCCAAGGCCGCCAGGTAAAGGAATAGCTTTTTGCCGGGGATCGATTTCGCCAAGATTTGGGGATTAGACAGATACTCCTTGATTTTGGCGAACGCTATTTGACTCTCCTTTGTCCATGCAAACTTCTTGTTCTTTATGGTCGCGAAGAATGGCTTGCTTTTATCTCCGAGCCGAGAAATGAAACGGTTAAGGGCAGCTAGACAACCTGTGAGGCGTTGCACCTGTTTGAAATTCTGTGGCTCCTGCATGTCGAGGATCGCCTGGATCTTGGTGGGGTTCGCCTCGATCCCCCTATGGCTTACGATGTGCCCCAGGAACTTTCCGGAGCTTACCCCGAAGTTGCATTTCTTGGGGTTCAGTTTCAAGTTGAACTTCTCTAGGATGGCGAACGTCTCGGCCAGGTCATTGAGGTGATCTTCCTTTTTGAGGCTCTTGACTACTATTTCGTCAATGTAAACCTCCATGGTCTTGCCGATCTGGTTGGCGAACATCCCGTTGACTAGCCGTTGGTAGGTTGCCCCCGTATTCTTCAGACCGAACGGCAATCGAACCCAAAAGTACACGTCTTTTTCCGTGTGGAAAGACGTGTGTTTTATGTCTTTCTCAGCCATTGGGATCTGATGGTACCCAGCGAAGGCGTGCATGAACGACATCATTTCTCAACCTGCCGTGCTATCGACCAAGTGGTCAATATGAGGCATCGGAAAGTGGTCTTTTGGACATGCCGTGTTGAGGTCGGTGAAGTCGATGCATAACCTCCAGGAGTTGCTCGGCTTTTTGACGAGCACCGCGTTGGCTACCCACTGTGGTTCGTCTGTATCTACTCCGATTAGTTTGTTGTCGAGTAGCTTTTTGACTTCTATGTCGAGCGCTGCGTACTTCTCAGGACCTAATTTCTTATGTTTCTGGTGAACAGGCTTCCTTGCCGGGTCGATCTTTAGATAGTGGCAAGCGTGTTCAGGACTTATGCCGACCATATCTTGATGCGACCAGGCAAAGACCCCGATGTTCTTACGTAGTAAACTGATCAGATCATCCTTTAACTCGAGGCTGATGCTTGTGCCGATCTGTACTTCCCGCTCTGGGCGAGCCGGATCTATCGTTATACTTTCCAACTCTTCAATGGGGACGGTCGCTTCTCGTTTGGTACGATTTTCGGACTCGATCCTTGGATCGATGTCGAGGCTTGGCTCGAAACCAATCTTTAGCTCGATGTCGTCCGTCAATCGATGTGAGATGTCATCCAATGAATCGAGCTGGTACGAGGTGCTTGGCTCGTCGATCTCCATCGGTTGATTGTCGATCGTCTCAATGTTATAAATAGTATGGGAAGTGTTGAAAGAAGATACGATACAGGAGTAATTCAAATATTTCTTAGCCATTAGTTAGTCTTCTTTTACAGTACCGACCGTCCCGTCGGCAGTGGGGAATTTGATATAGTAAAAGAAAGAAGAGGCGACCGCCTCGAATGTTTCTAGAAATGGGCGACCTAGGAACCCATTATAGATGCTGGGCCTATCTATGATTACAAAATTGAGGTTCCTAGTAATCCTAACCTTGGGATCGTAATAGCATATTAGCTCGACAGAGAGCTTGATCCTTCCATAGGCTTGGACTGTGCTGTCGCCAAACCCTTGAAGCACGGTATCAAATGGCTTGATGAACTTGGTCAGGTTGCCGAGCTGGTCGAGAGAAGATTTGAATAGGATATGGCAAAATCTCCCATTGTCGACCAGCACGCGATCGACCATTTTCCCAAGGATACATGCAGAGATTACCAATGCATCCTCTTTGGGGCACTGCACTCCCTCCCTATCCTTGTTGGAGAAGGTGATGAGCGCGTCTTTTGAGATGATCGGCTCTGGGGGTACCACGACATGGACCCCGGCGAACGCCCTCAATTCGGCCTTCCGTTTTCTATTCGACATGGTGGAAACAGGGGAAAGGCCTTCGAGGTTTCCACCTCCCGACTGAAGCATATTGATCTGGCCGCCGGGGTTGATTGGAGGGATTGATTTGTCTGAGTACTCTGGCTCGTTCTGCTCGATCCTGGCGACCGGGTTGGGAGGGATTCCATCGTTCTGTCGACGATCGCGCCCCCCGGTCCTTTCTGCCCGGGGTTCTGGCTTGGTAACCAAGTTATCCAACTTGCCTTCCTCAAACAGTCTCCAGAGTTCTCTGAGGAGGTCGCGGCACTGGCTGGTGTTGTGGCCGGGACTCTTGTGTTAGGCACAAAATTTGTTGCGGTCTAGATGACCGTTGTCCCTCATCGTCTTTGGTTTGCTAAGCCACTCGCGCCCCTTGATGGCATTGAAAATTTGGGCCGAAGATAGATATTTTGTTATGCACTTTTGGCCATCCGAACGAGTTTCGGGGTTGTTTTATGGGAATATGCATATTGCTGTAACTTCTCCGCATTTAGGCTTGATTCTCGTAAATCTTGTTTAAAAGTGCCGTTTCGTTATTCCTACAAGTTCATTTAATATATCTAGACATGTTGTGAGTTTGGGTGTTGTTTTACAATCCTAAATTGTGAATTTGAAAAGTTTGGGCCGTTTTGTAATTTTTCAAAGTATGGGGTATTTGGTTTTTGTATTTTTTCCATACCGTCGCGTGGTTGGAATCATGTGCTTGTTTTGCGCTTGATCTTGTATGTTGGTACTCTTCACCAAGAACCTCGTTGTTTAATTATAACCTTTAGTTTTGTATCATCCGGGGCATGCTCGAACTGACTGGGCTTCACAGCTGTACTGCTGAGCAGAGGGGTTAGCGCACGCTAATTGTATAATTAACGCACGCTAATGTGTTACAATAGCGCATGCAAATTCTATCATTAGTGCATGCTAACGAATCTGGGCAAAACACTTAGATTTTGAAGTCCTGGACAGAACATTCAGATTTTTGAGTCCATTAGCGCAGGCTATAATAATCACTTAATGCGCACTAAGTGCATGTTGTGTCAGAACACTCGGCTGTTATAGCCTGTTAGCGCACCTGTATACATAGGCAGCCAATAGTCAACCTTCGTTATTTCTCCACCCCTCTTCATTTCCCCTCGGCGACCATCGGCGATTTTGAGTGTTAGAACGTGTAATCTGACCAGATATCATCATCTAACAATATTTTCAAGTTTCTAGTACAAATTTAACACTAACTGATCTTCCATCACCGTTCCAATAGAGGTAAATCTCTTAGAACCTAGTTTTGAGGATTTGGGGGGTTTTCTTATGATTATGTCATTCCAATGCGATTTAGTCTAGATTGATCACGATCCATTATTTTCCTTGAGGTTTTGTGGATTAATTACCGTGATTTCCACTGTTAATTTATTCTAGCCGATTATGATCTCGTAGGAGTTCCATAAAGGGTTTTAATGGGTAGACTTTAGTGCAACCCCTCATTTTTTCAGTAGCATTATGTTGATTGCATATTGTTGTGTGTTAGGGTTGAATTTTTGGAGAGGGTCCGGACCGAATCTCGTCCATTCATCATTCCTTTAACATCATAATAATCAACGCAAGTACATGTATTACATAATGTTATGTATGATGTTATTCCGACATGAATGATGTACTGTAAAAATGCTAAGTGTGTGTGAGTGGTTTGTCCATCTAGGGATGGATCCGAAGGGGCCTATGGGATCAATGCTATGGGCGCTGGATTATGGGCGTTGTTTCCCACCTGGGGACGGTTTGAAGGACCTCTAGAGGTCGAAGCTAAGAGGCATGGCCGCTGGTTACCTTTTGCATTGTCATTTATTATGATGATGTGTTGTGACATGTTGATTGATGGTATTGTTTTTGACATGATATAATATTCCAAAATATTGTCTTATAAATATTTTTAAGAATGTGAATGTGCGACTTGAGATGTATATATATATATATATATAATATCGTGTAATTATGTACTTGCACTAACTATTGAAATGCTAACCCTTAAAATGGGAGAAATGCCTTTTAAGCATTTTATGTGATGGCCAGTTAGAGAAGCAAGCACGTTAAGCGCACGCGAAAGATGGTCAGCCATGATGTTATTAGGCTCGAGTCTCAGGAGTTTATTCCCAATTTCTTTTATTGTCTCATAAAGTCAGTTGAATAAACTTTTATTGTTTATAAACAATTGTCGAATTCCCCTGCATGAGCAATGATTTTATTTACTTTTGATCGCACCTTGTTTTTACTAAAATGATTTGGCCGAGGCCATGGCCTAGTTTATGTAATTAAGTATTTTATGTTTAGGTAATATGTGTGAATGTGATTAATTAGCCTAGTAGACCTTGAGGGGGGGTTCTACGGGGTGTAACGACTCTGGAGTCATTTTGGGTGTTACATTTATGGTATCAGAACTTAGATTGTGAATACCTAGGCTGTCGGTCAAGTTGGGTCTGTCAGTTGGGTCGTAAGAGTCAGTTGTTGAGCCTAATCATCGTGCTATGATCTTTCCGTACGAAGTATGATCCCGCCTTAATCCGAGCATTGTGTGGGCAACGAACTATCGAATCTTGCTTGGACTTCAAGGATGGATCGGCCGAAGTATATCACCTCTCACAACTCTCGATTTTCTTTTCTTCAAGTAATTCCGATTTATAGCAAGAATTAAAGTGTTATCTCTATTGTAGAATCAAAGACACAAGCCAAGATCCATTTAAACACTAAAAAGAATCGAAACTCTTGTGCTACAATGAGTGTTACGGCCGACCCCCCTTGATGTCTTATTTATAGGATTTGGACTACTCTAGGTATCTTAAGGAGGATCAGGGTTAAGACTCCTAGTGCAACCCAACTTTCCATATAAAGCCATTCCTAATATGATTGAGTTCACTAATATCAACCCAATCCACTAAAGAATTAATATTGCACTTCTAACTCGAATCCCAATTTACGAAATCAAGCTCCATATTTAAATATATTATTTTCCGTATCTAAAATATCGAATCTCCATTAATTAATTTAAGCTATCGATAGCTTTAATTAATTAATTAATTTCTTATCCAAGGGTAGTACCACTCGAACCTTATTATAATATCGGAATTAAATCCACCTGTAGGGTTTAATATAATAACCATTATCGAGCACCTCAAGGGAAAATCATCAACCCGCACGAGTCGGGACACGATTTCTAGTTATAATAATTGTCATATAAATAATATTATTGCCCAAGATTTGAAGCTTATTGAGTCAATCACTTTGACTCTCACCCATGGTAAATCAAAGCAATAAATATTATAAATACACAATTAAGTATTATATACTTAGAATTAAGAAATAATAATTATCCGAGATTTATGTACTTCTTACAGTCAGTACTAAAGATACTATCTCACTTCGATCCAGTTCAATGTATGCAAATGCATGCTAATAGTCAAGACCAACTAATCTCAAGTATACATTACAACCTTTCACATAATTTGTCTAGAATTATGTAGGTTATGAACTATTATATTATTTTATAAGGCATCGATAATGTGATCTTTTGTGTGACCCCAACACACCACATTATCTACAATATACAAATAATTAAACATTTCATTTGCATAACCATAACGTGAATAAATATGCAAAATATGTGATTAAATGTAATTAATATTCTCATAGGTAGTTACAGGAGAACAAGGTAATACAAGCATAAAGTATGCTTTGCAGTATACAACCTAACAATCGTGTCCACTAAGCTGCCGATATATCCGATAATATTTTACTAAGGAAGGTTTAAAGCCACAAACTACCTTTCCCCATGTAGCAGTGTTTCATGAAAACTGGGTATGTGAGTCTGCATTCATGCATGCATTTATTTCCACTCATGTGGGAGATTGTTGGAAATTGATTTTAGAAAAATGAGTTTTGACTCAATTTAGACCAATTTAATGATGGTAAAATATTTAATTCTTGGGAATTAAATATTAAATTGTGAATCTCGTTTCGAGAATATAAACGTAGGATTTTATTTTTCACAAAACTGATTTCTGGTGAGTGAGAAATAATCGATTAAAGTTGGCCATTCAACTGAAATGGTGAAGAGTTAAAGTGGGTACGAAAGGTTATCCCACATTGAAAAATTAAACCCCTCTTGACTAGTTTATTAGTAAGAAGGTGCATGGGTAGTACAACAAGCTAGTAGTATACACTAGTGGGCCAATGATGCAAAGACCACACGCGCACCGCCGCCCCCTGCCCGCTCGCCGGCTCAGCTCGGGCACAGGCTCGGGCGTGGGCTTGTTCTTGGTTCTTGGCAATTGGACTTTGGGCTGGATTTGGGCTATAACTATATTAATTTTTGCAGCCAACTCTACTGTCATCAGCCAGGTTTAAAACCCATATGCAATCATCCAAGTTTGGAAATCCATCTGAAATAAACCAATGTTGACAACCGATCTGGTTTTTAGTGGTTGAAAAGCCAATTGATTTTTGGAGGTTGAGAAACCCAGCTGATTTTTTGGAGGTTGAAAATCCAGCTGATTTTTTTGAGGTTGGAAACCCAACTGATTTTTTCAAGATGAAAACTCAGCTGACTTTTGGTGGTTGAAAACACAGCTGAATTTTAGAGGTCGAAAAACCCAGTTGATATTTGGTCCCGGCTGAAATGAGCCAGGTTGAGAACTCAGCTTCTAAAATATGACTCTTCACACTCCATATGTAACGTCCGAATTAAATGAAACTATTTATGGAGGTAACTCTTCAACTGAAGGATTAAAGAGAATTAATGGCATTTTAATCTGCAATTATTCTCCACCTGATGAAGTGGTTTTTGGACACTATCTTATGCATTTCATTACATACACCAGAATATATAACGAAATACAAGCATACAACATATTGCAGCATATTTCCTTCTTGCTTTTCATGCCCAGTTTCCAGCACTTGAACGTTCTCCAGAGTTCTGAGTTTTGGAGAACACCTAACTCATAAACGTAGCAGTTGTATCTTGGGGACATATTGCCTGAGCCGTCTGCTCTTATACAGGGACAAAATTATCTTACGGAAAGAGTTCTACTCGGCTCTGCTAAATTGTAATTTTTATGTTATTAGAATTATAATAGATTATATTTCTTTGTAATTTTTAATTATAATTATATTGTTGGAAATTCACGCAACCAACACTCGATCCCACCCACACATCTTCCCAAGAAAAAGTATTACATCCATTCCCAAGTACCCTCACTAAATTGGAAGGAAACCAGCTTCCTAATCTGAAAATACAACACTATTTTTACCATAACAATGACGGCTGCGAACCGCCGCATTGCGGCGGGGCGATGACTATTCGTGTATACGTGTGTCGGGTTTTAGGCGGTTAGCTTGTTTCTGCATTACAGTTATAGTAGAAGCCTGAGTTTTGTTAGCCGTTCACTCTTTTAAACATTTGTTAAATTTAAAATTCTGTTTCTTATGGGCCAACCCCTTTTGTTTTGGGCTAAACACATTTTGGTTATCTGTTGTGGGCTGAATAGTGGGCCTTAGTTTTGGGCTAAAAAAGAAACGGGAGCCGAAACGACAATGCATGCGTCGTTTAATGACGGTGCATTATATATACAAGACGGGATGGGATTACACCTTTGGAGAATTGATCCCGATCGTCTGGGTACAGGACAAAAGGCAGTCCCGTTGACCAATATTAACTCTCAAATGAACTCGATATTTAGACTTGTTACACGATAATAAATTCAAGTTACATATTCAAAGTTTCAAATTCATAACTTCATAACAATATAACAATTGAAATTAAAGACGAACGAAATAGATTACAATCCTTAGAACTCATACTTATGTTACAATACTCTTTGTCGAAGCATTAGTCCAACATCGAGTAATTACAAGCCTTGCACTTAATATATAAAGATCCTGAACTACACCTCTCATTGTCAATTGATTTAGAATTTCGTACTTTGGGTGGAAACATCTTGCCCTTACGTCGGATAGATATACTGCTCTCGAAATTTGCACAATATTCTCAGCCCCCGAGTCTCACCAATTATTAGACATTGTTACGGGACGGGAAGAAGATCCCATCAGGATTCGATATTTGAACTCGCGGGCCCATCCAAAAATTTAAAAATGAGAACAGGCTTTGAATTTTAAAATTTTAATCTCATTTTGTCCTGGTGCGGGATGAGACGGGTCCAGACCATTGGGATTAATTGCCCCCCGGCCAACGCGAGATAGATGATGCAGAATAAAAAAAATTGAAGCCTTGTGCATTTTTAATCAAAAGGTGATAATTGGGCCTTAAGGCCCAACTCCAGTGAAAATACAATTTTTGACCCAATTTTACATAAACGAAACGACAATGCATGCGTCATTTAATAACGCTGCATTATATATATATAGTAATCTCATTTTGTCCTGGTGCAGGATGGGACGGGTCCGGACCACTGGGATTAATTGCCCCCAGGCCAACGTGAGATGGATGATGCAGAATAAAAAAAATTGAAACCTTGTGCATTTTTAATCAAAATGTGATAATTGGGCCTTAAGGCCCAACTCCAGTGAAAATACAATTTTTGACCCAATTTTACATAAACAAAACGACAATGCATGCGTCATTTAATGACGCTGCATTATATATATAGTAATATGAATAATATTTAAATATTATTTCTTTTATATAGTCTGGACACGTGATAAAAAAATTGTTTTATTATATATACATGTATCCCTACTAATTTGGCGTCATCTAAACCGTCAATGTACTGATCTCCATTTTAATAATTCAGTTTGATTCCTAACTCTCGCCCTAAGAGAAGCCTCTACAAGAGCATATTATTCATCACGTTAATCCATTCTCGCATTTTGTGAAATAAAATTAGATTAAATTAAATAATTGAATCATATAATAATTAATTTATCTATCTATCTATTATATTATAAAAGTTGAGTTTTTTTCTTGCACCAGAATAATTTGTCCTACGTGTTATGTATAGATTTTTGGATAATTTTACTTTTTTAATTACTATCACCTATATTATGTATATTTTCATTAATAAATACTTTAATGCCTTAATTATATGTTAGGACGAGACATTCTTACCCGTGCGATGCACCAATTTTGTTTTTCGATAAAAGTTTGAACTTTTGCTTATGTTTAAAACTCAACATTTTATTTGACATTATAATTTACGAACGACTTCAAGTCAAAATTATGTATTTTCTCCTTGTTAGGAGTATGCCCTCTAATGCCACTCAGGGGATGTTGAGTGAGGGCATTGTACTTGTAATTATGTAAACTATTGATATAAGGCAATGAATGTTTCCTTATTTACTGGTAGTTACTGGCATTCCTAACTCGTAAATATACATATAGAAACTAGTCCGTGTATTTGAGAGCAAAATGTCCCACTCCTTATTGGATAAGGGGGTCGGCACTGGAAAGGTTTATAGCTCAAATACTTAATCGTTCGCAAGTCGATGAAACTTGACTGGGCGTTAAGTTTATGTGAAGACTTGTATGACGTGTTCTTTGACATGGAGAATGCCTGTCGAATGCTAATGGTTAGTGTGAGCACACATTATAGGTATGCTAATTGGATTAGTATACTCGAACCGACTCACCCTCGATTCGTCACACGGATTTCACTCCGGGACAGTCAATAACGGAATCGAAAGGTTGTGATAGGTATTCGTGAATCTTCGACTTAAGGATTTAGTAGGGATGTGCTTGTTACGTCAAGATTTTCATTAGAGTAGTTTGACCCTGTAAACCGGAAGGCGAGGGTCAACCTCGACGTGCATCTTGACGGGCAAGTAGTAGGTCTTACTGAATACCAAGATAGAATTCTTTCTCCCGTTAGTGAGCGGGTTATGTGTCCTATGCGGTAATTGGCAGATGAGATCATAAGTCTTTGGCCAAAGCATTGGAGCTAGTTGTATTAGATACACGACAGCTCGATGATCTCGATTTGCATTAACGCATGCATAGCGTCAAGTACAGATAGGTTTTGACTGACCGTGACCCTATAACTTGATCGGGACATTTGAAACAAGGGTTTATACGTATACTGGTATTCACGACATAATGGTTCTTGAATGATCCCAATCATTCGTTCTCAGTTGGGGTACGGTGTAGGCCGCCAGGCTGGCTAGGTGGTGCTACTACTCTTTGGTTCCTCCCATCACGATCGAGACGGACCCTCCGAGTCGCGCAATAGATCGATTTACGGAATGAATCAAGCTAATTGCCTCATTATGAATATTAGATATTGGATATCTAAATTTGGGACATTGGATGTTTAAATGGATTTATTGGATAAACTGATTTATGGCCTAATGAAATAAATAAATTACTGGGTGATTAATTTAATTCATAAATATAATTATTTATTAAAGAAATTAATTATATTATTTTGAATTTGATATGTTTAATTAATTGGATTAATTAATCGATATAAATACATCGAAACGGAATCGGAGTTTATCTGTTTGGACTCTCCGGAGTCCGAAACGAACTAAACTCGTCCGTTTCATCCTCATGGCCGCCCTCCCACTAATATGTAACACCCCCAATCCACTCAGGGATATTACACGCCGTAGACCCTCTCCTCGAGGATCTACCAGACTGATAACTAAAATCAAACATCTAAACATCGCCTTTAAGGCTAAAATGACTCAGTAGACCGATTTGGTCTTTCAATAATAACATACAACTCAATTCCGAACACATACCCACGCAGGGGTCAAAATATAATAAACTCCCGTACAACGGGGAAAAGATACTACAGCGGAAAAGAAAATACAACTAGACCAATACGACATCAACGGATCCTCGTGTGATTAGTATCGTTCATCTTTCATCATCCTTCGTGCCGACCCTGTGCCATGCTCCAAAACCTGAATGCAAAAATAGACATCCACCCCCCGAATACTCGGGGGTTAGCAAAACTCCACTGTTTTGCTAGTGCAAGTACAAGTGCAAAAATACGAGCCATACAATTCACATTCCACGAATAACAATAACCAGGAATCCTCAAAGTTTCAAACGTAACGAAAAGCACTTCCCGAGGCATGAGTTTGGTAAAACATTCTAAAACCGAAAGATCACAAATCAAGGGAAATAATTTATAAAACAGTTTAAAATGCCATCGAGAGTTTTAATAGAAAACAATTTAGGATTTCCGAATCCTTCTCTTTCCAAAAATCAACAGGGGTCACAGCCCAAAGGTTTTGTTTTTGCAAATAGAAAACCGACAACAATTTACAGGGTCAAAGCCCAACATCACGTGTCCTCAACGGACATAAAATACAACGAAACATAATCACGCACGCGCATCGCCTAGGACCGGGACGCCACCACAGACATCCCACCCGAGGCCTCGAAGGACCCTCCCGAGCTGGCTAGCGAAACAAATCACACACATCTCACGGTTGGATCAATCACTTGTTGCATCCTGGCCACATGATCACATGCCATGTGCCACCGTAGATTAACTTTGGCGCTCACGGTTGGATCAATCACTTGTTGCATCCTGGCCACATGATCACATGCCATGTGCCACCGTAGTTTTTCTTAGGCTCTCACGGTTGGATCAATCGCTTGTTGCATCCTGGCCACATGATCACATGCCATGTGCCACCGTAGGCCCCGCCCACATCCACACAATCACATATATAGCACAATACAGCAAAGATATCCAAACAATTCACTCAGAGGCATCAAATCCTTAGCAAAACCACCACGTCAAAACACACTGCACCAAAATGAAATAATATACGTCCACACGCAATACCAAGTGCAACATCAGCACCAAACATATCCATAGAGTTCACATAGTCATTCTCAAACCACACCATTCACAAAACACACGCGTTTTGAAAGCAAGCCTTTAACAAGGCTAAACCGAATCTTTTGAAAGTTCGATTCAAACGACCAAACAACCACATTTAGACGATCACTAATTATCGTATCCATAAAACAAGAATTATATGGACAAGGTACTTGCCTCAAAATAGGCACGCAAGTATCCCGACGAAGACGGCTCAACCGGAAAGCTTTGAAACGCCCGATGCAATCGAAAAGAAAGACGACAACGAACGGAAGGGTTCAACTCGGTTTCTTCGCAAGAAACTCGACCCTAACAATATATAATCAATAAATCATCGATCATACGAGGAAGAATAATCGTAGAACGCCCGAAAACCCCTCTAAGACATTTTACCGGACACCTTCAAGGCGTCGGTCAAGAACTCGACCCAAATAACAAATCGATACGATCCAACCATGGAATAACAATGGAAAAGACATAATACATCTAAATATTCATCAATACATCATAATCCTAAGTTAAAACGGATTAATCGGACGAAAACAACCAAAATACCCAAATTCCCCAAAACTAGATTTCTAGGAAATCTGACCTGATTCGGTAAATCGGAGGATGTTATAGGATGGATGATTGATGATATGAACCTCAAAACTTCATGGATTTATTGTCCAACAACATCTCTCCATGATGAAATAATCTCCAGCCGCGGAAGGGAAGAAACTGAGAGAGAAATGGCTGAAGAAAAACGCTGCCAGGCCTTAAATAGGCCGACTGCCGGCCGGGTTACGTACGTAACCGGCCATGGCTTACGTACGTAACCGGCCATGGCGAACTCACCGCTGGAAATGCGGAAGCATTACGTGCGTTACCGGCCGGGGCCTTACGTGCGTAACCGGCCTTACGTAGCGCCGATCACTACCACACGTTACTCGGCGGTGGCTGGCCCGAGCATGCCGACCATGACTCGGCCGGGGCCAACTCCGACGGCCCGAGCGACCGAAACCCGAACTCGAGTACGAATCGAAGATACGGTTACGAAGTACTCGCAAAGACGAATCCGATCACTAAGAGAACACACGATTCCGACCACCCGAAGGCTCGAAATTCGACAACGGAAAGTAATTACCCCAAACTTTGGGAAATTACGAAAATGGCCCAAAACGCCCGAAAATCACGATACGTGATCGAAACACCAAGCCAAACCTCGCAACATGAATATTAACATTAAATGAACTTACGAGAAAGTCGAAACAACTTGATTTGGACGAGATTCGCAAGAATCGAACTCAAGTCTTTGAAAACCGCTAAAAAGCACGGAACTCAACAAAACGACACCGAAA
Source organism: Orobanche coerulescens (assembly GCA_033398695.1). Taxonomy (NCBI): domain Eukaryota; kingdom Viridiplantae; phylum Streptophyta; class Magnoliopsida; order Lamiales; family Orobanchaceae; genus Orobanche; species Orobanche coerulescens. Next base: position 132,943,775 of record CM065816.1, on the reverse strand, counting down.
CGAACTCGGATGACAAAAAGTGCAGAATTAATCATTCTCAGAATGACGAAACGGTCATGAGCGAGTCGTCAAAACGGACTTCCGCCGAAAAAAAGAAATTACCGGAAATCGAAATCACGGGTATTACATTCTACCCTCCTTAAAAGAAGTTTCGTCCCGAAACTTAAAATAAGTAGGGAGAAGCAATATCCATTGTCAGGAAAACTCGACGAGATACCCAAAAACCGAAAAACTCGCGCCCGACGGCGAAACGTTGCAAGAAATGCAACGGAACATACGGCGTGAAAACACGCTCCACAACGACCAACACAACGCCACCGATAGAGAAATAATAAAACCAACAAGTGACAAGCGTCATCAAACAGGTAATACAACCAAGTCGATTATCCGAACAATCACAAAACACAACGAACGAAAATCAATATGATTGACCACCCCAACGGTACATCAATCAAAACGCGAGCCAATCGCTGAAGAAATACGGAATTCCACCGCTCAAGGGTTGGAAGATCGAAAACGAGACAAATTTCCCGAATATAAGGAAATTAGGAAGGAGTCTGAACGCTCAACAATCACGAAACGAGATCAACAAAAACCGAACAATCAAACGATCGAACCACAACGGTCGAGACAACAAAAATCGAACAATCATGTTCGAATCACGAAGAATAATAAAATTCAAACAACAACTCTCAGGCTCACGTCTCAGCTCGAGACAATATATGATCCGGTAAAAGCAACAAGATGTGATTCACATAAGATCCATAGGAAAGGGAATAGCAATTGAAAAGTCACAACGACAAACGAGTAATTTCGAAACACCACACTCGTTCGATCAATAAAAGCAAGGGATAGGGCAAGCTCGAGAAAATGTTAACGAACATAAGCGAGTCGATGAGTCGAAAATATAGAAGTTCAAAATCTAATCCACTTCGAATAAGAGAACTAGTAAAACCATATGATGTCACTTAGAACAAGGTTCACAAGAATCGAACCGAACTCGAAAAAGTCACGGCGATAACCAGTTGACCCAAAACAAGATCACACTGCTCGAACGATGAAACCGAAATACGTAACAAGTTCGAAAGTATCAACGAACACGAGCGAGTCGATAGACTTGAGAAAGAGGAAATGCGAAGCCAAAATAATACGGGTATTATATTCGACCTCATCTAAAAGAAGTGTCGTCCCGAAACTCACAACAACGAAATCAATGTGACAACACAACAAGCAAGCGAAACATCTTTCAAAGGCCTCTCAAAGCCGATTCCGATGACTGTGCTGAAGCGCGAACTCCGAAAGTCTCGGTAGCCAATTCACAAAACTGAATTCGGTGTCCCTCGAGTCCACACTTGAAATGTGTTACCGACGAGAGGGACAAATTTACACGTGCATGCCCCAGCACATCACGGTTGAAACGCCTCGGCTCGGCATACTGAAAATACAAATGCTAGATACAATGGGGCATAACGTCGCAAAACAACATAGCGGAGATGCCAACTCAGCACAACAAGAATCATAATACATATCATATACAATGATTATCATCGTAAAATAATACACACAAATACTACAGCAACGACGGTATCGTTCGGCGACCTCAACGGCCCGAACAATAACCAGCACATAATTACAAACATTATGAAACAATCACATATGTACACAAACGTACAAACCCAAGCTTTAACAGCTCACACAGGTGCGTTAACACGCAAGCCACCACGAAATGACAACATTAAGGATCGTCATCACACCTCCCACAAGAGCTAACAAAATATATGCGTGGCGAACGACTCGACGCTCACGCCACCAATTCAATCACAATTCGGGGTTAACACCGGAACGAAAGTTCGAAAACCATACACGCATTTCCGGTCCGCAAACAGGAATGATAGGTTTTAAAAACGAAAACCACCTTTTGAAAATAGTTTGTAAACACCAGTTGATCTTGAGTATCACTTTACAAAAAGTAGTGCAAACATTGTTATCGAGACTTTGAAAATCGTCTTGCGTTTGAACAAAAATGAGGACACCTTCTCTTAGTGAAAGACTTTCAGAATATCCGACCCTCGGGTCTAAGTAAAAGTATTTATAAAACATTTGAAAATATCTCAAAATATTTTGGTCCTCGAGTTAGAAGAATTTTGAAATATATTGTGGCACCTTGGACGTACCACGAGAAAATAATTCATTTTTAAAAGTACGTCTCGAATTTTAATTTTCTAAGATACTCAAGGTTTTCAAAAATCATTCAATGGGCTAGAATGCCCAAAAATTTCAGGTAATTACACGGAAATATTACACCCCCGGTTCAGCCCGGGAATATTACACGCCGTGGGCCGCTAGGAACCCACTGTGCTAAAAACCATTTACAAAAATGCCAAAAAGGCTGATGACGGTATTATTTCAAAAACTTACAAAAGTCATTTAGAAAATACTAAATACCGTCATAAGAATTTCGCCAAAACGATCAAGGCCATAATGCCACAAACTCGGTTAAGGGAATCGGTTTTCAAAATAAAACTCAATCGGTAAAATACCGAAAGCCATTACAGAAGAACTCACGCAGTGGATAAAAGAAATAAAGTCAAACATGCACAAGACAGCAACACTACTCCTCATATGAACGAAAAATGGGAGTCAAATAATCACGTATCACGAAATCAAAATCCACAAGAGGATTCCGTCAATTAACTCATAATCAAAAAATAGCTCGTGTCACACGAGGCACAACACAAAGAAGGGAGACTTACATCCACAGGTCGCACGAAGATGATGATCGCCCCACGATACTAATCACAACAAACCAACTCAGACGACGCGTCGCGACACGACTCAGTCAGATAAAATCCGACGAGACAAAAACTCAATAGACACCACTGACCCGACAGCCTAGGTTTCCACAACCTAAGCTCCGATACCATTCTGTAACACTCCCAATCCACTCAGGGATATTACACGCCGTAGACCCTCTCCTCGAGGATCTACCAGGCTGATAACTAAAATCAAACATCTAAACATCGCCTTTAAGGCTAAAATGACTCAGTAGACCGATTTGGTCTTTCAATAATAACATACAACTCAATTCCGAACACATACCCACGCAGGGGTCAAAATATAATAAACTCCCGTACAACGGGGAAAAGATACTACAGCGGAAAAGAAAATACAACTAGACCAATATGACATCAACGGATCCTCGTGTGATTAGTATCGTTCATCTTTCATCATCCTTCGTGCCGACCCTGTGCCATGCTCCAAAACCTGAATGCAAAAATAGACATCCACCCCCCGAATACTCGGGGGTTAGCAAAACTCCATTGTTTTGCTAGTGCAAGTACAAGTGCAAAAATACGAGCCATACAATTCACATTCCACGAATAACAATAACCAGGAATCCTCAAAGTTCCAAACGTAACGAAAAGCACTTCCCGAGGCATGAGTTTGGTAAAACATTCTAAAACCGAAAGATCACAAATCAAGGGAAATAATTTATAAAACAGTTTAAAATGCCATCGAGAGTTTTAATAGAAAACAATTTAGGATTTCCGAATCCTTCTCTTTCCAAAAATCAACAGGGGTCACAGCCCAAAGGTTTTGTTTTTGCAAATAGAAAACCGACAACAATTTACAGGGTCAAAGCCCAACATCACGTGTCTTCAACGGACATAAAATACAACGAAACATAATCACGCACGCACATCGCCTAGAACCGGGACGCCACCACAGACATCCCACCCGAGGCCTCGAAAGACCCTCCCGAGCTGGCTAGCGAAACAAATCACACACATCTCACGGTTGGATCAATCACTTGTTGCATCCTGGCCACATGATCACATGCCATGTGCCACCGTAGATTAACTTTGGCGCTCACGGTTGGATCAATCACTTGTTGCATCCTGGCCACATGATCACATGCCATGTGCCACCGTAGTTTTTCTTAGGCTCTCACGGTTGGATCAATCGCTTGTTGCATCCTGGCCACATGATCACATGCCATGTGCCACCGTAGGCCCCGCCCACATCCACACAATCACATATATAGCACAATACAGCAAAGATATCCAAACAATTCACTCAGAGGCATCAAATCCTTAGCAAAACCACCACGTCAAAACACACTGCACCAAAATGAAATAATATACGTCCACACGCAATACCAAGTGCAACATCAGCACCAAACATATCCATAGAGTTCACATAGTCATTCTCAAACCACACCATTCACAAAACACACGCGTTTTGAAAGCAAGCCTTTAACAAGGCTAAACCGAATCTTTTGAAAGTTCGATTCAAACGACCAAACAACCACATTTAGACGATCACTAATTATCGTATCCACAAAACAAGAATTATATCGACAAGGTACTTGCCTCAAAATAGGCACGCAAGTATCCCGACGAAGACGGCTCAACCGGAAAGCTTCGAAACGCCCGATGCAATCGAAAAGAAAGACGACAACGAACGGAAGGGTTCAACTCGGTTTCTTCGCAAGAAACTCGACCCTAACAATATATAATCAATAAATCATCGATCATACGAGGAAGAATAATCGTAGAACACCCGAAAACCCCTCTAAGACATTTTACCGGACACCTTCAAGGCGTCGGTCAAGAACTCGACCCAAATAACAAATCGATACGATCCAACCATGGAATAACAATGGCAAAGATATAATACATCTAAATATTCATCAATACATCATAATCCTAAGTTAAAACGGATTAATCGGACGAAAACAACCAAAATACCCAAATTCCCCAAAACTAGATTTCTAGGAAATCTGACCTGATTCGGTAAATCGGAGGATGTTATAGGATGGTTGATTGATGATATGAACCTCAAAACGTCATGGATTTATTGTCCAACAACATCTCTCCATGATGAACTAATCTCCAGCCGCGGAAGGGAAGAAAATGAGTGAGAAATGGCTGAAGAAAACGCGCCAGCCTTAAATAGGCCGGGGCCAGGGTTACGTCGTAACGGCCATGGCCGAACTCCTTTGCACGGAAATGCCGGGCGTTACGTGCGTTACCGGCCAGGGCCTTACGTCGTAACCGGCCTTACGACGTAGCGCCGATCACTACCGCCGCGTTACTCGGCCGGGCCTGGCCCGAGCATGCCCGGCCATGACTCGGCGGGGCAACTCCGACGGCCCGAACGACCGAAACTCGAACTGAGTACGAATCGAAGATACAGTTACGAAGTACTCGCAAAGACGAATCCGAGCACTAAGAGAACACACGATTCCGACCACCCGAAGGCTCAAAATTCGACAACGGAAAGTAATTACCCCAAACTTTGGGAAATTACGAAAATGGCCCAAAACGCCCGAAAATCACGATACGTGATCGAAACACCAAGCCAAACCTCGCAACATGAATATTAACATTAAATGAACTTACGAGAAAGTCTAAACAACAGTTTCGGACGAGATTCGCAAGAATCGAACTCAAGTGCGGAAAAACCGCTAAAAAGCACGGAACTCAACAAAACGACACCGAAATGAACTCGGATGACAAAAAGTGCAGAATTAATCATTCTCAGAATGACGAAATGGTCATGAGCGAGTCGTCAAAACGGACTTCCGCCAAAAAAATAAATTACCGGAAATCGAAATCACGGGTATTACATAATATACATGTGTATGTATTGACTTGTCCATATCATGATGTTTGGAATATCATGTGTTGAGGGGACAAGTATCATACACATTATATGGTGGGGTTAGATTCTCATTATATGAGTTGTATTCTTGTGAGTTGAACATGCATAAGAAGAGGACTTTGATCTCTAATTCTCATTACGTTATTTCTTACATGAGTTGTAGTGAGAGAAAGTGAGAAAGGAGTTCTTCTTCATAGTCATCTTATTCATCAACTTAGTCCTCGATTGTTCTTAGAGAAACATCAAGAAATATTGAGAGATATATTATACACTTAGAGTGTAATAATAAAAAGCTTCATCACTTGATTCTAGCCGTAACCTTAGAGGTTAATCAGGTGTTGTCATTCCGGTCGTTTTTTCGGCGCGTGGAAGTAGTGACGCGGTGCTTTCGGCGTTAGATCGTTCAAGAGCTTGGAGTAGATTGGATTCGTAGAGATCAAGCAAAGCTTGGGGAATAGCTCAAGATAAGGTTACCATTTAATCAACGGACTTCAAGGGTTAGTTTCTTACAACTCTTGCTTTTCGTTTATATATTCGTATATACGTAGCTTGATCGATTCTCATAGGGATTCAGATCGAATTAATTTTTGTTTTACCGCTTCCGCTGGGCCTTCGTTTTAGGCACCGAATCCCAACATTTCTTTATATTCATTACTCAATGTGATATTTTTAATATGTTGTATTTTGTTAATGTAGCAAACTTATTTAATTTATCTGTTCAAATCGGATGTACTAACACTCACCCCAAAAGGGTGTAAATATTGGTTTCTCACGAATGATTCTACATATAGAAAAAGAAAACACTTTGCGATGCGCATACCTTCTATCTTTTCAATAATAATTCATTGTACATGATAAATTCAATCTAATATTTCTCAAAGAGCATTCGAAAGCAACTACTTAGCAGAAGCAATCATAAGATGCGCAATTCACGACCTCCACATCGCGGACATTCATGATGTCCCCAACCTTGTGTTGAAGCTTGATATGGCTAAGGCATATGATAGGGTTCACTGGCAGTTTTTACGTGAGGTCCTAGTGAGGATGGGGTTCCCAGCTAGATGGATTAAGTTCATCCGTCATTGTGTCGAGAGTTACACGTTCTCCATTTTGGTGAACGGCAGTTCGACCGGCTATTTTGCCTCTAGTCAGGGTTTGCATCAGGGCGACCCTATTTCTCCATCGCTCTTCATGCTTGCCGCTGATTGTTTATCGTGATGCTTGGATCGATTCATTCGGGACCATCCTTTGATGAGGTATAGGACGGTCGGACGACCTTTCCCCGTCTCGCACTTATCATATGCCGATGACATCATTATATTCACACGGGTTGTGGATGATGGTCTTGTTGATCTTATGCGTCTTCTGGATCATTACTTTATGGCTTCGGGCCAGATGGTTAGTATCCAGAAGAGCACTTTTATTCTCGCTCCTAAGCATGTGCCTCGTTGGCATCAGAGAGTTCACTATCTTACTAGTTTTCGCCAGGGTGGCCTCCCCATCACTTATCTTGGTGTACCCCTTTACAAAGGCTTTATGAGATGAGAGCTCTTTGCTGGGGTGAAGCAACAGATGTTGGATAGGATCTCTGGTTAGTCCCATCGCCACCTTGCTTTTGGGGGTCACTTGGCTCTTATTAATAGCACTCTCTGCATAATTCCTCTGCACCTGCTTCAGGTTTTGGACCCTCCACAGTACATTATCCAGGAGCTCGAGCAGATCATTGCGAGATACTTCTGGGGTGCTGTTGGTCTGAAGAAGAAGACGCACTGGGTCCGTTGGCGGCAGATTTGTCGTCCGGTCTCTGAGGGAGGCCTCGGGATTCGGAGCCTTTCGGATATGTCGAGAGCTTTTAGTTATAAGCTCTGGTGGCGCCTTTGCGTGGGCACGTCTCTGTGGGCGTAGTTTATGCTCTGTAGAAACTGCTTTGCTGGCCTTTATACGCCTATGCGTACTGCTCTTAAAGCTCATGCCAGCCACCCTTGGCGTCGTCTCCTCCGCGTGGGTATTGAGGCTCAGGAGTTCATTCGCTGGACTCTTGATCGTGGCTGTGTGGAGGTTAGCTTTTGGGACGATACTTGGATTGGGGATAGGACGATTTCTTCTTATTGTCTGATTACTAGTAGACCCCATCTTAGGAGTAATGAGTTATGGGTTGATAGGACGTGGGACATGGGTAGGTTGGAGTCTATTATTGGAGAAGAGCTAGGATTTACTCCTCAGTTCATCCAGGAGATCTCCGCGATTCCCATCGCCGAGGAGGATTCGGATAGTATGTGCTGGACTCTTACCTCTTCGGGTGAATTATCATTGTCGTCGGCTTGGTCTCACATCAGGGTGAGGGGTCAGGCTAATCTTATTTACGGGACCATCTGGACAGCCTTACTTACACCGACTATTTCGGTGTTTATTTGGTGACTTCTCATGCGACGGATCCCGACTGATGACATTCTATAGAGGAGGGGCGTTTCATTGGCTTCTAGATGTTTGTGCTGCTCGCATACCCTTACCCACACCTACCATACCGAGACCATTTCCCACATTTTCTTGGAGAGTGATGTGGCTCGTGATGTGTGGGAGTATTTTGGCGCATGGACACATTTATCCCCACCCCATACTCAGAATATTTTTGAGCTCCTGAGTTTTTTCGCACATGGCACACACTTTAGGCACGCGACTTTCATTATTCCTTGTCTGATCCTTTGGTTTATCTGGACAGAAAGGAATAGTGTAAAGCATAGGGCTGTTACTTTTCTTTCCTCTCATGTTATTGTGCAGGTGGAGCGCCATATTGCTTTATTGGCTGCTGCGGGATTATTTCATCTGAGTTCTGGGCGGGTTGCTCGTCGCCTGATCGTCTTCAGCGAGCTCCATCTTCCCCCGCTCAGACTCATCGCCCCATCCCGATGGTTTGGCTTCGACCCGAGATCCCTTGGATCAGGCTGAACACGGATGTCTCGTTCGATAGAGACACTCATATTGCGGGTGGGGGATGTATAATTAGAGATCATCACAGAGAGCTCCTTCTTTCTTTCCATTCCTCTTTTCAGGCCTCTTCGAGTTTTGATGCAGAGATCCAGGCGTTGGCGATTGGATTGATTTTAGCTTCCCAGAGATCGAGACATATTTGGATTGAGCTTGATGCTGCTGCTGCTGTGGTGATCCTGCTATCATCTGACCATCGGGGCTCTTGGTAGGTTCGTCACACTCTTATGCGTATCCGACACATTCTCCGCGATATTTAGTTTAGAGTTACTCATATTTTTCGGGAGGGAAACAGGCCTGCAGACTATCTCTCTGAGCTCGGCATGTCGTCCCTCGGCATTCAGAATTATACTTACGATACTGCTCCTTCGTTTCTTCTTTCCCTTATACGGATGGATCAGCTTGGTTATCCTTCATTTAGATTTAGTTAGGTTTTATTTTTTGATTGATTGATTGATTGCATATTGGTCCGCACATTAGCCCACGGTATTTGTGGTGCACCTTGTATTGATATAGTGGGCCGTAGGCACTTTAGATTTTCGGTTTCAGATTATGGCCCATTTTTTGTCATAATTCGGAGCTGAGTTATTTTGGTCTATAGGTCCGCACATTAGCCCACGGTTTTGTGGTGCACTTTGTATTTCTTTAGCGGACCGTAGATTTCTTCGATGTTTGGGACCAAATTATGGCTGTGTATTTCTGGATTTCTTCTTATCTACAGGTTGGTGGGTCCCGCCTCAACCCCCGTCCACACTGGACGTTTTTTTTGGGAAAAAAAAACTACATGAATATTTTGAAACGTGTGATTCATAGTAATAATAACATGACCTTTGTAATTCCATAGTAATAACCTATATGAATATATAGTAATAATAACATGACATTTGTAATTTCATAGTAATAACCTACATTATTATTATTATTATTATTATTATTATTATTATTATTATTACTTATAGATCGATGATTTGTAACCAAATTTAGAGTCATTTACTCACCTAATTAAAAACTCAATTGATATAGTGTCATTAGATAAAAATTAAAGTCATTAAGACTTAACATTTATAGCACAGGACTAAATCTTTATATATATAAGATATGATAATATATTAATATTATTGGACATTTGATATTAATATTAAATTCAATATAAAGAGAGAGAATCGATAAAATAGTCAACTGACGACTAACAAAAAAAACTACACAATCCCTTATTGTTACGAAAATATTAACAAATGAAAGCATACAACAAATGATTAAACGAACATATTGACGGACAAAAAGGAATAAGTTTCATTGCTTCATTTTTATATTTTTTGATAATAATATCAATAAACTTACGTTACCCACATTGAGAGTTGGGGAATAGTACGTGTTGGATATTGCTATTGATTTACTGGCCAGTGGCCACCCACGCCACCACCATCCATCCTCCTTTTTCTCCAGTTCTTTTATTTTGTATATATCTCTGTCGTTGAAATGGACCCCCTTCTCTTTCCCAACACACCACCACCACCACCACCCCCGTGGCTGTGCGTTTCCTTCTTCCGTAAACAAAAATAGCCGAAATACATTACCTAATTTGCTTCGACTCTTTGTTAAAACTTTCCCACTTTTAGTAACTTTATTCTCTCTCTCACTTTCTATTGTTTAATATTTAGTATGAATCACGGCCTCCTTTTTTTCTCTTTCGTTACATAATCGGTTACGTCTGGGCGGCAAAGAGGGTGTTGTTGGTGACTGTCGGTAACCGTGAGATGGGATAGGATAGTGGATGGGATTTTATTGTAGTCGGTAAAAAAGATACTACGAAAATTAATCAACTGTGAGTCAAAATGCAAGCATACTGAGAACACCACAATATGGATGTTGATGTCCAGGAAAGGTGTTATTTATAGTTAAATTATTTATATAACTTCCGAATATGAAAGGACTATTCATATGAAGAGACTTTTCAAATTATTAAGAAGAGACTTTTCAAATGATTAAGAAGAGACTTTTTCAAATTATTGAGATTGAGATTTTATAAATTTTTAGATAAAAATTGAATTCATTAAGACTCTACATTAAATAATATTATTGAAGCCTCATATTAATAAGGGGACTCAATCTTTTAGTATAATAGATTCTCACATATTTTTACCTTTCCCTTAATTAATTTGCTGAATTTATGGATCAAATATTTTTAATTTAACTTTTCTTAAATTATTTTGTTGAATCTATGGAATATATATATATATATGAAAAATCTACGCCTCTTATAATTGCTAAAATTCCGGATCATATTGATTGTATGTTTAGCTTTTTGAAAATTAATAAATACCTTAATTCTTAATTAAATATTTAGATTCTCACATATTTTAACTTTTCTTTTATTATTTTGCAAAAATTTTGGTATAAAATATCATCTAAGTGAAATTTATCGTCAAGATTTTTTCGACAATCTTTTGCTTTTAATTACTATCATAGCATATATATACATACAAATTTAGGATCAAATGAGAATGGTTTTTCTCCTGCGAATTGCAAATATGCATGAGTTTTGTACTAATTATGCATGAAATATATGCATTTCGTGCATCAAAATTGCAATGCATTAAAATATGCATTATATGCATCAAAAATATCGATGCATTAAAATATTGCATTATATGCATCAAATTTTTGTGAGAATAAATCTAGGCCATCCATTTATCAAGATCTATGGATGAAATTCATTCTTATTTCTTAACTTAAATTGCATTCTCACGTGAACCCACCCACCCACCCACCCACCCACACACACACACACACACACACATATATATATATATATATATATATATATATTACAAATACTCAATTTTTTGTGTAATCTCATGCCTTTTGCCGAGGTGTAATTTTTCGTTTTTTTTGCCAATTTTAAGATTTTTTAAAAAATAAAATAATTAAATATATAATTAAAACTAAAATAGGTGACTTATATGGATATTTAATTTTGATTCTCTAGTAATGATAGTTGTTCTCATATTCTGTTTATAGTTTAATTGCGAGTTATATGAATGTCTTAATTTTTTATTTTAATATTCCGTGTATGTTTTTAATCATTAGCTTAATTACGAGTAATATTACATTTTAAATGCATTCATATATTAATTGTGATCGGCGAGAAATATGGATTTTTGATTTTTTGTTCCCTTTTGATCATACTCTGTGAGAATTGTCAATTTTATTGTTTTTCATTCAATATTCGTATCATTATACTAAAATTGAGTTTTTTGAGCTTTCTCATTGATTTGACTTATATGTTATTATGATGTTTTTTAAATTTTCTGAAGTTTTAGTTGACGTCACTACCAAAGAAAACACTTTAGCCGACGACTAGCGGGAGAATGTACGACGGCCGCCGCAAGTCGTCAGCTAAAGCCAGAATGTTTAGTCGACGACGGCTGTATTGTCGGCTAAAGATGTTTAGCCGACGACTTTGCTTTTGGTTGTCGGATAAATTCGTGTTAATCGTCGGCTAACGTTCGGTAGTTTAGCCGACGATTATGAGACTTTAGCCGACGACATGCTATCGGCTAAAGTTGTTTAGGCGACGGCTAGAATACTTTAGCCGATGACATGTCGTCGTCTAAAGTTTTACATGTTTTTCTGTGCAGAATATATCACCATCTAACACTTCAATACACCATTTACAACACATTCGGAAATTACAAATCAAGAAAATGAAAAACAACAATTTTTTTTGGTTTGATCATTCAAGAAATCATATTGAAGGTATGTTTATTGAATTTTAATATCAATTATAATTATATTATGCATATAGTATATCTATTTGGATGATTATGAACATGTTTAAGAATTAGTTCATTTTCTCGAATATTTCTTGGTATGTATATATATATATATATATATGGATTTGACATCTTGAATTCGAGCTATGATAATTGTAGTCGTAATTTGTGTATGTTCTTGATAAATACGATGTGTATTGTTGTTGTTATTTTTGTTATAGGATGGATAAAAGTTGGATTGGTATGCAAAAATGGGATCCAAGGGTCATAGATGGAATGCAAGGGTTTATTCGATTTGTGAAGGAGCATGATAGTGATAGTATGATTCATTACTGTCAATGCAATAAATATAAATGTCGCAGCGATATGTACCATTTTACACTTGATGTCGTGTGGGAGCACTTGAAAAAGAATGGATTTTGGGATAAATACACATGTTGGATTTACCACGGTGAAAGATCGAATTCAGTTATTCCCCATTATCACGGACAGTACAGTGGTAGCACATCAAATGACCCCACAAGAAGGTTGATTGACGACGTGTTTGGTTATTACGAGATGGACGTATCGGCTGAAGGTCAAGAATACCATATAGCTGATCAACCAGTCATTCGAACGCCTACATTGATACCTGTTAACACAATTTCTATTGATAGATACAACAACCTAATCTAGCTCCAACAGACTCTTCTTTATCCTGGGTGTCACATGATGGTTCTTGATAGTGTCATAGAGACTATGAGAGTCGAGGTGGAGAAAAAAACCTCGATTAAAGCTGTGGATGATTACTTGGAACTTACAGGGAAAATGCTCCCAGAAGGTCATCATCTTCCTAGTAATCACAGTAAAATGAGATGTATCCTAAAAGGTCTTGGACTATCGTACATCAAGATCCACATATGCATATATGATTGTGCTTTATTTTGGGAAAAGCCTAATGAAGACCTAGAGAGATGTCCGGTATGTGACATAGAGAGGTATAAGTTCACTCCTTCTTGTAAAGAGAAAGCTATGAAGGTTCGTTGGTATTTCCCTCTGAAGGATAGATTGGAGAGGCTTTTCATGTCTCCTCACACAGCCAAGGCGATGAGATGGCACGCTGAGCCTCGCGTGACAGACGAGGATACTATGATACACCCTTCTGATGGAGAGGCTTGGAAGCATATAGATAGGGAGTTTCCAGGATTTACATCAGATGTTTGAAATGTAAGACTCGGATTTGCATCTGATGGATTCCACCCTTTTGGCAACATGAATCTTTCGTATAGTATATGACCAGTGGTAATGGTTCCTTACAACCTTTCTCCATGGATGTGCATGAAGAAGGAGTATAATATGTTGACTCTCTTAGTACCTGGACCTGGGTATCCAAGAAAGTGTATTGATGTTTATTTGAGACATTTGATAGAGGAGTTGAAGTTGTTGTGGGAGCAAGGTCATCCGACGTATGACAGTTACTCACATGAGATGTTCTACTTATGTGCTATGTGTACCGGTACCATCAGTGATTTTCCTACGTACGGGATGCTGTCCGGATCTATTATTAGTGGTTATAGAGAATGTCCAGTGTGCTTGAATGCAAACTGCACAAGGTATCATTGTCGGAAGGTTATCAGAATGCGTCACCGTATATGGCTTGAGAGGACACATGTCTGGCATACGGATGTTTCAGCATTTGATGGGACTGGAGAGGTTGGTGATCCACCACAGGAGTGGACTGGTGAGGAAATTTTGGCCGTGCTGATTGAGTATGATTTTGGGCAGTTGAGCAACCATCCTGATATAGTAGCGGCAACTCCTGAAAGACCTGATAGGTATAAATATTAGTCCCACAAAAGTATTTTCTTGGATCTACCATATTGGAGTAAGTTGTCGATTAGGAACTACCTAGACGTGATGCACCTAGAAAAAATGTTTGTGAAAGTGTTGTCGGTACAATATTATGTTGGGAAGAAAGACTAAAGACGACCCTAATTCACGTATTGGTTTAAAAGAAATGAACATTAGAAAACATTTATGGTTGAAGGAAGGGAAGGGGAAACACAAAATGTCGAAAGCTTCTTACATCGTGGGTAAGTGTTTAGTTACTGTTTACTTAATTTGCTTACATAATTTACTTAATTACGACATTCACCTTAATTAATATCCAGATGACGCACATACAAAGTGATGGCCACCCAATGTGGTCACGTGAGTTGATGCTTCTTTCGATGAAGCCTGTTATATCTAGAGTTTATATAATGGCGAAGGTAAATGGTGTGACATTTGTATGTATCAACAGAGATCAAAGAAGGAGGTGTCAAAATTCTGGGGTTATGATTGACGGTGGATATTACGGTGTTCTTCTCGAAGTAGTGGAACTAATTTATGAAGAAGGCTTGACAGTGTACTTGTTCAAGTGTAGGTGGTTTGATACATATCCTCAAATTGAAAGGGAGGATAATTATGGACTATTATCTGTTGATACTTCTACAAGTTGGTATGAAGGTTGTTGTGTCAAGATTTATCCATCCCGACAGGCGATCGACTATAAGGCCGAGCGACCAAGTCAACTCCAGTCAAACTATGGCTAGCTCGCCAAGTCGAAGATATCAGACCACCATCAGGTACCTAGCGATCGACTCCCAAGGCGATCGCCCTTCGGCATCTGGCGATCGACTCTAGTGTCCGGCTAAGGACGGTCGACCTGCGCCCCGAGCAGAGATGATCGCCCGTCAAAGTCATCAAGGACTGGATCTCAGAACAGCACCCACGTGCAGATCCACAAAAGGCGCTGACCGAAGATCTTCGCTGACAGACAAGATCTTTTGCTGACAGACAAGACCTTTGACCACAGCCTGTCACCTACCTCACCTACCGGCAGGCGCGCCGAAAGTTGTCAGTGGGACCGCCCGTGACAGCAACTCAGGACACGTGCAGGCTCCCCATTGGACCGTACAGCTGACTGCCAGCAGCAGCCGCGGACTTTAAGGGAACAAGCCCATGTGCGAAAAGACGATCGCCCGATTATTATAATGCAGAAAAGGCGATCGCCCGGCGTACCCAAGTCCTATAAATAGAGAACCTCCTCCTACTGGAAAAAGGTTCGGAATTCATTTCACCAACAGTTGAGAACTCGTTCACTTACGTTCAGAACTCATTCTCTTACATTCCGACTTCATTCACGGAAATACAGCTGAGAACACATATACCATCAAGCTCCCTGCTTTCTCGCCGGAATCCATCTCAGGACTTCTCTCTCTGAATCACTCGTCCAGAAGACGATCGGCAGAGGCAGCAAGTCTCCACTAGACAGATTCCAAGAGATTCTTAAGCCCAGGAGCCCAAGCATCCAGCTAAATACTCGCCGTGAGAAACTATCGATCTCTCACCGCCGCGACTGTTCATCTCCTTTGTTACAAGAACTCACAGAGCATCAAATCTGGTTCTTCCGGCAATCTACACGCTCACTAGCTAAGATAACAAGAATCTTTACACTCATTGTAATTGTATTCTTACATTAGTACTTGTATCCCCGAATATTAGTATTAATAATATCTCGCGAGAGCATTCAAGCCCGGGACTAACAACCCCGGCAAATCTTGTGTTATTTATCTTTCTCACGGAAGTGCTCTTGCATTTGTTTGCTATCCCATCCATTCCAGCAATATCTATCTCCGAATAATATTTTGGGTAGCAACAAAGGTGATCCGTTTGTTTTTGTAACATCTGCTAATCAGTTTACTACCTCGATGACTTGGTAAAAAAGGAGCATGGAAGATCGTAAATCATGTGGCTACGAGAAATATATATAGTGCGGCCGCACTTGGACAAGCAGTCAATAAGGATGACAATAAGGCATATCAAGAGTCGGATACAACTAATATTCCACCATCCTCCACAATACTACTGAATAATATTGTAGAAGGTCGAGTGGTTCGGCTACATGGTGAAGAACGTGGGTTCATAGATGTAGGTACAGATGAAGTACGTGCATACTCTGATGAAGATGATGAGGAGGAGTTCAGACATATGCTGCCAGTTATCAACTCCGACACAGAGACAGACTCAAGTAGTGATTCTGACTACGAACCTTAGAAGGACATATCATTTGTATAAGTTCCTTAAATATTCATTGTTGTGTGCCGCTTGAACGAATCGAAAAATTGATATTATTACCTGATTTTTTTTATTTTGTTATATTCATTGTTCCATTGATTATTTTCTCAAATATAAACTATTTATAATAAAACAAGTATAAATATATAAACTATTAATATTATATAAAAAACAAGTATAAATTTATAAAATATTATTATATAAAAAACTGTATAAATTAATATACAGATATATAATTATGTCTAAATATTTATAAGATATATTTATTAAATTCAAATATATATAAAATATATTATATAAAAACATGTCTAAATATATAAATATTATTATATAAAAACATGTATAAATATATAAAATTGTTTCAGGAGAAAGTAAAAGACTGTAAATGCGAGTCAATCAATTGTATTCATAACAGTGATGGAGGGGCCTTTATATAGGCATTACAATGAGAGTTCTTCCATACATAGGATTCCTAGATAAGGTAAGACATCTAGTAGGATCCTACTACCTCTAGAAGGATCTAGAACCTTCCATCTATGTATCTACAACCAGTATTAGGTAAGACATATCACGGGAATAATAATTCCCGGAACACTCCCCCTGTGTCGAGCACTAATACAACAATGGTTCAAAAGATGTTGCCTTTGTAAAAACCTATTCCAAGCCAAAACAAAACCCCCTGGGAAAAAATAAAGGCTTGATGAGGAAAAGATTGTAATGCACCAAAATAACATGTCATGTATACTCCCCCTGATGTATACACAACGACTCCCCCTGCTGAGTACCTCAAATCATAGGAGTCAGATGCCAAGTTGCCCTCACAACTATGCCAAGGAAAAACCCAGTGGGAAAAATACCTCTTGGTCTAAGTTGAAGAGAAGTACAACACATCATTTGTATGGATGTTCTCATAGGTCGCCTCGTTAAAAACCTTACCAAGTGAAAACTCAATGGGAAAAAACAAACCTTGGTCAAAGGACAAAAAGACCGCGACGCATCCAAAGTGCAGAGTCGCTAAAGACTTATCAAGTTTTCTAAAGTCTTAACCTCCATGCACTAAATTAGTCATAACTTCTTCGATTCAATAGGTATCAACAAAACTATAGGAATTCTGAAAACTAGACATTTTCATTCACATACGGTACGTAACCTAGATCGACCTGAGCAGATCACAAAGCTCTAATGGAGTTGACTTAGAAAATTACCAGACATATCCTGTCCTACTTTGCAACAATAGTCATATGTCACTCAACATGATGGATGTGATCAAATGGTTGGTTTCCTTGGAAAGTAGACACAAACCTTTCCAATGGTACCAATTTCACCATTTTCCAACAAGTGAGCTACCCTGTAGGTCATATGGGAGATAGACCAATACATTCAGGGGAAATTTGGGTATCGATATTCAAGTGTCCTTTTATCGAGATAGAGCGAGCTTCAAGCTTCTTGTCAATCGCAAATATTGTGTGAGCGCATCCTAGGCCATCATCACAGTGGCTTTACCGGATTATTACGAATGAGTACATCGAGTCAAACATGAATACATAATACCGTACTTTTCTCTTAAGACTACATCATCACTTAAGTGAGCCAAGTCTTATGATGACTTCCACTAATCATCGGGAATCATATAGGCATTACTTTTTCGTCTTTTAGGGAAATCATCCATTAGATTGCCTTAAACCGATTGATGAATATGCATCATCAAGTTTCCCCAAGTTCCTTTCATTCTTAACTTTGGATTTAGTGGAATCTCTTAGTATGACAAGAGTACATCACTATAAACTCTTAGTTTTACACGCAAAAGCTTCATATCTCTTACAAATCAAGTATATACTTAGTATGCATTCCTGACAATCACTTGTCAACGCGCTCCGTGGTTAGGAGCCACTTGATTTGAGTCTGATATACCACGAGATCCTTTTATCACTTAACTTAGTTCCCCACTAAGATAAGATTTAACCACAAGCTGCACGTTAGTTTTTGGCAAACTATCTAACTGAAAAGATAGTGGATGCTATAACATCCATTACGATATCACAACTTAGTTTCGTGTCATTGTAGTCGATTCCAGTGCGTTCATGAGAAACCTCATGCCATTAGGTGAGTTTAACTCCTTCTCTCACTCGCCTTAACAAAGTATACAAATAGATCTTATCTTTGGAGTGTCAGCACCATTTCAACAAAGGGCTATCACTTTGTTCGTACTGGAGTCGCATATATTTCCATTTTAGGCCAAGGCTACAACGTTGTAGATTTTCAATGAAGTATGGTTTGATTAAACTCACATTCCACATCCTCATGTACTGACTTTATTCATAGAGTACTCTTTATGGATTGGAATTCATTGAGGCGTCCCCCAATGATGACTATAATCCAGAATCACATGAGACGGATGAGTTCATTTGATCATATGATCAAGTTTCATGTACAAACTCGCATACATTCTTAGCGAGAGTATTTATCGAACCAAGTGGCATCCCAATACTCGATGAGATCCACAACCTAGTAACACCATCTACCATAATTTGTGGTGTTACCATATCACCATTTATAGGTGACGAACGTCCATGAACGGACACAATCCTTGCAGACATGTTTGCAGCATGTATTTAATCTCGTCACTTTAGGGAACTTGGTGAGACACAGTAGGGACAAACTACGACAATTCCAAGTCGTTCTACTCGAACATGATCATTCGCATCTCCCCCTAACGATGGGAAGACTGGCTCATCAAAGTGACTTACGAGATCGTCTGCCAAGGTATATTTTAAATGGACTATGAGTGAAAGCGCATGTCATATTCATCATTTATAACCCATCATAATGCATTGTGGTAATGCACTTTGGCACATGAACATGTGGACGGTAAAGGTTTTTCATTGTTGACACAATCCAGTTAACAAAATGCATACGGTTACACTTGTAACTAAGCATTTGAATGATGATAGATATAGGTGAATATGACATGTTGACCTATGATACATACCAGTAGCTACTGGTCTTGAGAATCCAACAAAACCGCCACCATGCACCACCAGTATTGTACATAAAGAAACTATTAAACCGATGATAGGGCGTTGGTTTTATCGAACCTATAGTGCTTTCTTGAAGATTTCACTCCCTTCACCAACCCCAAACACCTCAAAATTTCTTGAGCATGTATAAACGGGTGTTTAGGATTCCAAAACCATCAACCTTGTGGTCAGAAACTAGTCGAAATGACATCGAACTGGTTGTTGGGATGGCTGGTGGTATGTGAAAACTTTATTTAGTGGTTCACCTCCTTCCAAGTCTCCAAATGGCACCAAAATATGTGAGAAGGTATCCTTGAATGTTAGGAAATACTCGTTAAAATTTCACTTTAAGACTTGGTCTAAAAGTGGGTGAACCAACCTTTACAATGACTGGTCCACAAGTTGGACAACCATAAACTCAGGTTTCATCAACTTATCAATCATTGTCAAATGAACCACATAACATATAATGTTATTACTTGAGTACGACCATTTGTGAAGACAATCATAGTATCATAAGCCACCCAGGCTAATACTTATGATCATGTATGTATAAGAACTCAGTGAAAAGGGAGGACTCAACACCATGCTTATGCGAGTCGCTACATTATTCTCTTTAGCATAGGAGGGTGTCATCTCCTAATCGTGCCAAAGAATAGCTTTAATCAATGAACATGGCTAAGAAGGATCATCGGGGGGGTATTTGGCGTCACACATGCTTATGAAAGCAAGATGCGGATGACATAAATATCATCATCGGTCATGAGACCTGCTCACGACTCCACCAACATACTTTGGTGTCTTTGATTCAGCTAGTTTCTTTGTTCAAAGAAAAAATAATGTCCATGTCAATACCGTGGTATATGGATCAACAAACTATCCAAACTATGGACTATTAAAGCCTAAATGTGTCAATGTCCCAATACATATTCTGATTACAAAAACCGATGCAAGCCGGGCCATATTGATGATGGGATTCCACAGAAAATAAACGCAGCGGAAGAATAAACGGAATCCCTAAGAGGATCGATCAAGTAACGTATATACGAAAAGAAAAATACGAAAATCAAGGAATCAAAGTCCCATACCTATGATGTCTTTGAAAAACTTTCGTATGATGATGATGATGATGAAGAGCCCTTCGTTCCAAGCACCTAAAGCAAGATGCCTCTACTTCATACGCCGGAACTTGATGGAAAAATCGACAAGCTTCCTTTCTTCAAGAATGCGGCTAGGGAAGCTTGTAGGAATTTTCTCTCTCAATGTATTCTTCTTATATCTTGTCTCTAAGATCAAGATGAAGTTTTCAACCTTACACTCTCTCTTAAATTCGTGATTTTGAGTTCTTACTAGAAGAAGTTGTCCTCTCTCCTTTTTAAAGACTTTTATTTATATAAAAAATGAAAGTCTACCTTTAACACATGATTGAGGGTATCAAATACACCTCACATATGTCACCTAGTGACATAAAATAAGTATAAAAGAGACAAGAGAGGGAGGGGGTGGCCTTAAGGTAAATTTCCAAGAAGACGGGTCGAATTTACTCGGCTCGTGTACTGGATGTTCGTCAAAACGAATCCCTCGTGTACCAGATGTTTGTCAAACGAATCCGTTTTATTTCCAATGTGTTTGGACTAATTAATTAATCCAATTAATTAATTATATCAAACACAAATATATATTTCTCTAAGAAATATAATTTATGAATTAAAGTAATCACCCAGTAACCTACTTACAATTCATAAGACCGCTATTTGATTTATCCGATAAATAAAAATTAGATATCTAATATCTAATATTATAAGAGAGATTGTTAATTCATATTTATCCATCAATGATCCTATGCGCGACTCCGTAGGTTCGTCTCAGCCGGCATTGGGAGGAACCAATGAGTGCGGGCAGCACTTAGCCAGCCTAGCGGGCCGCACTGTAAACCCCGACTCAGAATGAATGAACGAATCATTCCAGAACCATTATGTCGTGAATACTATATACGTATAGACCCTTCATCAGATGTCCCGGTCAAGTCTTCGGGTCACGGTAAAGTCAAACCCTACTGTTGACTAAACTCTATACATGTGTTAATGCAAATCAAGACCGACTGATTAATAGTGTATCTAATACGACTATATCAGAATGCTTTGGCCTAAGACTTATGATCTTATTTGCCATTAACCGTATAGGACATTTGCCTGCTCACTAACAAGAGATAGAATCCTTTCTTGGCGTACAACAAAGACTGCTACCTGCCCGTATAGTCCGCACTTCTAGGTCGACTCAGTAATTAAGCAAATGAGTCTAACTACTATAATGACAAACTAAACGTCACAGGCACATCTTCTACTGAACCCTCAAGTCAAAGGTCCACGTATACTATCACAACCTTTCGATTCATCATCAACTCTCCGAGAGTGAATACAGTGTGACTGAATCGAGTATGAGTCGTGTTCGAGTATACTGGTCCCACCAATATACTTATAACTATGCTATCAAGACGTGCACACATCCTAGCATCAGTTACACAAGTCTTATTAAAACTTAATGTCTTGTTAAGTTTTATCGACTTGCGAACTAGTTAAGCATTCGAGCTCTAAACACTTCTAGTGCCTATCTCTTTATCTCCATAAGGAGTAGAATGTTCACTCTCAAATGCAAGGACTATTATTCTATATACCAAATCACAATGCCAGTGATATACAATAATATAGAAATAATAATTGCCTTATTAAATATAATATTCATAATTACAATACAATTGCTCTCACTCTCTCATCCTCTGAGTGGCATTCGAGGGCATATTCCTAACAATCTCCCACTTGCACTTAATGCCACAAACTATGGTATCTAATACCCATACTCTCCAGATGTCTCTCTAAGACCTTCTGAGATAGTGGCTTGGTAAGCGGATCAGCAACGTTATTTGCTGTGTCTACTCTCTGCAGTGTAACATTCCCATCCCGAACCATTTCTCTAACAAAATGATATTTTCTCGCAATATGTTTGGTGTTGTGGTGAGCCCTAGGTTCCTTAGCCTATGCAACAACTCCGTCGTTGTCACAAAACAGTGTCACGGGCTTCTCTGCGTTAGGAACCACTTGAAGTTCCTCAGTGAACTTCTTTATCCAAAAAGCTTCTTTAGCAGCCTCCGTGGCTGCCTGATATTCTACTTGACATGTAGAGATAGCAGTCGAACTTTTCTTGGCACTTCTCCAAGAAACTGCCCCACCATTCAGAGTAAAGATATACCCTGATGTGGACATCTGAGCATCCATGTCCCAGAAAAATCGAGTCCGTATAACCCATCACTCTTAGTTCTCCACCGCCGTATGTAAGAACCAAGTCTTTAGTCCTCCTTAGGTACTTAAGAATGTTCTTTCTGACGATCCAATGTTCTGCCCTGGATTTGGAAACCGACTTACTACGCTCACGGCAAGATAGGCAATGTCCGGTCTAGTGCAAATCATTGCATACATAAGGCTACCTCGCCGAAGCATAAGGTACCTTGCTCATTTCCTTTCTATCTTCCTCACTTTGAGGACACATCTCTAAGGAAAGTTTTGCACCATGTTGCATAGGTAGAAACCCTCTTTTAGAATCTTCCATCCTAAATCGCTTGGGATCTTTTCTATGTAGAGGGCTTGGGAAAGACCTAACATTCTTTTCGCTCTATCCGGTAGAGACGAATACCTAGAATATAGGTAGCTTCTCCCAAGTCTTTCATTGAGAACTCTCTAGAAAGCCAAGCTTTCTGTAACCGAGCATTCCTATGTCGTTTCCTATAAGTAGAAAGTCATCTACATATAGTATTAAGAACGCAATTTTGCTCCCACTAACCTTCTTGTAAATACAGGGCTCTTCTTCGTTTTAGACAAAATCAAACTCTTTGACTGTCTCGTTAAAACGAAGATTCCAACTCCGTGAAGCTTGCTTGATCCATAAATGGCACTGAAGTTTGCATACTTTATGAATATTGGTTTGAGATATGAATCCCTTAGGTACATTCCATATAAATCTCCTCCTCGAGGAATCCATTTAGGAATGCCATTTTCACATCCATTTGCCATATTTCATAATCTAAGTGGGCTGCTATAGCAAGCATCATACGAATAGACTTAATCATAGCTACAGGCGAGAAGGTCTCGAAGTAATCGATTCCTTCTCTTTGGGAATAACCCTTTGCCACAAGCCTGGCCTTATAGGTATCAACCTTGCCATCTCCATCAGTCTTTCTCTTATAGATCCATTTATTTCCAATAGGCACTATGCCTTTAGGACGATCTACTAAAGTCCAGACCTGATTAGCATGCATTGAGTCTTTCTCAGCTTCCATAGCTTCTTGCCACTTGGTGGAGTCAACGTCTACCATCGCTTGGTCGTATGTAGAAGGATCATTCTCTTGACTACTTTCTGTCATCTCATGGACACCCAGTTACTCTTGATGCAGATAGCCATACCTCTCAGATAATTTAGAAATTCTACTAGACTTGCGAGGTTGTATTTGTATTTCAGAAGGTTCGGTTCTTATATCTTGCATAGGTGTCTCATTTGGTGTTTCTTTTATTTCTTCCAAAGAAATATTTCTACCTGCCCCTCCGTCCTGAATAAACTGATCTTCCAGGAAGTGTGCTTGTATAGCAACGATGATCCTATGATCTTCGTGCATGTAGAATAGATATCCCTTGAAATCCCCTGGATATCTTATGAAACGACCTTTCACATACCTAGTTTCCAATTTCTCTACTTTAGTCTTCTTGACATAAGTAGGGCATCCCCAAATCCTAATGTGATTAAGACTTAGTTTCCTACCTCTCCACATCTCATGGGGAGTCTTAGGAATGGATTTGGAAGGACATATGTTCAAGATATGCACAGCAGTAAGGAGCGCGTAACCCCACAAATAAATCGGTAGATCAGTATAGTTAAGCATGGAGCGAACCATGTCCAACAAGGTTCGGTTCCTTCTTTTTGATACACCATTTAATTGTGGAGTAGCTGTAGGAGTGAATTGTGACACTATTCCTAGTTCTTTTAAGAACTCATCAAATTCGGTACTCATGTACTCACCACCCCGGTCTGACCGAAGAGTCTTAACACGGTTACCTGTTTGATTTTCAACTAGGGCTTTAAATTCCTTGAATTTATCAAAAGCTTCAGACTTATGTTTCATTAAGTACACGAATCCATACCTGGTATGGTCATTAGTGAATGTAATGAAATACTGAAAGCCGTCTCGTGCCACTTCAAAAGGGCCACAGACGTCGGTATGGATCAATCCAAGTTTTTTAGCAGCTCTTTCAAAAGTCCCTGCGAAGGGTAACTTAGTCATTTTGCCTTGAAGGCAAGATTCACAAGTTGGATAGGGATCTGATCCCAATGGACCCGTAAGCCCATCTTTCTCCATTTTATGAACCTTGGTCTGACCGATATGACCATGTCTAAGATGCCACTTAAGTGCTTGGTTTGTTTCATCCCTACCATGCTTCCTAGTTATAGTGTTCACAGTTGTCTTATTCTTTAAATTTAAATTGTATAAACCATTTAATAATGTAGCAGTACCAACCAATTTATTTCTGAAATAAATACGACAGGACCCATCTCCAATAAAGAAGTGAAATCCCTTTCGGTCCATGACCAGAATTGATACAATATTCTTGTGCCCCTTGGGCAAAACAAGTACATCTAAAGTGAGAATAAAACCAGATTCTAAATCCAACATAAGGGATCCGATATCAGAAGCCTCGACACTATGCCCACTTCCGACGGTGACCATCACCTCCCCTGAATCCAGCTTCCTACTTCGTTCCAGATCCTGATTCATTGTACAAATGTGAGAACTCGCACCGGAATCAAGTATCCAAGAAGTAGAATATATAGTTACAGAACAATTTGTTTCTAAAACCAGTAGTTCCGTACCTGAAGGCGCATTACGGTCAAGCTTTGGACAATACCTCTTCCAGTGGCCTAGCTCACCGCAGTTGAGGCATACATCCATTTTCTTGGCCCCTTTGCTCTTTTGAACCATTGGGCCCTTGCCCTTCCCTTGTCGATCTTGGCTATCGGACCTAACTGCTTCTTGTTCTTTTTCTTCTTATTCTTGGACTTCCAAGTCTTAGAAGAAATCACAAGTGCAACTTCCTTTCCCTTTGTCTTCATCTGAGACTGGGCAGTCGTCAGTTTGTTCATTAGCCCAGCTAAGTTACATGCAATCTCATTGCAGTTGAAGTTCATGACAAATTGGGAAAACGAGTCAGGAAGTGACTGCAGGATAAGGTCAGTTTGGAGAGATGCATGCATCTGAAAATCAAGAGCTTCCAATCTCTCAATCATCGAGATCATCTTGAGGACATGGTCCCCAACCCTCTCTCCTTCCTTCATCCTGGCGCCGAATAATTGCTTTGATATCTCATATCTAGCAGTTCAGCTATGCTCTCCATAGAGCTCAGCCAGGTGTGCTAAGATGGCTCGTGAAGACGTCATCGTTTCATGGGCACGTTGAAGTTCATTGGTCATTGAGCCTAACATTTACCCTCGCACTCTTATGTCGTCTTTTACCCATTTCTCACGGGCATCGACATCTTCCTGATTGGCTCGGGTTCTTGCAGGAGCCGCTGGGATGTCCGCCTCCAAGACGTATCCCAGCATTTCCATAGTTAGGACAATCCTCAAGTTCCGAAGCCAGTCCACATAGTTCGGACCAGTCAGGACGTTCTTTTCAAGTAGTATAGTGAGTGGGTTCATTGTCATATTGAGAGTTTTGTTAACTGCAGAGAATAATTTTAGATTCGTTAGTGATTGTTTAATTATGATCCGAGTAAAGAATTTAAGGACTTTCTTTATTCATAACTCGGCTCCCACTATTTTATCGGCATTTACACACTCCCATGTTAAATCCGGAAGTCTTGGGTGACTTCATAGTGGTGATCGATTTCTTTACAAAGTTTAATAGAGGGCAACCCATACGGTTTATATTCTATTATTCTTTATAAAGTGGTGTCTAATACCAACCCATATAATGGATGATTCGATCTTCTTTTACCCCTAGTTCACTTGCCCTCAACCCATTCGGTTTCTATGGCTCGCTGAACTATCTAAGTTTAAACCGTCAACTCCTATTAGTCTGACAATTGAATCTTACCCGACAACCCATACGGTTTATAGGGGTTTGATTTGTCACAACCAAAGGCATCTAATGCACTCTAGGAATTTATCAACTTTCCCCAAAAATATTACCCCGACATACTCGGAAGTAATATTCCGGTTTAGATTTCAATTTTCCATGAGTTTGACGGAGGGTAGGAAACCTCGTAACCTTTATAACTTAGTGTTTGTGAGTGGGAGTATTAACGCGATTATATGTTACACTTTGCACATTAATCCATTTATAAGCGCGGTTTGTGGTTTGTCAATCATTCAAAATGAAAAACAATAAATAGCAACCTAGTTACTACCAACATATAGCTTATGGACTTTTTCCTAAGTATTGGCCAAGCCAAATAAACAAAGAAAAAAATACAGTATTGATTCTTCGTCCTCTAGTCGGTCGTCTTCGGTCTTCGTCATAGCCATATGAATAATTACATCATTGAACAATACGTCCTATTATACATATTTTCTAGTAAAAATAAATAGGCTCAAAATGGCCTTTACAACCATATCGAATCGAACAAATCAACAACTAAGTCCACGAGCTATATCACCATCACATAAGGCATTCCATACAACATGTAACGGTAAATGAAATTAAATAATCAATTAATATATTAATCCAATTAATATAAAAATTAATCTATTTAATTTCTACAATATTAATCCAATTAATATTTATAATCGTCATTTTAATCCGTTCAAAGTAATCCGGCCAAAACAATATTCTCGCCTAATAATTTCCCTTAATAAAAAGATATTCCAAATATTTTATTAAATCCAATTTAAATTTCGGAAATTATTACAACGAAATATAAACACAAAAATGGAGTCCCGGAAAATCCGGTATCAGGCCCAGCCCACGGCCCGATTCAAAATCGGGCCGAAAACTCGAGAACCGCACGGACCGAGTCACTCTCGCCATCGCGGCAGGTGGCGAGCGGCTCTGATAACTACCGAGTCACTCTCGGCCGGCCGTAGTGATCCGATGGCTTCACTGCGGCTGCGTCTTAAATCTTTGTATTCGTGTTTAACCCTCGTTTTTCTCATTTTTTTCGACTCGCTTCCAAAACGAAAAAGTTTCTTAACTTCATGAAGAACTTATAAATCAACAAAAATCAAATTTTTCAGATTTATAATTCACATAAAATAGTCGAAACTTGACTTACTACGAACGATTAAATTTCTTCGATTATATCTATTATGATTCTAAACTATAAACATCATCAAATAACATTCCAAATGCAAAGATGATCGTATATACGATATATTTGACCTCGCTCCGATACCATTGATGGGATTCCACAGAAAATAAACGCAGCGGAAGAATAAACGGAATCGCTAAGAGGATCGATCAAGTAACGTATATACGAAAAGAAAAATACGAAGATCAAGGAATCAAAGTCCCATACCTATGATGTCTCTGAAAAACCTTCGTATGATGATGATGATGATGATGAAGAGGCCTTCGTTCCAAGCACCTAAAGCAAGATGCCTCTACTTCACACGCCGGAACTTGATGGAAAAATCGACAAGCTTCCTTTCTTCAAGAATGCGGCTAGGGAAGCTTGTAGGAATTTTCTCTCTCAATGTATTCTTCTTATATCTTGTCTCTAAGATCAAGATGAAGTTTTCAACCTTACACTATCTCTCAAATTCGTGATTTTGAGTTCTTACTAGAAGAAGTTGTCCCCTCTCCTTTTTAAAGACTTTTATTTATAAAAAAAATGAAAGTCTACCTTTAACACATGATTGAGGGTATCAAATACACCTCACATATGTCACCTAGTGACATAAAATAAGTATAAAATAGACAAGAGAGGGAGGGGGCGTCCTTAAGAGAAATTTCCAAGAAGACGGGTCGAATTTACTCGGCTCGTGTACTGGATGTTCGTCAAAACGAATCCCTCGTGTACCGGATGTTTGTCAAACGAATCCGTTTTATTTCCAATGTGTTTGGACTAATTAATTAATCCAATTAATTAATTATATCAAACACAAATATATATTTCTCGAAGAAATATAATTTAAGAATTAAAGTAATCACCCAGTAACCTACTTACAATTCATAAGACCGCTATTTGATTTATCCGATAAATCAAAATTAGATATCTAATATCTAATATTATAAGAGAGATTGTTAATTCAGAATTATCCATCAATGATTCTATGTGCGACTCCGTAGGTTCGTCTCAGCCGGCATTGGGAGGAACCAATGAGTGCGGGCAGCACTTAGCCAGCCTAGCGGGCCGCACTGTAAACCCCGACTGAGAACGAATGAACGAATCATTCCAGAACCATTATGTCGTGAATACTATATACGTATAGACCCTTCATCAGATGTCCCGGTCAAGTCTTCGGGTCACGGTAAAGTCAAACCCTACTGTTGACTAAACTCTATACATGTGTTAATGCAAATCAAGACCGACTGATTAATAGTGTATCTAATACGACTATATCAGAATGCTTTGGCCAAAGACTTATGATCTTATTTGCCATTAACCGTATAGGACATTCGCCTGCTCACTAACAGGAGATAGAATCCTTTCTTGGCGTACAGCAAAGACTGCTACCTGCCCGTATAGTACGCACTTCGAGGTCGACTCAGAATTAAGCAAATGAGTCTAACTACTCTAATGACAAATTAAACGTCACAGGCACATATGCTACTGAACCCTCAAGTCAAAGGTCCACGTATACTATCACAACCTTTCGATTCGTCATCAACTCTCCGAGAGTGAATACCGTGTGACTAAATCGAGTATGAGTCGTGTTCGAGTATACTGGTCCCACCAATATACTTAAAACTATGCTATCAAGACGTGCACACATCCTAGCATCAGTTATACAAGTCTTATTAAAACTTAATGTCCTGTTAAGTTTTATCGACTTGCGAACTAGTTAAGCATTCGAGCTCTAAACACTTCTAGTGCCTATCTCCTTATCTCCATAAGGAGTAGAATGTTCACTCTCAAATGCAAGGACTATTATTCTATATATCAAATCACAATGCCAGTGATATACAATAATATAGAAATAATAATTGCCTTATTAAATATAATATTCATAATTACAATACAATTGCTCTCACTCTCTCATCCTCTGAGTGGCATTTGAGGGCATATTCCTAACAATTGACTCATGAATATTCTTTCACATGTCCGATACAAGTGATGCATAAGATTTTATTCTCACAAATCATAATTCCAGTGAGAGTCTTACAAAAACCGATGCAAGCAATCATGGACCTGGCATCTTCCTTCAAGGTTCTGTTCCTTCTTTCAGCAACACCATTCTGCTATGGAGTCTTAGCTGTAGAGAGCTCGTGCTAGATCCCATTCTGATCATTGTATTCAGTGATTGTTTTGTTGAGAAATTCTCCTCCTCTATCTGATCTGATCTTGATGATTGAGAGGGATTTCTCATTCTGGATCTTCCTTAGCAGCTCAGGTAATTTTGTCAAAGTTTCACTATTTTTATAGAGAAAAGCAATCTATGTATATCTTGAGTAGTCATCTACTACTACTAACGCATGCTTTCTGCCACTCAACGTTCTTGGCTTTATGGGGCCAAATAGATCCATATGAAGTAGATCTAAGATCCTTGTGGTTAGAGTGGTATGTTGAACTGGTTTAAATGTTGCTCTGGTTTGTTTCCCTTTCTGACATGCATCACAGAGAGCTTCCTTTCTGAGTACTTCTTCTGGAAGTCATCTGACCAGTTTTTGAGAACTGATCTTGTTGATGGCTTTGAAGTTCATGTGACATAGTCTTTTATGCCACATCCATCAATTCTCAGCTATTGTCTTGGATAGAAAATAGGTGTTGGGAGTTCCTGTGTTCCAATCTATCATATAGACATCTCTTCTTCTGAATCCTTGTAGCTTCACTTCTCCAGATAGGATATCTATCACCATACATTTCCAAATTGTTGACTACTAGATTCTTCTCAGCACAGAACTGACTTATGCTCACAAGGTTATACTTGAGCCCTTTGACATAATGGACTTTGGATATTGTTATGTTTCCTCTATGTAGCTCTCCAAAACGTTTTGTCTGACCTCTAGATCAATCTCCAAAGGTTACATCTGGGCCTCTTTCATTGGTATAATTTGATAGAAACTTCTTATTCCCGTTCATGTGCCTTGAGCATCCAGAATCTACAAACTAATTTTCACCTCCTATATTTGAATTTGTGGAGATGTGGTAGTAGTCATTCCATCTTTTCTGCAATCAAACAAGCAGAGATTTAGGTACCCAAATTTATGTGGGTCCTCCGGGGTTAGTTGGTCTCCTGGAGAATTGATTTCTCCTTGGATTATGGAAATTATGGTGATTGCCCCTAAAAGGTGTGTATGGTTTGGGCCTATATCCTCGGTTAGGATTGTGTATTGGATGTGCCTCATAAAATTGGTGGTGCGTGCCATTCCTAAATCTTGGCTGAGACCATTTATAAAATCTTTGAGATCTCCACACCTCTTCGTTTTGAAAATTAGCATAACCTTGAGGTTTCCATTTGCCCCTCCCATTTTGAAATTTATTTTTGGGGAGTCTTTGATAATAGTGGGCATGTTGTCTAGGTTGCTGCTTTTGCCTTGGCCATTGCCTAGTCTCTTGTCTAGGTGGCTGCCTTGTATACCTTGGCTGCTGCCTAAACTTTTGCTTGGATGCTGCCTATTTTTAAATACAGGTTTGTAAGTTGGCTCAGCATACGGGACAAGTGTTTCTCCCTTGATGAAAGTAGTTTTAGAACTAGAGGGAGTGTTGGGGTCATATCCAAGTCCTGATCTGGAATATAGTGGCCTTTTATTTATACAAAATTCATCCAAGGTTATAGAAGGTTTGAGAGAAGTTATCTCATTAGCCTGTGTGTTACTTAGTTGTGTCAGTTTAGCAAACTCAGATTTAACATGAGCAAGTGCAGTTGATTTCTCACTATTTAAAACAGTTAATCTTTTGATCTCAGATGTAGTATTATCAGCCTAGTTTTTCAACTTGTCTTCAGCCTGTTTTTCAAATTAAAATTTGGTTTTAATTAACTCTAGGCTGAGTTTTTCAAAGTTATTTTTCAGCTGCCTATACTCATCTTGTAGTTAGGTATTCTCGGCTGATACAGTCAAGTGTGCAGATTTTAATTTCTCAAAATATTTGAGAAGTTGATTGACAGACTCATGTAAGTCTATATCCTGAGACATGTCTGAGCTGTTATTATTTGAAATTGAGGGTTTAGATGTTACCTCTTCATCAGCTAAGTTAGCCATCAGGCAATTGTACTCCTCATCATCATCAGAGAAGAATCCACTGCTAGAGTCTACTCTCTCTTGGTCTACTCCAATGAAAGCTTTTCTCTTGTCTTCTTTTCTGCTCACTTCTTTCTTGCCTTCATCCTTCTTGAGATTAGGACAATTAATTTGAATATGTCCTGTCTTATGGCAATTGTAGCACTCCACCTTCCAGCCTTTTGATTTCTCCTGGGATTTTCTTTATAGTTCTTCTTATATTTGGAGTAATTGTTCCGGAAGTTGCTGAATATCTGCATTATAAAGTCCATTTCTTCTTCAAAATCTATGGGATTTGGAGGCTTGACTTCAGATAATCTCTTGGCGGGGGACTCAGTTGCAAATGCTATTCCCTTCTCTGCAGACTCGGTTGATAATGAACTAGGAAGCTCAAACTCATAAGCCTTTAGGTTAGAGAACATCTCTTGGATCTTTATTTTGTTAAAATCCTTGGAT
Organism: Orobanche coerulescens; assembly: GCA_033398695.1. NCBI lineage: Eukaryota > Viridiplantae > Streptophyta > Magnoliopsida > Lamiales > Orobanchaceae > Orobanche > Orobanche coerulescens. Next base: position 132,911,355 of record CM065816.1, on the reverse strand, counting down.
TCTCTCATGGCCACTGCCTTCATATTCCATTCTGGATTGAGAGATCTTAGAACTTTCAGGGCCATCTCCCTATTGCCATATGTTTTTCCCAGAAAATTAATTTCATTAACTATCTCTATGAATCTTGTGTCTACTTGGTCGATAGACTCTCCATTCTTCATCTTGAAGTTGTCAAACTTTTGGGTAGCGATTGACAACTTATTCTCTTTTATTAGCTCAGTTCCTTCGCACATGACAGCTAGAGTATCCCAAATTTCTTTGGCATTCTTGCAATTATTGATCTTGACCATTGTTGATTTGTCAAGAGTTTGGTACATCACGTCTCTTGTTAGGTGTATTTTTATGCGTTTTTATATTATTATTTTATATCCATCTTGAGCCTAAATCAGCCTAAATGAGCGTCTAATGCATTATTTTTATATGTTTTGTAGGAAATCGGAGTCCGGAAGCCAAAACGATGAAAAACGGGCGAAAATAGCAGTTTTTGGTCATGAGCCGCGGCACACACCAAGTGAACCGCGGCACACGAAGACAACCAACAAATAATATACCCACTGTACTGTGTGCAGCGGCACACATTAAGTGAGCCGCGGCACAAAAGGCGCAAAAAGCAAAAAGACGCCACTGCCATATTTCATTGTTGGTACTTAGTGAAAAGGAATTGGGCCGCGGCTTTTGGGCCCCTTGGGCTTTTGGGGTGTAGCGCTGAGAGAGGTTGACGTGAGGAAAGGATTTGATGTGCCTGGGAGGAAAAAAACCTACTGGGAGGAAAGAAAAAAAACAATATAAAAAGGCACATGATAGAAGAGAAAAGGAGGAGAACCGAAGCAGGGGGGTTTCGGCGTGAGAAAATTAAGAGAACAGAAGGTGTAGATTTCTGGGCGACGACAAGACCACGGATCCCTACGGTTTTTCTGCATCTTAGTTTTTAGATTTATTCGAGTAGGATTTTGATTGTAGCCAATTTCATGACGGTTTGATTATTTATTATTATTTCGATTTACTCGATATTCTATTGAATTGGATTCTTCTTACTGTTCTTAATGCTTTTTAATTGTCTGGCCAACAATTAATTTGTTTTGAATGTCTTTATGGATTCGGGAGATGAAATTTAGGCATAGTTCTTGTGAGACGAATCATAATTTTCGTGAGATAGGAATATACTCGTGCGGGTGTGAAGCCTGTTATTGTGGGAATTCTTGAACTGTTTTAGCTATTAATTATCTGATTCGAATTGGGATATATTGAGTTAGTAATTCGTAGTATTTTCTATCGACCTTGGGAAAGGCTTTAGAATAATTTAGGAATTCCTGGCTTACAATCAATTGAATAACAGTGAATTGAATCGAATAAATATCATTCCCGATTGTTTGAGGTGAAAATCATAATCCTACCCCTTATTAGTATTATTATTATTATTAGTAGTACTATTATTTACTTTCTGCAATTAGTTTAGATATAAACTCTATTTAATTGTTCTTCAATAAAAATTGTGAGTTGACTATATTTTGGTACTTAGTGAAATCAGTCCTCGAGGGAACGATACTTTACTTATCACTTTATTACTTGTTGACACCGTGCACTTGCGGCATATTGTGAGGGATTTTCCCACAACAAGTTTTTGGCGCCGTTGCCGGGGACTGATTTTTCGCTAATATCAATACCAAGCGACTCTAATTTTAATTTGAAGTTTTTTTTTCTTTGTTTAGTCTCTTTTTTTTTTCATTATGTTTTCCTATGAGTATCGTGACCCTTGGCATTTCATAAATTTCGATGCTCTTAATAATTTGACAAATAGGTCGATCGGCCCCTCCCCCAAAAGAAAAGACCATGCTTGAAATTTATGTAGACGTTCTTAAAAATCCGATAGTAGCATTTTTGAGCTATCATGTGCACATCGTGGTCTTGAGAATCACTACGGTTATTTTCCACTCATTTATTTAGTAGTGAAGTTGAGGGGAGGTTGAGAAGAATGACATGTTGAGTTTTAGTCGATCGGCCCCCTCCCCAAAAGAAAAGACCATGCTTGAAATTTATGTAGACGTTCTTAAAAATCCTGATAGTACCCTTTTTGAGCTACAATGCGCACATCGTGGTCTTGAGGGTCACTACGGTTATTTTCCAGCTCATTTATTTAGTAGTGAAGTTGAGGGGGAGGTTGAGAATAATGACATGTTGAGTTTTAGGGTCGATCCCCCAGCACCCAATGATTTCATAAAGTGTGATGAGCCTAGAGAAGAAGTTATCATTGATGATGTTTCCAAAGAAATTCCATTAAATTGTCATCAAAATTCGACTAATAAGGTGAATACTTTTGTGCCAAAAATTTTATTAACGGTGCCACGCATAATTTTTCCTAAATCCATAATGGGAGAGATTGACCCCATTATACATGATTTTGTTGAGGCTGATTCTTCGAGTTCTAATGAGGTTGTGCATGATAATTCTTTATTATTTGCCCATTCGAACTCTGCTTATTTTTTCATGCCTTATCATTATTATATTCTTCCATCATTTTTTGGTTGTCCGCATAATTATTCTTATTCATCATTTTTGGCAACCGGGCATGAGCCAAAGCCTCCCCTATGGAATAAGAGGCTTATTGATTGCAAGAACGGGGCATTTGACAATCTCCCAAGAAAGAAGCCGCGTTAAATTTTTTCGCCACGTCGTGCTCAAGACGTAAAATAGAGCGCTGGATGGGAGGCAACCCATCATTTTTACTTGCTTTCTAGTTAGTTGTTTTTATTTGATTTTTCGTTATTAATTTTTTCTTTGTTTTTGTTATTTCATTTGGATTCGTGTATTCTTGTTGGCCCTTATTTCTCTGATATTTCTTTATGACCCCTATGAGTTATTATTCTTCATATTCTAGTCTTTCTTGATTTAATGTCTATTGTTATCTCATGACTAGAGACTTAGTTTGGGGGTTCCTCGTGATGTTGGGCGTTATTTGAAGTATGGATTGATCGACGTTTCCACTCAGACATGTGCGGGTGTTCAAGAAGACATTTGGAATAAGTTTCACTTTTCTTTATCTCTTTTATTTTCACATGAGTTTTATTATTGATAATGTTATGTGTAGTGGACTTTATTTTGCATGTTGTTGATGGTATTTTGCAAGCTTGAATTTTATCGTGAATTTTTCGTGCTTCCATGTGTAAAATTGATGTTACGATACTGATTTCTCTTGGAAGAAACGGTTGAGTTTTAGTCGAGTTGGAATCAGCGATATCTGTTTCTGTTGAGTATTCAATTAAGTCCGAAATTTTATCATTTTTGTAGAAATTTTAGCGGATAAGAGAGGAGACATACGTGTTTTCAAATCACCGTTTATATGTTTGGTTAAACTTTTCGCGTAGCTCGTCGTCCAGTACCATGAGTCTTGTTGGCATTTAAATTGAGTTTAGAGTCGGACAGTTTTTCCCAAGAAAAAGTCGAGATATTAATTGTTCTATGATGGGAAGTTTAGTAACCGGGGGTATTCACGTGATCCGTTGTTTACTCTCGCGTAAAACGACGACCCTGAATAGATTAATAATTTAGAAATATCGCATTACCGATGATGGGAAGCCTAGTAACCGGGGGTATTCACGTGACCCGTTGTTTACTCTCGCGTAAAACAGCAACCTTGACATGCGGGAATTGCTATTCGAGTTTTTTCTCCTCTTTAGAGTGGGGCTTATTAAATAGAAGCATACATGTGCCCCATGAGTGTCTTTTACGTCAAACGGTTCCCCGATACATGAGAATGGAAATCCACCCTAGGATCATCCCGATGAAATATCCTGAGAGCCGAAACCTAGTGGTTAACTCGAATCATATTATTGAGCATACATAAGGGAATACTATCCGAGGATTAATTTTGATAATGAAACTCTTGAATTTTGCCACTAGACTGTGGGACTGGGCGAATTGGCTTGTTTAATCTAACCCTTCATATTGACGGTCGGTTAAATTCACGCTTGTTAATCTTTGAGCTTAATTTTCTCCATGAACGATTGATTAGGACTGAAATTGGTTACTTAGTGGAATCAGTGTCCGGGACGTGACTCACTATTACGATACTTGTATTATTCTTTGAGATTTTCAGGGTAGTATTGATTAAGTTGAGCACTATGGATTTGCATGATTATTCACGATACATTTTGTTTAAAATTATAATTTTTTGCTTGAGGACAAGCAAAGGCTCAAGTTTGGGGGTATTTGTTAGGTGTATTTTTATGCGTTTTTATATTATTATTTTATATCCATCTTGAGCCTAAATCAGCCTAAATGAGCGTCTAATGCATTATTTTTATATGTTTTGTAGGAAATCGGAGTCCGGAAGCCAAAACGATGAAAAACGGGCGAAAATAGCAGTTTTTGGTCATGAGCCGCGGCACACACCAAGTGAACCGCGGCACACGAAGACAACCAACAAATAATATACCCACTGTACTGTGTGCAGCGGCACACATTAAGTGAGCCGCGGCACAAAAGGCGCAAAAAGCAAAAAGACGCCACTGCCATATTTCATTGTTGGTACTTAGTGAAAAGGAATTGGGCCGCGGCTTTTGGGCCCCTTGGGCTTTTGCGGTGTAGCGCTGAGAGAGGTTGACGTGAGGAAAGGATTTGATGTGCCTGGGAGGAAAAAAACCTACTGGGAGGAAAGAAAAAAACAATATAAAAGGCACATGATAGAAGAGAAAGGAGGAGAACCAAGCGGGGGTTTCGGCGTGAGAAAATTAAGAGAACAGAAGGTGTAGATTTCTGGGCGACGACAAGACCACGGATCCCTACGGTTTTTCTGCATCTTAGTTTTTAGATTTATTCGAGTAGGATTTTGATTGTAGCCAATTTCATGACGGTTTGATTATTTATTATTATTTCGATTTACTCGATATTCTATTGAATTGGATTCTTCTTACTGTTCTTAATGCTTTTTAATTGTCTGGCCAACAATTAATTTGTTTTGAATGTCTTTATGGATTCGGGAGATGAAATTTAGGCATAGTTCTTGTGAGACGAATCATAATTTTCGTGAGATAGGAATATACTCGTGCGAATTGTGAAGCCTGTTATTGTGGGAATTCTTGAACTGTTTTAGCTATTAATTATCTGATTCGAATTGGGATATATTGAGTTAGTAATTCGTAGTATTTTCTATCGACCTTGGGAAAGGCTTTAGAATAATTTAGGAATTCCTGGCTTACAATCAATTGAATAACAGTGAATTGAATCGAATAAATATCATTCCCGATTGTTTGAGGTGAAAATCATAATCCTACCCCTTATTAGTATTATTATTATTATTAGTAGTACTATTATTTACTTTCTGCAATTAGTTTAGATATAAACTCTATTTAATTGTTCTTCAATAAAATTGTGAGTTGACTATATTTTGGTACTTAGTGAAATCAGTCCTCGAGGGAACGATACTTTACTTATCACTTTATTACTTGTTGACACCGTGCACTTGCGGCATATTGTGAGGGATTTTCCCACAACATCTCTCGCCCAGTTGTCAAGATTGGCCAGCTTTTTTCTTCAGTGGTCAGCTCCGTTCTCTTCTTGGGGATCTTCTCTGGCTTTCCGGCTGCTATCTCCTCAAGGGTGTTGTCCTTCTCGAATATGAAAGGACCATCTTCGATTATGCACCATAAGTCGTCATGGATGGAAGATAAATATGCCTACATCCTTATCTTCCAAAGATCATACTCGTCAACTGAAAAAATAGGTAATCTAGAATGCATGTGTTGCATGTGTTCCATTCTTAATGAGAGATTAAATATATATCCTCGATATGCGGATCTGGTTCTAAAAAATTGAACCAACTGCTCTGATACCACTTGTAGGTCACAAGTCGTCAGGATAAGTCTATAGGGGGGTGAATAGACTTATTGAAACTCTTTTTCCAGGAAAGGAGTTTCTCAGCTGTGATAAGTACAGATGACTTGAAGTCGTCTGTAGACAGGATATGCGAAAGACACAGCTGATGACGAATACAGAAAAACTCAAACAATGGAACAATGAATATGTATGCATCAGGTAAGTATGATGCTAAAGCAGTAAAACACGCAGGCAATTTATAGTGGTTTCAGAGGTGGGGTAATCCTATACTAATCCACTTATCTCCAAACCCGTTGGAGATGAATTCACTATAATTCTCAACCAGAGATTACTATTACAGTGATTCTAGTTAGCTAATACAACTTCCAACCAGTTGAAATCCTGTCATTGCAACTCATTCCGACTGCCTAGCACCTCTTGATCTTTAAATCCTTGGATGCCTATCAGTCACGCACACTTCAACCAGTGAAGTACTCCAAACTCGGGTTTTAGGACAGGAGTAGTTGTCTTCTCCAACTAAGAGCTTTTCTTAGTATATGAACTGCGATCTCTTGCTCTTTACGATGCTATAGTTTACTTAATTACTTTGATTGCTTTAATTGCTTGAGAGTGTTGTTCGCATCGTACTGCTCAATTCAAATCTTCAAGTATTTATAGATGTAGATCCTTGAGCTTCCTTCATAACCATTGCAATTCCTGTAACAAATCCATCCGTTGGAGAAATAGGCTTCTTTGTTTTTCTTTCCGAACGTTGCAAGGCTGGATTCCCTTATTTTAATCCATTTCCGACCATTGTGAAGACTTTCACATTGAGGCGGCGAAACTTTAGATTATAATATGACTAAAGTCTTCAGTGGTGGGTCTGGATGACTATTTAATTCATTTGCTTTCCGGGAATCTCTTTGTATGTCCCTTATCGCCCGTATATGACTTTTCATGATTATTGACTTTTCAACGCATGCTGACGTGGACTGGATTACTTGACTGATTACTTTGACAGAACTTATCTGATCTCTTTTTGGTCAATCTGTCTGACGTGAGGTCAACCTCCTCTGATGTCGGACTTCTTTGATGACTTCTCTGGGGTGACTTCTCTGATGAAGTTCTCTGTCCTGACTGATCGTCTCTGATCTGAAGTCTTTTGACCTGCTAAACTTATCTGATCTGATGGTCAAACTTCAGATGACTTGGACTCCGTCTGATCACTTGACTGCAGGACTTCTCTGATAAATCTCTTTCTTCAGAACGTTGTCTGCTAATAAGTAGTCTGTGGTCAACCTTCTCTAATCAGTTGAGTTGACCAGGACTTCTCTGATATGAACTTATCTGAGATTTATACTTAGCTAATTTTTAAGCCTAACTTACATGGCCTATAGAAGATACTTATTTGGTTCTTCTTTACATTTTTCGAAGTATTCAACTATACTTAATTTGGCCTACAGAAGATACTCATTTGGTTCTTCTTTATATTTTGCCAAGTACTAGAAACATACATTTGAATAAGCAAATACAGGGATGACATTATCAAAATCTAATAAGTATTCCTAACAAGGATGCTGCAAGAAGCCTTGGGAAACTAGCCTTGCTTTGTAACGTATAACTACATCCTTATCATTACCCTTACGAACAAAGACATATTTATGTCCAATTGGTTTAAAGCCCACAAGTACTGGCTTGATACAATAAAATACCTCATGTTTAGCCATTGAGTCTAGTTCGACCTGCATTACATCTTTCTATTTTGTCCGATCAGTTCGTTGTTGACATTTAGCAGTCGGGCGTGGCTCGGCATCATCGTCTTCAATAATTTTTTGTGAGATGGATTAGGATAAAGTATCATCGAGTAGTGTCGATGATCGGTCCAACATTACATATTCACGCGTACATTTCATCGAGATTCCTTTATTTTATGACATCAATAATGTTTTCACTCGTCCATCAATAATTTCATTATTGATTTTAGGACATATCTGTAGTCAGAGAGATTTTCTTCTGATGGAGTCACATGTAGATAATGAAAGGGTATTGTGTCTCCATTCCTTTTCTCTTTCGAGGTTCGGCATTGTTTCTACTCAGTGACCTTCCCCTCTTTCGAGCAAGGATAAGAGCAGCCGAAGCAACCTTCCCACAACCAAGGGAAACGCAGGGGTAATCACTCATTTGTGAGGCTGAACCTTGCCAGATTAATAGGAATTCTAATCTTACAGTAACATTCACAGCTGGACTGGTAGATCTCGTCACTTTCATAGTATCAGTAAAGCTATCAGGCATTAAATCCTCAACTTTCTGAAGACTGAGAATACATTACACCTCCATCTCATATTGAGCAGTGCGGGGATCTTGATAAGGCTAAAAGGGATCACACCAGATAATTTCCTGGTGTTCAACTAGATTTATTCGATCCTCTCTCCCACTAACAACGGGAAGTTCATCGCATCAAAGTGACGGTCTTCAAATCTTATAGTAAGCAAATCTCCTATCAGAGGTTCTAAATATCGAATAAATTTAGGCGGCTCGTAGTCGATATATATACTTAATCATCTCTGCGAACCCATTTTAGTATGTTCTGGAGGCGTAATTGGCACATATTGCGCAACCAAAAATATGTATGTGTGAAATATCAGGCTCATTATCTAGTTACCAAGTGGTATGCACTAAAAGGTTGATTAATGGTGGGTCGAAAGAGGATAAATATAGATGTATGCAAAATTGCATAACCCCAGGCAGAAATCGGCAAATTGATGCACAACTAATGCTCGGACGATAAGTTGTAACCACTTAATCATTGCATCAACAAGGCCCTTTTACGAATAAAATGTGGGGGGGATGTTTAACTTTTCAATCCCAATCGACATATAATAGTCGCCAAAAGACTTCAGTGTAAATTCACCAGCATTGCCTAATCTTAATGACGAGATTGAAATGTCAGGGTGGTTAGCCTGTAACTTGATGGTTTGTGCTAGGAGCTTAGCAAACACAACGTTTCTTGTGGATAGCAACAATATGTGTGATCATCGCATCGACGCATCAACCTGAACCATAAAAATATGAATGGTCCTTACTCTGGTTGAATATGTCCACAAATACCCCCTTGAACCCCTTGTAAAAAGTGAAGATTTTATGTTGAGTCTTTAGCAAAGGATGGAGAAGGTATCAACCTTTCTAGTGAATAGACTTTAACAATTGATGGGCATTGGAGATAGCCATGGAAGCCTGGGGACTTTCAGAAGATGCGCTAACAATCTCATCAGGCGCTTGATCTCCAAACCCGGTGATATTATATCAGACTCACTCACATCGGTGCCTATATCGAGCAGTGCTTCCAATCATTTTATGCACTTCAAAGATGGATGACCATGTGAATTTTTCAAAATACATGTCATCATATTGCGTCGAGGATGACCATGTTATTCCATAGTTGGTATGCTTCAGAATCACAAATCTCGTGACTCATAACATAGGATTCAATAAATTTTATTATAGTTTCGTATAAACTATTACTTAGACTCATTAGTTTCTCGAGAACACAGCGTTTTCCATATTCTGCTAGAGTAACATACAAAAATTTCTTTCCATTCTCATAATCTATATCTGTAATACCCTTCGATTTCCGATAATTTCTTTTTTTCGGCGGAAGTCCATTTTGACGACTCGTTCATGACCGTTTCGTAATTCTTAGAATGATTAATTCTACACTTTTTGTCATCCGAGTTCGTTTCGGTGTTGTTTTATTGAGTTCCGTGCTTTTTGTCATCCGACTCGTTCATGACCGTTTCGACAACCAACGACGGAAAGATAGTGACCAAACGCTAACAAATAATGAGGATAGTATCAAGACGGTTAAACCAACTAATACCGAAATTACATCGTCCTAAGACAAATTCACCACGATTAGGTCCACCAACCAATTGCGGTTACTAAGCTTACTTAGGTATGTTTCCGAAAATTCTTCCATCGTCAGGTAGACCGATGGTATGAGGTCCACAAGCAATAGGACTATCCCGAAATAAGTCTATTCAAGCATGATTCGAAAATGAATGAATGCGGTGTACCAGCATCAAAAGGTACACACAAGTTGAAATAAAATTACGAGTATACCTGAAATCATTCGGACCACCGGATCGTCGATCCTCCTCATCATATGAATCTGGGACTTGCCGGTCCCCGAACCGGACGCTCTCGTCTGATAAATACGAGCTCCAACTCTATTTGCTTCCATTGCCTTAAACGACGATGACAAAGCAGTCTGATTCTGAAACGCTGGTTGCTTCGGGGCCTGAGATGCCGAGCCGACTTGGAGTCCTTTCGGCAAAAACGGGCCTTATGCCCAAAATTCCCACAATTATAGCACGTGATAGACGGTTTGAGACACTCGGCCTGAAATGACCGGCGTTCCACAATTGAAACAGGTGATGGCGAACGCCGCCGGATCGAGATCCCGCACGATTATGCGCCGTAGAGGTCGCTCGAAACGATAGGACTCACACGAGGCTTCTAGAAGGTTGATCGACCGCCGGATTGATTACGCTTCGTTGATTTCTTGGCCGAGATGAAGGTTGTTGTTCGGTACTTTCCTTAGCGGTGGCTCATACGGGAGAGTTCTCTCGATTAATCCGCCAAAGTGGCGCAATGATGATTGTCTGTTGCACATGGGTCATCATGGGCATAAAAGTGAGTGGATCAACCCGAACATCTTCCGATCGAGCGAGTCACAGGCACGATCTCGGCGGCAGTGATTATTTCTCGGATTTCGGTTCGCACCGCGGCCTCTTCTCGTGCATCCCCTGACAGCTCTCTCCATACGGAAGTAGGAAGGTCGCATAATGATTATATTTCCCGCATGATTAGCACGTTATGATTATGTCATGCGATGATAAAAATGAGTATACATCCTCTAACTTAGTGATTATATGAATGATTTACTGAAGTTACATGATTATCTGATGAAATTCTTAAAATGATTATCTTGAATAACTTAACAAGATTGATAATATGATCATCAGTTGACAATCGAGTAATGAAATGAATTGAGTAATTAATGAGTTAACATGATCGTCCTGATTATTAACTGAGTATTGAAATGAATTAAGTGATTAATGAGTTAACATGATCGTCCTAATCACAATGAATGATGATGTTTGAGGATTGTTAATTGATGAATGATGAATGAATGACTATTGCCAGAAATTATACCATGGTGTTAGAAATCTTACAGTTCTTTCGGTCTGATTGGCTCGGCATTTGCACAGGTCACACGTGGCGCGAAAGTCCAATGATACTAGTCTGATGACGATGATTTCAAATGAGACATGACTCGGAAGGTAGTATTCAAAACCACTCTCCGATACCAACTCTGTAACACCCCAAACTAGGCGTATATTACAGTCGTAGATCCCCAACCGGGACCCACTGTGCAAATGAAAATGAATGAATTACACAAGATAAATGTAGTACCGAACTACATTACAACAATAATTACTCCGATGAGGAGTTTAGTCACAACACACCAGGACAATACCGAATACTAGTGTATTTTATATGAAGATAAAATACACAACACTGAATGAAACGGAGTATTCAAATGAAAGTCTCAGCTGGAAAACAAAGGACAATAACATGAATAATCGAAAGATCGGGGCCCCTACTAGTATCACTAGGACTCCTCGACATCAACATGCTATTCCGTGCGTTTGCCTTGCCATGACCTGAAAAACAAAATCCCCGGGTCGATTAAATGAGAACAACAATCCTCAAGGGTTGAAAATACACAAACATGATTTAACTGAAGTTATGAAATATCCTTAGTTATGAATTACGCTGAAGAAGAGTATCATAGTACGCCCGTAGTGTTCTGTGCAAGTGTACAAGACGAATGACCGGACACACCCGTCCTTGTACCTAATTAGTCTCACGGAGGTAATCTGTTACCGTGTGCACAGTCCAATGTATCACTCCCAATACATGGCCATAACGTGCCCGACTGAAAATTCCACACATCCGCACCCGGCCACGCAATATGAACCCAGAAGGTCATATGAACGAGAATGACCGTAATGAATATCAAAGAATAAATAATGATCTAACAAAGTTAAGAATGACTCACCGAGATGAGAGTAATAATGAAGTGATGGATAGTTTTAATGGAATGGTTGGAACTGCCGTTCCCGATAATGAAGTGATTGTTCAACAATTACAAGTCTCAATATGATTAATACAATGATGAATGAGTTATGATTATGAATGATCAACAACAAAAGGTATGAATATCCTTTTAACCGAGTAAGAATTAACTTACACAATACCGGTGACAATTATCCTTCCACGAACAACGTCCTAATTGAGATATCGGTCGCTCGAACAACCTTGAATTATACAATATCCAACAATCCGTTCAATATACGAATCGAACACGAATATAACGAACTCAAAACGTCGATACGATAAAACTAAGTCCATTGAGGCATTAAAACAAACACGTTGCGTCCAAACTCCGATTGTTTACAATCAAACTTCAATATACCAATATCAAATCCCCCAAGAAGTGTTTCAAACCAACAAAACATCTTCAATATGATTAATAATCCAAGACGAATATCCGAAAACGTGATTTCAACGACAATTAATCGAAAACCCCCAATTTCAACTCGATATTCAAAGTGTTCTTGAATATTCCCTCAATAATCCAATGAATCCTTATACAAACTCATAATCATATACATATTCCTTCATATAACATGATTACAACGTCCAAAACATCATATATCAACACAAAATCGAAGTCCAAGGTGTTGAAGGAATTACCTCTTGAAGATCCAAGTACTTTAATCCGAAGAACACACGTTTAATCGAGTATCCAAGCTTCCCAAATGATTGAAGGTGATGAAAAATACACACTCAAATGATAATTGATGAAGAAAACTCTCCCTCAAGCTTCTCTCTCTCGTAAAAGGTGGAAAAAACTGGAAGGAATGAGCTGAAATGCTCAAAAATGAATTTATAGGGGTTGACTACCTGCCGGACACGGCCGTGCCCGATCGGCCGCGGTCGTGTCACCGGCCGACAGTGGCGACAGAACTCGACCGTGTCACCTGACACGGTCGCGGCGGAGGGCCTTCCGATGACCCGTCCGAGCGGCGACTTCGGCATGACTCGGCCGTGCTGGCGACACGGTCGGGCGTCTTTGGCGATCGGTTCTGGCTTATCCGGAAGAGTCCGACTCGGCCGTGCCAGACGACACGGTCGGGTCCTGAGGCAGAGACTTCGGCATTTTCCGGACGAGTACGGCACGGGCCGTGTCGGACGACACGGCCGAGTTCGTTCGGCAGTGATCGGCCAATACTGAAAAATGAGCGGTTGAGCTAAAACGACCATAACTCTCTCGTCCGGACTCCGATTGACTCACCGTTTAAACCATTGGAAAGCTAACTCGATGCTCTATAATATTGCAAAGATTTAGAATTTTTGGAGTTACCAAAAATTAATGGTGATCTAACAAAGTCGAACTCATATGAGGAAAGTTGAAACAATGAACAATAACGATACACAACTCGAAGTTTCTACGAACGGTGAACACGGGTGAATGAACATGATTGATGAATGATTATAAATGAGTGAAAATCCACTGAGTGACAATCACCGAATGAAATTACTGAATGATAATGACTGAATTAGAACCGGGTATTACATACACCCCCCCTTAAAAGAGTTTCGTCCCCGAAACTAAGGGTCAAACTACTCGGGATAACCCTCCCGCATACTATCCTCGGTTTCCCAAGTAGCCTCTTCGACTCCGTGTCTAGACCACTGAATCTTGACAAAAGGAATCGTCTTATTCCTCAACTATTTAATTCGCCGCTCCAACACTCGTACAGGACGCTCCTCGTACGAATGATCATCCGCGATCTCGATTTCGTCGAACTGAAGTATGTGGCTCGGGTCGGCAACATACTTCCGCAACTGAGAGACATGAAACACATTATGAATTCGGCTCAACGCCGGAGGTAACGCCAATCGATAAGCTAACTCGCCTACTCGATCCAAAATTTCAAACGGTCCAATGAATCTCGGACTCAACTTCCCCCGTTTTCCGAAACGGAAAATACCTCGACTCGGGGATACTTTGACCAAAACATGATCACCCGTCTCGAACTCCAGTGGTCGACGAAGATTATCTGCATATGATTTCTGTCGACTCTGAGCTGTCAACATACGACTCTTGATCAAAGCTACCTTCTCCCGGGCGGCTATAAGCATATCGGGTTCGGTGCCGATTGATTCTGACAAGTCATCCCAACACAAGGGAGATCGACAACGACGACCGTACAAGGCCTCGTAAGGTGCCATCTTAATGGAGGCATGCCAACTATTATTATACGTGAACTCAATCAGCGGTAGTTGGGCTTCCCAATCGTCCTTCCAATCGAGGACGCAAGCTCTCAACATGTCCTCTAATGTCTGAATAGTCCTCTCTAATTGTCCGTCGGACTGAGGATGAAAGGCAGTACTGAGATTAAGCTGAGTTCCCATAGCACGATGAACTGATTTCCAAAAATGAGACACAAATCGTTCGTCACGATCGGAAACGATACTCTTAGGAGTACCGTGCAGTCTTACTATCTCCTTGATGAATAACTAGGCCAGTCTCTCGGGACCCCACGTATCCTTGATCTCAAGGAAATGAGCTGATTTAGTTAAGCGGTCCACAATCACCCAGATCGTATTCATGCCACGACGACTCGTCGGCAACTCGTGATGAAATCCATAGAAATGTCTTCCCACTTCCACTCTGGAATAGGGAGAGGTTTCAGCATACCCGCCGGTCGCTGATGTTCAATCTTGACTTGTTGGCAAGTTAAGCATCTCGAAACAAATTCTGCGACTTCTCGCTTCATATTACTCCACCAGTAATTTTATTTCAAGTCCTTGTACATCTTGCTGGACCCCGGATGAATAGAATAAGGGGTAGCATGAGCTTCTCTCAAAATAGAGTTTTTCAACTCGTCATTCGCCGGTACGCACAACCGGTTCTTAAACCTCAAAAGTCCATCCTCGTGGATCACGAATCCAGGGGCTTTTTCCTGAGCCACATCCTCTCGAATGCGCAACAATGCTGGGTCTGAACCCTGATTCTCCCTGATTGCATCCTCAAGAGATGATGAAATCTCTAACATATAAAGCTGTCCCTGAACTCGCTGAAGCCATACCTCGGTCTCGGGTCTAAGGAATTTCTGTTGGAGTTCCTTCTGAACTGATAAACGAGCAAGCATCTGCTCCTGAACGGACTTACGACTCAAGGCGTCGGCGACAACGTTCGCCTTCCCCGGTTGGTAAAGGATCTCGATATCATAATCTTTGATTAATTCCCACCACCGCATCTGTCGCATATTTAACTCCTTGTGAGTAAATATATACTTCAATTCTTGTGATTGGTGAAGATCTGACAGGTGATGCCATAAAGGCAACGACGCCAAATCCCCAACGCGAAAACCACGGCTGCTAGCTCCAGATCGTGGGTTGGATAATTGACCAACTAATCCGAGGAAACATCGGATTTACTTAATATCTTTCGGAGGTTGCCAATCTCGGATAGTATCCATCTTCTGAGGGTCGACACGAACTCTGTCAGATGAAATTACATGCCCGAGAAATTCACTTCGGACCTCCAGAACTCACATTTGGAAAACTTTCCATAAAGTTGCTCTCGTCTCAACACGTCGAGAACCTGATGAAGATGAACCTCGTGTTCCTCTCGATCACGAGACTAAATCAAAATGTCATCGATGGGGACAACAACAAACTGATCCAAAAAGTCGATGAAAACCCGATTTATTAACTCCATGAATACCGCAGGTGTAATAGTTAGTCGGAACGGCATAACTACGAACTCATAATGACCATAGCGTGTACGAAACGCTGTCCTCGCGATATCCGATTCTCGAATTCGCAACTGGTGATATCCAGATCCTAAGTCGATCTTGGAAAATACTGAGGCTCCCTGAAGTTGATCTAAAAGATCATTAATACGGGGTAAGGGATACTACTCTTGATCATCACCCTGTTCAACTCCTGGTAATTAATACTCACACGAGACGAGCCATTCTTCTCCTTGACAGATCACACTGGTGCTCCTCACGGGGACGCAATCGGTCGGAGATAACCTTTCTCGAACTACTCCTCAAGTTGAATCTTCAACTCCTGCATTCTGGTCGGGGCCATCCGATACGGTGCCTTCGATAACGGGGACGTACCGGCTCCAACTCACTCCTGAATTCCCCTACTCTATGTGAAGGCAACTAGATAACTCGTCTGGAAATACATCGTCAATCGATGACAATGATACCACGAATGATTGAACATTTCGATTGTCCTAGAATGGTCAATCGATAAAAAGAGATACCAATAATGATTGAACAACTCGATTGCCTTAGAAAGGCCAATCGATGAAAATGATACAATGAATGTTTGAATAACTCGATTGCCTTTGAAAGGCCAATCGATGAAAATGATACAATGAATGATTGAATGACTCGATTGTCTTAGAAAGGCCAATCGATGAAAATAATACAAAGAATGATTGAATAACTCGATTGCCTTAGAAAGGCCAATCGATGGAAATGATACAAGGAATGATTGAATAACTCGATTGCCTTAGAAAGTCCAATCGATGAAAAATGATATAATGAATACTTGAATAGTTCGATTACGGAATTTATCTGCTTCCGCCATAATAGAAATTCTACTGGAATAACGGGGATTACTTTTCTGAAGCACACATTCGACAACCAACGACGGAAAGATAGTGACCAAACGCTAACAAATACTGAGGATAGTATCAAGACGGTTAAACCAACTAATACCGAAATTACATCGTCCTAAGACAAATTCACCACGATTAGGTCCACCAACCAATTGCGGTTACTAAGCTTACTTAGGTATGTTTCCGAAAATTCTTCCATCGTCAGGTAGACCGATGGTATGAGGTCCACAAGCAATAGGACTATCCCGAAATAAGTCTATTCAAGCATGATTCGAAAATGAATGAATGCGGTGTACCAGCATCAAAAGGTACACACAAGTTGAAATAAAATTACGAGTATACCTGAAATCATTCGGACCACCGGATCGTCGATCCTCCTCATCATATGAATGCAGGACTTGCCGGTCCCGAACCGACGCTCTCGTCTAATAAATACGAGCTCCAACTCTATTTGCTTCCATTGCCTTAAACGACGATGACAAAGCGATCGATTCAAACGCCGGTTGCTTGGGCTCGAGATGCCGGAGCCGACTTGGAGTCCTTTCGGCAAAACGGGCCTTATGCCCAAAATTCCCACAATTATAGCACGTGATATACGGTTTGAGACACTCGGTGCTGAAATGACCGGCGTTCCACAATTGAAACAGTGATGGCAGGCGCGCTCGGGATCGAGATCCCGCACGATTATGCGCCGTAGAGGTCGCTCGAAACGATAGGACTCACACGAGGCTTCTAGAAGGTTGGTGACCGCCTTGACCGATTACGCTTCGTTGATTTCTTGTGAGATGAAGGTTGTTGTTCAAGTACTTTCCTTAGCGGTGGCTCATACGGAGAGTTCTCTCGATTAATCCGGCCAAAGTGGCGCAATGATGATTGTGCAACGCACATGGGTCATCATGGCACATAAAAAGTGAGTGGATCAACCCGAACATCTTCCGATCGAGCCGAGTCCCGGGCACGATCTCCGGCCAGTGATTATTTCTCGGATTTCGGTTCGCCGCCGCCTCTTCGTGCATCCTCGACGGCTCTCTCCATACGGAAGTAGGAAGGTCGCATAATGATTATATTTCCCGCATGATTAGCACGTTATGATTATGTCATGCGATGATAAAAATGAGTATACATGCTCTAACTTAGTGATTATATGAATGATTTCTGAAGTTACATGATTATCGATGAAATTCTTAAAATGATTATCTTGAATAACTTAACAAGATTGATAATATGATCATCCAGTTGACAAGAGTAATGAAATGAATTGAGTAATTAATGAGTTAACATGATCGTCCTGATTATTAACTGAGTATTGAAATGAATTAAGTGATTAATGAGTTAACATGATCGTCCTAATCACAATGAATGATGATGTTTGAGGATTGTTAATTGATGAATGATGAATGAATGACTATTGCCAGAAATTATACCATGGCGTTAGAAATCTTACAGTTCTTTCGGTCTGATTGGCTCGGCATTTGCACAGGTCACACGTGGCGCGAAAGTCCAATGATACTAGTCTGATGACGATGATTTCAAATGAGACATGACTCGGAAGGTAGTATTCAAAACCACTCTCCGATACCAACTCTGTAACACCCCAAACTAGGCGGATATTACAGTGCCGTAGATCCCCAACTGGGACCCACTGTGCAAATGAAAATGAATGAATTACACAAGATAAATGTAGTACCGAACTACATTACAACAATAATTACTCCGATGAGGAGTTTAGTCACAACACACCAGGACAATACCGAATACTAGTGTATTTTATATGAAGATAAAATACACAACACTGAATGAAACGGAGTATTCAAATGAAAGTCTGCAGCGGAAAATAAAGGACAATAACATGAATAACTGAAAGATCGGGGCCCCTACTAGTATCACTAGGACTCCTCGACATCAACATGCTATTCCCGTGCGTTTGCCTTGCCATGACCTGAAAAACAAAATCCCCAGCCGGGGTCAGTTAAACAGAACAACAATCCTCAAGGGTTGAAAATACACAAACATGATTTAACTGAAGTTATGAAATATCCTTAGTTATGAATTACGCTGAAGAAGAGTATCATAGTACGCCCGTAGTGTTCTGTGCAAGTGTACAAGACGAATGACCGGACACACCCGTCCTTGTACCTAATTAGTCTCACGGAGGTAATCTGTTACCGTGTGCACAGTCCAATGTATCACTCCCAATACATGGACATAACGTGCCCGACTAAAAATTCCACACATCCGCACCCGGCCACGCAATATGAACCCAGAAGGTCATATGAACGAGAATGACCGTAATGAATATCAAAGAATAAATAATGATCTGACAAAGTTAAGAATGACTCACCGAGATTAGAGTAATAATGAAGTGATGGATAGTTTTAATGGAATGGTTGGAACTGCCGTTCCCGATAATGAAGTGATTGTTCAACAATTACAAGTCTCAATATGATTAATACAATGATGAATGAGTTATGATTATGAATGATCAACAACAAAAGGTATGAATATCCTTTTAACCGAGTAAGAATTAACTTACACAATACCGGTGACAATTATCCTTCCACGAACAACGTCCTAATTGAGACATCGGTCGCTCGAACAACCTTGAATTATACAATATCCAACAATCCGTTCAATATACGAATCGAACACGAATATAACGAACTCAAAACGTCGATACGATAAAACTAAGTCCATTGAGGCATTAAAACAAACACGTTGCGTCCAAACTCCGATTGTTTACAATCAAACTTCAATATACCAATATCAAATCCCCCAAGAAGTGTTTCAAACCAACAAAACATATTCAATATGATTAATAATCCAAGACGAATATCCGAAAACGTGATTTCAACCACAATTAATCGAAAACCCCCAATTTCAACTCGATATTCAAAGTGTTCTTGAATATTCCCTCAATAATCCAATGAATCCTTATACAAACTCATAATCATATACATATTCCTTCATATAACATGATTATAACGTCCAAAACATCATATATCAACACAAAATCGAAGTCCAAGGTGTTGAAGGAATTACCTCTTGAAGATCCAAGTACTTTAATCCGAAGAACACGCGTTTAATCGAGTATCCAAGCTTCCCAAATGATTGAAGGTGATGAAAAATACACACTCAAATGATAATTGATGAAGAAAACTCTCCCTCAAGCTTCTCTCTCTCGTAAAAGGTGGAAAAAACTGGAAGGAATGAGCTGAAATGCTCAAAAAATGAATTTATAGGGGTTGACTACCTGCCGGACACGGCCCATGCCGATCGGCACGGTCGTGTCGCCTGGCAACCGGACAGTGGCGGCGGGAACTCGACCGTGTCTCGCTTGACACGGTCGCGGCGCGAGGGCCTTCCGAAAGATGACCGTCCGGCAATGACTCGGCATGACTCGGCCGTGCGGGCGGCACGGTCGGGCGTCTGGCGATCGGTTACGGCTTATCCGGAAGAGTCCGACTCGGCCGTGCTGAGCGACACGGTCGGGTCTGAGGCGAGACTTCGGCATTTTCGGACGAGTACGGCACGGGCCGTGTCGGACGACACGGCCGAAGTTCGCGTTGATCGCCAATCTTGAAAAATGAGCGGTTGAGCTAAACGACCATAACTCTCTCGTCCAGGACTCCGATTGACTCACCGTTTGAACCATTGGAAAGCTAACTCGATGCTCTATAATATTGCAAAGATTTAGAATTTTTGGAGTTACCAAAAATTAATGGTGATCTAACAAAGTCGAACTCATATGAGGAAAGTTGAAACAATGAACAATAACGATACACAACTCGAAGTTTCTACGAACGGTGAACACGGGTGAATGAACATGATTGATGAATGATTATAAATGAGTGAAAATCCACTGAGTGACAATCACCGAATGAAATTACTGAATGATAATGACTGAATTAGAACCGGGTATTACATGTGGGCACTGGCCGGGCTGACGCGGCAGGAACCGGCGTAGCACGCGCTACTGCCGGAAGGCTGCGTGCGCTAACCGGCAGGAGTAGCGCATGTTACGCGGTCGTCCGACGCACGCTATCGGGTCAGGGCAGAGAGGTTCTGAGGTTCTGGACTCGGGGAGGATCGGCAGGTAGCGCACGCTACTGTCGGTCGTGGGCGCACGCTAACGGGCAGGGGTAGCGCACGCTGTCGGCCGACTAGCGTACGTTACCTGGGCTAGCTGTTTAGTCCAGAGGTTACTGGACAGGTCGGCTAGCGCGCGCAGGCTTCCGGCCGTAGCGCACGCTAGCGGGGGTCAGGCGGACAGGTCACAGTCGGTAGGATTGGTCGGTGGTGCCGGGTCGTGTGGGCCCTCGCCGAGGGTACTGGGCCGATACTGGCCGATAGCGCACGCTAGTCCAAGAAGGCTAGCGCACGCTAGTTCCGGCCCAGTCTAAATGTGACAGAGCAGTCGCATTTTCAGTCATTTTTCACTTCCTTCCTTTTCTGTCCGCGGCTGGCGATTCGAAGGTGGCGAAGCCATGTTGTTTAACAACAAATCCATGAAGTTCTTGAGGTTATATCATTGATCAATCATCCTATAACATCCTTCGATCCAGCGAATCAAGGTTAGATCTTTAGAACCCTACTTTTGGGTAGATTTGGGGGTTTTCGTGTTTTTGTCCGATTCGTTCCGTTTTGTTGATTAATTCATGATGAATATGATTAATCTTGTTGGTATTCTTAGTTTCCCTACGGATTCATGGTATATTTCATGATTTTTACGGAATCGAGAGGGTTTGGTTGTGGTCCGCCCTCGTTGTTGTTTATATACGAATATACATGAATCGTAGGCGGGTTTTCGGGTGTATTCCAATTCCGTATTCATTTAGAAATGGTTGTGATTGTATTCTTCGAATCATTAGGTTCGGTTTCGTTGGTTCCTAGCGTTCGTCGGTGACTTTCCTCTCCGTTCGTTGCGTCGTCAATTATTCAAGGCAAGTATTTTTGGGAACCTTTATGCTTAACATGTAATGGTAATGTATATTGTGTGTGCTTTACTCACCCTGGGAGGGTCCGACGGGGCCTCGGGGGAATCTATGACTTCACTCTGGATTCACGAGTTTGTTTCGCTAGCCAGCTCGGGAGGGTCCTTAGAGGCCTCGGGTGGGATTCATGGTGGCGTCCTGGTCCTAGGCGATGCACGTGCGTGACTTGTTTTATAAAGTGGCGGCTCGGGAGGGTCCTTAGAGGCCTCGGGTGGGATTCATGGTGGCGTCCTGGTCCTAGGCAATTTGATTATTTGACTGTTTGTTTCCGGAAAAGACATGTCTGTTTTGGTTTTTGAAATGATATTGGTGCATGTACTATGAAATGTGTAAGCGATTGGTTTGCCTTGAATACTTGTACTAGCGTAATTGCTAACCCCTTTGGGGACCCGTTTTGGGGAAATTCTTGTTATGGATTTCAGGTTATGTTCAGTCAGACGATCGGGCGCTGGAATGGTACGAGGATGTCGGCCAAGGTTGTTGACATGTGCAATTGAGTCTTGTTATTTCCTACTGTCTCTTTGATGTGGATGTCTTCCAAATTGTAAACTTATAGATTGTACTTACGCGTACTTAGGCTTTTGCTTTCGGATTGTGATTGGTCTCCGTTGAAGTTACTGTATTTGTCGGTTAATGTTTATTATGTCGGTTGTACCGGACGTGTTGTTTTGTGTTCTTGTTGTTAACAATTGTTTCCTTGTTAACCGAGATGGTTAGTCGAGTGATGTTTTCTTGTGTTAGCCTGGTGGGTCCCATGTAGGGGTCCACGGCGCTGTAATACACCTTGAATATCTCGGGGGTGTTACACAAAATGGTATCGGAGCTCTAGGTTTATGGATACCTAGGCTTGTCGGTTATTTGGGTTTAGTTGTGTTTTGTTTTGCACATTGTCACACCGCTGCCGGCATCTCAGTACATCCAGTGCTCGTAAGTTTTCCTTACTCGATTCTCTTGTTTTCTCGTATTGTATTTCCACTTCTTGAACTGTGATTGTCTCTCTCGTACTTATCGTCGAGTTGTTTTTTTTGATCCATCCGGTTCGTGTACTTTTGATTCGTATTGCGCAGTCTTTTGATTCGAATGCCGTATATGCGTGTGTTCGGAAATTGTTAGTACTTGGCTAATTATTGTTATTTACAACCAATGTGTTTCTATTAATAATAATACATGCGGCGTGCATGCTTGAAAATTTCTTAGACTTGATCGTATTGTGGGTTTTTGAAAAGTGACATGAATTTGGGCGAGCCAGCCTTGTATTTTCAAATAAAACCTTGTGTCGGTATTTAAAGGTCGTGTTTAAAAGTGTTTTAGGACATTTTATAAAATGCTACCGCTGTTAAACCCTTGTCGTGTTTGAAAGGATCTTGAAAACGATTTTTAACTTATCGGTTTTATTTTCGAATAACTAGAGTACACGATTTTAAAATCAGATTAGCTTGGGGAAACCTAGGCTGTCGAGTCAAGTTGTGTTTGTTGATTTTTGTCTCGTCGGATTTTGTCTGACTTAGTCACATCGCGACGCGTCGTTTGAGATCAGTGGTCGTGATTAGTCTCGAGGGGCGATCGTCACTTACGTGCGACCTATGGATGTTAAACTCCCTTCTTTGTGTTGTGCCTCGTGTGACACGAGTTATTTGTTTGATTAGTTGTTAAATGATGGAATCCTTCTGTGGATTTTGATTTCACAATATGTGTTTCTTCGACTCTCGTATTTGGTTTATACGAGGAGTGTCGTCGCTGCTGATGTATTTTCGAACTGCATTTTATCCGCTGCGTGAGTTCTTTCAAACGGCTTTCGGTATTTTGCAAACTGAGTTTTATTTCGTAAAATCGATTCCCTAAATCAAGTTTTGTCATTTTGGCCTTGAATATTTTATGACGGTTTAACAAATGAGTTTGTGAGTTTTGGAAAATATTACCGTCATTGGTCTTTTTAGCATTTTCGAAATGACGTAGGAAATTATGCTTAGCCTGGTAAATCCTTGTGAGAAGGGTTTACTGCGGGTAATTTTCTGATATGTTCTGTTGCTGTCTCTGGGAGTCGTTAGCGCACGCTACGCTTTGCGGCTAGCGCGCGCGAGAGTGTGTTGGTAGCACGCTAAAGGGAGGATAGCGCACGCTACCTGGTAGTTCGGGCGATCAGAGCTACCGGGTGGTCTGAAGTTCTCGTTAGCGCACGCTAACACTTGGGGTTAGCGCGCGCTAACAGTGTATTTTTTTTTTGGTCAAGAGTTTTGTTTGGTGCCGTGATAGCGCACGCTAACCTTAATGATTAGCGCACGCTAATTGTGTCGATATAAATCTTGGACACGATCTAAGTTGCATTTTTCTTCATTTCTTCTTCTTCCTCCATGAGTTTGAGACGTAGCGACTAGGGTTCGCATCTGGGCTGATTTTTCTTCCATCCAAAGGTGTTTTGGAGTATCCTAGATGATTTTTAACATCATCTAATCCATTGTTCTTCACCGAATCTAGGTACTTTTCTTGAATCCCTAGAGTTGACTTTTTGGAGTTTTGTTCTTGATGTCGTTTTCCATCCAGTTTTGATAAACCGATTGTTGTTTTAATGATGTTGTTAAACATATTCTAGGGATTTTATATCAATGTCGTGATTTTTGAACAATTTGATGCGTGTGATATGATGTGTTTAAGTGAATGTTGATACGTGCGAATTTTGGGCATTTTGGCCTATTGTACTTCTGAAAAACCTTGAGTATCTTAGAAAATAAACCTCGAGACGTACTTTTAAAATGAATTATTTTCTCACGGTGTTCTCAAGATGCCTACTAGCGCCACGCTACATTTCAAAATTATTCGACTTTGAGGATCAAAATATTTTGAGATATTTCTAATGATTTAGAAACACACTTGCTTAGACCCGAAGGTCGAATATTGCTGAAAAGTTTTAATTTAAAGAAAGATGTCCTCATTTTTTTTATCAAACGTAAGATGACTTTTTTTTTCCAAGTCTCGATGACGATGTTTGTACTAATTTTTGATATATGATACTCAAGATCAACTGGTGATTGCAAATTATTTTCAAAAGGTGGTTTTCGTTTTCAAAACCTATCGTTCCTATTTGCAGTCCGGGAATATATGTGTGATGTTCGTACTCTCGTTAGGGTGTTAACCCCCGAGTTGTGATTTAATTGGTGGTGTGAACATTGAGTCGTTCGCCACACAGTTGTCGTGGTAGCCTCTGTGAGGGGTGTGATGTTGGTATTGGATGTTGTCGCCTCGTAGCGATTTATGCGTTATCGCATATATGTGAGCTGTTAGAGCTTGGGTTGGTATGATTATGTGCATCGGTGATTGTTCCGCGTTGTGTCGGATGCTTGTTGTATCGTTACCTTGGTTCCGTTGTTGAGTTTCAGGGGCGAGGTCGAAGGTAATACCCGTACTATTTTGACTTCTGTATTTTCTCTTTCTCCAGTATATCAATTCGCTCGTGTTCATTGATACCTTCTGAACTTGTTCTGTACCTTGGATTCATCGTTCGAACGAGCTGTAATCTGGTTTTGGGTCGATCTGTTTATTGCTGTGATTTTTCCGAATTCGGTTCGATTCTTGTGAACCTTGTTCGGAAGTAACATCTTTTAGCTCTAATAGTTCTTTTATTCGAAGTGGATCGGATTTTGAACTTCTGTATTTTCGACTCTATCGACTCGTTTATGCTCTTTAACATTTCTGAACTTTCCCTATCCCTTGCTTTTGTTGATCGAACGAGGGTGGTATTGTTTCGGAATAACTCGTCTGTCGTTGTGGCTTTTCAATCGCTATTCCCTTTCCTGTGGATCTTATGGGAATGCACGTCTTGCACCAGGTCATCCTGGGAGTTATTGTTTGAATTTTATTATCCTACGTGTTTCGGATATGATTGTTCGATTTTTCGTCGTCTCAATCGATTGTTTGTTCAGTTTTTGTTCTCGTTTCGCGATTGTTGAGCGTTCAGGATCCTTCGTAATTCCCTTAAGTTCGGGAAATTAGTCTCGTTTTCGATCTTCCAACCCTTGGGCGGTGGGATTCCGTATTTGTTCAGCGGTTGGCTCGCATTTTGATTAATGTACTGTTGGGTTGGTCAATCTTATTGATTTTCGTTCGTTGTGTTTTGTGATTGTCCGGATAATCGACTCGATTGTATTGTCTATTTGATGACGCTTGTCACTCGTTGATTTTATTATGTCTCTACCGGTGGCGTTGTGTTAGCCGTCGTGGAGCGTATTTTCACGCTGCAAGTCTCTTTGCGTTTCTTGCAGCGTTTCGCCGTCGGGCGCGAGTTTTCGGTTTTTGTGTATCTCGTCGATTTTTCCTGGCAGGGGATATTGCTTCTCCCTACTTATTTTAAGTTTCGGGACGAAACATCTTTTAAGGAGGGTAGAATGTAATACCCATAATTTCGATTTCCGATAATTTCTTTTTTTCGGCGGAAGTCCATTTTGACGACTCGTTCATGACCGTTTCGTAATTCTGAGAATGATTAATTCTACACTTTTTGTCATCCGAGTTCGTTTCGGTGTTGTTTTATTGAGTTCCGTGCTTTTTAGCGACTTTTCCGCACTTGAGTTCGATTCTTGAGAATCTCGTCAAAGCTATTGTTTGAGTTTCCCGTAAGTCCGTTTAACTTTGTTAGACGTGTTGTGAACTTCAGTTTGGTTATTCGATCACGTATCGTGATTTTCGGGCGTTTTGGGCCATTTTGTAATTTACCCAAAGTTACGGGTATCCATATCTGTATTTGTCGTCTCGACCCTTTTCTTGGTCGCGTATGATTAATTATTGCATTATGTTTTCATTTCGGGTCGTTGATGTTGTCCGCGAGATTTTCGTCGTGTTCGTTCCGTACGTTTTCGGAAATCGAGTCGTCGGATCATGACGACTGAGCAGCTGGCCGGACGGTGGCGGGTCCTGGCCGGACGGTTGTGAGACCGGGCCGGCTTGGCAGAACCGCATAGCGCGCCATCTGCCGGAAAGGCTGCGTGCGCTAATCGCGGGAGTAGCGCACGTTACGCGGTCGGCCGGACGCTTGCTCGGGTCGGGCGAGAGGTTACGAGGTTCGGACTCGGGAAGATCGGCAGGTAGCGCACGCTACTGTCGGTCATGGCGCATGCTAACCGGCAAGGGTAGCACACGCTGTCGGCCGACTAGCGACGTTACAGGCTATGTTTAGTCCAGAGGTTCTCGGACAGTCGGCTAAGCGCGCAGCTTCGGCCGTAGCGCGCACGCTAGCGGGGTCGGGCGGACGAGTCACGGTCGGCAGGATTGGTCGGTGGTGCCGGGTCGTGCGGGCCCCGGCCGAGGGCTGGGCGTCTTGGCCGATAGCGCACGCTAGTCCGGGAAAGCTAGCGCACGCTAGTTCCGGCCCAGTATAAATGTGACAGAGCAGTCGCCTTTTCAGTCATTTTTCACTTCCTTCCTTTTCTGTCCGCGGCTGGCGATTCGAAGGTGGAGAAGCCATGTTGTTTAACAACAAATCCATGAAGTTCTTGAGATTATATCATTGATCAATCATCCTATAACATCCTTCGATCTTGCGAATCAAGGTTAGATATTTAGAACCCTACTTTTGGGTAGATTTGGGGGTTTTCGCATTTTTGTCCGATTCGTTCCGTTTTGTTGATTAATTCATGATGAATATGATTAATTTTTTTGGTATTCTTAGTTTCCCTACGGATTCATGGTATATTTCGTGATTTTTACGGAATCGAGAGGGTTTGGTTGTGGTCCGCCCTCGTTGTTGTTTATATACGAATATACATGAATCGTAGGCGGGTTTTCGGGTGTATTCCAATTCCGTATTCATTTAGAAATGGTTGTGATTGTATTCTTCGAATCGTTAGGTTCGGTTTCGTTGGTTCCTAGCGTTCGTCGGTGACTTTCCTTTCCGTTCGTTGCGTCGTCAATTATTCAAGGCAAGTATTTTTGGGAACCTTTATGCTTAACATGTAATGGTAATGTATATTGTGTGTGCTTTACTCACCCTGGGAGGGTCCGACGGGGCCTCGGGGGAATCTATGACTTCACTCTGGATTCACGAGTTTGTTTCGCTAGCCAGCTCGGGAGGGTCCTTAGAGGCCTCGGGTGGGATTCATGGTGGCGTCCTGGTCCTAGGCGATGCCTGTGCGTGACTTGTTTTATAAAGTGGCCAGCTCGGGAGGGTCCTTAGAGGCCTCGGGTGGGATTCATGGTGGCGTCTTGGTCCTAGGCAATTTGATTATTTGACTGTTTGTTTCCGGAAAAGACATGTCTGGTTTTGGTTTTTGAAATGATATTGGTGCATGTACTATGAAGTGTGTAAGCGATTGGTTTGCCTTGAATACTTGTACTAGCGTAATTGCTAACCCCTTTGGGGACCCGTTTTAGGGAAATTCTTGTTATGGATTTCAGGTTATGTTCAGTCAGACGATCGGGCGCTGGAATGGTACGAGGATGTCGGCCAAGGTTGTTGACATGTGCAATTGAGTCTTGTTATTTCCTACTGTCTCTTTGATGTGGATGTCTTCCAAATTGTAAACTTATAGATTGTACTCGCGAATACTTAGGCTTTTGCTTTCGCATTGTGATTGGTCTCCGTTGAAGTTACTGTATTTGTCAGTTGATCTTTATTATGCCGGTTGTACCGGACGTGTTGTTTTGTGTTCTTGTTGTTAACAATTGTTTCCTTGTTAACCGAGATGGTTAGTGGAGTGGTGTTTTTTGTGTTAGCCTGGTGGGTCCCATGTAGGGGTCCACGGCGCTGTAATACACCTTGAATATCTCGGGGGTGTTACAATATCGAGGTGATGACCATCGGCATGAATGTCCCTAAAGATAGCAAGGTTCATTCGCTCTTGGGGCATAAAGAGCATTTGTGATATTAATATGTGTACCATTAGGTAGCAAGATATGAGAAGGTCCCCTCTTTGGGAGGAACCAATCATTCTTGTCAGAGAGGATACGTAGGACACAATATCTATAAATAAATGCCTATTCCAAAGAATATTGTGGGTTGTTTCACTATAAAAAAACACTCAATTCCACGAGACATTTACAATATGACATAAAACTTGATTAGCATTGTGTTCAAAGACATAGCGAATATATTTAGAGTTGGAAAGTTCGATCAAGTTGGTTAGAATCAAAGTTAGCACAATCACCGGAAATCATTTCCGTGCAGCTTGATCTTTGTTCACTAAAACAACGATAACTCATTCGTTAAGAATAATATGGATGAACTATCAGTTTTGTGGAAACTAGACTTATGTATATTTCTACACATAGGTCGTGCACTTTTTAGATTATTACCGATCCTAGTGCTTGTTTTTAAGTTGTTGTCGTGGCGCTTCCCTATTTTTGAGTGATATAGCAAGGTTGAAGTCATCTTTAATGGCATAGATGTTGATGCAAAAATATGGCAACGAGAGCATTAGGCGTGCTTAAACGTGTTAAATCCAGCAGGATGTTAGAATTCTAAATCGACCAATGATTCTTTCGGTAACTCGAACTTGGTAAACTTGCAGAGCAAGTAGGAACGTCAGTATAACTAAGCATATCTAAGAACCACCAATTCCATTTAAACTTACAAAGCATAAATAAATATCAAGGATGATGCATCTAGTTATGATAAAAAATAATAAACAAATTCATCAAAATACATCAAATCAACCAAGTAATTCTTTACTGAGCAATTATTTTGTGAAAATCAAACCAAACATATTATTCTAGGAAAAAATAAAATTTATTTCTTGCAAAATCACAGCAACGAAGTTAATAGAATTTATTCACCATGGCCAACTTTATAAACCAAAGAGTAAACATAGTAAAACTACAATGATCTAGTCAAAGTCAGCAACATCCAAATGCTGAGCTTTGTCTGCAATGTGAGAGGAGGGATCTCAACATGGTTCACCTCCGTATTCTCATTATCTTCCTCCATGTAATTAGATTCTTCAGTCAAATACTGTTTATAGTGCTTGTAGTAGGCTTGGATGTTCTTTGGAACTTTGAAATTGTGGTAAATATGCTTCTTCGAACCATATGTGTAGTAATTTCGACCATCCCTCGAAGTGGGTCCATTCCTAGAAGAGAAAGCTGGTCTACGTGGTTGGGCCCCACTATGACTAGAGACCGAGTCATATTGGCACCACATTGGAACGATGACCTCGTCTTTTCAGTTGCTTGCTTGTGTCAGCACCCATGGTGCTTGTACAAACTGGCATCCTTCCTTTTCTATTTTATCGTGGTGCCTTCCCATATGTAGCCTGATTCACTTTTGGAATCGAGTTTGTACCAGTTGGGCATGCATTATTATTGATAATGATCTCTTAATACTTTTCTTTTCTTGCGAAATGAGAGATAAGGTCGCTAAATTTTTTTATTCTCCTTTAGTCATTGGCAACACGCAGTTGATAAGCAATTAAACTTGCTCCCACAGAAAACGTGTTAGGAGTCTTCTCGATCAAGCTTTGATCGGTCTTATTGACACCACACAAACCAAGTTCAGTGCGAAGATCGAGTACGGCTTCACTATAAGCCTCCACATTCGCATAATCTAAAAATCGGATTTTCTCCCATTTAATTGCAATTCAGGGAAGTGCTGATCATGCACGTGTATCCTATAGTTCCTTGGGAGTTTGCAAGTTCATGTGACAATTTTTCAACAACTGACGTATATCTCAACGCATATACATCAGTGCATGAGCCTTGGTTTCTTCGTTCAGTTCCTGAGCAGCAAGCTCACTAGAGGGAAATATGGTGGTAGTAACTCTTTTACCACGTCAATCGAACATCTCAGACCCACCTATGATTCTCCTAACCAGCGTGATCAAGATTAATTTCGAACTCCGGGCGAATACTGGAGCTTTGTGCCATTTATAAGATATAAATAAGAGGAAGTTAGTCGTGCTGGATTTTCAACGACAATGTAAACAGTCACAATCGATGATTTTTAAAGCGTGTAACATAACCGTTACTCGATATACTTCCCTTAATTCTTGTTAATAATATAGACATAAATGGTGATATATGTGGTGTATACAACAACCACGAGTATCATTTTTTAATAATTCCATGACTTTCCTAGAACCATCGCCCAGTTTTTTTCAACATGCAGAGATACCTACTTTTCTCGCGGTCTCATCCACTGCAAAGTAGCGTGGGAGATAAAGAGCCTAAATACCTATGTCTTCAAAAGAAAATTCCCAAAGAGAGAAATATGGACAATTTTAGATATTATCTCGATAATAAGAATTAGGCACATGATATGGAGAAATCGTTGGTGTGTTCCGATCAGTCTGTTAGTGCTAAATGCGATGACGGGTAACTGGGGAGAAATTTTGGCGGGTCCATAGTCATACAAAAATTTAAATTTGGTGGTCGGGATTGGACCAAAAGTGGGGGATGGACAAATTGGCTAGCGGGCGGCAGCGCCGAGCAGAATGATCGGTGTAGACGTGTTATAACGATGGGGGCCGATGTCGCGGTGGTGCCAGTTTCAGGAGACGACAGTCTGGCAGTAGGGCGGCAGGGGCGCCGAGAACTCATGTGATCGTTATCGTTGTACGGGCACCACAGCCGGGCAGATGGGTCGTGGCAGGGGCCCGACGGATAGCTAGACGGACTGGATCGCAGCGGGGGCCAGACGGACTAGATCGCGGCGGAGGGCTAGACGGACTGGATTGCGGCGGAGGCAGCGGGATCGGGTGGATTTGGCCACGACGGGGGCCAAGGCTGACACGATCGGGGCTCGATGGAAAGCGGGGGTCACAAATGCTAGGGTTTAGTCGACTTGGGATTTTCGATTTTTGTTTAGTTTTTCGAAATTTATAACTATTCTATTTGTAGGACTACGTACTGAGAACGTGTTTCAAAATATTTTAAGAAAGCAACAAAAATGAGCAACCAAAACAAACAATTGTATTTGTAGCTGAGCCTTCATATATGCTTTAAAATGAGACTCCTTCAACATATAAGTCTTAACAACGAAAGACACCTAATAGAATCCCAGAATGCTTAGAAGGACATAGAACCCTTCTATCTATTTATCCTTAATTTAAACAATATGAAGTCACGTTAAGAGGTCATAATCATAATTTTCAAAACCAATACCAATTTTTTTTAACTTACTAATCAAAAGATAACTAAATCAGTATATTTTTAAATTCATTAACTTCATTAATATATTTTAAAATTCCGTTTTTTGCTTGTAAATAGTAGCAGATAATAAAAACCTTAGACCACAATTAATTATCTTGAATCGGCAACTAACTTATTCTTAAATGACATATATCATCGACGCAAATTCGGCCACATTTCAATGACAAATAAACTAAAGTAAAATAAAAAGGTAAATTACCCCCCAACCACCATACCCTAATTAGATAAAAAAAAAAAGGTGGAGAACCCCGGACGCGAGCCCTGGTATGACTGTTAGCTTCTTCGACGGCAGAAAAAAAAAAGATAACATAAAAGGATGACCAAGTTAAGATTCTGGTTAATTGCACTTTACCATACGGAATATCATTCTTTTTTAATCTGTCCATGGGCAATTATGATTTTCTGCCCTTCACCTGATACACTATACTTGTATGAAGTGGCGGATTTAAGGAGGGTTAAAAACTACTATATTGTAAAATCTCTCTAAATTCATATCTTTGAGAATATAAAAAATATTACTAAACAGATGTTATTCCTAAATAGAGTTTTAAGAAGATTTTTTTTAAATTTTAAAGTGCATGTATAATATATAAATATTATAATTAGTAGATACATATATGTAATATGTTGTAAACTTATGAATTAGGCAAGAAAATTGTTTATGTTTTAACCGAGGAAGAAATCATTGAAGGAATTACGCAAGAAAATGAGGAAAATAATCTGGAGGATGATAACATAGAAGTACAAAAAATTTCATGTGAAGAAGCTTTAACCTTACTCAACAAGTTGGAAATGTTTTGGGTTCAACAAGAAGGTGGTCATTTGGACGAGCTAATGGGCACACGCAAGTTGAAGGATATGGTTACAACACAAAAGATTAAATCTTTGTCACAATCAACCCTGGACAAGTATTTTAGATCAACTTAAATCTATTGTAAAAATTATATGCATACATATATATATATATATATATATTATGATTTATTCCAAAATGGAGGTGTATTTCCTTATGTTGGGATTTGAAAATATATGAATTATGACAATATGGAGTTTATTCCAAATTATAACTAATCCCAAGCTGAGACCATAAATTTTTATTTCTAAATAGAGTTTATTCCTTAATAGAGTATTCTTTTTGAGTGATTTTACTGTACTTGTATGAAGTGCTAGTTCTAATTGTCATACATGATACATCCTTAAATTTGTTATGAAAACCAAAAATAAATAAATCACATAAGAATTTACGTGGTTCGATCAAATGATCTACGTCCATGATCGGAGGGATCCGAAACTTCACTAATATATTTAGAGGATATTTACAATGATTCTAACCCTTAAACTTTGTAGCAAAAGCTACCAAGGGTTTTCTATATTACAAGAGTAGAGAAAATGAGGGAGAATTCTATAGCTCAAGAAAGCTACCAAGGGTTTTTTAGCATGGTTTGATGATGTGGTCACGAGTGTTTGTTTCTGAGAACGCCAGGAAACCGCAGTTCCTCCACATGTAAATACATATCCAGTTTGAGATCTACTTTTATGTGGATCTAACATGCATTTTGCATCTGCATAACCAATAAAAACTGGTTTTGCATTGTTAGGGTAAAATAATCCCAAACCAATTGTTCCTTGAAGGTAACAGAACACATGCTTGATTCCGTTCCAGTGTCTCCTAGTAGGAGATAAACTGAATCTTGCTAATAAATTTACAGCAAACGCTATATTAGGTCGAGTACAATTAGCAAGATACATAAGAGCTCCAATTGCACAAAAATATGGTATTTCTGGACCAAGAATCTGTTCAGATTCCTCAAATGAACGAAATGGATCCTTTTTCATGTAATATCCTCATTTTTCTTTTTCATGGTACTTTCATTTTCGGTGAATTTTTCGTTTTTCTTAGCAACCCTCGTGTAACCATATTAGTTTTCGAGAATCTTTGTTTCGGGACTTTCGCCTTTTGGTTCTGCAATTATCGGTTTTTCCATCGCCAATTGATCCGATTCTCATAATTGTTGTTCGGAACTGCCGTTTCGGGGTTGCCGTAAACCTATTGCATGTTATTATGCGTATTGTGTGGTTTCGTTTGAGGTTTCGGTCGTGTTTCGGTGTTTAGAACCATTATTATCCTGTGCCTAACGCGCGCTAATATTATGGTATAGTGCACGCTAAGCATCCTTCAGTAGCGCACGCTACGCTTGATGGGTAGCGCGCGCTAGCGAGTCTGTCCAGTACTGGACAATTTACTCCTAGACTCGGTCAGGTACCCAGGTAGCGCACACTATGGCCGATAGCGCGCGCTACCGAAATGCTATTAGCGCACGCAGTATGACCGGCAACGCACGCTAACAAGGTCAGGTGAGTACTGGGCAGTTCACTTCTGGACTCGGCTAATGTCCAGATAGCGCACGCTATGGCCGATAGCGCATGCTACCGAGAGGCTATTAGCGCACGTTACGTTTTGGGTAGCGCACGCTAACGGTCCAGAATGATGGGTCCTGAACTGGGGTGTTAACTTTCTGGACTGGAGTTTTTACCCGTTAGCGCACGCTAACTTCTAAGGATTAGCGCACGCTAACGCTCCCTGGCTATATAAACCAGGGAGTTGACCCAGATTTTCACCTTTTCTCATTTCTTCTCCTCCCCGCGGCTTAGAGTTCCCTCAGGCAATTTTCGGGCGATTTCTTCATCCGATCACTTCAGGCGTCATTTACCTTGAGCTCTTGAAGTAGATTAACAACACCTACTTGTGTTCTTCATCCTCAATCCAAGGTAAATCTCTTAGAACCCTACTTTTGGGTAATTTGGGGGTTTTTGGGATTTTTTTTCGATTCGTTCCGTTTTTTTGTTTAATCCATGATGAATATGATTAATCTTATTGGTATTCTTAGTTTCCCTATGGATTAATGGTATATTTCGTAGTTGTTGCGCATTCGAGAGGGTTGGTTGTGGTCCGCCCTCGTTGTTGTTGTTAAACGGATATACATGAATCGTAGGCGGGTTTTCGGGTGTATTCCTTTTCCGTATTCGTTTGGAGATGGTTGTGATTGTATTCTTCATATCGTTAGGTTCCTAGCGTTCGTTGGTGACTTTCCTTTCCGTTCGTTGCTTCGTCAATTATTCAAGGCAAGTATTTTTGGAAACCTTTATGCTTAACATGAAATGGTAATGTATATTGTGTGTGCTTTGCTCACCTCAGGAGGGTCCGACGGGGCCTCGAGGGAATCTATGAATTCACTCTGGATTCACGAGTTTGTTTCGCTAGCCAGCTCGGGAGGGTCCTTAGAGGCCTTGAGTGGGATTTGTGGCTTCGTCCCGGTCCTAGGCGATGCCTGTGCGTGATTTGTTTTATGATTGTGGCCAGCTCGGGAGGATCCTTAGAGGCCTCGAGTGGGATTTATGGCTTCGTCCCGGTCCTAGGCAAATGTGATTGACTGTTTGTTTCTGGAAAAGACATGTCTGGTTTTGGTTTCGAAATGAATTGGTGCATTGTACTATGAAATGTGTAAGCGAATGGTTTGCCTTGATTACTTGTACTAGCATAATTGCTAACCCCTTTGGGGACCCGTTTTGGGGAAATTCTTGTTATGGATTTGTGTTATGACCGATTGACGAGCGGCCAGGACTGACGAGATCTTGTGCCAAGGGCGTTGACATGTGCATTTGAGTCCTTTTATTCCCGTTGTTCCTTTCGATGTGGTTGTTGTCTATTTTCTAAACTAATAGATTGTACTCGCGAGTACTTAGGCTTTTCTTTTCAAAATGTGATTGTTATTATGGACTTACTATATTTGTCGGTTGATGTTTATTCCGCTAGTTGTTCCGAGCGTGTTGTTATTTGTTGTATTGTTAATGTGTGTTTCCTCGCTAATCGAGACGGTTAGTCGAGTAGTGAATTCTTGTTTTAGCCTGGTGGATCCCATGTAGGGGTCCACGACACTGTAATATACATCGAATATCTCGGAGTGTTACATTTCACATCAAGAGATCTAACGACCATTGGGGTAC
The DNA here is from genome assembly GCA_033398695.1 of Orobanche coerulescens. NCBI lineage: Eukaryota > Viridiplantae > Streptophyta > Magnoliopsida > Lamiales > Orobanchaceae > Orobanche > Orobanche coerulescens. Next base: position 132,875,640 of record CM065816.1, on the reverse strand, counting down.
TCAATGGATTCGATTTATCCATATTAGTTGTGATTAAGCTGCCTCGTTAAAAACCTTGCTGGGAAAACCCAGTGGGATAAAACCTCAGTTAAGGAAAAGAGTACAATAAATAATTTTTTGTCACAAAATCTTATTTTGAGTGACTGCACGCACTGATAATATGTTTAAATTCTCCTGAGGAGTCACTTTCAGTAAGCCCATATGTTATAGTTTTACTATAAGGGCATATATTTCAATTTCGATAGATTTCAATATCCTCATTTCCAATATCCATTTTTCACAATCATGGATATCTGCATTTCATTGTTATCCTCATTTAATGGATATCTTCATATCATTTATTGATATCTTCTTTTCATTCATAGCGCTATCTTGTGTCGACACATTTCAACATTTCTTTCCCCATAGCGACATAACTCGTCTAGATATCTCATTATCAATCATCCATTGGGATTACACATTGTGGTTATGTCTATATACTTTTCAAAAGTATATGCCTCCTTTTATCATTCTCTTTGATTCATATTCGGGGAATTATTATGTATTTATCAAAGCAGTTGTAGTTGGTATCAAAGATTAATAATCTATCATGCATCTTTGGACTTCAAGTTCATATAATTGTGAGGATATAGTGTGATGCATTTCACATATTTCCAACTACCAATACTCCCCCTCATGCTGAGAGATTTCCTGAGCACCAAACTAATATGCCAGTATCCCAGTATTTATCTCCAGTCATGAGAATTTATATATTATGTTCTAGATATTGGCTGGAGGACTTCGAATAGTATGCCAATTGATATCCCACTTGTATGCGCATATCTTGATCCTTTCTGGAATCTATTCAAGTTTATTTGGGATATATTACTAGCTTTATCTGATCAGAAATATATGCTCAAACCATGAGCAAGTCATCTCGTAAATTTTCTGATTACGAGTTGTTGTTACCCAAAATATTATCCGGAAATGATATGCTGGAATGGGCGAGTAACAAACAAAGTGCGAGAGCACGTCCGTGAGAAAATAAATAACACAAGATTTTCCGAGATTTTTATTCCCGGGCTTGAATGCTCTCACGAGACGTTATTAATATGAATACTAGTGAGTACAGATATTAATGTTAGAGTACAATTACAATGAGTGTAAAGACTCTAGTTATCTTAATTATCGAGTGCTGAAGATTGCCGGAAGAACCAGAGTTGAAGCTCTGTGAGTTCATGTTACAAAGATGGAGAGTTCTCTGTATAGTTTGCTTTTGGCGTTCTGTGTTTATGTTGTGATAATGTGTTTTTGTTCACGATTTTCACTGTCCTTTGGCCACTGCTGGAGGCCTTCTATTTATATTAGAAGAGGTTGCTAGGTTCCCCCTGTCCCTCATGGGCGACCGCTGTTTCTTGCATTTAAATAAGGCGGGCGATCGTCCCAGCACGTGGGGCTGTTTCCTTAAAGTCCGCAGCTGCTGTTGGTAGCCAGATGCGCGAGCCAATGAGGAGGCGATAGGTGTCTCTTCTTGCTGTCTTGGGCGGTCCCACCTTAGGACCTTTCGGCGGGTCTGTCGGTTGGTGAGGCCGTCCCTATCACCGATAGCTGCTGATGGGTTGGGGTAGGACCTGTTCTTGCGGCGCCTTTTGCGGATATGCACGTGGGTCTTCACCCGAGATTCGGTCTTCGAAGACTTTAATGGGTGTCGGGTTCATACGTGTCATGGGACGATCGTCTCCAGTCGGACATTAGAGGCGATCGCCAGCTGCCAAAAGACGATTGTCTTGGATGTCGACCGCTAGGCGCTTGCCCAGCATCTGTCTTCTTTAGCTGGCTCCTTATCATTATGCCGATCGCCATCGAGGCATATAAATCGCCGCATAACAATTTCACCCCAGCTCGCTCCGATGTTGAAGACGTGGGGTGAGGTGGCACTGCTGGCGATCGCTTGTTTTAAACGAGCGACTTATCTACTTATGAAATGGACGATCGTCACCTGGACGAACTGGTTTCGAATTCGGACGATCTCCTTAGGCGCTGGAAATAGCGGGAAGTGGAGGTGGGCTTTCGAAACATCACAGGGACACGCATCGTGGGTTTCGAGGGCTGCATTTAATGTGTCTCCCCCGACGGTTGCACTTCAGCCCCCGGGATTCCGCCTATTTGCACAGAGGTCCCTGCTCTCGCCTCTAAAAGGGCTAGGGCTATTGGAGTTTAGAACTTTATGCTCCCTTGCCTTTAGACAAAGACTCTGCCGAATTCCTTGAAGCTTCTTGCGCCGATCGACTTTATTTCTAGGTAAGAACAAAAATTCTCTCCCCCCTTTTCTCTTCGAACATGTCTGGAGGATGATCCAATGTGTATGAGGCGGGTAGCTCTTCCGCCACTGCGGCTTCACCTGCCCGGGAAGAGACCTCCGCGGCTCTTCACATGGAGATGACCGTCGAGGCCATTCTTGTGGGAATCGCACCCACGGAGGTTGAAGAGATTTTTAACAAGGCTGACGCGGCGAGGTCGGCGGCGGCGGGGCAGAAGGGCTCGCCGGTAGACGAGGATGAGGCAGTGAGGCTGTATTGGGAGCAGAACATTGTGTTCGGCCGGGCCTTTCTGAAATTCGCCGGACTTATGGAGAGGCTGGCCGGACCACGTCCTCAGTTTGATTTTGATGCATACTCGATCGCCCACCCCTATGAACCCGTGAAGCGGTCGCCATTTCGGGCCGCAGAACGCTCCCCGTGGACCCTCGGTTAGATCCGGAGTTCGGCGACCAGGAAGGACTTGAGTCGCTAGAGGGCGGAGTTCCATATCCCTTCTGATGTCTCATTTTATGTGCCCTCGGAGAACGAATGCGCCGACCAACCTCCCGAGGATATGGTCGCCGTTAACAAACTGATCCTGGGGTCCAGATTGCAGTTCCCATTGCCGTTCGCCATGTCATACCTACTGTCCGCCTGAAATTTGGCGTCGCTCCAATTGACGCCGAACGCCTGGCTACAGATTATCAGTACCTTGACTCTTTTTGGCGGTTACCGGCTGTTCCGTCTACCTTCTGCGCTGGAAATGAACTACCTCTTCAAGCTGACGGCGCAGAAGGGTTCAGTTGGCGGCTACCACATTCAGGGTCGCATGGGCAGGGTGGTCCTCGGGGTGCCGAACAAGGTTCGGGGCGACCTGACAAAATGGTGTTGGGTCGGTGGAGCGTGGAGGTCAGCGGCGAGCGATAAACTCGAGGATGAGTTGGATATCCCTACCAGCTTTCGGGAGAGGAATCCGAGTAAGGGTTTTAACTCTCCCTTTGTTCGGATACACCTTGAAGTGATCTAATTTGGTTTTTTTTTTTGCAGGATCCCTTGTTCCAGCGATCGGCGACCTTCCATTTGACTTCTTGATCGTCTGGGAGCGAATCTGCAGTCTGCTGGACAACTACATCGACGCTCGCACGATCAACAACGAAGCTCATTGGTTGGGCGCTCGGTTGTTTCGCTTCCTTCGCCACCTGAAGGTTCCAGGTATGAATGTATACTATCTCTTTTCTGCTTGACGATCGTCTGATTGAAAGGCAGTGGTTGACTGGCTAAATGGCGAGTTGGAGTCGTCGAAGGGGGAACTGGCCGCCAAGGTAGCCGAGCTCAAGGATGCGGACAAGACAACCGCGGGGCTGAATGAGAAGTTGGAGGGCATCGAGACCGATCCCTACCTCAGCGTGCAGTATGTCGGCGAGTTCGCATATTACATGGCTTACGCCGATCCTTGACCTCACCGACCTCGGGAACGATCTGAGCTGGTATCCGTCGCCGGACAAACTTGTTTATCTAGAATCCGGTGAGGAAGCGCACGCCGATCCATCTGCTGGGGGCGAAGGCCAGGCGGGGGTGTCCTGAGTGAGACCACTGTCAATTTGTTTTTTTCCTTGTAATTTCCAGTTTCTTCTTGTCTTGCCTTCGGGCGTGTACGTACAAACAATTTGAATGGAATAAAATACGTTTTTTTTTTCATCTGACTCTTTATTTGCACGATCGCCTCTCTGAATGTTTTGCATACGAATTTACACAAGTGTTTATGCAATTGCACCTGATGCCTTGTTTGTATGATCGTCTTGTCTGAATGTTTCGCATCATTTCGACTTTGCACAATTGTTTGGAGAGCGGTCGTTGTATGAATTGATCCGAATGCATTGGTACACTTGAAATTCTTACTTGTAAATTTCTTGAACAAAACCAATCGTCATGTGTGTGTTTGAACAAAGCCGATTGTGTGCGGTTCCGTCCTCCTGATCGCATGTATGAATAGCTCCGCTTTGCCCCTTGTTTTTGTTTACTTAGCGAAAGTAAGGGAACGAAAATAATACGTTTGGTGAGCTATCTTTAGTTTGTTTCTTGCGATCTTCAATTTTGTTGATTCCTCGAGGGAGGCCGAACGTTTCGACCTTGAGGAACCATGCACGATCGTGGAGTTCGATGGACCGACCTCCATGACCGTGTCTTGTGTGCGAGGAACATTCCACCTATAGGTCTGTCTCGCGACTCACTTTATTGTGAGGGTCCTCCGCTAGGCTGTGCCTGCCTCGTATTTAAACGAAGGGCGAGCGGTCTTGGTCTGGAGGAGTCCTTGCATGGGGCGTCGCCGTATTAATCGACTCCACGTCCGCGGCTTGTTAGCACTTTTCTACCTCGGATCATCATGTTAGATGACAATCCTCGACAGTATACGTTGTGATGGGGGTAGGGACGCTTCGCCTTGTACAGGTCCATCATGTTAGATGATGAACCTTTGAGGGCGGGCGAGTGAGTCCACGGATTTGTTTGGAGGGTCCTTCGGCTACGCCCGCCTCGTATTTAAATGAAAGGCGAGCGATCGCAGCCCAAAGAAATGGACGAAGTTGTCGGTTCCATCGACCTCTAGGGCCATGGATGCACTTTGCTACCTCGGACCGCCATGTTAAATGATGATCCTCGATGGTATACGTTGTGCTTGGAGGGGCGATCACTTGCATAGGTCCATCAGGTTAGATGACGACCTCTTATAGGGCGAGCGAGTCGTCCTCTTTTTTATTTGTTTGTTTTGTCGAGGCGAATCATATATAGGGGATCGGAAAATCTCATTAAACTCTTTATACATTGGGTAACTGAATACAGAGTTTTTATTGGTAGTATTTCTTCAAATGTACGGCGTTCCAGGGATATTGGTCCGGAGTGCCGTCTGGGTGTTGGAGTTCGTAGGCTCATCTGGTCAGCCATTTAGATATTCTGAAGGGTCCCTCCCAATTCGGGCCAAATACTCCCGTGTGAGTCTGGACCTTTTTGAGGACTAGGTCGCCTACTTGGAATCGCCTTTCCTTGACCTTCGAATTGAAGAATTTTTTGGATCTCCTTTTGCGGATCGTTTTCTTCATTTCCGAGGTCAGTCGCCATTCTTCGAGCATATCCAAGTCGATCTGTCGGGCTACATCATTGTCCGTCATCATTTCTTGTTCAGTTCGGTGGCTGAGGACGGCGATCTCTGAAGGGATCATCGCTTCTGTTCCGAAGGCGAGGGCGAATGGGGTTTCGCTGGTTGAGTTTCGGGTCGTCATTCGGTAGGACCACAAAACAACCGGAAGCTCGCTCGCCCATCGTACTTGTTTGGATTCGAGTATTGCTTTGATCGTGAGTTTGAGGATCTTGTTTACAGCCTCTACCTACCCGTTCGTCTGAGGGTGGTAGAGGGCCGAGAACAACTTTTTGATTCCCCATTCTCGCAGAATTGCATGACTTCTAAGCTTTCGAACTGCTTTCCGTTGTCGGAGATGATAGCCTGGGGTAGACCGAACTCGCATATGATGTTCTTCCAAATGAACTTGATTACTTGTTCTTGGCCGATCTTGTTGAGTGGCTCGGCCTCAGCCCATTTCGTGAAATAATCGACCCCCACGATGGTAAATTTACATCCTCCTGGCACCATCAGCAGAGGACCGATGAGGACGGTGCCCCATTGGGCGAACGGCCCTGGACTGTACATAGAAGTGAGATGCTCGGGGGATAGCCTGATGTTTGGGCCCATCACTTGACACCTATGACATGATCGGGCGTAGGCGATCGCGTCTTTTTGTAGTGTAGGCCAGAAAAAACCTTACCTGGTCGTTTTGTGGATGAGAGCTCACCCTCCAGCATGATTTCCACAGATCCCATCATGGATTTCGGCTAAAATGAGTCGGCCTTCCTCGGGCGTAATGCACTTGAGGAGAGGAAGGCTGAAAGCTCGCTTGTAAAGCCGGTCGTCCAATAGGGTGTATCTGGTTGCACGGAGTGAAGCTGGCGAGCTTTGATATGATCGGCGGGGACCGTTCCATCCTTCAAGTATTTAATGAACGGAGTCATCCAGTTCTCTTCGGCGATGGCAACTGCGGTAATCAGGCTTCTGTCGATCGCCGGCTTTGTCGATTTTGTGATTTGGATGTTAGAGAAATCTGCCGCCCCATCTGATGATGCTAGTTTGGATAGGGCATCGGCCTGGGAGTTGTGCTCTCTCGGGACTTGTTCGATCAGCACTTCTTCAAACTTTGTGCACATTTCAGCAACCAATTCTTGGTATTTGATCATTTGTTCGCCGCGCGCCTCATATTCCCCCCTGACTTGGTTCACGACCAAGAGGGAGTCCATGAAGATGTTGAGGCGACGAACGTCCAGGGCGAGCGCTAGATCGAGCCCGCCTACCAAGGATTCGTACTCGGCTTCATTGTTGGTCGCACGGAACCCGAAACGCACAGAATTTGTGAAACTTTGGCCATCGGGGCTGATGAGTACAATCCCTGCCCCTGCTCGCGAGTTGGCCGCCGAGCCATCTACGTACAATTTCCAAGCAGGGCGGCCGATCTGGGTCGGACTGGGTGGGAACGTTAATTCCACCATGAAGTCCGCCAGAGCTTGGCCTTTGATCACCATGCGAGGGGCGTATGTGATACCGTATTGGGCGATCTACAGTGACCACTTGAGGAGTCGCCCGTTGGTGTCTGGCCGGTGCAGAACTTGCTTTAAGGGGAGAGTCGTCAGAACCTCCACTTGGTGTTCGAAGAAGTAGGCCCTCAGCTTGCAAACAATCATGTCTAATGCGTAGGCGATCTTCTCCAGAGGCGTGTAACGCGTTTCCGCGTCATGGAGCGCTTGACTAACGAAATAGATCGGCAAGTGGGTATGCCCCTCTGCTCGCACTAAAACATCACTCAGCGCGACTTCCAAGGCCGCCAGGTAAAGGAATAGCTTTTCGCCGGGAATCGGCTTCGCAAAGATTTGGGGATTAGACAGATACTCCTTGATTTTGGTGAATGCTATTTGACTCTCATTTGTCCATGCAAACTTCTTGTTCTTTATGGTCGCGAAGAATGGCTTGCTTTTATCTCCGAGCCGAGAAATGAAACGGTTAAGGGCAGCTAGACAACCTGTGAGGCGTTGGACCTGTTTGACATTTCATGGCTCCTGCATGTCGAGGATCGCCTGGATCTTGGTGGGGTTCACCTCGATCCCCCTCTGGCTCACGATGTGCCCCAGGAACTTTCCGGAGCTTACCCCGAAGTTGCATTTCTTGGGGTTCAGTTTCATGTTGAACTTCTCGAGGATGGCGAACGTCTCGGCCAGGTCATTGAGGTGATCTTCCTTTTTGAGGCTCTTGACTACTATGTCGTCAATGTAAACCACCATGGTCTTGCCGATCTGGTTGGCGAACATCCCGTTGACTAGCCGTTGGTAGGTCGCCCCCGCATTCTTCAGACCGAACGGCATTCGGACCCAAAAGTACAAGTCTTTTTCCGTGTGGAAAGACGTGTGTTTTATGTCTTTCTCAACCATTGGGATCTGATGGTACCCGGCGAAGGCGTCCATGAACGACATCATTTCGCAACCTGCCGTGCTATCGACCAAGTGGTCAATATGAGGCATCGAAAAGTGGTCTTTTGGACATGCCGTGTTGAGGTCGGTGAAGTCGATGCATAACCTCCAGGAGTTGCTCAGCTTTTTGACGAGCACTGCGTTGGCTACCCACCGTGGTTCGTCTGTAGCTACTTCGATTAGGTTGTTGTCGAGTAGCTTTTTGACTTCTATGTTGAGCGCTGCGTACTTCTCAAGACCGAATTTCCTACGTTTCTGGTGAACAGGCTTCCTTTTCGGGTCAATCATTAGATAGTGGCAAGCGTGTTCAGGAGTTATGCCGACCATATCTTGATGCAACCAGGCAAAGACCCCGATGTTCTTACGTAGTAAACTGATCAGATCATCCTTTAACTCGAGGTCGACTCTTGTGTCGATCTGTACTTCCCGTTCTGGGCAATCTGGATCTATCGTTATACTTTCCAACCCTTCAATGGGGACGGTCGCTTCTCATTTGGAACGATTTCCAGACTCAATCCTTGGATCGATGTCGAGCCTTGGCTCGAAACTGATCCGTGGCTCGATGTCATCCGTCAATCGATGTGAGATGCCGTCCTATGAATCGAGCTGGTACGAGGTGCTTGGCTCGTCGATCTCCATCGGTTGATTGTCGATCGTCTCAATGTTATAAATAGTATGGGAAGTGTTGAAAGAAGTTACGATACAGGAGTAATTCAAACATTTCTTAGCCATTAGCTGGTCTTCTTTTACAGTACCGACCGTCCCGTCTGCAGTGGGGAATTTGATACAGTAAAAGAAAGAAGAGGCGACCGCCTCGAAAGATTCTAGAAATGGGAGACCTAGGAACCCATTATATATGTTGGGCCTATCTATGATTACAAATTAAGGTTCCTAGTAATCCTAACCTTGGGATCGTAATAGCATATTAGCTCGACAGAGAGCTTGATCCTTCCATAGGCTTAGAATGTGTTGTCGCCAAACCCTTGAAGCACGGTATCAAATGGCTTGATGAACTTGGTCAGGTTGCCGAGCTGGTCGAGAGCAGATTTGAATAGGATATTGCAAAAGCTCCCATTGTCGACCAGCACGTGATCGACCATTTTCCCAAGGATACATGCAGAGATTACCAATGCATCCTCTTTGGGGCACTGCACTCACTCCCTATCCATGTTGGAGAAGGTGATGAGCGCGTCTCTAGAGATGGTCGGCTCTGGGGGTACCACGACATGGACCTCGGCGAACGCCCTCAATTCGGCTTCCGCTTTCTGTTCGACATGGTGGAAACCGGGGAAAGGCCTCCGAGGTTTCCACCTCCCGAATGAAGCATATTGATCCGGCCGCCGGGGTTGATTGGAGGGATTGATTCATCTGAGTACTCCGGCTCGTTCTGCTCGATCCTGGAGATCGAGTTGGGAGGTATTTCGTCGTTCTGTCGACGATCGCGCCCCCCGGTCCTTTCTGCCCGGGGTTCTGGCTTGGTAACCAAGGTATCCAACTTGCCTTCCTCAAACAGTCTCCAGAGTTGTTTGAGGAGGTCGCGGCACTGGCTGGTATTGTGGCCGGGACTCTTGTGGTAGGCACAAAATTGCTGCGGTCTAGATGACCATTGTCCCTCATCAGCTTTGGTTTGCTAAGCCACTCGCGCCCCTTGATGGCGTTGAAAATGTGGGCTGGAGATAGATTAAGGTTGCGGAGAAGGTGAACTTCCACATCCTCAAAGGCTTTGAATTCACCGGGCGGCTTGCGACCACCTTTGCTTGGCGACTGCCTTTCTCGGGATGGAAGATGGCGCCTTCCCTTCCCCGGTAGATCCCTTGCCTAAGCGAAGGGTGAGCATCCTCTGCCTAGCCAGAAAATCAGCGGCCCTGACGCAGAAGATCGCGTAGGTTGGGGGGATGTCCTTCGTGAGGTGTCTGAACATGGGCGAATGGCCATAGAATCCCCCTAGGACCGAGTAAAGAGCGAGCTCGTCGCTAATGGGCTCGCCGGTGAGGACTATTTCATCCACCCGGTCGATGTAGTCTTCGTCGGGCTCGTCCTTCCCCTGCCTGATCTTCATCATGCGGTGGGGGCCTTCTGGCCGAGCAACTTTAGCGGCGAAATGCGACGTGAAGTCGTTCGCCAGTTTCTCAAAACAGTTGATTGAGCGTGGCGGCAGTGAGATATACCACCTATGGGCAAGATCGCCCAAAGTCAATGGGAACATTCGGCACTTCGTCGCGTCCGAGGCCCCACATCCAGTCATATAAATTTAGAACTTGCTCAAGTGGGTCTCAGGATCCGATCTCCCCTCATATAGAGGTGTTTGAGGAGGAGCGATCTTCGGTTGTACGGGGGCGATCTCGATCTGGGCCGCGAGTGGCTCACTCAGTCCAGCGATCGATCTCTTGGCGCCTGCCCCAGTTTCTATGACCGCCTTCATTTCGTCGAGCTGGCGCTGCATGGCGGCCATCGCCGTAGCTTGACTGCTCTCGGATTGGCTCTCAGAGCGAGAGCCTAGGCGACCATATACCGATCTCCTGGCCCCGTGGTAGGTGACGAGTTCTCCGCCACCGAGCTCAATTCTTGGACGAGTGGGAACCCGTTGGCCGGCCTGTCTTCTGGGAGTCAGGTATGCCGAACTCCTGGTGACGGATTCAGACTCCGATGTCTCCGAGCTGGGGCACGAATGCCCGGGTCGCCATGAGGGATCACTCTCTAGGCGGCTGAAGACGGAATCGTCCCGCCTTACGAGCGCCTTTTCTTGTGGCTCGGGGCTTTCTGACGATTTGTCGACATATAACCCCTTGAGCTTCCGCTTGCCCGCATGGTGGATGGAGGAGGGAGTAATGGTGGGCGAGTCGCATGCCCTCCGTCGCACCCTGAGGATGGCCATAGCCTCCTCGATCTGTTCCGCGGTTTGTAACTGATCAAGAGAGAGGCTGGGGCCGTCCCTCGGGGGCGGGAGTGAGAGCCTAGTGTCGCCGCGGTTGCCTTCCGCCGTAGGTTGGGATTCGGCCTGGGCCGGAATAAGATGTCCGGGAGATCGCAGGGTGGCTCTTTTTGAGGTCGTGGCAGACGTCATGTTTCTAAATTTTTTTCTTTGAAGAACAGTGAGTGTTTCTTCAAGTATATGCCCAGGAGAACAGTGAGTGTTCTTCGAGACGGTCGGAATAAAAAATGAAGGTTAAGATATAAGCCCTTCCTCTAGCGCCAATTGTTGTTACCCAAAATATTATCCGGAGATGCTATGCTGGAATGGACGAGTAACAAACAAAGTGCGAGAGCACGTCTGTGAGAAAATAAATAACACAAGATTTGTCAGGGTTGTTAGTCCCGGGCTTGAATGCTCTCGCGAGATGTTGTTAATATGAATACTAGTGAGTACATATATTAATGTTAGAGTATAATTACAATGAGTGTAAAGACTCTAGTTATCTTAGCTATCGAGTGCTGAAGATTGCCGGAAGAACCAGAGTTGAAGCTCTGTGAGTTCTTGTTACAAAGATGGAGAGTTCTATGTATAGTTTGCTTTTGGCGTTCTGTGTTTATGTTGTGATATTGCGTTTTTGTTCACAATTTTCACTGTACTTTGGCCACTGCTGGAGGCCTTCTATTTATAGGAGAAGAGGTTGCTAGGTTCTCCTTGTCCCTCATGGGCGACCGCCGTTTCTTGCATTTAAATAAGGCGGGCGATCGTCCCAGCACGTGGGACTGTTTCCTTAAAGTCTGCAGTTGTTGCTGGCAGCCAGATGCGCGAGCCAATGAGGAGGCGACAGGTGCCTCTTCTTGCTGTCTTGGGCGGTCCCACCTTAGGACCTTTCGGTGGGTCTGTCGGTTGGTGAGGCCGTCCCTATCACTGACAGTTGCTGATGGGCTGGGGTAGGACCTGTTCTTGCGGCGCCTTTTGCGGATCTGCACGTGGGTCTTCACCCAAGATTCGGTCTTCGAAGACTTTGACCAGTGTCGGATTCATATGTGGCATGGGACGATCGTCTCTAGTCGGACATTAGAGGCGATTTCCAGATGCCAAAAGACGATCGTCTTGGACGTCGACCACTAGGCGCTTGCCCAGCATCTGTCTTCTTTAGCTGGCTCCTGATCATTATGCCGATCGCCATCGAGGCGTATAAATCACCGCACAACACGAGTCATATACACATGTGACTATCTAGTGGATCCATAATATCTAGTACTTCACATGTAGAGGAGGTGGGCCCATACTCCCCATTAATATATTCTAAATTTATTAGGGATTCATTCCCAATATTGGCTAGTAGTGATATTAATCGAGAATAAATATGTGAAGACATGATGCGTCTGTATCACCATATAGATATTTTACCGGCATATCACATCACCTTTCAGTGCCATTATTGCACATCATTATAACATGGAGTCGCCGCTCCCACATGTAGGATTATGTTCATTATTCAAATTCATAAACGTAGTTCATACGCTTCAGAGTATGAATTATTCAAACGCGGAGTCAAATCTCATACGGTAATTCCAATCTATAAATATATTATCATTGTATTCACAAAATTCACCCATATCGAGGGTCTGAATATCATAATGGATCCAATGCCTTTGAATCTTCGTAAATATTACTCATCTCTTACAGTTAATATCATAATAAGAATTTATCGAGCTCGATTTGAAAGATTAAGGGTGCTAATGAGAAATGGCATTCCAGACGATATCCGATGGTTGATCGAAGCACAAGTTCGACTATCTGGCGAATTTTTAAATTTATTTAAGTATATGCCAGGTACAGGTAAGAGTAGTTTTGCAAAGAAACAGAGAGCAAAAATATTAGGTGGATGCTATAATTGTGCTCAGTAGACATGTGACACACGATGCAAATCTGTGGGATTTGTATCTAGAAATCGAGAAGATAAAATAGCATTTATCAAGGATGGATTGAGTAAAGAATCCATGGATCATGATATCCAACAGATTCTTGCTACACATCCCAGCGGTTACGTTCATCGTGAACTAATGGCTTTGTGGACACAATTTAAGGATGAACGAGAACGCTATAGTCATGAAAAATTAATCTCAAAAGATCTAGTTTGTAAGTCTGTTCTGTCAAAGTTGGTATAGAAAAGTAATGCAAGTTGATGAATATTGTTTTCCAACATTTACAACTGTCGATCGATAACATCATTTTCATTGAAAAATATAATATCATATCTTTCATTTTCTTTTGCAATTTTGTCAAAAAGAAAATAGTAAAAATAATGACTTATTTGCCACTCTTTTTTCAATGAAATAGTAAAGTCATTTGTCTTCTAGTAAGAAATTTGTTCTTTAAATTTGGGATCCACAAATCAAGAAATGTATATCTCATAAAAGTATTTTTGAAAGTCTAGTGTAGAAAGAGGAGTTCTCAGGATCCTCATATAGATATTCTTCAATTAAAACTATATGTATTTTAGGTGGATCCAAACTGATAGGTCATATCCAGCATGTAAATATGGCGTATCAATTTGTAAAAGAATTAGGAAAGCACAAAATCGATATATTTTATGGTGGGGGTAATCATAAATTTCTGGATTATCTTTTAGATGCTGCACAAAATGAGAGAATAAGTGTAACAAGTGCCTTACACTTTCCCATAGTTAGAACTAGTAGTATAGGAGATTCAACTGGGTTGATGCTTCAAGCACAGTCTATGCATGATAGTTTAATGTATATGGTGAATTATAGCGATGCCTTTATTGTTCTTCCAGGTGGCTATGGCACACTCAATGAGATATTCAATATCACGTCATGGGCTGAGCGGGACTTCCATACCAAACCTATAGGTTTGTTGGATATTAATAATTTTTTCAGTGATTTGCTTGCCTTTCTGGATCGAGTAGATCACAAGTTTATCTCTCAGCCATCAAGAGATATTCTTACATGTGCTGACACAGTTGATGATCTACTTAGAAAATTTCAAGCATATATTTCAGTTAAGAATTTGGAAGTCAAAGCTCATCAGCCACAGGCTATTGGCGCCAAACGGAAAAGAAGTTTAGATCTTTTAGATCTTTCATTATAAACCCTGATGCTAGGGGGTGGCATAGTTACGGAGTTTTATAATTTCGAGATGCACCCCTCTTTTATGGGTTTCATATGTATTTTATTTTTCGCGTTTGATATTATCGAGTGTTTAATGCCTTTCAGCTAGTTTCGATCATTTTCACTTCGACTACTTTATGCTTCTTCCAAGTAATAAAAAGGTCATCTTTTGCCTTTATGCAAATAGATTATTCTCACGAATATGTGACATATGTTTCTCGATAGGTATTGTCATATCGATATGACTTCAATGATCCCACCATGTGATAACATGAAATTTATTGAGCAATTATTTTCAGTGATAGTTTTTTATATCACTTGTTAAATGATCCCACCATGCGATGTATTTGGATGGGATTTTTCTAATTTATCAGTGATTATTTCTGGTATCACTTGCTCAATTTTCTCCATTCGTATTTAGTAACCATGGAGATCGGATTTCCATCAACTGCTTCTTCTTTGGGAGCAGGATTTGAATCATTGATCAACTATTTCAAAGTAGGATTTATTTTTATCAACTGCTTCTTCAAGAGTAGGATTTAGATAATTGGTCAACTACATCTTCAGAGTAGGATTTATTTCTTTCAACTGCTTCTTCAAGAGCAGGATTTATGAATCATTCTTACGGTATAACCAACCACGATGATAAAATAATATATATATATATATATTGCATACGTAAAACCTCCCGTCTTGTGACAATTGAACTCATCACATGAGAGGTATTACAGAAAATAAGCTCAATAAATGTGTGGTTTGAAACCACCACTTTGAGATAAGTAAGAGACATAATTTAAACTGCAAAATAATTAACTGCTTCTACTAGAGCAGGATTGTCCAATCAGTTCCTCAAAATATAGTCATCGTCAAGTTATCGAGAGAAATATCGACTGCCGTTAATAGTAAGTGTAATAGCATGTATTCATAAATCTTTGTGATTTCCAGCGTATTAATTCATCCATTTTAATAAATTTTGATAATAACGTAAATGAAAAGAGTTAACACCCATATCAATATTAGTGTCAAATTGAAGCTCTCGTAAAATAGATCACGACAGTATCAAGAAAAATAAATTTTGAAATCATATGAATATAATATATAAAAGAAACCAGATTTATGATTTAATGAATTAAGAAAATATTATATTCTTTTATATTTTATTTTATCTTCTTGTTACGTTTTTAGTATTGTGTGTGTCCTTTTTCGTGCAGAACTTCATCGTCTCTTTTCTTTATTTATTTTGCTCTTTTTTTTTAATTATCACGTTTGTACTACATATGTTCACACCAAGAGTACCTTAAACTCAGAAGAGAACAACTAGCCCTCCATTAGTCAATACCGCTGCTAAAGTCGCCATCGTACCCGATCAGCTCTCACTCTCTTCTTTCATCGATCTGTGTTGTTGGTCTCCAGAAATCTGGTATAACCACTACCGTTGTCTTGTTTGTTCATTGACTCGAGTTTCAGGACATCATGAACGCGAACATGAGTCGTCCAGTCGCTCGAGTACCTCCACGATTTGATTTGCTTCGGACATACGACCGGACGGAGAAGGTCGAGCTGTTGAGGATCTCTCTAGCAACGTATCTTATAATAGAGGATGATTGGTTGAGTAATAATTCAATTTCTGATACAGAAGATCATCTAAAAATGCAACTGTAGAGCATACTCTTGTCATATTACTCAGATAGTTAGAGTCGTGCTGATAACGTGTTATGAAAAACGAGAATAAATAAACCACACAAGAATTTACGTGGTTTGATCAAATGATCTATGTCCACGATCGGAGGGATCCAAAACTTCACTAACACTACTAGGAAAATAGGATTCAACATCGCCCAATTTACATCGGTTTTTAAGAAAAATGATGTAAAAAAAAGACGGTGGTGTAATTGTAATTTTTTTAAACGTTAACATCGGTTCTTAGAAGAACCGATGTGAATTTCAGTTGTTTAAAATCGGTTTTGTAAAAACCGATGTGAATATCAGTAGTTTAACATCAGTTTTTTAGAAACCGATGTGAATATCAGTAGTTTAACATCAGTTTTTTTAGAAACCGATGTGAATAGCAGTAGTTTAACATCGGATTTAATGTGTAACCGATGTGAAACGTTTATATTTTTCTTTCAACCCTACGCAGGCAGTCTTCCTCCTTTCATTTGTCTTCAACACTCAACGAACAGTCTTCCCCTTTCATCTTTCTTCTCCAAACTTGTCCAAGAAAACGATAATCAGTGTTCCTTCATCATCCCTAATCTCAATCGCTCTACATCATCCATCATCCCCGTTTCATCAATCCCTCAAAGGTGAAACCTCCCAGCAGCCAAATTTAGGGATAAACGCGGTGAGAACATGATTGAGTATTACGCCGTTTTAGTGTAAAGACCTAGGGTTTTTTTGGGCGTCGTCTCCGATTAACCACACTAGAAAGAGAGCCGCCAGTTCCCCAACAAGCGAACAGCAGATATCGCCGGCAGTCCTATTCTCCAGAGGTAACTCAATCCTCTGTACTTTTCGTTGCACTTTTGATTCTATGGTCTGGTTTTCCTTCTTTGTTTTTGTGTGCATGAATTTGAAGCTTGGCGAATGGTTTTATTTGAAAACTTAAAAATTCGTATCGGTGCCTTAAAATTGTGTTACCATCTCCCATTTGTTCATATTTCTGTATTTGAATGAATATTTTGTTTTATTGGTGAAGCTTATCATCATGAAGTGATCTTATCTGGCTTTGTTTGATGCTTGAAATTTTCACCGTTCAAACTACTGTATTGAAATATTTTGATTAAAATAAATTTTACCAATTAAAGGATTTTCATTTGTACAATATTGCTGGCTGTGAATCCTTTCTATGTAAATTGCTTGTTGATTTATCTAAAATTTGTTCGGTTCAGGTATTTCGACCTTTGTTAGATTTCTCGATTTTAGTTAATCTCATTTTTTGACAGCTTTTAGTTAATTTACATGTCGGGATTTTCCATTGTTTTTAACCCGTTTCTAGTCCGAGAAGGGAAAACTTATAAAAGTGTAAATCATGTTTTTACCTTTAAAAGTAGTGCTCGCGCACGTCGTAACTCTTAAAAACGAAGAAGTTATGGTCTATCAAAAGATATGCTGAAAATATATATTTTTACACTATTGATAGCTTTTAGTTTATGCTGAAAACTAACTTCAAAGTCATTTTTGGACGCCTTAACATCGGAATTAGCTGAAACGGACGAAATAAAAGTTGTAATGTTTTATATATACATATTAGTCAAGTCGGATACTTTTAAAAATGTTTTATACTTGTTTAGTCGCTAAAAGTGTATATTACGACTATTGATAGTCAACATCGACAAAACTATATTTTACCAACTAAATCTTTATACAAACATGTACGGGCGATATAACATTTTATAAAATGCATACATAACATATCATTGTTGTGCAACCCAGTGTCAAAACAAACATAATACCATAATAGTTACATTCTTGCGGAATCTTACTAGTTACATTCTTGTTAGATGTTACTTTCGTTTTGAATATCTTCTCGTCATTTGGTTTTGAAACTATTTTGTTTGTCCAAATTGATCTAACAGTTTTAAAATGGATCGAGTTTGGATGAAAGCTAGTCGAATAAGTGATGAATATGAGAATGGAGTTGAACAATTTCTAGAATTTGCACAAAAAAATCAACCAGAACCCGATCAAAAGTATTATTGTCCTTGTATCAATTGTGTGAATGGAAGAAGACATGAAGTTGGCAAGATTTGAGAACATCTTCTTTGTGATGGAATTAACAAGAATTATAAAATATGGACATGGCATGGTGAATGGATGGACTTTTCAAGTGAGCACTCGAAAGACACTCATGACATTGATGTGGATACATATGATCGAGTTGAAGACATGATTCGTGATGTTGGACAAGAATCTTTTCAACGAGCACATGTGTATGATACATTGAAAAGTGATTCAGAGATACCTTTGTGGCCGGGATGTAAACTCTTTACACGGTTGTCAGCAGTGTTAAAACTGGTTAATCTGAAGGCAAGAAATGGATGGAGTGATAAAAGCTTTACNGNATNGCTTNAACTATTGACGGAGATGCTTCCAGAAAATAACACATTACCGAATCGTAATTATGAGGCAAAGAAGATATTGTGTCCGATGGGAATGGAGTACAAGAAAATACACGCATGCCCCAATGATTGCATATTATATAGAAAAGAGTTTGAAACATTGCATAAGTGTCCCACATGCGGGGTATCGAGGTACAAATCCAAGTCTGATGATTTTAGTGGTGATAGCACAAAACGAGGTTCCCCTCCGAAGGTGTTATGGTATCTTCCAATAATTCCAAGGTTTAAGCGATTGTTTGCTAATGCAGATGATGCGAAGAACCTCATATGGCATGCGGATGGGAGAAAAAGTGATGGATGGCTTCGCCATCCTACTGATTCTTTCTGATGGAAGAAAATTGATAACTTGTTTCCATTTGGGAATGAGGCAAGAAATCTTAGACTCGGACTTGCTACGGATGGGATGAATCCATTTGGTAACATGAGTTGTAAGCATAGTTCATGGCGGTTATGCTTGTGATTTACAATCTACGATTGGTTGTGCATGAAACGGAAATATGTTATGTTATCTATGATGATTTCAGGCCCAAGACAACCAGGAAATGACATAGATGTTTATCTAAGTCCTTTGATTGAAGACTTGACAATGTTATGGAAGGAAGGGATAAACGTGTTTGATGGGTATCGTCAGCAAAGTTTCAAGTTGCGTGCATTGTTATTTTGCACCATTAACGACTTTCCAGCATATGGAAATGTGAGTGGGTATGGTGTTAAGGGGCATCACGCATGTCCTATATGTGAAGAAAACACAAGTTACATACAACTAAAGCATGGGCAAAAGACTGCTTACACTCGACATCGAAGGTTTCTTGAACGTTATCACCCTTATCGTAGATTAAAAAAAGCTTTTAACGGATCTCAGGAGGATGGAACTGCACCTAACGGATCTCAGGAGGATGGAACTGCACCTACACCCTTGACGGGTAAACAGGTTTATGATCGGGTTAAAAACATCAATACTATATTTGGGAAGACCAAGAAGAAGGCTATTGAGAAAAATATCTGGAAGAAGAGGTCGATATTCTTTGATCTACCATACTGGTCCCATCTAGATGTTAGGCATTGTATTGATGCTATGCATGTGGAGAAGAATGTGTGTGATAGTGTAATTGGTACACTTTTGAACATTAAAGGCAAGACGAAAGATAATGTGAAGGCTCGACAAGATTTGCTTGAGATGGGTATACGACCAGAGCTACATCCACAATTAGTAGGTAAACGTACCTATTTGCCTCCAAAGATGTCACACTTTATCAAAAAAAAGAGAACACGTTTTTGCCAGTGTCTACGGGGCATGAATGTGCAGCAGGGATATTCTTCCAATATCAAGAGTCTTGTGTCATTGTAAGATCTTAAGTTAGTTGGATTGAAATCTCATGATTGTCATGTATTAATGCAACAACTCCTGGCGGTGGCCATACGTGGCATCTTACCTAAAAAGGTAAGACATGCCATAACTCGCTTGTGCTATTTCTTTAATGCCGTATGCAGCAAAGTGGTTGACCCTATGAAGTTGGATGAGGGGGAAAAAGAGGCTTCCGTTATCTTATGTCAATTAGAGATGTATTTTCCTCCTTCATTTTTTGACATCATGGTTCACTTAATTGTTCATTTAGTAAGGGAAATTAGAGTACGTGGTCCCGTTTATTTAAGGTGGATGTATCCTGTTGAGCGATACATGAAGATCTTAAAAGGGTATACCAAAAATCCACATCATCCGGAAGCATCTATTGTCGAGAGATACATTGCCGAAGAAGCTATTGAGTTTTGTACAGATTACTTGTCAAAGATAGAAGCTGTAGGGCTACCGAAGCCTCGTCATGATGGGAGACATGAAGGTAAGGGAACTCGCGATGTGAAAGTCCAAACTAAGAGTCGAGACGAAGTGTTTCAAGCGCATTTGTATATATTAAATAACACTGACGAGGTCATCCCTTACTTGACTGCTCACAAAAATCTTCTAAAGATGAATTATCCTCGCATGAACGAAAAATGGTTGTTGAACGAGCATAACAAAACTTTCTTAAAGTGGTTTAAAGAAAAAATTAGTCTTGATAATAGTGCTTACGATACATTAAAATGGTTGGCACACGGGCCTAAGTTTGATGTCATTACTTGGAGTGGATATGATATCAATAATTGCTCCTTCTACACAAAGTCACAGGATAACAAGAGTACTGTTCAAAACAGTGGGGTCACTCTTCAGGCCGAGTCCATGCACTTTTCTAGTTCTAAAGATAAAAATCCTGTTATGGCATCTGTAACTTACTTTGGAGTCGTTGAAGATATTTGGGAGGTTGATTATGTCATATTTCGAGTGCCTGTTTTTAAGTGTAAGTGGGTTGATAATAACACAGGTTTGTGAATTGATGAGTTGGGATTTACATTGGTAGACCTTCGCAAGGTAGCTTGTATGGACGAGCCTTTCATCATGGCATGTCAAGCAAAACAGGTGTTTTATATCAACGATCCATGTGATGAAAGATGGTCAGTGGTGCTTCAAGGTAGAAGCATGGATGTTACTCATGAAGATGAAGGCTGAACACTTGAAAATTATGAGACTGTTGCACGCATGCCTTCTATGATGGAAGAAAATGAAGTGGATGATGTACATGCTACTCGTCATGATCATGATGAAGGCATATGGGAGAACGTTCTTATATAAACTAGGCTTTTACCTTTGGATTTTTATTTTGTTATTTTCTAATATTTAATATGTGTAATGTTAAACGTGATTTGATTTACAATCTTGGGAATGAATGTTTAATATGTGTAATATGTGAATGAATGAATGATGGATGTTTTTTATTGTGAATTAATTATTTATTTGATTACCTTGTCCAGTTTGAAAATTGATCCACAAACATGGAGTTGGATCTCTCATGTTAGTTTGGACCTTGTCATGAATGAATGAATGAATGAATGAATGAACGAATGAATGAATATATGAGGAAATATATGAGGAAAATAAACAACTTCTTAACACAAACAAGCGTCTACTCTCATGTTAGTTTGGACCATTGTCCTTTGTATCTTAACTTTCAGCAACCTGCTACTATAAGAAGACCAAGTGTGGTTAAATTTCTGAACTGTGTGATTGAGAAGGAACTGTTCCTAGAAATTGTGCAGAAGAATTGGGATATGTACCTCTGTTATATGGTTTGCTGGGAGTTCAGTTTTTGTCAGTTAAAATTATCTTGCTGCATATGTAACGGTGGTAGATTTAGTAAATTGTTATATGAATATTTGCTGAAGAAAGAAGTTTTTATTTTTATTTTTCTAAAGATTACTTATTCGTTGAGCCCATTTGAACTATATATGTAACTGGTGTTAAGAGTATTAGTTAATTCTATGACCATATAAAAAAGGTGAGAAGGAAAACGCTCGTTCTTAAATTAAAATGAGAACAATTTCATTTGGTTGAAGGTTAATATGATTTCCGTTTCGTCATGTATCGATGCTTCATGTTTGTACTTGGTAAATGCTTAGTGCAAAGTTCAAATGCTTTATTCCATTGTCAGTTGGTTTGTTTGCCTTGATGCTTAACCATGTTTTTAGTTTCAAAATCGAAGCAAGTTTTGGGAAGTTGTATCATTTGACAAAATCTTTTTGTGAAAGCATATTATTGATTGTGCTCGTTAGTTTTTGTTTTGATTTTCTTTGAGTAATTGGTGATCGCATTGTTATTTTGTATAAATGTTTTGGTAGTATTGCCTGATAATGAACTTGGATTATTTTACTTTTGTGTTGTGTTGTTTATGTGATTGTGGTTTTCATCTTCTCAATTTTTGGTATCCAAATCTGTCGTGTGGTGAAGGTTATGCAAAAACTATTTTTCTTGCTTTTCATAATGCACTGATCTTTACCCCCTTCTTTTTCCGTTTTTTTCTTTATGTCGTTTTTCATTTAACAGATCTATTGCTTTATAATTAATCTATGTTATTTTTTATTAAAACATTGCCTTTGGAGCATCTTTGTTTTATTTGATCGGGACGTGAATAATTTACATGTGGGATTTTTTGTTGTACAGAAACACAGAACGGAGGTTCAGACTCTTAATGCAATAGAGCAGGTAACTAGATATATATATATATATATGTGTGTGTGTGTGTGTGTACATATGTATGCATTATGTCATTTTGATTTTTATGTTCCTAAAATATTCCCTAATTCTGTGGTTTTAGCAGGACGTTGAAGGTTTGAAATAACCCCCTTTGGTGGTGTACAAAGATGATACCTCTAATTCTGCAGTTAACCTTAGTTATAGTGAGGATACAAGCGCTGATGAAGTTAGAAATGCAGTAAATGACGCTGACTTGTTGGAAAATAGTGGTTGGTATTACTTGTATACATTTTGTTTCAAAAATATTTGTTGCTCATCTAATGTGCAGTGATATGTACCTTTGCTTGCTCTCGTTTCAAGTTCAGCAACTAGACATGAACATGATACAAATGGAAGTGGCCAAATAAGACATCAAGAAGGGTTGGCTGTATCTGGGGCAAGGGTATGCAAAACTCATTTCCAAATATTTTGTTTGCTTATTCTCTCTCTCTCTGTGTGTGTGTGTGTGTGTGTGTGTGTTTAGCTTTACGATATTCTATGATAGTAAGCTTTACATATATGGATGCTCCTGGGTTTATAGGACTGGAGTCATATAAATTGATATGTGAAAAAATTAAATTATTTGGATATATGTCTAGTTTTAATGTAATTATCCAACAAATGCAAAGAATACTGCACTGTACCTATACGACGGTACAAGCTTTGACGGTGATGTATGAGTCTGACTAAGTCCTTGCTTGGGTAATAACTAAAATCATCAGTAGTTTGAAATGTGTATTTGCTGATGTATGTCGCCACTGCAATGAATTTGTGGATAGAGTTAAGCTGTGTGTAAACTAGTTTTGTGCTGAAATATTTTCCAAGTAACTTTATTTGTGAGATTAGGAATGGAGAGAGAATTTTGGAAAGTTAATGTTAATTGAATCGCCCTCCAAAATCTATAATTAAGTGGAAGGGCGATGATATGCCCGTTTTCGAAACATGCAAGTAATAGTTTAGTTGTATGTATAGTATGTTAAAATTTTTACCCAGGATAAAAATGTAATTGAGATGCTAGAGAGCATGCTCTAGTTATTTTACTTCTCACCATTTATTCTGTTCAAGGGGCTGAACTGCTTTCAGTTCGTTCTATTAACAAGATCCATGTACTGTTAAGAAAAGTACTAATATTTTCTGATGTCATAACTTTTCCATTTTCTTCTTCACTTCACCCTTGTATTGTCATATAATTTATTACATCAACTATATGTTAGAGAATGCAAGATAAAGTACTAATAACCTGTGAAATGTATGTATTTTCTTGTTCTCCGTTGCATCAGATCGTATTGCATCTGTTATGTTCAGTAGTCCATGGTTAATGATATCAAAGTTGTTTTGCCTTTTTATTTTTTTCTTCTTCTGCTCATTCAACTCAATGTATCTTGTTTTATTTAACCTTTGAATGCCTGAGTGATTGTGTAGTTGCTTCATTAAATGTTATTTGCTGATTGACTTGTGCTTGTAGGATTGTGTTTAGCTTGTACTTCTTGTTGATTGAGCTTGTTAGGGTAGAGTTAGATGAGCTTGAGCTTGTTGGCTATATAGGACAGCTTTGTGGCTATTTGATTAACTGTGATTGCTCATTTGGGAATGCTGTTGCATCATTTAATTTTGAGCTTTTTCATACTGTACAGAACTTTCTTCCGTAGAGGAAATATTTTAGAAATAAATATATTTCCACATGTCTATAGCTTAAAAATGAATTTCTTTTATTTCATTGCTTATGATCTTCTTATTAACTTATTACTAAACAGACACATGTCTACTCCACCGAGATCTCGTTCCACTTCTCCAGCAGAGACTATATCGAGAAAAACTAGACAATCGACACGATGTAGAGATATGACAAAAACACGAGTGGATGGAAAAAAATTACCGCTTGACCTCGATAAGGTCACAGGAAAAACCAAAAGAGCTCATAAAGTGATGTTAAGCACGTATTTGGGAAAACTTGCTCGAGATAATGTTTCTATTTTGCACCCTAGATGGTTAGAAGTACCAGAATCGGATAAGAATATGATTTGGCAGGATATTTTGGTATGTTCAGTAAAACCTTATCCACTTAACTTGCATGTTTGGACATTTTAAGATATTTTACCATATTATTATTATTGCCTAATTCTTTAATTTTCATTGTTATTGTTAGTCCAACTTTGATATTAGCAATAACGAACAATTGAAAGATAAGATATTGCAATCAGTGGGCTTAAAGTGGAGACAGTTTAAATCAGAATTGACACGTGACTGGGTATATGGTGCATACAAGGACATGTCTCCTTGTGAAAAATACAATATCTCGGAGACTGATTGGGACGAATTCAAAAAGATTAGACTAGATCCTTCTTGGGAGGTAAATCTGAGTTTTATTGTCTACTGCAATGCTTGTGTATTGTTATTCTTGTGTTAGTGTTTCTCTTCATAATCACAGGTAAAAAGGAAAAAAGCACAGGACATCCAAAAACTGAACACGGCTCCCCATACGATGACTCGTGGAGGTTATGATTGGCTTGAAGAGAAGATCATGGAAAGTAAACTAAAGCAACAGCAAGAGGAAGCCAAATAATCTGGTGCTGATACAATTGTTGATCCTCCATCTCCTCCGACACGCCACCAAAAATATAAGTTGGGTCGAATTAAGAAATCGGGTGAGATGACATCTGATGCAGCACGCGAGATCGCTAAGAGAATTGTAAGTTATTAATTTTGTTCTGCTTTTGCTTTCTGCTTACTTGAATTCTTGATTCCGAGTGGCCTCTCTCAGCTTTTCCTATATGTACATAATAAAACCCTCTGTGTTTAATCTAAAATGCACCAAACAAACACCCCTGCAAACAAAAGTAATTCAGAAATTGTATGATCCATAATGTGAGAATTAAGAATCAATCCCAATCATTAAATGAATAAGTACAGCACAAGTCTTGACATTAGCAGTCTTAACTGATGCAAACTTACATGCAGATGGCTGAAGATTATTACAAGTACAATAATGTTATCATCAAAAAAATAAAAAACTTAAATCACAATAACTCATTCGTTCAATAACTAGAAAGCTCCAAATGCTTAAAGACCATTTCACTGTTTGACTTGTTGTTATTAATTTTTATTTAAATATATGATTGTTTTACAAGTTATTCAAATGCTCTATCTTTATTTGTTGTAGGATGAGTTTGAGGAGCAGTGCTCACAAGGTTCCTTTGTTAACGAGGGTCGCAAGGATATATTAGCAGCTGCAGTTGGGCGACCAGATCACCCGGGTCGTGTTCGTGGTGTTGGATTCGGTGTGGGCATTCGAGAGTACTTTGGAGGTCGTTCTCGTGGGTCGGCAACATCATCAGTAAGTCCAGAATTTTTGAAGCGCCTAACACAAGAGATTACACACGAAGTCACACAAAACTTAATGAAGCAGTTCGGCCCCGCTTTGGAATCATTGAATCAATCTCGACATACTCCAGTACATAATGACACACCTCCTCTACGTGTCAGCACAAAGGGGAGTTGTATTATCGCTGCAAACCCCTCAGGGGAGGAGAAAAACGTGGACAAGGTCGATCGAGTTGAGTTGTATATCGATGAGCATCCTCCTCGTCTGGTAGCCCTTGGGAGAGTTATTGAGGGGGGGCCAACCTTACACGGTGTGCCTCTATCTGGTGATTTAGCTAGAGTGATGGTTGAAGATGTTCGAGACCCTGATGCTCCAGTTCCGGTTCCCACGTCGGAGGTAAGTTTAGTGGGGCAAGCCGTAGGTGGTTTTATTGCATGGCCAAGCCGTCTAATCAAATCTGTTTTAGCACAGGTATTTCTTCCTTTTGTCTTTATTAGAAAAAGTATACATTTTATTAAATAGAAATAGAATAACTAATAATAGTCGGATATAAGGGGTATTTTAATTGTGAACAAAAAATGACTGGATTTTTTTTGAACTTTTCTTCATTCAATAGTGAAGTTTGTGTTAAGGCCGTACTGTGATGGTTAAGTTTTTCATAGCAGGTTATTTGGTTGATTATGGTGGTTAATATCTGATGAAGTTTCGATATTTTTCTTAGTTATTCAAAAAAAAAATTCCATTGGTTTAATTTGGTAGTTCATTTCCTTAGTTAAGATGTAAGTTTCGACTGTAGAGGTGTTCTGTATTCTGGGATTAATTTCTGTCGAGGTAACATGTTTTGATACTGCTTGATGTTCATGTGTATCAAGAGAGAGTGGCTGTGGAATCAAGATTTTATACATGGCCCTCAATCCTCTTAATTAGTTGGCCACAACATCTTCTTGTGGATCTAGTCACTATGTCGGTTCAATAGTCGACCCAGCCTGTGTTTTCTTGTTTGATTATTGTTCGTACCCCATGACTATTGAAAGAAAAATGAAAAAATTATGAAGCCACAAGTGTTTTTTCTTTATTGCTTTCATAGGTTTATCCTTTTTCCACAAACTTAAATTGTGGAAAGAAAAGAAAAATAAGAAAGGAAAGAAGCAAAACATAAGCAACAATTAAGCTTAAATTGTACTCTTCAGTTCATGTTTCGAAAACACTTCTCATCCCATTTAAAGAGTTCTATTGTTTTATATCCGATGTCCTTACTTTTATATTATTTCATATTTTTAAGGATATTGTGCAACCAAAAAAGAAGCGAGTTCGACCGGTTGATGATTCAGAATCCGTACAAGATCCAATTTTGGAATTGCTTAAAATTTCCCCATCCCTTTATAATAATCCTTTGCGGGTGCCGTTGGGTGATTTCTTTGGCGTAGTTGATACTGAGGTGCCATTGTACATATGCCACACCGATGTTTTAGAAATCTTTCAGGGGAATGATTGGCTTAGCATCTCAGTTATGCAACTCTGGATCACGTAAGTAAATTTTATAACTAATTTTTAATAATATGAGTTTATGTTAGTGTTATGTCTGAGATTTTGTTAAATCGTTTTTCTGTGAAACGTAGCTTTATCATGATGATAGTGTTAATTGAGATTCAATATTGTTGATGATTATTACATACATTAAACACTTTTGCTAAAGTCAGTGAACAAATTGTGATTTTATAGTGTCAATCGGTTATACAACTCTGATAATAATCTGCATTTAATTTATAGTTATCAAAAGTTAAACTTCTTTTTATTGGATATTAGGTACCTAAAATCATTAATCGTAGACACGATGAATGATAATTTGTATGGATTCCTTGAGCCTCAATCCATACAAAGTATGGATAATAAGAAGTCTGAAGCCACATCGTACATTCTACGACATATCCAGGATTCAAAAAAACAGATTTTTCTAGGAGCTTATCACCACGAGTAAGTACAACGACCTAACAGTTAGCGTCAGATTTTAAGCAATGCAACACTTTTGGTTAAAGAAGAAATTTTATAACTTGTTTATCAAAATTAGCTTGTTTCTTTTCAAAATGCAGGCGACATTGGCAACTCTTGGTAATTTTACCTAAGCAAGGGACTGCCGTGTGGTTTTGTTCATTACATCATAAGCCCGATCAGGATATCAAATTCATAGTGCAGAGGTAAGCTTCTGAAGAAGTGAAATGAATAAAGATAGAATGATTTATACATTTCTATTCAGTTTTTTTGTTAAGCGCACGTTTATGAGACCTTCCCACCCAAAGCTATTGGAGGCTCTTCAAGACCTGCCCTTTCTCTCTTCTTTCCACTGGAGGAAACCGAGGTTTTTTATGAGCAACTCAAAATTCTCTATTTGCGTAAGGCGAACTGAGATCAACGAGAAAGAGGCCCAAAAGGCTTTTAGCATAGATCATGAAGCCTTCAACTTTTATCAATTTTATCAACTTCATTTGAATCTATCCATTTCAGTGATTTAGCATACCTTGATTTAGTTGACTGTCTTATAATCCTGTGACTTCTTGTACTATTCATAACACAATTATGTTTTCCTTACTTCTAGTATTGTGACCTCATTGAGAGTGTTGGATGGTGCGCACACGAGTAAATCCAAGCAGGTCATTCAATGGATTTATCCCAAAGTAAGTAAAATTTAAATCCCAAAACTTACGTATAATTTTGTGTGATTTTATCTTGCTTGACAAATATTCTTTTACCGATTGCAATTTTTAATATTTCTTTTTTTAGTGTAATAAACAAAATGGTGGTTGGGAGTGTGGATATTATGTCATGAACTGGATGCGGACCATAGTTCAGGCTGGTATTGCAGAAAATTGTATGGAGGTAATTTTATCAAGTCAAATTAATCATATATTTTTTTTTCTGTTTTTGTACTGAAAAGTATTTTCATAAATTATATGACAGATATTTAGTGATACTCAAGCGCTTCCTGAAGAGAGCATTAAAGAAATTCGAACGCAATGGACGAAATATTTTCTTACCAAATTTGTTTAGATTTTTTCTATGACATACAAATGGTTGGTTCTTGTTATTCTCGAATCGGTAAGTTCATGAAGTTAAAAGTTTTCGGGACTTTGATGTGTATTTTTATTTTGTAGTTAGTTGATAATGCTTGTTGTAAACCGTTGAGATAGTTACAAAATTCTTTGCTTCATAGTTCATAATACATTTGTTGCTTAAAAATTATGTTTGGTTGGTTGTTGTTTGAGATGTTGTTTGGTTGGTTTTCGTTTGAGATGTTTGGTTGTTTTCGTTTCTGATCAGAAAAAATTATTGGTGTAGGTTGGGCCAATTTTTTTATACAGGAATTGACTGGGCATGGCAACCATCCACATCGGCTTGAAACCGATGTGAACAACCGAAACAACATCGGTTTTCAACTGATGTGAATAGAAACCGATGTGAATTAAGTGTTATTAACATCGGTTGCAACCGATGTAAATTCACATCGGTTCTAACCAATGTGAATTAAGAGTTTTTTACATCGGTTGAAAACCGATGTGAATTAGAATTTTTCACATCGGTTAAAACCGATGTCGATTCACATCGGTTATAAACCGATGTAAAAAAACGACATCGGTAGATACGACATCGGTTTTATAACCGATGTGAAACAACTAAAAAAACCGATGTCGTATCCTGTTTTCATAGTAGTGTAATATATTTGGAGGATGTTTATGTAACACCCCGAGATATTCGGAATAATTACAGCGCCGTAAACCCTTTAAGTAAGGATTTACAAGGCTAATTTAAAAGAAGTGTAAATATAAGACATCAATACTGCGGAAATTCAAGTTTACAAAACCATTCAACTGGTTCGACAAGTAATTAATACAACCATATCGAAATGATATTAATAAGACATGCGTACTCGAGTACTGAAATCAAACCAATAAAACAAATCACCAACAACAAACAAACATCACTGAACCCCTTCGTCATCACGTTGGTACTGTGGCTGTTTCCCTGCTCCTCGGCTACCTGAACATCAAAATAAATGTCCACCCCGAAGGGGTTAGCAAAACGATGCTAGTACAAGTATCATTTAAACGAATCAAATATGCAACAACAATACATAACAAGATACACCACACGGACTTCCGCTACCGGAATCCGATAATGCGAATCCACAAGATTCCATTAATACAGCAAGGGTATTCCAATGATCCAGCGCCCTCAGCATAGATCCCAAGATGATCCCATCGGACTAACACGAGGTGGAAATAACCCGTCCAATGATCCAGCGCCCTCAGCCTAGATCCCAAGATGATCCCGTCGGACCAACACGAGGTGGACAACCGATCCAGCGCCCTCGGCATAGATCGTACAACGTACACAAACACAACTCATGCATACACATATGCCAAATCATTATGTTCATCAACATGAACATACAAATACTCGATAACGAATATCATGACAATTCAACAAATAAATTTCCATGTTCAACAACATGAATAAGCCACAAACATGCTCAAAATATCAATTTTAACACATTACGATACTTGCCTCGAAGATGGCAAGAACGAAATACTTCAATGATCTCAACACACTCGAAGGCCGCTTCCTTCTATCAACGTAGCAAGCTCGAACCTTAACAAAAGAAATGATATACAAATCATCTCAAGTCGAATGATTGCCTAACAATTCGATCTGCGGCCCAAAAGCTCAAAATATGCAGTCTGCCTGAACCACTTAGCGTACGCTACGTACTCTACGTAGCGTGCGCTAAGCCTGCCTGTTAGCGTACGTTATCGTATAAGCCTAGCGTGCACCAGCCACGAACTGATAGTTCTCTCTAATCAGCCGACTGACTCGGATGATATCATAACGTACGTTACGTACCAGACGTAGCGTGCGTTAACATATCCCCGATAGCGCACGTTAACTTACGTATGTTAGCGTGCGCTAACCGTGCATGGCACATTACTACCAACAGAAAACTGGATTGAAAGGTGATGAAGTCATGAATTCTACATGATAAAACAAGTCATCCCCGAGCATATCATGCTAATAAGGTTTGTGAAAGTTCTAAACGGATTAAACGACCACAAGATACAAGGATACGTATCATCATTACTACACCATCATTCATCTTGATCTTCAAGAAAATATTCTACGTTCCGTTCGTCCTACGTTCCAAAACGCATGATTCCAATGTGTAAAACGTAACAACTAGGTAATATCCATCTACTGATCACAAATCGGTTTGAAAATGCTTAGGAGTCCATAAACTAAAAAGGTTCAAAGGTTCATACGATGAATAAGTGCCGAAACGTCGAAAATGTCCTTCTAACACATGATGATCGATTCAGAACGAAATAACTGACTATAAAAACATGATCAAATCGTCCTTTAAAACACTACTAATATTGGTGAAGAATCACCTACCTCAAAGTAGTGTAGAACAAGGAGAAAATCGAAGCAATCCAACGTCGAAGGCTCGAACACCAATCCTCAATGATCTACAATCTTCAATCACGAGCTAGGATGTTGATATGAGGTGTTTACGATGTAGGAAGTTATACTCTAAGTATAAGAATTCGGATGTGAGAAAAGAAAGGACTGAAAATACGAAAAGGATGCTGTCCTATTTATAGGAAATGATTATTAGCGCGCGCTAGTCCCTGTTCGTAGCGTGCGCTAACGTCTCACTGACTTCACTGTACTTCAGCACTTAGCGTGCGCTATGCACATGCCTGTAGCGTGCGCTAGGGCATTGACTTGGCTTTTCCCGAAAGCCGTCCAGGTTCATCCCGACACAATCCGACCAAGATTCTCGGCCCGATCTCACCTACCGCACGTCTCAATCAAATTGACCACGCATAGCGTGCGCTAATGCTCCTTCGTAGCGTGCGCTATGGATCCAGGTTAGCGTACGCTACACATAGCCGATAGCGTGCGCTACATGCGCAGAATTTCAATTTTTCAAATCACATCATGAAATCATACGCTCGACAACATCGGATTATGAAATATGGAGAATAATACTCAGATCAAAGTGCAACAATTACAAGGTTACAAGTTCCAAATACATATCAGAAATCTCGGGTATTACATCCTTCCTCCCTAAAAAGAAGTTTCGTCCTGAAACTTAAGATGAAAACAACTCCAGATATCTATTCTTCATACTGTCCTCTGTTTCCCAAGTGGCCTCTTCGACTCCGTGTCGTGACCATTGTACTTTAACCAAGTGTATTGGTTTATTCCTCAACTGTTTGATTCGACTCTCAAGTATCTTGATTGGTCTCTCTTCGAAGGTGCCATCATTAGCTATCTCGATCTCGTCGAAATCAATGACGTGACTGGGGTCCGGTACATACTTCCGCAGTTGGGATACGTGAAACACATTGTGAACGTGACTCAGAGATGGCGGTAAGGCCAACCGGTATGCTAAATCTCCAACTCTCTCGAGGATCTCGAATGGTCCGATATATCTCGGACTAAGCTTGCCTCTCCTCCCAAAACGGAAAATCCCTCGTGTAGGAGACACCTTCAATAGTACATGGTCTCCAGCGTCGAACTCTAGAGGGCGACGACGTACGTCTGCATAAGACTTCTGTCGACTTTGGGCGGTCAACAGTCTTTCTCGAATCAAAGTTATCTTCTCTTGAGTCTGAATTATCAATTCCGGTTCCGTCCCGATCAAATCCGAAGAATCATCCCAACACAGGGGTGATCGGCATCTTCTCCCGTACAAAGCTTCAAATGGTGCCATCTTAATAGAAGCATGCCAACTGTTATTGTAAGTGAATTCAATCAATGGCAAATGAACTTCCCAATCAGTTGACCAATCAAAAGCACAGGCTCTAAGCATGTCCTCTACTGTCTGTATAGTCCTTTCGGACTGACCGTCCGTTTGGGGATGATAAGCCGTGCTAAAGTTGAGCTCAGTCCCCAGAGCCCTGTGAACTGCTTTCCAGAAGTGCGACACGAAACGACCATCTCGATCCGAAATAATGGTCTTCGGCGTCCCATGCAATCTGACTATCTCCGCAATAAATACTCGCGCCAATCTCTAGTAATATCCGGAAATTCTACTACTGTTGTTTGATATTATTTTATCCGAGTTATATTGTACAGCGTGGAATCTGTACAGTAGGGATAAAATAAATAAAGGACTGAGACATCTGTATTGGTATAATTGTCATATTTAGTTGACAATTACATTTAAGAAGTAGATGTATTCAGTATGCCGTATGTTCGTATTCTGTATGTTGAGACGTTGGACGAGAAGAGTTGGAAATGGCTAAGTATAGCCTGACTAGCGCGCGCTAATTGTCAAGTATAGCGCACGCTATCGTTCATGGTTAGCGCACGCTAGAGGCAGAATGTAGCGCACGCTAATGCAGTCAGGTCAGAAGGAATCTACGCGTGGACCAGGCCACTTTCGACGCACGTTCTGATAAGTCAACGGATGTTGTAATGTAGTGTTAGCGCACGCTAATGCATGTTGATTAGCGCACGCTAATGCATGTTGATTAGCACACGCTAACTATATATCGGTCAATAGGGAATCTTGGCTTTATTGGTCGATTTCGGCTTGTGGGGTCACGAGCATCTTCGTGGTAGGTGTAGACTGTAGCAAGTCAACTGGTATTAGCGCACGCTAAGGTAAGTGACTTGCGTATGCTAAGCAGGATGATTTACGTACGTTAATTCATGGGCATTACGTACGTAAGTTAGTTTACGAAGCAAGACAGTAGCCTCTGGGCTTCGATAGCGCACGCTAACAAAGTCAGTTAGCGCACGCTAAGGCGGTAGCGCACGCTAAACATAAGATGTTAGCGCACGCTAATAATGAATATTATAAAAAGGGACAGAAGGGTGTTATTAAGCATTTCGTCATTCTTCTTCTTTCAGCCGAGAGAGAGAGAGAGAGAGAGAGAGAGAGAGAGAGAGAGAGAGAGAGAGAGAGAGTTGGGATATATTTGAGGTTCCAAACACTGGATTAAGATGGAGTTAACCATCCATAACAACATTTGAAGCTTGAAATCATTGGTGATTCTTGTAAATGGATTCAACCTTGGAAATCAATCCATTCCTTCAAAAAGGTAATTACTCTTCACTTTGAGATTTCGTTTTGGATTGTATATGATGTTCTTGAGCTGATGATTATCATATAAACAAGTTCATAAATATGATTATGAGTTGGATTACCGGATTATGATAATGTTATTGTTGATATGAAGATATTGATATGAATTGGATGGTTTCGAATGTGTTGTTATCTTCAAAGAGATATGTTGGGTAATGTCTTCCTTCAATTCGGATCTGTGATGTCGTTGTTGTTGGTTCCTTCATATGATGATGATCATGGCATGATTATGAGTTCTTGGTGTTTAGGTTGTTGATATTAAGAAAGATGAAACATGAATATATGACTTGGATTAAAAGTCGGATGATTACCTATATGTTAAAGGATATTGGATTTCGTTGTTTGATAGCTATGAACATGATTCAGAATCACTTAGAGTTTTTGATAATCGCCAGATGTTGATCGGTATCCGAAATGCATGTAACTGCACGTTATTAGCGCACGCTAAGCCTACTGGCTAGCGCACGCTATCGGGAACAACTTAGCGTACGCTACGGTTAAAGATTAACGTGCGCTAAGTCAACAGATAGGGTAATATATTCTGTTTCGGTTATGAACTCGTGATCGTTTTAGTTGGTTTGATCAGACTTGTGGTTAACTGAGATATTGTTGAGCCGTTGGGTTTGTGAATTGGTTTTGGCGGTTGTTGATTATTATCGGATTGTTGTTTAATCGATTATTGTTATAGGTCAAGTTTATCGATCGGTGTTTATAACCGGATATTGCGGTCGTGTTCGAGTATGTCCATTGTATTGCTTTTGATCGGGGCTGAGGAACTCGTAGACAAAGGCAATGTGTTCGGCAGCAGCTTCGTGGTATCGGTATCGAGGCAAGTTATTACTTGCTCAGTTATAATATTTAATGAATGGTTTCAGTTTCATTTTGTTTATAATGCATATAGCGATGATTATTATTATTGGGAACTCTGGGTATTTGGATCGCCGAGCATTGAGGATAATCTTCGGTGATGATTGGACATCGAGGTTGCTCTTGAGGGACTCGGGGCAAGTATTCCATATTGGTTATGGTTTAATGTTATTTATTTTGGCCTCGTACATTTTCTTTCATGTTGTTGAACATGAAGTCGTCCTAGTAAATGTCATGTTGTTCATGTTGATGAACGTGTTGATTTGCATATGTGTATGCATATTGTGTTGATCATATTGTGTAAATAATCCGATGGGATTATGAGGATCTATGCTGAGGGCGCTGGATCGGATGTCCACCATGCGTTGGTTCGACGGGATAATCATGGGGATCTATGCTGAGGGCGCTGGATCGTTGGACAGGTTTTCCACCATGCGTTGGTTCGACGGGATCATCATGGGGATCTATGCTGAGGGCGCTGGATCGTTGGATTACCAGTATTATGTTGATGGAATCTTGTGAATTCGCATCATTGATTTTATCATGTGTTGTTGTTCACATGTGTATTGTTAGTTATCCACCTTATGTTGATCTGATAGGATCAACAAAGGGATCTATCTTTGAGGAGAGTGGATCGTCGGATTTCCATTGAGTATACATGATTGTTATTGTTGTGATCATATTGACGTGGTCATATGAGTATGCATTTGAAGATCTTGTGTTGGGACCTTGTCCGTATTGCATTGATCGATCTCGGATTAGATCGGTATGATTGTCGTGGCACTTCATATCTCGAGGTATGTTCCGTATTTCCTTTGGTTTTTGTCTTGATGGACGATCGGTTATCGTCTTGTGATCTGATGATGTTATTCGATGGATCGTATTGGTCAGAAATGGTATATTTCCGTATCGTGAGTTGGTTATGATAGTTTGAGAACCTTGAGTATTGTTTGAGGTACAGTACTTATATTATGTTCGAGTTTATTGGTAAATCGAGTACAGGATGTGAAATGTGATAATGGTTACTCTGATGAGAATCACTTGAGTAAGCAAAGTTATGGCGGTAAGATTACATTGGTCGTATTCTTATGTTGTATTCTCATTGGTATGTTATTATTAATGCGATGTGACGGTTATCATTGTTGGATATTATGGCTGACCCTGTCGTGGGATTTCTTTTTAGGTTCTTGGAGTATCGAGCTTGTAGCGGTCGTGAAGAGATGAGCTTCCCGGAGGATACTGGCTAGGACATGTTGTGTGCATTGAGTTTCTTGATTGGTTCTTGTATTCCGCTGCTAGAGTATCTTTCTGGTTGGCCTTTTTCCGCTGCGTGAGTATTTTGAGACGCTCTTTTGGTATCTAGTAACTGAGGTTACTTTGGAAATCGTTTTCTAAACCTCTGAGTGTTGGCTGTTTGGCATTGCGATTTCAAATGAGTTTTTACGACGGTTTTTGATAAATGGATTTTATATGTCTTTGTGAATTTTTAAAGATAAGTACCGTCGTTGGCCTCTTGGGCATTTGTAAATGTTTGCGAAAATTTCTTTTAGCATTGTGGGTTCCATCTCGGGGCCCACGGCGCTGTAATATTTCCGGTTAAATCTGGGGGTGTTACAGGTTATGGTATCGGAGCTTAGGTTGAGAAAGCCTAGCATTTGGGTCGAGTTGGGTCGTGTTTTTGTTGCGTCATTCGAGTTGTCGATTGACAAATATTAGAGCCGTGAGTCTTTGTTGTTCACTCAGGCTTGTGCGTTATCGGATTTGCCAGTATCGTACTGGGCTTGTTATAACTTTTCCAAATGGTGTTTACGTGATATATTGTGTTCTTGAGTCGAACCGATTTGGCAAACGTGTGTTTTGAAAATATATGTGTCGAGTATTTTCTTGAGTCGAGACATGTGCCAAGATTACACGGGAATCGTCGGCTTCACGATCTGTAAGTATTTGGATTTTTGAATTGCATTGAGATTTATTGCTGTTCTATAGTTGATATGCTTTGAGATTCAGCAGAATATTATATGTTATAGTATAAGGTGACAGAGTTGGGACAGGATTGATGATCTTGAGGAGTTATAATTTTGAGAATCAATATGTTGGTTAGATTTTGGAACGGAATTGTGCATTTGGGGAGAAATATTATGCATGGCTGAGAAGAACATGTAGCATGTTAATTCATTTTCAGATATATGAACTGCTTTTGATCATTTGAAAATGATACCTTTCAAAATGAATGTTTTACGGATGTTTTACGGAAAATGATTTTTGGGCCGAGACCCAATCGATTTTGAAATAGTTTTGTAACTCAGGACTTGGAGTCCGAAAAGAGTTTTCTACTTTTTAAACTTCTTGTAATGCGGAACGAGTTACGGGCTGAGACCCTAATGTTTCAAACGGCTTTTCTGTTTTCTTAAAACTCCCGAGACTTGTAAAACACTTTACCAATCGTTTACCTATGTTATTTCCGCCTTTCGAGGCTTTGGTTTACTTGTTCAAATGGAATTTCTCGGGAAGTCTTTCGCCGTGTTTGATTTGTTGATTTGTTTCAATGTTTTGTCATATCATGTTTGAGGTGATCCAGGAAGGGTAAATGGTTAACGATACGAGTCATGTGTGGAAAAAGAGTTTAGTCGGAATTTATATATTGAGATTTTGGAACTCGATCGTGTGGTTTTCCGATGGAATATCAGTGGATATTGGTGACGAACCGAATTGGTATACAGGAGTATGGATATAGTCGAGCATTTGCATACTTTTCATTTTTAAAACTTCGAAATCGTGTGGATTCGAAGGAAACTGTTATCGAATACTTGGCACCATCGAGCCAAGTTAATTTTTTCGAAAATTGATTTTGTGGTCTTACCAAAATTTATGTTTTTAGTTTTGAAATTTTTGAAAGAACTTTGGAAATTTGTATTCTTGACGAGACTTTATGATTTCAAATCGATTTTGAAAATGTGATTGATATACATACGCATTTAGTGCATAGTGCATATCATATTGATGGTACGATGGAAAAGAAATTTGAACTTCAAGATGTTAGTTTGATTATCCGGTGATGATCGGTTGAGTTATCGGATAAGAGAAATATGTTGCGTGTTGTAGATTCATGCACATAATATTATTTTGGAAACTTGGGATTTTGTGAAACCGGAACATATGTGCTATGTGATTCCATTGGTATGGTAGTAGCGCGATTTTACCTTAGTGATTCTGGAATGATTTCCTTGTAAGCATAGATTTGGGGATGGTGACCCCACATCGGTTGTTTTGGATATTGAGTGGTCGTTTCCACTCCGTGTATGATCGGGTATGTTCGCTACTTGTGATTGGTTGTTCTTATGCCGAGGGGTATGTTCGCCAGTCGGATATGTTTATTGAGATTCACTATATGTGACCGGTGTGTCGTTTTGAGAATTTTGCTTTTTCGTATATCTGTTTCTGTGGTTCTGTGTTGATCGTGTTGGAGCTTACCGTTTGAAGGTATTCTCGATTATCGTTGACCGTTCGTTGGTCATATGGGAGTTTATCATGTTGATGATATTCTCGATTGTGTTTTGACCTCTGGTTGGTCAGATTGGAATTTATCATGTCGATGATAAATTCGGTTGACTTATTGGTTGATCATTGTTGGTGATCATCTGAGCGTTCGGATTTTGTGTCGGTGTCTCGGGATTCGTGTCGTTTGGGGCAGTTGTTTCACAGATATATCGGATATTATTCGAATTGGAACTTGATTATGTAATCAGGCAGACAGGATTTGATTCGGGCAGATTGTTTGATCCGAAGATGATATATTTTGTTGAGACTCAGGGAATCGTGATCGTAAGCGTATTGAGACTGTACAGTGAGATCGCTGGCTAGTATCTCCGGAGATCGTCAGCCTGCGTATATGTAAGTATGCAGTTTTGGCTATTCAGAATAATGATGATTGATCAGTGTCGTGATGGCTTTGGGATATTTTGGGTTAAACGGTATGTTTGTTTGTTTTATGATGGATTGCAAGTTTCGAGGACGAAACTTATTTTAAGGGGTGTAGAATGTAATATCCGGAAATTCTACTACTGTTGTTTGATATTATTTTATCCGAGTTATATTGTACAGCGTGGAATCTGTACAGTAGGGATAAAATAAATAAAGGACTGAGACATCTGTATTGGTATAATTGTCGTATTTAGTTGACAATTACATTTAAGAAGTAGATGTATTCAGTATGCCGTATGTTCGTATTCTGTATGTTGAGACGTTGGACGAGAAGAGTTGGAAATGGCTAAGTATAGCCTGACTAGCGCGCGCTAATGGTCAAGTATAGCGCACGCTATCGTTCATGGTTAGCGCACGCTAGAGGCAGAATGTAGCGCACGCTAATGCAGTCAGGTCAGAAGGAATCTACGCGTGGACCAGGCCACATTCGGCGCACGTTCTGATAAGTCAACGGATGTTGTAATGTAGTGTTAGCGCACGCTAATGCATGTTGATTAGCGCACGCTAACTATATATCGGTCAACAGGGAATCTTGGCTTTATTGGTCGATTTCGGCTTGTGGGGTCACGAGCATCTTCGTGGTAGGTGTAGACTGTAGCAAGTCAACTGGTATTAGCGCACGCTAAGGTAAGTGACTTGCGTATGCTAAGAAGGATGATTTACGTACGTTAATTCATGGGCATTACGTATGTAAGTTAGTTTACGAAGCAAGACAGTAGCCTCTGGGCTTCGATAGCGCAGGCTAACAAAGTCAGTTAGCGCACGCTAAGGCGGTAGCGCACGCTAAACATAAGATGTTAGCGCACGCTAATAATGAATATTATAAAAAGGGACAGAAGGGTGTTATTAAGCATTTCGTCATTCTTCTTCTTTCAGCCGAGAGAGAGAGAGAGAGAGAGAGAGAGTTGGGATATATTTGAGGTTCCAAACACTGGATTAAGATGGAGTTAACCATCCATAACAACATTTGAAGTTTGAAATCATTGGTGATTCTTGTAAATGGATTCAACCTTGGAAATCAATCCATTCCTTCAAAAAGGTAATTACTCTTCACTTTGAGATTTCGTTTTGGATTGTATATGATGTTCTTGAGCTGATGATTATCATATAAACAAGTTCATAAGTATGATTATGAGTTGGATTACCGGATTATGATAATGTTATTGTTGATATGAAGATATTGATATGAATTGGATGGTTTCGAATGTGTTGTTATCTTCAAAGAGATATGTTGGGTAATGTCTTCCTTCAATTCGGATCTGTGATGTCGTTATTGTTGGTTCCTTCATATGATGATGATCATGGCATGATTATGAGTTCTTGGTTTTTAGGTTGTTGATATTAAGAAAGATGAAACATGAATATATGACTTGGATTAAAAGTCGGATGATTACCTATATGTTAAAGGATATTGGATTTCGTTGTTTGATAGCTATGAACATGATTCAGAATCACTTAGAGTTTTTGATAATCGCCAGATGTTGATCGGTATCCGAAATGCATGTAACTGCACGTTATTAGCGCACGCTAAGCCTACTGGCTAGCGCACGCTATCGGGAACAACTTAGCGTACGCTACGGTTAAAGATTAACGTGCGCTAAGTCAACAGGCAGGGTAATATATTCTGTTTCGGTTATGAACTCGTGATCGTTTTAGTTGGTTTGATCAGACTTGTGGTTAACTGAGATATTGTTGAGCCGTTGGGTTTGTGAATTGGTTTTGGCGGTTGTTGATTATTATCGGATTGTTGTTTAATCGATTATTGTTATAGGTCAAGTTTATCGATCGGTGTTTATAATCGGATATTGCGGTCGTGTTCGAGTATGTCCATTGTATTGCTTTTGATCGGGGCTGAGGAACTCGTAGACAAAGGCAATGTGTTCGGCAGCAGCTTCGTGGTATCGGTATCGAGGCAAGTTATTAGTTGCTCAGTTATAATATTTAGTGAATGGTTTCAGTTTCATTTCGTTTATAATGCATATAGCGATGATTATTATTATTGGGAACTCTGGGTATTTGGATCGCCGAGCATTGAGGATAATCTTCGGTGATGATTGGACAT
Organism: Orobanche coerulescens; assembly: GCA_033398695.1. Taxonomy (NCBI): domain Eukaryota; kingdom Viridiplantae; phylum Streptophyta; class Magnoliopsida; order Lamiales; family Orobanchaceae; genus Orobanche; species Orobanche coerulescens. Next base: position 132,835,147 of record CM065816.1, on the reverse strand, counting down.
CGAGGTTGCTCTTGAGGGACTCGGGGCAAGTATTCCATATTGGTTATGGTTTAATGTTATTTATTTTGGCCTCGTACATTTTCTTTCATGTTGTTGAACATGAAGTCGTCCTAGTAAATGTCATGTTGTTCATGTTGATGAACGTGTTGATTTGCATATGTGTATGCATATTGTGTTGATCATATTGTGTAAATAATCCGATGGGATTATGAGGATCTATGCTGAGGGCGCTGGATCGGATGTCCACCATGCGTTGGTTCGACGGGATCATCATGGGGATCTATGCTGAGGGCGCTGGATCGTTGGAAATGTATTCCACGATGCGTTGTTTCGTCGGGATAATCATGGGGATCTATCTTTGAGGGCCTGGATCGTTGGATTACTAAGATTGTGTTGATGGAATCTTGTGAATTCGCATCATTGATTTTATCATGTGTTGTTGTTCACATGTGTATTGTTAGTTATCCACCTTATGTTGATCTGATAGGATCAACAAAGGGATCTATGCTGAGGGAGCTGGATCGTCGGATTTCCATTGAGTATACATGATTGTTATTGTTGTGATCATATTGACGTGGTCATATGAGTATGCATTTGAAGATCTTGTGTTGGGACCTTGTCCGTATTGCATTGATCTGATCTCGGATTAGAAGTATGATTGTCGTGGCACTTCATATCTCGAGGTATGTTCCGTATTTCCTTTGGTTTTTGTCTTGATGGACGATCGGTTATCGTCTTGTGATCCGATGATGTTATTCGATGGATCGTATTGGTCGAAATGGTATATTTCCGTATCGTGAGTTGGTTATGATAGTTTGAGAACCTTGAGTATTGTTTGAGGTACAAGATTTATATTATGTTCGAGTTTATTGGTAAATCGAGTACGGGATGTGAAATGTGATAATGGTTACTCTGATGAGAATCACTTGAGTAAGCAAAGTTATGGCGGTAAGATTACATTGGTCGTATTCTTATGTTGTATTCTCATTGGTATGTTATTATTAATGCGATGTGACGGTTATCATTGTTGGATATTATGGTCGACTTGCCGTCAGGATTTCTTTTTAGGTTCTTGGAGTATCGAGCTTGTAGCGGTCGTGAAGAGATGAGCTTCCTGAGGATACCGCTAGGACATGTTGTGTGCATTGAGTTTCTTGATTGGTTCTTGTATTCCGCCGCTAGAGTATCTTTACGGTTGGCCTTTTTCCATTGCGTGAGTATTTTGAGACGCTCTTTTGGTATCTAGTAACTGAGGTTACTTTGGAAATCGTTTTCTAAACCTCTGAGTGTTGGCTGTTTGGCATTGCGATTTCAAATGAGTTTTTACGATGGTTTTTGATAAATGGATTTTATATGTCTTTGTGAATTTTTAAAGATAAGTACCGTCGTTGGCCTCTTGGGCATTTGTAAATGTTTGCGAAAATTTCTTTTAGCCTTGTGGGTTCCATCTCGGGGCCCACGGCGCTGTAATATTTCCGGTTAAATCTGGGGGTGTTACATCTCTCGGGTCCCCATGTATCTTTAATCCCTAGAAAATGAGCCGACTTGGTTAGTCAATCAACTACAACCCAAATCATGTTCATTCCCGTTCTAGTCCTTGGCATACTGGTGATGAAATCCATCGAGATGTCCTCCCACTTCCATTCAGGGATCGGAAGCGGCTTTAACATTCCGGCGGGTCGCTGATGTTCAATCTTAACTTGCTGACAAGTCAAGCACCTCGTAACATACTCTGCTACGTCCTTCTTCATATTCCCCCACCAGAAGTTTTGTTTTAAATCCTTATACATCTTACTGCTGCCCGGGTGAATGGAATAGGGCACGCTGTGATCTTCCTTCAGAATAGTCCGTCTCAAATCATCATCATCGGGAACGCAAAGTCGACTCTGAAATATCAGAACTCCATCGTCTTGTATCACGAATCCTGGGGCTTTTCCTTTCTTTACTTCGTCACATAATCGAAGGATTAGAGAATCGTCCAATTGCTTAGACTTGATCTCTTCGACTAGTGATGAAGTCAGTTCCATCACATAAAGTTGCCCTTGGATTCCTGGTGCCCATACTTCAATCCCCTCGCGGATCAGTTCCCGTTGAATATTAGTTTAGGATGTAAGTGCTTCCAACACTCGAAGAGAAACAGGTTTACGGCTCAATGCATCGGCTACTACGTTTGCTTTCCCCGGATGATAGAGAATCTCCAAGTCGTAATCCTTGATCAATTCCAGCCCCCTTCTCTGCCTCATGTTTAATTCTTTCTGACTGAAAATATACTTGAGGCTCTTATGATCGGTAAAGATCTGACAATGAGTGCCGTACAAATAATGTCTCCAAATTTTCAAAGCAAAGACTACAGCTGCTAGCTCCAGATCATGAGTCGGGTAATTAACCTCGTATGGTTTCAACTGCCGAGAAGCATAGGCAATCACCTTATCTCTTTGCATCAACACACATCCTGCACTCGATTTGAAGCGTCGCTATACACCATGAATCCATCGGTTCCATCTGGTAATGCTAATATAGGTGCTGTCGTCAGTCTCTTCTTAAGTTCATCAAAACCAGCCTGGCATTTCTCATCCCACTTAAACTTTTGAGTTTTCTGCAACAGCTGAGTGAGCGGACGAGCAATTTTGGAAAATCCCTCTACAAAGCGGCAATAATATCCAGCAAGTCCTAAGAAACTCCGGACTTCTTTCACGTTATTTGGGGCTTCCCATTCCAAGATTGCTTCGACTTTCTTTGGGTCCACCTGAACTCCGTCGGCTGATATCACATGCCCAAGGAAAGTTACCTCCCTGAGCCAGAACTCGCATTTTGAAAGCTTTGCATACAGTTGTTCCTTCCTCAAGGTGCTCAAAACCACACGCAAATGTTCGGCATGCTCCTCTGCGTCCTTCGAATATATCAAGATGTCATCAATGAAGACGACCACAAATTTATCCAAGTATTCCAAGAATACCCGATTCATCAATTGCATGAATACCGCAGGAGCATTGGTAAGTCCAAATGGCATCACTACAAATTCATAATGTCCGTACCGGGATCTGAAAGCAGATTTCGGTATATCCGATTCCTTAATCCTCAGCTGATGGTATCCTGATCGCAAGTCAATCTTCGAGAATACCCTTGCCCCTTGCAGTTGATCAAACAAGTCGTCGATCTGAGGTATAGGATACTTATTCTTGATCGTCATCTTGTTGAGCTCCCTGTAATCAATACACAGTTGGAGGGATCCGTCTTTCTTCCGGACAAAGAGAACGGGCGCTCCCCAAGGAGAAACGCTAGGTTGAATATAGCCCTTCTGTAACAATTCCTCCAGTTGCTTCTTGAGTTCATACATCTCGGTTGGCGCCATGCGGTATGGTGCTCTGGAAATAGGAGCTGCTCCAGGCTCTAATTCAATAGTGAATTCCACTTCTCTCTGTGGGGGTAACCCAGGTAGTTCGTCAGGAAATACATCTGAGAACTCATTCACAACTAAAATAGACGAGAGCTCTACTCCTTCCTCTTTCCTCATGGCATAACACCAAAGTCCATGACATCCTTGCTTCAGTAATTTCACGGCTTTCATTGCTTTGATCAATTTTCCCGAGCTTCCTGGTCTCCATCCTCGGAATAAGTGTTCAGATCCGTCATCAGCAATGATAGAAATGACTCTCTCTCGGTAATTCAGAATAGCTCCATAACGGTTGAGCCAATCGTCTCCGAGAATTAAATCGTCACCGTAGATGTCAACTACAATAAGATTCGATGGCCAATCTCTCCCTCCTATAGACACTGGAAAATCTCTAGCCTCTAGGGTTCCCACAATTCTCTCTCCACTCGGCAAACCCACAACATATGGTTCACAATCAAATAAGCACGGGATTTTTAAACGATTTACACAGCTCAATGATACGAAAGAATGTGTAGCTCCGGAATCGAATAAAACACTAACTGGTTGCAAAAGGATCTGAATCGTACCTGATGCAACAGCAGTGTTCTGATCGTCAGATTTCCTCATCTCGTACAGGCGCGGAGGAACGGACCCAGCACTGGATGTCTCTCTCTTCCCGACGTTCTGCTGCTGAAATCCACTCTGCTGCGTCTGGTTCACACTTGTCTCCTTCGGAACTTGCGCCGGAGTGCGAGTACCAAAAGATCTAGTAGCAACTCCACAGAAGGCCGCACGGTGCCCTTCTTGTCCACAATCGTAACAAGTCACAGAAGATGCGGGGCAGTCACGTCGAATATGCCCTGCTCGACCACAATTGTAGCATTTCTTTGATGCGTCCGAAACTGCTGATGTAGTTCGGAACTTCTTTCCACCTCTAGGAGGATGTGGAGGTTTCCTAGCCGAATAAAAGGAAGACTGGCCCTTGCGGGGCCCACCACTCTTGTTTTCTGCAAAGTTGCCGGTCACCTTCTGCTTCTTTGCCTCTACTGATTTCTCCACCGCCGCCTCTTTCATGTCGTAGGCCAGCGCTTTGTCTTGATACTGTCGTAACGTAGTACACTCGAACCCGGACATGTACTGCTGAACCTCCGGCTTCATCCGCATATCGAAATGAAAAATCTTTTCTGCCTCCGTTCTGACCAAGTGTCGCACACAAGTCAGCTGATGATTAAAAGTTTTGATTACATCTCACGATGCTTAGAACTCTGTGGTGAGAAAAACTCTCGGATCTTTGACTCTCTAACTGGACGAGGACAATACTGTGCTTCCATCATTAATTTGAATTTCGTCCAATCCGCATTATGATTCTCGGGTCGAATAGCCTCCCACCAATCAAAGGCCTCCCCAGTCAGAAAATACTGGGCAATGGGAACCTTCCGGTCCTCGGGACAGTTAAGACCCGCGAATATCTTCTCTAACTCCTTGAGCCAGTGATCCCAAGTAATTGCCTCAGCAGATCCGTCAAATTTTGGCGGGTGCAATTTGACCACCTCAGCAAGCCATCTGTCTCCCCGGTTATCCCCGTGGTGCTGCTGTCCCATCGCCGTCTGCATGCGGTCGACTACCTGGGCGAACTGGTTTATCTGCGCCACCACCTGTTGAAGCACTCCCGGCATGTTAGGATTTTCGTCGTCATTCGCTGATCCTTGATGCCCTCTAGAATGGGAATCGGTTCGACTAGCTGATAATTCCGGGGTAGTTGCGGAATCCTCCTGTCTCATTTTACCCCGTCCGCGTCCACGACTGCATCCGCGTCCACGTCCTCCTCTCAACATACTGTAAACACAATTCCTCAATATCCAGGACAAAGTTTATGAAATAAAGCCCGTCAATACTCACAAAACAGTAATTAAGTAAAACGGTAGTATAAGAGATTAGGAGACTTACAACCACGGTCCACATGACGACTTTTGGCGGAACAGTGATGTTACGAACAACTCGTAAATCAATAACGTAAACAGACCCAACTTAATACCCGACTGCCAAGATATCCATAAATCTTAGCTCCGATACCATATTCTGTAACACCCCGAGATATTCGGAATAATTACAGCGCCGTAAACCCTTTAAGTAAGGATTTACAAGGCTAATTTAAAAGAAGTGTAAATATAAGACATCAATACTGCGGAAATTCAAGTTTACAAAACCATTCAACTGGTTCGACAAGTAATTAATACAACCATATCGAAATGATATTAATAAGACACGCGTACTCGAGTACTGAAATCAAACCAATAAAACAAATCACCAACAACAAACAAACATCACTGAACCCCTTCGTCATCACGTCGGTACTGTGGCGGTTTCCCTGCTCCTCGGCTACCTGAACATCAAAACAAATGTCCACCCCCGAAGGGGTTAGCAAAACGATGCTAGTACAAGTATCATTTAAACGAATCAAATATGCAACAACAATACATAACAAGATACACCACATGGACTTCCGCTACCGGAATCCGATAATGCGAATCCACAAGATTCCATTAATACAGCAAGGGTATTCCAATGATCCAGCCTCAAAGATAGATCCCAAGATGATCCCGTCGGACCAACACGAGGTGGAAATAACCCGTCCAATGATCCAGCGCCCTCAGCCTAGATCCCAAGATGATCCCGTCGGACCAACACGAGGTGGACATCCGATCCAGCGCCCTCATCATAGATCGTACAACGTACACAAACACAACTCATGCATACACATATGCCAAATCATTATGTTCATCAACATGAACATACAAATACTAGATAACGAATATCATGACAATTCAACAAATAAATTTCCATGTTCAACAACATGAATAAGCCACAAAAATGCTCAAAATATCAATTTTAACACATTACGATACTTGCCTCGAAGATGGCAAGAACGAATTACTTCAATGATCTCAACACACTCGAAGGCCGCTTCCTTCTATCAACGTAGCAAGCTCGAACCTTAACAAAAGAAATGATATACAAATCATCTCAAGTCGAACGATTGCCTAACAATTCGATCTGCGGCCCAAAAGCTCAAAATATGCAGTCTGCCTGAACCACTTAGCGTACGCTACGTACTCTACGTAGCGTGCGCTAAGCCTGCCTGTTAGCGTACGTTATCGTATAAGTCTAGCGTGCGCTAGCCACGGACTGACAGTTCTCTCTAATCAGCCGACTGACTCGGCTGATATCATAACGTATGTTACGTACCAGACGTAGCGTGCGTTAACATATCCCCGATAGCGCACGTTAACTTACGTATGTTAGCGTGCGCTAACCGTGCATGGCAGATTACTACCAACAGAAAACTGGATTGAAAGGTGATGAACTCATGAATTCTACATGATAAAACAAGTCATCCCCGAGCATATCATGCTAATAAGGTTTGTGAAAGTTCTATACGGATTAAACGACCACAAGATACAAGGATACGTATCATCATTACTACACCATCATTCATCTTGATCTTCAAGAAAATATTCTAAGTTCCGTTCGTCCTACGTTCCAAAATGCATGATTCCAATGTGTAAAACGTAACAACTAGGTAATATCCATCTACTGATCACAAATCGGTTTGAAAATGCTTAGGAGTCCATAAACTAAAAAGGTTCAAAGGTTCATACGATGAATAAGTACCGAAACGTCGAAAATGTCCTTCTAACACATGATGATCGATTTAGAACGAAATAACTGACTATAAAAACATGATCAAATCGTCCTTTAAAACACAACTAATATTGGTGAAGAATCACCTACCTCAAAGTAGTGTAGAACAAGGAGAAAATCGAAGCAATCCAACGTCGAAGGCTCGAACACCAATCCTCAATGATCTACAATCTTCAATCACGAGCTAGGATGTTGATATGAGGTGTTTAGGATGTAGGAAGTTATACTCTAAGTATAAGAATTCGGATGTGGGAAAAGAAAGGACTGAAAATACGAAAAGGATGCTGTCCTATTTATTGGAAATGATTATTAGCGCGCGCTAGTCCCTGTTCGTAGGGTGCGCTAACGTCTCACTGACTTCACTGTACTTCAGCACTTAGCGTGCGCTAGGGCGTTGACTTGGCTTTTCCCGAAAGCCGTCCAGGTTCATCCCGACACAATCCGACCAAGATTCTCGGCCCGATCTCACCTACCGCACGTCTCAATCAAATTGACCACGCATAGTGTGCGCTAATGCTCCTTCGTAGCGTGCGCTATGGATCCAGGTTAGCGTACGCTACACATAGCCGATAGCGTGCGCTACATGCGCAGAATTTCAATTTTTTAAATCACATCATGAAATCATATGCTCGACAACATCGGATTATGAAATACGGAGAATAATACTCAGATCAAAGTGCAACAATTACAAGGTTACAAGTTCCAAATACATATCAGAAATCTCGGGTATTACAGTTTACAATAATTCTAATCCTTAAACTTTGTAGCAAAAGCTACCAAGGATTTTCTATATTACAAGAGGAGAGAAAATGAGGGAGAATTCTATAGCTCAAGAATGCTTAGAATTGGTGTGCCTTCCATCTCCCAAAACACATCCATTTATAGTAAACTTTGGGGTATGAAATGGCAAAATTGTCAACCTTCAAAGTCATCAATATATGGCTATGAATGTAGCTAAAAAATGAAGACTTGATAATTTCTCATTTTCATATTTAGATAAAAGCTTTCTTCCTTTCACATGAGCATTTCACATTTTATTCATAACAAAATTATTTTTTTAGTTCGTAACTAAGATTGTTGTTGTTTATCTTAAAATATCTGGGATACGTTAGTGATGTATTTTTATAATTTATACTGTATAATTATTTTAGTTGACTTTGCCCAAGTTGCCCTCAAAATTATTTTTTAATAAAATCGTTGTTTTTGTTTAAAAATGTTTGGCATGTTAATGATGGGTTTCTATAGCTGAATTTGAACTTTAAATAAAGTACAAATTTCATAAAATCCTTTAAAATCGATTGTTAACTCTTGTAAAGAACTGATAAATAAAATTAGAAACTCAAACCACTATATATATTAAGAATAATATGGATAAAATATATTCAAAGGCACTCTAATCGTTAATGGGTAATTTTTTTTTAAACGTCGTACCAACCTAATCCTATTCCTACTTGATCAACATCTTGACTCCTACTCCAACTTAATCCTATTCCTACTTGATCAACATTTTACTCTTATTCGACCATCTGTCCCGAGAAAAACGCATAGATCCGCCCATGTGTACTTGCTCCTTGGGACTTTGGATAATTAATCGTGTGTTTGGCCGTATAGCTGATTTACTAAGATACTACTCTGAATAGCATTTGAATAAGTTAGCTTATGATTATAAGTTAGTTTATGACATATTAAACATGACTCCAAAATCATGAGATGTCTACGTAAGGGCAAAAGTATTAAAAGTGGGGGGACAAAATCATACTCCGGAGGGTGCTTTATTTCAAGGATGGTATATCTCATTATATATTCCATATAGTGTAAATGATTAACATTATACAAAAATCACCTTATGAATATGACAACTAGAGATATAAAAAAGTCAAAACATTAAAACAAAAAGTAAATAAAAAAATCAAACCGAAATAAATTGAAAAAGGACGGAATCGTTTTCAATCCAAAAAATCGATACATATCCAAAATCGAGCCGACGATAAATCGTATTGTATGTATCGGAACAGATTTGGGAGTCTTGGCAGGGGGGTTGAGAAAAGAGGGGTTTTGGAGAGGTCGAGGAAGTGTAGCCAGAATAGGCTGAGCAAGACAGGTGGCAGCGGTACTGCATCTCCAAGCATACTGGTGGATCTCGCTCTATATTTGGACATGCTAGAGCTACGATACGTATCATTTCCAAAACTATTAAATTTCTGTAGTAGTTTTTGTCATTGATATCGTTCTGATAGTTATTCAATTTTCAAAGAGATGAGTTGGTAGGGAGCCTTTTTAGTATGATTGCTTCCTCCGTACACATATATGGAAGGATGGCACTTATGTCGACGAGTGGTCGAGGTTCATGACTCTTAAGTACTTATGAATTTATTTTTATTTGTGTAGTTAGTAATTGTATGTATATAGTTCTCTAGAATTATGGTAATTAAATTTTTATTTTCTTTTTTAGTTGCTTCTTGTGTACACTTATTTTGTTACTTGTATTTGAATGAGTAAGAAGTGGTCAAACAACCTATATCAGATGCAGAGGTGACTGGAGAGACTCTCCACGTCAACCAGATTTATCTTGATGTCGTTAGTGAGCAGAAGAAGGACCTCTACTATGGACTCAGCTACATATACGACATCTTCACCCAGAAAGGTGACAGAGGCACATCTTCATCAGCGCAAGCAGGGCGTGAGCAGTTGAGACAGTAGGCCGACTAACTTCAGCATTGCAAACTAAGATGAGGGCTCAATCTGAGCAGGTTATTCTCAGATGCAGTCCAAAAACAGACGCAAATTAAAGCACAAATAAAGTCGTAGGTGCAGACCCAGGTACAACACATTGTGTCATAGATGATGGCGGATATACGAGAGCACGAAGAGTTATTGATTCCTTGGCCACCATCGAGTTCTACCAAGTAGAGTATCTTAATTTTTTTTTTTTTTTTTTTTAGGTTTCAAACTTTGTAGATAAAGCTTTTACGTAAATAGTTGCATTTTATTTGTGTTATACTGGTATTGATTTTGGCATATTAAATCAGTATTTATTATATTTTATTATAGTTATAACATATCTTACACGTATGATTAAAACAAGTGGGGGAGCCCGCTGCGTTGCAGCGGGTCTTGTTGAAGCATATTTTCTTTTGTTTTGGTAATTATCTCCCTTTTTTTTTGTTTTTTTTTTCGGCAGTAATTGTGTCATTGACACCCATATGCAACCCCCATCATATCAAAACAAAAGCAAATCACGTAAAAGGAATTAAGAAAGTGAAATAAGGAATGCAACTTGCTGATATAAAAACTAAATTCTTGTTGACATAGAAACCAAATATTTATTAACAAACTTAATCGACAGGCTGTTGATCATATGCACGACTATGAGAATAAACAGGGAGGCATCTTACATTAATAGCAACAACTGTAGGGGACTTTTCCGTGTGAATAGGAGCGTTTGGATAGAACTTGAGTTCACCATTGTCGCTGATCAAGATGCTTTCGTGAAGTTGAATCTATTCCCATCAAACAGGTCCTTTTCATTGACCCAACCCACCAGAACACACTCGTTTGCACCCACTTTAGCACTCGCTCCAGTCCCTATTTTAGCAGTGTAACACATCCATCTGAGCCTCCAATCCAACACCCATTTCGACCCCAAAAGTGGCCCAAACATACTTGTTGTCTAAGAGCTGTTAGATGTCACTGATTTTTCATTCTCAAGCGCCTAGCAGATTTTGTAACTGAAATCATCCTGAAACATAGACAGGCATTTAAGTAGTAGAATTGAGTAACCTTTCTTTCATAAAATCATGAAACAAAAAATATTACCTCCTAATCTTTTTATAATACCTCTGGCCGTCGTTGCTCTTACTAATATTGTTTAACATTGCATATGTGTTTATGAATAACAAACAAACCTGCAATCCCACCAGGTAAAGGGTGGTTAGATGTGCTCTTAAGACTAATAGTCTACGTATCACAACTTAAATTTCAATACACTCTTCAATATTTGTATTACCTAAAAGTTCAACCATGTCGGTGACAAAGAAATCGTCGGTACATCGATTTATCGATCAAGGATAACAATTCCTCATTTGTACCACGTACATTTGTTTCCACGTGGGCAAAGCTACCTGTTCTTGAGTCTTTTCTTCGTACCGGAACATGTCAATACGGGCCACCAGCCCGCGCCGACAATGACAACCGTTACTGAATTCATAAATTAATACTACATGTCTATTTTATTTGGTGTTCATGTACCAGGAGAGTAGCATCTCCTGCAGCAATAGTAAAAACAACAGCACATGAAACCCTTTCAATGCGTCTAAACTGGTGGAGGCGTTCTTTTGTTGGTGAAAGGTAACTCGGGCTTCCAAAGAACACCGAACCACAAAGAACCCTATATCAATATTTCATAAAAACCCAAAATGGCAAAATGAGCATGCAAATTATATAATCTCAGTAAAACTATAGTACAATCCATATACAAAAATATAATATCTTCTTGTTTTTAAAGAAAATGATAATCCAAGGTACATAAAAGTAAGGAAACAGCTAGTCGAGTTTAAGACGCGTACCAAAGTCACCTCCAGACACCCACTTCATCGCACTATACCCCACCAAATCCTTCCCATCCAGCTGTCTGATATTCCGGGCCGACTCCCAACACTATAGAATTCCGCACTCTCATCTTCCCCGCAGTTCATACACCCATCCCCGCTTGTTGGAGAATGTAACAGTGATTTTCAGAACCCTATTGCAATACAAAATGACACTAAAATAAGTATGCAACAAAGACAACATAATGAGACAATACTTTTATCTAAATAACATAAAATTGACATGAATTTCGAGAAACCACCGTTGGTGTAATTCCAATTTTGGGGAGGGTTGATAGGTGGACCGTTACTAACAAAATGAAGTTGATAAAACCAATCTAACATGTCAACCGATGAAGTAAACTCACATTACCTATAAAAGCTTCTTGGATTTATATGCTTTTCATCCGGTATTAGTAAAATACAGGGAAATATATATATTTTTTCGTACCCGTTCGTTCGTTCAAAAAGCGAAATTATTCCCGTATCGACTGGTTAACTTTTTAGTGAACCTAAATTATGAATTTTAAAGTTCATGCTACTTTGTTGATGCCCCGTCAGTAGTATCTAGACCAGTCAAAACGTCAAATTTATTTGGCCTGTTAAGAAATTAGAATTATTAATACCTTCGTCAATCTCACAAAACCCGATGATTCCCATATATAACTGTTAATAATTATACAATATTTTGGCATATTATGAACTATATGAACACTATAACTATATGGTAAGACCCGAAAAGCTAAAAAGAATTAAAACAACAAACCAAGAAAGAATCGTTATACCATCATTTTAGAAAGATGTGTAATCTTTGTTCGCGGAATTCGGACAATTTTGGGAACAGGAAGCCCATTTGAAGATGCGTATTATTGAGTTGCCAAAAGTTGTTGGGTGAGTAAACCAAGCTCCCTCCGCAAAAAGAGCCAACCAAAAGGGTTGAGGATAATCCTTTAATCGTTGAAGACCAGCCTAAATAGCACACGCAACACAGTTTGAGTGTGAAATTGTTAATGTACAGAATAAGCCTCTTTTATCGAATCAAATAATTTAAGTCAAAGGCTTTTTGAGCAAACACAATCATTTCTTTAATCCCAGTTTAATATGGATTTTTAAATGAGAAACCTTTAGACACCTAAATCATCAAATAACAGTATCATAAAAAGCTTAAAAAATGATATTATTATCCAGCAAACAACTTAGTGCAGTATCTTAGTCTTCCGGTTACTACATACAGGAATGTGATATTATTATATGCCCCATTTACTGTGCTAGAGTAATAATATTTGCAGCAGAAATTTCATACCTCATGTAACCTCACAATTTCTGTGATAAACACTCTTGCAAATCTTCTCGGCCCCCAAATTTCCTTGATACTCCGGTGGAATCCTGGCCCGAACCTGCCCTAGCGTTGTTGGAGCTCTGGCTGCTGCTAATGTAGTCCGGATCCGACGGCCAGGCGAAGATCGGGGCCCACCAGTTGTTAGATCTGTGGCTGGAATCGGATTTTCTGGGGTCAGGGAGCGCGGCGGAGGAGACGATCGGAGTTCGGAAGGAGGAAAAGGTGGTCGCCATTGATGAGACTGGGATATTCTCTCTTTATTTACGCTGCTGATAGTAAGAGAGGAAAATATTATTTTATGGGGCACGAAACCCTATTTCTTCTGCTTTAGTATACTTGATACTCCGGTGGAATCCTGGCCCGAACCTGCCCTAGCGTTGTTGGAGCTCTGGCTGCTGCTAAGACCATCTCCAACCACACACCAAAACACCAAATTTGGTGTGTGGCTTAATCCAACCCATACACCATAACACCAAATAATTTGGTGTGGCACTATTCAATTTCTAAAAACACACCAAATTTGGTGTGTCACTATTCACACACCAAATCACTATTCATCCATTAAATCATTTTATTTTATTTATTTTCATGTTTTAAAATATAATTATTTAATTTTTTTATGTTTTAAATAATCTAATTATTATTTATGATATTAATTTTAATAAATATTAATCTAACTTAATATTTTATATTTTTTTGTTAATTCGTTTTTTTATTTAAAATTAATTTATAAATAATAATTACCATTAAAGAAATAATATTTTATATGTTTTTGTTAATTCGTTTTTTTATTTTAATTCGTTTAATTTGTGTTATTTCAATTGATGTAATTTTATTTAAATGTATTATTAATTAAAAATTATCGTTTTTATTTTTATCTGTTTTCATTAAATAAATTAATTACTGATTATTTATTATTATATTTACAAATTATAATTATTGTTATTAATAAAAATAGTTAATAGTAAATAAAATATGTTATTTTAATGTGGGGTCCACAAATTTGGTGTTTTTTTTGAAGTATGGTTGGAGTTGAGGGTTTTTTTTTTGGTGTTGGGCCCACCAAATTTGGTGTTTTGGTGTGTTTTTTTGGTGTGAAGGTTGGAGATGCCCTAATGTAGTCCGGATCCGACGGCCAGGCGAAGATCGGGGCCCACCAGTTGTTAGATCTGCGGCTGGAATCGAATTTTCTGGGGTCAGGGAGCGCGGCGGAGGAGACGATCGGAGTTCGGAAGGAGGAAAACGTGGTCGCCATTGATGAGACTGGGATATTCTCTCTTTATTTATGCTGCTGATAGTAAGAGAGGAAAATATTATTTTATGGGGCACGAAACCCTATTTTTTCTCCTTTAGTATATATAGAGAATAACAGAAAACAATTGTAAAAATATTTCTAAAAATACCGACCAACTCAAAATCCATTGATACATTTAATAGAAAATTTACTGACGAAATTGTATCTGCCAGTAATTACAGCCGACGACTTTTGGGTCCCATCGGTGAATCTTAGACCAAAGTTCACAGGTGGAAATATCGTTGGAAAATAACGACAGGATAATCCAATCGGTATTTACCGATGGCTTTCTTCTCCAATTATTGATGGATCCCGGGTCAAATCTAATATATTTGACTCATGTTTTGGAAAAAACACGACTAACGTCACAACGAGAAATGCGAAAACTCTCGTTTGACAACTTTCCACTCTTCAATTGTAACTTTTTGGTTACCGACGAGTAGAGCAAATCAATTACAACTCGATAATCAATACAAATGATATCCGAAAAATAATAAACACGAGACGCAATATTTTAGCCTCAAGACGAGAGTAAAAACCACGGGACCGAAGCCGCTTAAATCCACTATCACCAATACACAATGAATAGTCGTCCCTAATACAAACTAGGGGTATACACCAATAATCTTCAAATACTTGGTAATAAACAATCTTCAAGTATTTGAAATACACAATAACAACAAGATCGAGAAAAGAAAACACCGTAAATAGCTTACACAAAAAGCTAACGAAATACCCGAACTTCCGGACTCAAAATCTCGATCTACTCCGGTGAAAAGATTTGCACAATAGCTACCAAGCTCTTGTCAAAGTATCACGATGATCCGACTGATAAATCTCCGGGAAAATGTAGAAATGTATTTCTCTCTCTTGTTTCTCTCTCTATCTCTCTCTTGCTGCTCTCTCAAAAATGTAGGTGAAGTAGTTATGTATCCCGCAGGAAAAACCTGCATAAAAGAGGAACCCAAGGGGGTTGACCCCGTGTGTCCCGGCCCGGGCCAAGTGTGCCGTGGCACACACTAAAATTCTGCCCAGGTGATCCGAGTGGGGGCCGCGGCCCGGCACGAGGGCGCCGCGACCCATAGTACAGGAGGGTCGGCATGTTTTCATTGTACCGGCAGGGGCCGCAGCCCAGAGTACAGTCCCGGCCACCATGCAATTTTGAATCCTATGTTTCGGAAATGAATCCTATAAATCTCCCCCTTTCCGGAACATAGAAAAAATTCGCCATCCCGACGATCGAACAACACACTTTCACCTTCTCTCTACTCAACGCCTTGGTTAACATATCGGAACTATTATCATCAGTATGAACTTTATCAAGTTCAAACAAACTATCCTCCAAAGCATCTCGGATCCAATGATACCTCACATCGGTATGTTTCATTCTCTTGTGAACAGTCGCATTCTTAGCCAAATGAATCGCATTTTGACTATCACAAAGAACCACGTAACGTCGTTGTCGGAAGCCTAGCTCTCGTAAAAACATTTTCAACCATAAGAGCTCTTTACACGCTTCCACCGCCGCAATATACTCGGCCTCCATTATAGATAAGAACACACTTTTGCAATTTTGATTGCCATGACACGGCTCCCCCTGCAAATGTCATTAAATAACTGGAAGTGGATTTTCGGTTATCTTCATTACCGGCCATATCCGAATCGGAATATCCAACAAGCATTGCTTTCCCATTTCCAAACATAATCCCCAATTTGAAAGTACCATGTAAATATCTAAATATCCATTTTACGGCTTCCCAATGCTTCTTTCCCGGATTCGATAGAAACCGGCTCACCACTCCCACAGCATGAGCAATGTCGGGCCTAGTACATACCATGGCGTACATCAAACTCCCGACCGCCGAGACATAAGGAATTTTATCCATATCCTCAATCTCCTCCTTCGTCTTAGGGCAATCTTGGCTCGTCAATTTAAAATTGTTAGTAAGAGGCGAACTAACAACTTTAGGTTTGTCCATGTTGAAGCGTTTAAGCACCTTCTTGATATATTGCTCTTGCGACATGTGTAATTTCCAGGCTGTTCTATCCCGTGTAATTCTTATCCCAAGAATTTGTTTAGCCGCCCCCAAGTCTTTCATGGCAAAAGACTTATTCAATTCTTTCTTCAAGTTGGCAATCCTCTCGGCATTCTTGCCAACGATCAACATGTCGTCCACATAAAGCAATAAGATGATAAAATCATCATCTCCAAATTTCTTGAAAAATACGCAATGGTCGAGAGTAGTCTTCCGGTAGCCTTGCTCCCCCATAACCGACTCAAACTTCTTATACCATTGCCGTGATGCTTGCTTCAACCCATATAAACTCTTTCGGAGTTTACACACATAATCCTCTTTTCCTTCGACCTCAAACCCTTCCGATTGCTTCATCTAAATTTCTTTGTCAAGGTCTCCATGAAGAAAAGCCGTCTTGACATCCATTTTCTCAACCTCAAGATCAAGGCTAGCCACAATACCAAGGACCAATCGAATCGATCCTATCTTTACAACCGGAGAAAAAATCTCGTCAAAATCAATGACCTTCTTTTGACTAAATCCCTTTACTACGAGTCTATCTTTGTATCGGGGCAACGAAGTATGTTCCTCCGACTTCACCCGATACACCCATTTATTCCTCAAAGCTATCTTGCCTTTTGGCAACTTTACCAACTCGTACGTGTTATTCTCATGCAAGGAACTCATCTCGTCTTGCATGGCATCAATCCACTCTTTCTTCTTTTCATCCTCCATGGCCTCCACAAAATATTCGGGCTCTCCCTCTTCGGTGAGTAAGACATACTCATCAGCCGAATAACGAGTGGAGGGATGACGGTCCCTCGTCGACCGCCTATGTGAAACAAAAGATGGCATGTTCGTCACGGGTAGCTCGGGATGAGCTCCATCGGTGTCATCTTGTCTCAACTCATCGTTGTCACCGGCATCATGTTGTTCATCATTTTAGACATCCTCTCCACCGGGTGTCTCAACATGTTGTGGAGGAACGGGGTCCAAATCAATAAGATCATAGTTGTATTGTGGAGCCGACTCTCCATTCTCAACATCTTTCATAGTTTGATCTTCAACAAAGACAACATCTCTTGACCGAACAAGATTCCTAGTAATCGGGTCATACAATCGATACCCGAACTCATCAAGACCATAGCCAATAAAAATCCACAGCTTCGTCTTGGAATCAAGCTTCGACCTTTCATCATTCGGAATGTGTACAAAAGCTTTACATCCGAAAACCCTTAAGTGGCATTATGAGATGTCTTTACCGCTCCACACTTTATCCGGAACATCAAACTCCAAAGGAACACACGGCGTCAAATTAATAACATGAACTGCCGTGTTCAAGCTTCTCCCCAAAATGACTTTGGCAATCCGGCATGTGAGAGCAAACAACGAGCTCTCTCAACCAAAGTCCGGTTCATTCTCTCCGCCAAGCCATTGAGTTGCGGATTCTTCGGGGGCGTCCTTTGATGCCGGATCCCTTGTTCTCGGAAATATTCATCAAAGGGCCCGATGTATTCTCCACCATTGTCCATCCGAATACACTTTAGCTTCTTCTCGGTCTCTCTTTCCACTGAGGCATGAAATTATTTGAAAACATCTAACACTTGATCTTTGGTCTTCAAGGTGTATGCCAACACCTTCCTCGAGTGATCGTCGATGAATGTGATAAAGTATCAGCAACCACCGAGCGCTCTAGTCTTCATAGGACCACAAACATCGAAATGAACAAGATCAAGCACATTTTCCTTCCGTTAAGGAGTATGACTCTTAAAAGTGACTCTCTTTTGTTTCCCGGCTAGACAACGAGAGCATCTTTTAAGGTGTACCTTGTGAACTCCGGACAACGCCTCCTTCTTCGACAATAGCGCCATCCCTTTTTCGCTCATGTGACCGAGCCTCTTATGCCATAGCTCGGCCATGTCAATATTGTCGATTGTGTTAACGGAATTAGTCGTGACCTTTGGAAGTGTCACGTATAGTTTTCCTTCCTCTTCTCCTCGACCGACAATCAAGGAACCTCGAGTGAGTTTCCACACTCCCTTGCCAAAAGCACTATGATAACCATCATCATCGAGTAAACCAACGGACATAACATTAAGCCTCAAATCGTAACATGTTTTACATTCCGTAAAACAAGTTCCACACCGGTGTCGAATTTCAAATGAATATCTCCCACTCCAACAATCTTGGATAACCCATCGTTACCCATCTTGACTATACCATAGTCACCCAGATTATAAGAGGAATAAAAATCTCTACGTGATGTAACATGACACGTAGATCCACTATCGACCACCCAACTCGAATCATCTCTAGCGAGGTTCACCATATCATAATCACAACAAACAAAAAATTCTTCGGTAGTAGTATTTACTCCGGCTTTATCATTACTGCCGCTGTCCTTCTTTGGTGAATTTTCTCGGCCTTGGCGATTCTCCTTCTTCAATTGTCGGCAAAATTTCTTAGTATGCCCTTTCTTACCATAATGGTAACATTCGATATTGGCATACTTCTGCCGGGAATTACTCCTTTGTGGCCCTCTATCACTCGGACCTCTACTTTGACCTCTCCCCCGTCTTTCGGTAACGAGAACATCCGACTGTGACGAAGATCCCTGTGCTTTTCTTCGGACCTCCTCATTCAAGATGTTCCCCTTGGCAAGTTCCATCGAAATGACTCCATCGGGGGCCGAGTTTGACAATGACGTATGGAACGTCTCCCAAGTATCCGACAATGTGCCTAATAACCACAAAGCTTGCACCTCCTCTTCGAATTTAATTCCCATTCCGGCAAGTTGATTAATTATGCCTTGGAATGCATTCAAGTGATCCAACAGAGGAGTCCCGTCTCGATATTTCAAATTCATCATTTGTTTAATGAGGAATAACTTATTATTCCCCGTCTTCCGAGCATACAATTGCTCGAGCTTGTGCCATAACTCTCGAGCATCCTTCTCTCCACTAATATGGTTCAAAATATTGTCATCAACCCATTGTCGAACTTGGCGATGCAAAATAGTCCACTCCGCGTCGGACTTGCCTTCCGGTTTATCTTTGCTAAAAACCGGTAAATAATAATCCTTCACGTATAGAAGGTCTTCCATCTTCCCCTTCCATACGTGGTAGTTCAAACCATTCAAGTTAACCATTCTACTCGTGTTATCTTCCATCTTAAAATTGAGATACTAAACAACCACGAAACAACAAATCCCGTGGCTCCGATACCACTTTGTTGGGAAAAACACGACTAACGTCACAACGAGAAATGCGGAAACTCTCGTTTGACAACATCCCACTCTTCAATTGTAACTTTATGGTTACCGACAAGTAGAGCAAATCAATTACAACTCGATAATCAATACAAATGATATCCAAAAATAATAAACACGAGACGCAATATTTTAGCCTCAATACGAGAGTAAAAACCACGGGACCGAAGCCGCTTAAATCCACTATCACCAATACACAATGAATAGTCGTCCCTAATACAAACTAGGGGTATACACCAATAATCTTCAAATACTTGGTAATAAACAATCTTCAAGTATTTGGAATACACAATAACAACAAGATCGAAAAAAGAAAACACCGTAAATAGCTTACACAAAAAGCTAACGAAATACACGAACTTCCGGACTCAAAATCTCGATCTACTCCGGTGAAAATGTTTGCCCAATAGCTACCAAGCTCTTGTCAAAGTATCACGACGATCCGACCGATAAATCTCCGGGAAAATGAAGAAATGTATTTCTCTCTCTTGTTTCTCTCTGTATCTCTCTCTTGCTGCTCTCTCAAATATGTAGGTGAAGTAGTTATGTATCCCGCAGGAAAAACCTGCATAAAAGAGAAACCCAATGGGGGACCCCGTGTGCCTCCGCCCGGGCCAAGCGTGTCGCAGCACACACTAAAATTCTGCCCAGGTGATCCGAGTGGGGGCCGCGGCCCGGCAGGAGGGTGCCACGGCCCATAGTACAGGAGGGTCGGCATGTTTTCATTGTACCGGCAGGGCCGTGGCCTAGAGTACAGTCCCGACCACCATGCAATTTTGAATCCTATGTTTCGGAAACGAATCCTACAATGTTACCTACGGATTTTTCTACATAAACCCCCGGTAAATTCGCTGATAATCTGTAGATTTATCACTGATCCATCAGTAATACTTTATAGATCGGTCTTCTCGTGACAAAAGATTCCCATTGGTAATTCCATCGATAACTTTACCGACAAATTTTTAGACTACCCCATCGGTAATTTATGACTTTCTGTAATGTTAAGAGTTTAAATGTCGTATGTTTCTCTGTGAAAGTCTAACTCATGCGTTTTACATCTAAAGCAGGTCACTAACGTAGTTTTCGAAGGACAACAATAAAAAATAAAATAAGATTATAATTCATTCCCTGCAGTATTTGTGTTGTATCCAGATTTATACGGCATTCCTCTTTAGTTGGAGCATAAATGATTTATTTCTTATAACAATGGGTTAAGTACATTGTATTCAAAGCCTATAGTATTTCATCTTAATTAGTGTACAGTGTAGTTGTGTGATGGAGTGATGTGTCCTCATCTTCGTATAGTGATGGATAGTTGTATGTACACTAATAAGTATATAATACTGTACTCATAGGTTCTACAGTATTCCCCCTCAATCTATGAGTAAAATTAAATAAAAAGCTTACATAGGTCTAGTCAGGCTTTAGAAGTCCCACTTCCTATTGGAGTAGACAGAAACTTGTCTCATTGAGTCACTTTGTGAATATGTCAGCTATTTGTACATATATATGGACTTTCTCAATCCTGACATGCTTATTTTTCATGTGCTCCTTGATGAAGTGATGCTTTATATCAACGTGATTCGTCCTTGAGTGCAGTACAGATTTGTGTGTAATGGCGATTACTGTAATATTAGCACTTTCTATTTTTAGTAAAATTCTATTTGTGGCGTATTTCCATTTTGGGCGACTCGTTTATAATTATTTTTATATTCTGAAACTATTTTGTTATGAACTTTTGGCCATCCGAACGAGTTTCGGGGTTGTTTTATGGGAATCTGCATATTGCTGTAACTTCTCCGCATTTAGGTTTGATTCTCGTAAATCTTGTTTAAAAGTGCCGTTTCGTTATTCCTACAAGTTCATTTAATATATCTAGACATGTTGTGAGTTTGGGTGTTGTTTTACAATCCTAAATTGTGAATTTCAAAAGTTTGGGTCGTTTTGTAATTTTTCAAAGTATGGGGTATTTGGTTTTTATATTTTTTCCATACCGTCGCGTGGTTGGAATCATGTGCTTGTTTTGCGCTTGATCTTGTATGTTGGTACTCTTCACCAAGAACCTCGTTGTTTAATTATAACCTTTAGTTTTGTATCATTCGGGACATGCTCGAACTGACTGGGCTTCACATCTGTACTGCTGAGCAGAGGGGTTAGCGCAGGATAATTGTATCATTAACGCACGCTAATGTGTTACAATAGCACATGCAAATTCTATCATTAGTGCATGCTAATGAATCTGGGCAAAACACTTAGATTTTGAAGTCCTGAACAGAACATTCAGATTTTTGAGTCCGTTAGCGCAGGCTATAATAATCACTTAATGCGCACTAAGTGCATGTTGTGTCAGAACACTTGGTTGTTATAGCCTGTTAGCGCACCTATATACATAGGCAGCCAATAGTCAACCTTCGTTATTTCTCTACCCCTCTTCATTTCCCCTCGGTGACCATCGGCTATTTTGAGTGTTAGAACGTGTAATCTGACCAGATATCATCATCTAACAATATTTTCAAGTTTCTAGGACAAATTTAACACTAACTGATCTTCCATATATGTTCCAATTGAGGTAAATCTCTTAGAACCTAGTTTTGAGGATTTTGGGGATTTTCTTATGATTATGTCATTCTAATGCGATGTAGTCTAGATTGATCACGATCCATTATTTTTGTAATATCCGGAATTTCTGCTACTGTTGTTTGATATTATTTTATCCGAGTTATATTGTACAGCGTGGAATCTGTACAGTAGGGATAAAATAAATAAAGGACTGAGATGTCAGTATCGGTATAATTGTCGTATCTGGTCGACAGTTACATTTGAGGATATCATGTATCAGGTTATCGTACTTTCGATATAGAGTATATCGTATAAGAATCTTATTGGATTCAGTGTTTGTGTTCAGTGTGTCTCATGTTCGTTTTTGGTACGTCAAGATGTTGGACAGAAATTGCGTAAAATGGCTAAGTGTTCATTAGCACACGCTACTGGGTACAGGTAGCGCACGCTACGAAGTATTGATAGCGTACGCTAAGAGGTTCGGTTACATACGCTAAGGGGGACCCCTAATGTACGTAACGACTTGCTGGGTTAGTTCCGGAAGGTGGCCGACAGGTAGGCCCAGGTTGATTTTTATATTCAGTTAGCGCACGCTAACGTATGTTGGTTAGCGCACGCTAACGTATGTTGGTTAGCGCACGTTAACATCAGATCGCCAATAATGGAATCTTAGCTTTCGGCGGGTGGACCCGGCCACTTGCGACGCGTGTCCAGATAAGGTCAGCGGGTGTTTGTCATGTAGGGCTAGCGCACGCTAAACCGTATCGTTAGCGCACGCTAATTCCAAATCGGTCAAAGGAATCCCGATAATCGCGGATGCTTTCGGCATGTGGGGGCACGAGTGGTAGGTGTGTACTGTAGCAAGTCAACTTCGGATAGCGCACGCTAAGGTAAATGACTTGCGTACGCTAAGCAGGATGTTTTACGTACGTTAATGCATGGGCATTACGTACGTAAGCTAGTTTACAAAGCGAGGCAGTAGCCTCTGGGCTTCGATAGCGCACGCTAGCAAAGTCAGTTAGCGCACGCTAAACATGAGATGTTAGCGCACGCTAATATTGAATATTATAAAAGGGGACAGAAGGGTGCTGAGAAGCATTTCGTCATTTTTCTTCTTTCAGTCGAGAGAGAGAGAGAGAGAGTTGGGATATATTTGAGGTTCTCAAACACTGTATAATGATAATATTTAACAACATTAGATTGAGAGCTTGGATTCAAGCCTTGTTCTTCAAGTTGTTCATGATTCTTTGGATGGAGTTCTAGCGTTCTTCTTTTTGGTTCGTCTAAACCAGGTAATCTTCGTATTCCTTTGTTAATGGTTCGTTTTTCTTGGATGATTTCATGTAAGGAGCATGTTGGATAATCATATGATGAAGTTATATGAATGGAATTTTGATAAGAGTTTCGGATGTTAGTTAAGATTCTTCATACTGTAAGGATGTTGATTCATATAACCCAAACTAACAGGGATTTCTGAATCTTGGTAATTATATTGGTTGATTTAGATGAGATCAATCATGATACTAGGTTGAATTCCAGATTTAGCATGATACGATCCTTGTTATCGAGTCGGTTTGATTGTTGATGTTGTTATTGATATATGGACATTTACATGATCATTGTGACAATTATGGGGTCGTTTATCTTCAAGAGATATGGAGATTTATGTCTCCCTTCATTCGGATTCGTAGTCGCAAGATGTGAGTCGATGTTTGGAATGCATGCCACTGTACAGCATTAGCGCACGCTAAGCTTACTGGCTAGCGCACGCTAACGGGACAACTTAGCGCACGCTACGTTATGCATTTAACGTGCGCTAAGTAGGCGCGATGCTGATATTTTTGTGTTTTGATTATGAATTCGTGATGGTTTGACTTGGTTGGTTCTGACTGTGTTTATTCGAGGTTGTGTTGAACCGTTGAGTTCGATTGGTTAGTTTTGTCGGTTGTTGATTGTTATCGGATATGTGTTATTTGATTTCTTCGATAGGTTGAGATTATTGATCGGTGATTATAACCGAATATTGCGGTCGTGTTCGAGTATGTCCATTGTATTGCTTTTGATCGGGGCTGAGGAGCTCGTAGACAAAGGCAATGTGTTCGGCAGCAGCTTCGTGGTATCGGTATCGAGGCAAGTTATTACTTGCTCAGTTATAATATTTAATGAATGGTTTTGATTTCATTTCGTTTATAATGCATATAGCGATGATTATTATTGTGAACTCGGGTATTCGGATCGCATATCGTTCTTTCGATTCGGGAGGTAAATCATAATGTATATGCTTTATCTCGATTATTGGTATGTTCGAGTATCGAGGTTACATTATGGTAAAGACGAGGATATGAGTATCTATAGCTCATTATACGTTTGGATCGCCGAGCATTGAGGATAATCGTCGGTGATGATTGGACATCGAGGTTGCTCCCAGAAGGACTCGGGCAAGTATTCCATATTGATTATGGTTTAATGTTATTTATTTTGGTCTCGTACATTTTCTTTCATGTTGTTGAACATGAAGTCGTCCTAGTAAATTGTCATGTTGTCGTGCATGTTATGTTGTTCATGTTGATGAACATGTTGATTTGCATATGTGTATGCATATTGTGTTGTTTATGTTGTGTAAATAATCCGATGGGATTATGAGGATCTATGCTGAGGGCGCTGGATCGAATGTCCATCATGCGTTGGTTCGACAGGATCATCATGATGATCTATGCTGAGGGCGCTGGATCGTTGGACAGGTTTTCCACCATGCGTTGGTTCGACGGGATCATCATGGGGATCTATGCTGAGGGCGCTGGATCGTTGGATTACCAGTATTGTGTTGATGGAATCTTGTGAATTCGCATCATTGATTTTATCATGTGCTATTGTTCATATGTGTATTGTTGGTTATCCACCTTATGCTGATCTGATAGGATCAACAAAGGGATCTATGCTGAGGGCGCTGGATCGTCGGATTTCCATTGAGTATACATGATTGTTATTGTTGTGATCATATTGACGTGGTCATATGAGTATGCATTTGTAGGTCTTGTGTTAGGACCGTGTCCGTATTGCATTGTTCTGATCTCGGATTAGACTGATATGATTGTCGTGGCACTTCATATCTTGAGGTATGTTCCGCATTTCCTTTGGTATTTGTCTTTGATGGACAATCGGTTATCGTTTTGGGATTTGATGATGTTATTCGATGGATCTTATTGGTCAGAAATAGTATATTTCCGTATCGTGAGTTGGTGATGATAGTTTGAGAATCTGGAGTATTATTTGAGGTGCAATACAGATATTATGTTCGAGTTTATTGGTTAAGCGAGTACAGGACGTGAAATGTGATAATGATTATTCTGATGAGAATTACTTGAGTAAGCAAAGTTATGGCGGTAAGATCACATTGGTCGTACTCTTATTTTGTATTCTCATTGGTATGTAATTATTGATGTGATGTGACGGTTATCATTGTTGGATATTATGGCTGACCCCGTCATGGGATTTCTTTTTAGGTTCTTGGAGTATCGAGCTTGTAGCGGTCGTGAAGAGATGAACTTCCCAGAGGATACTGGCTAGGACGTGTTTTGTGCTTTGAGTTTCTTGATTGGTTCTTGTATTCCGCTGCTAGAGTATCTTTATGGTTGGTCTTTTTCCGCTACGTGAGTATTTTGCAGTGCTCTTTCGGTATCTAGTAACTGAGATTACTTTGGAAATCGTTTTCTAAACTTTTGTGTGTCGGTTGTTTGGCCTTGCGATTTCAAATGAGTTTTTAGGACGGTTTTTGATAAATGGATTTTATAAGTCTTTGTGCAGTTCTAAAGATAGTACCGTCGTTGGCCTCTTGGGCATTTGTTAATGTTTTGTGAAAATTCTTTTAGCCTTGTGGATTCCATCTCGGGGCCCACGACGCTGTAATATTTTCGGTTAAATCTGGGGGTGTTACAATTTTCCTTGAGGTTTTGTGGATTAATTACCGTGATTTCCACTGTTAATTTATTCTAGTCTATTATGCTCTCGTGGGAGTTCCATAAAGGGTTTTAATGGGTAGACTTTAGTGCAACCCCTCATTTTTCCAGTAGCATTATGTTGATTGCATATTGTTGTGTGTTAGGGTTGAATCTTTGGAGAGGGTTCAGACCGAATCTCGTCCATTCATCGTTCCTTTAACGTCATAATAATCAACGCAAGTACATGTATTATGTTATGTATGATGTTATTCCGACATGAATGATGTACTGTGAAAATTCTATGTGTGTGTGAGTGGTTCGTCCATCTAGGGATGGATCCGAAGGGGCCTCTGGGGATCAATGCTAAGGGTGCCGGATTATGGGCGTTGTTTCCCACCTGGGGACGGTTCGAAAGACCTCTAGAGGTCGAAGCTAAGAGGCATGGCCGCTGGTTACCTTGTGCATTGTCATTTGTTATGATAATGTGTTGTGACATGTTTGATTGATGGTATTGTTTTTGACATGATATAATATTCCAAGATATTGTTGCGACTTGAAATATATATATATATATATATATATATATATATATAATATCGTGTAATTATGTAATTGCACTAACTATTGAAATGCTAATCCTTAAAATGGGAGAAATGCCTTTTAAGCATTTCAGGTGATGGCCAGTTCGAGAAGCAAGCACGGTAAGCGCACGCGAAAGATGGTCAGCCATGATGTTATTAGGCTCGAGTCTCATGAGTTTATTCCCAATTTCTTTTATTGTCTCATAAAGTCAGTTGAATAAACTTTTATTGTTTATAAACTGTTGTCGAATTCCCCTGCATGAGCAATGGTTTTACTTACTTTCGGTCGCACCTTGTTTTTACTAAAATGATTTGGCCGAGGCCTGTAATATCCGCAATTTCGGATTTCCGGTAATTTTCATTTTTCGGCGGAGGTCCGTTTCGAAAACTCGCTTTTGACCGTTTCGTCATTCGGAGAATATTTAATTCTGCACTTTTTGTCATCCGAGTTCGTTTCGGTATCGTTTTGTTGAGTTCCGTATTCTTAAACGACTTTTCCGCACTTGAGTTCGATTCTCGCGAATCTCGTCCGAAACTGTTGTTTCGAGTTTCTCGGAAGTTCATTTAATGTTATTATTCATGTTGTAAGCTTCGGTTTGGTGTTTCGATCGTGTATCAGGTATTTCGGACATTTTGGGCCATTTTCGTAATTTCCCAAAGTTTTGGGTAATTACTTCCGTTGTCGGATTCCGAGCCTTCGGGTGGTCGGAATTGTGTGTTCTCTTAGCTATTAGATTCGTCCTTGCGAGTACGTCGTAACCGTATCATCGATTCGTATTCAGGTTCGGGTTTCGGGGTCGTTCGGGCCGTCGAGTTGCCCGGCCGACATGGCCGGCACCGGGCCCAGCCGCATCGCCGAGTCACGGCCGTAGTGATCGGCAGCTTCGGCCGAGTCACGGCCGGTAGTGATCGGCGGCTTCCGCCGATCAAAGCCGCATCGTAGGGCCGCGGCACATCTTTGGCAGGGCCGCGGCACACTGTGGGCATTTTTCGCCAAACCGATGCACGGGTGCCGCGGCACACTCCGGCCGAGCCGCGGCACACCGCCGACCACCGGGAGCCATTTTTGGGCTCGTGCCGCGCACACACTCCCGGGCCGCGGCACACTGTGCAGCCTATTTAAGGCCCAGCAGACGTTTTTCTCGCCATTTTTCTCCTTCTTCCACTTCTCTCCCGCGGCTGGAGTTGTTCCTATTATGGAGAGATGTTGTTTGTCAACAAATCCATGAAGTTTTGGAGTTCATATCATCAATCATCCATCCTATAACATCCCTTGATCGAGCGAATCAGGTCAGATTTTCTAGAAATCTAATTTTGGGGGTTTTGGGTATTTTGTTCGATTTCGCCCGTTTAATCCGATTTAACTTAATATTGTGATGGATTGATGATTATTTGGATGTATTGTATCATTTCCCTTGTTAACCCATGGTCGGATCGTATCGATTCGTTATTTTGGTCGAGTTCTTGACCGACGCCTTGAAGGTGTCCGGTAAAATGTCATAGAGGGGTTTTCGGGCGTTCTACGATTATTTTTCCTCATATGATCGATGATTTATTGAATTTATGTTGTTAGGGTCGAATTCTTGTGAAGAAATCGAGTCGGAACCCTTCCGTTCATTGTCTTCTTCGGGGTCCGAGCTTGCCGGTCAAACCGTGTTCTTCGGAGCGTTTGGTAGCGGTTATTAAGGCAAGTATCTTACTATACGACTTGTATCTTGCGACTAGTAATTGCGCATGAGATGTATGATGACTTTGCTTGCCTTCGTAAATATGTTCCGTTTGAGTTGGTTGTGTTTTCCGCAATTTGAAGGCTTTGTGATAATAGTGTTATATCAGTATACGTGTTAGGCGTTGTGCCATTTGTGCAGGAATGCGACGTACATATGGGATGGTTGTACACTTGGTTGTACAATGTATTGTGTACCGAATGTGTGTTATGTTGGTTAAATGTCGTTGATTGATGATAGTTGTTGCGAGTGTCGAGGTTGTGTTATGTGCGTGCAATGTACGATTTTGTGGTGATCAAGTTGATTGATTAATTGTTCTCATTGCTGTATGTAATGTGAATGTGAATATGTGTGTGACCGCTAAGTTCACTCGTGTTGGTTCGACGGGACCTACGAGGATTCGTGGCAGTGGACTACGGGATCAGAACTTAGTGAGGTACTGAGGTCCAATCGTGCTGGTCTGACGAGGCCTACGATAACGCATGGCAGTGGACCATGAGTTTCGGACACGCAAGGCCCAACCGGGTGAGCTCGATGGGGCTTACGGTGACACGTGGCAGTGGACTACGGTGTCAGGACTGTGTGTGTGATTGTTGTGATTGAGATAGTCCGTGCGGGTTGTTATGCCTACGGAGACACGTGATAGTGGATCACGGTGTCGGAATTGGTTATGTTTGGTTAATAGTCCGTGTGGGTTGTTGAACCTACGGAGACACGTGACAGTGGATCACGGTGTCGGAATTGATTATGTTTGTTTAATTGTGCGTGATGTAGTCCGTGCGGGTTTTTGAACCTACGGAAACATGTGACAGTGGATCACGGTGTCATGAGCATGATACTTTTCAAATCAAAGTTTTTACAGGAAAAGTTTTAAGAAAGAATGTTGGGCCGAGCCCCACGAGATTTATGGAAATGTTTCCGGTATTGTAAACTGTTTAATTATGAAACAAGTTTTGGGTTAAGGCCCTTAAGTTTTTCGAAAGGTTTTGTGAATCAGGACTTGAGGTCTTAAGGTTTTGAAATTCTAAAAATTCCCGAGATGATAATCTTATTTTCGAATGCTTCATAGCTTATCTTCTCTTGTGAAAACCTCCCGGGAATATTTGATACTTGATTATTATATTTGATCACGATTATTAATTGCTTGTTACATTTCGTATGATTTGATACTTGCACTAGTAAAACAGTGGAGTTTTACTAACCCCCGAGTAATCGGGGGGTGGATGTCTGTTTTGCGTCCAGGTACATGCAGATTCAGGGGAGCAGTCACAGGATTGGCACAAGAGGATGACGAGCTGCGATACTAATCATGAGTCGAGAGTTATTTTGATTTTTGTTGTATTGTCAGAGTTGATTTCAGTCTTCCGTTGTATTGTATTTCGACCCCTGTGTGGGTAATGTTATTTAAGTCAGTTTTATCGATTGGGTTGTGTGACCTCATCGGTCTGTGTATTCACGTGTAAGTGACCATATCGGTCTGTATCATTTTATTGTTTGACCCTGGTCGGGCAAGCATTTGGTTGTTTATGGATGTTTAGCCTGGTAGATCCTTGTGGAAAGGGTCTACGGCATGTAATATTCCCATACGGTTTTGGAGATGTTACAATTATGGTATCGGAGCTTAGGTTTACGGAAACCTAGGTTGTCGGGTCGTTTCAAGTCGTGTTTTGTCGAGTAATGTGTTGTCTTGTCGTTCGAGTCGTCAGGTGACAAGTTGAGTTGTGCGTGGTCACAACGTGTCGGTTATGTTGTCGGACGAGATTAGTATCGTGGGCGACTGTCACCTCCGTGCGACCTGTGGATGTAAGTCTCCTCCTTTATGCGTAATACCTGTGTATCTCGATTTTATTTTAGTGAGTTAATTGCGGTGTATAATTTTATTTACACAGTATTGTGTAATATAGTTGTGTTTCATACTTGTGGCACATAGTATGTGTATAGAACTGGGCACGTTATTATTTTGTCTTTGAACCACCGGGTGGGGTGGTATGATTGTGAAGGTTGTAAACCTCGATGGGTTTCGAAAAGGTACCAACGGTAGAGTTTGTGAGAAACTCCGATGAGTGATTTTGCTGTGTGTTTAAACTTGATACCACGAGATGCATTTGATTGAATTGGCGACCCTGGTTGCCATTTGAGTATGTGGTTTTAAATTCGACTGTTTTTGGAATGTTGTAATTTTTGACCGCTATGGGTAAGTTTGTGAATGTTTCCTGAAGGACTTTACAGTTTGAGAATTTTGTAGAAATCGATTTTTAGAAAATATTTTGGTGGTGCGGTCAAACCATGGTTTATATGGATTTTTAAAATTTGTTAAATTTTGACAAATGGGCCGTGTATTTTCAAATGACACAATCAGACGGTATTTGAAAAATGTGTTTTAAAATACTTCGGACATTGTAAAATATTACCGTCATTTTGCTTATGAACTAAAGGATTTTGGAAAATTTCTGTTTTGCAAAACAACTTTGGCTTCCGTAAATTAGAACGGTATGTGTTTATGTATTGAGGTTAAGTCGTGCAGTGAGTTGCTATATTATTATTCTCGTCAGAAAATCTGGGTTGTATGCCCAAGTGGCGGGATACGTTGTTAGGTATCGTTCCCAACTTCAATGACCGAGGTATTAAACAAACTACTTTCAAAATTTCACCCCAGCAAAATCTTTCGAACTCGCAAATTTTTTTTTTATATTATCATTCGAACAAATACCTCGATAAACTTGTTTTTTTTATTATTACCGGTGTTGGACCACAATGGTATGCTTAATGTTTTAACCGTGTATGCTGAGGTATAGGTCATTCATCTTTGTCAATGTGAACGTGTGAATATTGCATGGTGCTGCTGATTTTGGGCTTATGTCGATTATGTGAGGTTTGTTTTATCTTGTTATTCTGATTGGATGTCCGTTCAGTATGCTAAGGGGTCGAGGTCGAGGCCGTGGTCGTGGTCGTGGTCGTAATCGGGAGCAGGAGAGGGCGACTCCCTCCTTGCCGAGTACCAATCAGCTCAGTACAGATCAGGGATATTCGACTAGCGTTAATGTTGACGTTGGCGCCGCCACCATCCTTCGTCAGGTGGTTGATCAGTTAGTGCAGATGAATCAGGTCGTACGTCGGGATGAGAACCCAAATAGGGATAACGGAACTAGTAAGTGGTTACGAGATGTGATGAAGATGCAGCCACCCCGTTTCGTGGGTTCGTCTGACTTGTTAGGTTGGGAAAACTGGCTCTTCCAGTTGGACAGAATATTTGATGCTGTAGCTTGTCCGGATGATAGGAGGGTACCCATTGCTCAGTACCTACTCGACAAAGAAGTCAGATCGGTGGCACGCTGTAGTGCCTGCAGATCGTACACCTACATGGGCTGAGTTTAAGACCGCCATGGAGGCAGAGTATTGCCCGTTGCCTGTTCGTGAACGCAGCATCGTTGAATTTTTCTTGGCTACGCCCCAGGATGTGTCAATATCCCAGGCGATAGTCGATTATAATCGACAGTTGGTTTATGTTCGTGATCAAGTGAGAAGTGAAGCGGACAAGGTCCGATACTTCAATATGCGCATGAAACCCCATATTCGTGAGAGTATGGCTCCGCTCATGTGTACCACCCTGAAGGAATATCAGGACCGAGCTTTAGCCATTGAGATGGCCGTTTCTGTGACGGAATCTGGTTCAGAGAGTAAGAGACAGAAGACCTCGAGAAATTTTTCAAGAGGCCAGAGGAGTGAGATCCGTGAGCCTGTTGCTTCGCAGTTTCCTTCTGGGAGCACTCCTCGTTCGGTTGACCAGTCTAAGAACCTTACCCTGCAGGCGAGTAAGACGATCGGTGTGAAGACTCGCTTTAATCGCAATGTAGGCCATGCGAGACAGAATTGTCGTTCGCCACCGGTTAATTGTTTTAAGTGCGGCCAACTGGGGCACTAAGCGGTGCATTGTGAGACCGTTGCCAGGATGTTCGGGAATCGGGTTTTCGTTTCTACTCGGGGAGGGCCCGGTGGTGTCCAGTGATAGTTGTGTATCGTACTTTGTGCTGTAATTCGTGTAGAGATTGATATTTGTTGCGTGAACTTTTTGGTTTTGTTTCTATTCTATCATGATGTTTTATTTTAAGTTTCGGGACGAAACTTAATTTTAATAGGATAGAATGTAATATCCGGTATTCTCGTTTTCTGTTATCTTGAATTGTTTGTGTTTTGACGTCAGACATTTTCTTGTTGATGAGAATCGGAATGATTTCTATCGTAATACTCTATTTGTTTCTGTCGCATAGCCGTTTTAGTCGGGTGCGACTTGTTGTCGCGTACGTTTCTTTGATTAAATGTGTGCATATAATGTGGTATGTGATGCGTCGTTAATTGATTGTTATTGTTTTGAATCATTGCCGGTGGCTTTGTTATGGTCGTCGTGGGGCGTGTTTTCACGCTGTATATTCTTTCGCATTGCTTGTAACGTTTCACCAATGGGCGAAAGTTATGCGTTTCTTGTGTATCTCGTTGAGGTTTCCTGTTGGGATATTGCTTCTCCCTACTTATTTTAAGTTTCGGGACGAAACTTCTTTTAAGGAGGGTAGAATGTAATATCCGCAATTTCGGATTTTCGGTAATTTTCATTTTTCGGCGGAGGTCCGTTTCGAAAACTCGCTTTTGACCGTTTCGTCATTCGGAGAATATTTAATTCTGCACTTTTTGTCATCCGAGTTCGTTTCGGTATCGTTTTGTTGAGTTCCGTATTCTTAAACGACTTTTCCGCACTTGAGTTCGATTCTCGCGAATCTCGTCCGAAACTGTTGTTTCGAGTTTCTCGGAAGTTCATTTAATGTTATTATTCATGTTGTAAGCTTCAGTTTGGTGTTTCGATCGTGTATCAGGTATTTCGGACGTTTTGGGCCATTTTCGTAATTTCCCAAAGTTTTGGGTAATTACTTCCGTTGTCGGATTCCGAGCCTTCGGGTGGTCGGGTGTGTGTTCTCTTAGCTCTTAGATTCGTCCTTGCGAGTACGTAATCAAGTATCATCGATTCGTATTCGTGTTCGGGTTTCGGGTCGTTCGGGCCGTCGGAGTTGGCCCGGCCGACATGGCCGGGCAATCGGGCCTGGGCAGTCTTGCCGAGTCACGGCCGTAGTGATCGGCAGCTCTGGCCGAGTCACGGCCGGTAGTGATCGGCGACTTCCGGCGGCGAGCATCTGCGTAGGGCCGCGGCACATCTTTGGCAGGGGCGCGGCACACTCTGTGGCATTTTTCGCCAAACCGATCAGACTGGTGCCGCGGCACACTCCCGGCCGAGCCGCACACCGCCGACCACCGGGAGCCATTTTGGGCCTATGCCGCGGCACACTCCATTGCGCGGCACCATGCGGCTTATTTAAGGCCCACAGACGTTTTCTCGCCATTTTTCTCCTTCTTCCACTTCTCTCCATGGTGGAGTTGTTCCTATCATGGAGAGATGTTGTTTGTCAACAAATCCATGAAGTTTTGGAGTTCATATCATCAATCATCCATCCTATAACATCCCTTGATCGAGCGAATCAGGTCAGATTTTCTAGAAATCTAATTTTGGGGATTTTGGGTATTTTGTTCGATTTCGCCCGTTTAATCCGATTTAACTTAAGATTGTGATGCCCCGAGCCTCGAACTCCACATTATCGGGATAGAATTGCCTCTTTAATTCGGCCTTGAAGTCTTCCCAGGAAGCCATCTTGCACGCACCACTCTCAATGTCAGCCTGTTTGGTCCGCCACCACAGCACGGCTGTGTCGGCTAAGTACAAGGGCGCCGTCCGCAACTTGGTGTCATCATCTCGAATGTTTGAGGCACCAAAGTATTGCTCCATGTTCCATAAGAAATTGTCAATCTCCTTGGCGTTTCTTGATCCGTTGAACTTCCCAGGCCTTGGGATGTCAATTCGTGCGGGTGTCGCACCCACATG
Source organism: Orobanche coerulescens (assembly GCA_033398695.1). Classification (NCBI taxonomy): domain Eukaryota; kingdom Viridiplantae; phylum Streptophyta; class Magnoliopsida; order Lamiales; family Orobanchaceae; genus Orobanche; species Orobanche coerulescens. The sequence continues at coordinate 132,800,842 of CM065816.1, read as the reverse complement.
TCCTTCTCCGTTGGCAATCACCCTTTTTACTGTTGCCATCTCCATCTTGAGAACCTCCCTGCTCTCTTGCATGGCCAAGATCATGGTCCGAAACTCGGCCAACTCCTTCTTCATGTCCCCATCACAAGCATTGATAGTAGAAAGGACCTGGCTGGGCCGCGGCACACTGTGCAGCCTATTTAAGGCCCAACAGACGTTTTTCTCGCCATTTTTCTCCTTCTTCCACTTCTCTCCCGCGGCTGGAGTTGTTCCTATCATGGAGAGATGTTGTTTGTCAACAAATCCATGAAGTTTTGGAGTTCATATCATCAATCATCCATCCTATAACATCCCTTGATCGAGCGAATCAGGTCAGATTTTCTAGAAATCTAATTTTGGGGATTTTGGGTATTTTGTTCGATTTCGCCCGTTTAATCCGATTTAACTTAAGATTGTGATGGATTGATGATTATTTGGATGTATTGTATCATTTCCATTGTTAACCCATGGTCGGATCGTATCGATTCGTTATTTTGGTCGAGTTCTTGACCGACGCCTTGAAGGTGTCCGGTAAAATGTCGTAGAGGGGTTTTCGGGCGTTCTACGATTATTTTTCCTCGTATGATCGATGATTTATTGAATTTATGTTGTTAGGGTCGAATTCTTGTGAAGAAATCGAGTCGGAACCCTTCCGTTCATTGTCTTCTTCGGGGTCCGAGCTTGCCGGTCAAACCGTGTTCTTCGGAGCGTTTGGTAGCGGTTATTAAGGCAAGTATCTTACTATACGACTTGTATCTTGCGACTAGTAATTGCGTATGAGATGTATGATGACTTTGATTGCCTTCGTAAATATGTTCCGTTTGAGTTGGTTGTGTTTTCCGCAATTTGAAGGCTTTGTGATAATAGTGTTATATCAGTATACGTGTTAGGCGTTGTGCCATTTGTGCAGGAATGCGACGTACATATGGGATGGTTGTACACTTGGTTGTACAATGTATTGTGTACCGAATGTGTGTTATGTTGGTTAAATGTCGTTGATTGATGATAGTTGTTGCGAGTGTCGAGGTTGTGTTATGTGCGTGCAATGTACGATTTTGTGGTGATCAAGGTGATTGATTAATTGTGCTCATTGCTGTATGTAATGTGAATGTGAATATGTGTGTGACCGCTAAGTTCACTCGTGTTGGTTCGACGGGACCTACGAGGATTCGTGGCAGTGGACTACGGGATCAGAACTTAGTGAGGTAGTGAGGTCCAATCGTGCTGGTCTGACGAGGCCTACGATAACGCATGGCAGTGGACCATGAGTTTCGGACACAGTGCGTCCAACCGGGTGAGCTCGATGGGGCTTACGGTGACACGTGGCAGTGGACTACGGTGTCAGGACTGTGTGTGTGATTGTTGTGATTGAGATAGTCCATGCGGGTTGTTATGCCTACGGAGACACGTGACAGTGGATCACGGTGTCGGAATTGGTTATGTTTGGTTAATAGTCCGTGTGGGTTTTTGAACCTACGGAGACACGTGACAGTGGATCACGGTGTCGGAATTGATTATGTTTGTTTAATTGTGCGTGATGTAGTCCGTGCGGGTTGTTGAACCTACAAAAACACGTGACAGTGGATCACGGTGTCATGAGCATGATACTTTTCAAATCAAAGTTTTTACACGAAAAGTTTTAAGAAAGAATGTTGGGCCGAGCCCCACGAGATTTATGGAAATATTTCCGGTATTGTAAACTGTTGAATTATGAAACAAGTTTTGGGTTAAGGCCCTTAAGTTTTTCGAAAGGTTTTGTGAATCAGGACTTGAGGTCTTAAGGTTTTGAAATTCTAAAAATTCCCGAGATGATAATCTTATTTTCGAATGCTTCATAGCTTATCTTCTCTTGTGAAAACCTCCCGGGAATATTTGATACTTGATTATTATATTTGATCACGATTATTAATTGCTTGTTACATTTCGTATGATTTGATACTTGCACTAGTAAAACAGTGGAGTTTTACTAACCCCCGAGTAATCGGGGTGTATGTCTTTTTTGCGTCCAGGTACATGCAGATTCGGGAGCGATCCAGGATTGGCACAAGAGGATGACGAGTGCGATACTAATCATGAGTCGAGAGTTATTTTGATTTTTGTTGTGTTGTCGAGTTGATTTCGGTCTTATTGTATTGTATTTCGACCCCTGTGTGGGTAATGTTATTTAAGTCAGTTTTATCGATTGGGTTGTGTGACCTCATCGGTCTGTGTATTCACGTGTAAGTGACCATATCAGTCTGTATCATTTTATTGTTTGACCCTGGTCGGGCAAGCATTTGGTTGTTTATGGATGTTTAGCCTGGTAGATCCTTGTGGAAAGGGTCTACGGCATGTAATATTCCCATACGGTTTTGGGGATGTTACAAGGCCAAGGCCTAGTTTATGTAATTAAGTATTTTATGTTTAGGTAATATGTGTGAATGTGATTAATTAGCCTAATAGACGTTGAGGGGGGGTTCTATGGCGTGTAACGACCGTGGAGTCATTTTGGGTGTTACATTTATGGTATCAGAACTTAGATTGTGAATACCTAGGATGTCGGTCAAGTTGGGTCTGTCAGTTGGGTCGTAAGAGTCAGTTGTTGAGCCTAATCATCGTGCTATGATCTTTCCGTGCGAAGTATGATCCCGCCTTAATCCGAGCATTGTGTGGGCAACGAGCTATCGAATCTTGCTTGGACTTCAAGGATGGATCGGCCAAAGTATATCACCTCTCACAACTCTCGATTTTCTTTTCTTCAAGTAATTCCGATTTATAGCAAGAATTAAAGTGTTATCTCTATTGTAGAATCAAAGACACAAGCCAAGATCCATTTAAACACTAAAAAGAATCGAAACCCTTGTGCTACAATGAGTGTTACGGCCGACCCCCCTTGATGTCTTATTTATAGGATTTGGACTACTCTAGGTATCTTAAGGAGGATTAGGGTTAAGACTCCTAGTGCAACCCAACTTTCCATATAAAGCCATTCCTAATATGATTGAGTTCACTAATATCAACCCAATCCACTAAAGAATTAATATTGCACTTCTAACTCGAATCCCAATTTACGAAATCAAGCTCCATATTTAAATATATTATTTTCCGTATCTAAAATATCGAATCTCCATTAATTAATTTAAGCTACTGACAGCTTTAATTAATTAATTAATTTCTTATCCAAGAGTAGTACCACTCGAACCTTATTATTATATCGGAATTAAATCCACCAGTAGGGTTTAATATAATAACCATTATCGAGCACCTCAAGGGGAAATCATCAACCCGCACGAGTCGGGACACGATTTCTAGTTATAATAATAATTGTCATATAAATAATATTATTGCCCAAGATATGAAGCTTATTGAGTCAATCACTTTGACTCTCACCCATGGTAAATCAAAGCAATAAATATTATAAATACACAATTAAGTATTATATACTTAGAATTAAGAAATAATAATTATCCGATATTTATGTACTTCTTACAGTTAGTACTAAAGATACTATCTCACTTCGATCCAGTTGAATGTATGCAAATGCATGCTAATAGTCAAGACCAACTAATCTCAAGTATATATTACAACCTTTCACATAATTTGTCTAGAATTATGTAGGTTATGAACTATTATATTATTTTATAAGGCACCGATAATGTGATCTTTTGTGTGACCCCAACACACCACATTATCTACAATATACAAATAATTAAACATTTCATTTGCATAACCATAACGTGAATAAATATGCAAAATATGTGATTAAATGTAATTAATATTCTCATAGGTAGTTACAGGAGAACAAGGTAATACAAGCATAAAGTATGCTTTGCAGTATACAACCTAACAACCGAGCTGGTTTTTAGTGGTTGAAAAGCCAATTTATTTTTGGAGGTTGAGAAACCCAGCTGACTTTTTGGAGGTTGAAAACCCAACTGATTTTTTGGAGGTTGGAAACCCAACTGATTTTTTCAGGATGAAAACTCAGCTGACTTTTGGTGGTTGAAAACACAGCTGAATTGTAGAGGTCGAAAAACCCAGCTGATATTTGGTCCTGGCTGAAATGAGCCAGGTTGAGAACTCAGCTTCTAAAATATGACTCTTCACACTCCATATGTAACGTCCGAATTAAATGAAACTATTTATGGAGGTAACTCTTCAGCTGAAGGATTAAAGAGAATTAATGGCATTTTAATCTGCAATTATTCTCCACCTGATGAAGTGGTTTTTGGACACTATCTTATGCATTTCATTACACACACCAGAATATATAACGAAATACAAGCATACAACATATTGCAGCATATTTCCTTCTTGCTTTTCGTGCCCAGTTTCCAGCACTTGAACGTTCTCCAGAGTTCTGAGTTTTGGAGAACACCTATCTCATAAACGTAGCAGTTGTATCTTGGGGACATATTGCCTGAGCCGTCTGCTCTTATACAGGGACAAAATTATCTTACGGAAAGAGTTCTACTCGCCTCTGCTAAATTGTAATTTTTATTTTATTAAAATTATAATAGATTATATTTCTTTGTAATTTTTAATTATAATTATATTGTTGAAAATTCACGCAACCAACACTCGATCCCACCCACATATCTTCCCAAAAAAAAGTATTACATCCATTCCCAAGTACCCTCACTAAATTGGAAGAAAACCAGCTTCCTAATCTGAAAATACAACACTATTTTTACCATAATATGAATAATATTTAAATATTATTTCTTTTATATAGTCTGGACACGTGATAGAAAAATTGTTTTATTATTTATACATGTATCCCTACTAATTTGGCGTAATCTAAACCGTCAATGTACTGATCTCCTTTTTAAAAATTCAGTTTGATTCCTAACTCTCGCCCTAAGAGAAGCCTCTACAAGAGCATATTATGCATCACGTTAATCCATTCTCGCATTTTGTAAAATAAAATTAGATTAAATTAAATAATTGAATCATATAATAATTAATTTATCTGTCTATCTATCTATTATGTTATAAAAGCTGAGTTTTTTTCTTGCACCAGAATAATTTGTCATACGTGTTATTTATAGATTTTTGGATAATTTTACTTTTTTAATTACTATCACCTATATTATGTATATTTTCATTAATAAATACTTTAATGCCTTAATTTTATGTTAGGACGAGACATTCTGACCCGTGCGATGCACCAGTTTTGTTTTTCGATAAAAGTTTGAACTTTTGCTTATGTTTAAAACTCAACATTTTATTTGACATTATAATTTACGAACGGCTTCAAGTCAAAATTATGTATTTTTTCCTTGTTAGGAGTATGCCCTCGAATGCCACTCAGAGGATGTTGAGTGAGGGCATTGTACTTGTAATTATGTTATCTATTGATACAAGGCAATGACTGTTTCTTTATTTACTCGTAGTTACTGGCATTTCTAACTCATAAATATACATATAGAAACTAGTCCGTGCATTTGAGAGCAAAACGTTCCACTCCTTATTGGATAAGGGGGTCGGCACTGGAAAGGTTTATAGCTCAAATACTTAATTGTTCGCAAGTCGATGAAACTTGACTGGGCGTTAAGTTTATGTGAAGACTTGTATGACGTGTTCTTTGACATGGAGAGTGCCTGTCGAACAATAATGATTAGTGGGAGCACACATTATAGGTATGCTAATTGGATTAGTATACTCGAACCGACTCACTCTCGATTCGTCACACGGATTTCACTCCGGGACAGTCAATAACGGAATCGAAAGGTTGTGTAGGTATTCGTGAACCTTCGACTTAAGTATTTAGTAGGGATGTGCTTGTGACGTCAAGATTTTTATTAGAGTAGTTCGACCCTGTAAACCGGAAGGCGGGGGTCAACCTCGACGTGTATCTTGACGGGCAAGTAGCAGGTCGTACTGAATACCAAGATAGAATTCTTTCTCCCGTTAGTGAGTGGGTTATATGTCCTATGCGGTTATTGGCAGATGAGATCATAAGTCTTTGGCCAAAGCATTGGAGCTAGTTGTATTAGATACACGACAGCTCGATGATCTCGATTTGCATTAACGCATGCATAGCGTCAAGTATAGATAGGGTTTGACTGACAGTGACCCTATAACTTGATCGGGACATTTGAAAGAAGGGTTTATACGTATACTGGTATTCACGATAGAATGGTTCTTGAATGATCCCAATCATTCGTTCTCAGTTGGGGTACGGTGTAGGCCGCGAGGCTGGCTAGGTGGTGCTACTATGAATGTTAGATATTGGATATGTAAATTTGGGACATTGGATGTTTAAATCGATTTATTGGATAAATTGATTTACGGCCTTATGAAATAAATAAATTACTGGGTGATTAATTTAATTTATAAATATAATTATTTCTTGGAGAAATTAATTATATTATTTTGTATTTGATATGTTTAATTAATTGGATTAATTAATCGATATAAATATATCGAAACGGAATCGGAGTTTATCTGTTTGGACTCTCGGGAGTCCGAAACGAACTAAACTCGTCTGTTTCATCCTCATGCCCCCCTCTAATATACATGTGTATGTATTGACTTGTCCATATCATGATGTTTGGAATATCATGTGTTGAGGGGACAAGTATCATACACATTATATGGTGGAGTTGGATTCTCATTGTATGAGTTGTATTCTTGTGAGCTGAACATGCATAAGAAGAGGACTTTGATCTCTAATTCTCATTACATTATTCCTTACATGAGTTGTAGTGAGAGAAAGTGAGAAAGGAGTTCTTCTTCATAGTCATCTTCTTCATCAACTTAGATTGTTCTTAGAGAAACATCAAGAGATATTGAGAGATATATATTATACACTTAGAGTGTAATAATAAAAAGCTTCATCACTTGATTCTAGCCGTAACCTTAGAGGTTAATCGAGTGTTGTCATTCCGGTCTTTTTTCCGGCGCGTGGCAAGTAGAGACACGGTGCTTTCGGCATTGGATCGTTCAAGAGCTTGGAGCGGATTGGATTCGTAGAGATCAAGCAAAGCTTGGGGAATGGCTCAAGAGAAGGTTACCATTTAATCAACGGACTTCAAGGGTTAATTTCTTACAACTCTTGCTTTTCGTTTATATATTCGTATATACGTAGCTCGATCGATCCTCGTAGGGATTCGGATCGAATTAATTTTTGTTTTACCGCTTTCACTGGGCCTTCCTTTTAGGCACCGAATCCCAAAAGTGGTATCGAAGTATAGGTCTTGAGATCGTATATACGATATTGGAATTTGGAATGCTTGATTAGATGGTGAATGATTTGGAATCATTTTAGTCATAATCGTGGTATATGTTTTATGTTCGTTGTAGTTATATTTTTCGTAAGTTTATGTCTAAATATAAATCTTTATTTCTTGGAAATATGATTTATATTGTAGATATGAATGTTGGAAAATATAGATATTGGATATCCAGTCGAAAAACTAGCCCCGAATTACCGTTGGACGGTCCGGGAGTGGTCCGGAAGCAGGGGGCTGCGGCCCAGGGCTCGGGGGATGCGGCTCAGGGCTCGGGGGATGCGGCCCAGGGCTGTTGCAGCCCGCATACAACCTTTCTGGACTGGGGGCCGCGGCCCAGGCTCAGGGGGCCGCGGTCCAGCCCCTTTTCGGACCCATTTCGGGCTTGTTTTCTTCGTGTATTCCTAAAAATGATTTCCCACATTTTAAATTGGATTTAATATGATTAAAATTATTTATGGTATTTCATTTTATAAGGGAAAATTGATTTATTGGAATACTTGTGATCGACCAAATTATTTGAATGTTTTTCATATTACCGATTGTGTGAATCGATTGGATCGGTTTGTATTGTTGATTGGATCATTATATCTCTACACTTTACGTTTATATAGTATTTATTGGATGAATGCTTTTGAATGGGGATGTGGTTCGTGGACTTAGTTTTGAATCATTTGTTTTATTCGATTGGGTTGTAAAGGCCGTTTTGAGCCTATTTATTTTACTAGAAATATTTGTATCTAGGATGCAATTTTCAATGTAAAATTTATATGTAATGACGAATACCGGAGGAAGATCCGTTTCGAGAAGACGAAGATTCAAGACGAAGACTTGTAATTAGATTACGGAGTTTTTGTTTTCTAGGAACGGTCCATGAACCACATGTTGGTAGCAACTAGGTTGTGTATGGTTGTTTCATATTGTATGAATGCCACAAATGCGCTTAAATGAATTAATGTGCAAAGTGTAACATTAATCACGATAATTCTCCCACAACAAATTATTAAGTTTATAAAGTTTCAAGGTTTTCCTTCCCTCTATCGTGCTTTTGGGAAATTGAAATCCAAACCGGATGTGCTATGCTTCCGAGTTATCGGGGTAGTCGTTCGGGGAGGATGGATAAATTAATGGGAGCGCATTGGATGCCTTCGGTTGGAGCAAATTTTATCCCTAGAAACCTGATAGGTTGCCGGATAAGATTCAATTGTGAAACTGATTTGCGTCGATGGTGTAAACTTAACTTGTTCACGAAACATAGAAACCGTATAGGTTGAGGGGAGTGAACAAGGGGAAAAAGAAGATCGAATCATCCATTAGATGGGTTGGTGTTGGACACCACTTTCTGAAAATTAATAGACTAGAAACCTGTTCGGTTGTCCTCTATTAAGATTTATAAAGAACTCGATCACCACTATGAAGTAGAGCGACGATACTTCTGGATTTCACATGGGAGTGTGTTATTCCGATAAAAATAGTGGGAGCTGGGTAACAAGAATAGAAAAGACCTTAATTCTATACTCAGAACATAATATAACAAGTCACTAATTAATCTGTTATACTTAATGCAGACATAACTCTCAATATGACAATGAATCCACTCGCAATTCTACTCGAGAAGAACACCCTGATTGGACCTAAATTTGTGTACTGGCTCCGAAATCTGATGATTGTCCTCAGTATAGAGGCACTGGGATACGTCTTGGAGACGGACATTCCGGCGCCTCCAGTGCGGACAAGAGCCAATCAGGAAGAGATTGAAAACCACGAAAAGTGGGTTAAGGATGACGTAAAAGTCCGTGCATACATGATGGATTTTATGTCTAATGAGCTTCAGAGAGCTCATGAGAAAATGACTTCTGCTAGGCAGATCCTATCTCACTTAATCGAACTTTATGGTGAGCACAGTAGAACTGCTAGATATGAGATATCCAAGCAACTGTTCGGTGCCAGGATGAAGGAAGGTGAGAAGGTTGGGGAATATGTCCTCAAAATTATATCCATGATCGAGAGATTGGAGGCTCTTGATTTTAAAATGGATCCAAACCGACCTTATCTTTCAATCTCTCCCTGATTCCTTCTCACATTTTGTTATGAACTTCAACTGCAATGAGATTGCATGTAATTTAAGTGGGCGAATGAACAAACTTGTGATCGCTCAGTCTCAGATGAAGACTCCGCGGATGAAGGAGTTTGCTCTTGTGATTTCTTCTGGACCTCGGAGGTCTAAGAACAAGAAGAAAAAGACCAAGAAGCAGACTGGACCACATGTCAAGGACTTCAAGGACAAGGGGAAGGCCCCAATGGTTCCAAAAAGTAAGAAGAAAGACGCTTGTCTCAAGTGCGGTGAGCTGGGCCACTGGGCTAGAGAGTATCCGATTCTTCATGCCACTTCAGGTACAGAACTTTTACTTTTAGAAACAAATTATTCTGCTACTGTATTTTCTACTTCCTGGATACTGGATTCTGGTGCTAGTTCTCATATTTGTACCATGAATCACGATCTAGAACAAAGTAGGAAGCTTGGAGCTGGAGAAGTTATGATCACAATCGGAAGCGGGCATAGTGTCGAGGCGACAGACATAGGATGACTTCTTTTGGGTTTAGAATCCGGCTTTGTTTTGACTTTAGAAGATGTACTTGTTTTGACCAAGAGGCACAAAAACATTGTATCCATTCCGGTCATGGACCGAAAAGTCTTTTCATTTTTCATTGGTGATGGTTCCTGCAAAATTTATTTTAGAAATAAACTAGTGGGTACTGCTACATTGTTGAATGGATTGTATCATCTAAATCTCAGCAACAAAGTAGTTGTGAATACCATGACTAGAAAACGTGGTAGGGATAAAACCAATCAAGTTTTGAAATGGCATCTTAAACTTGGTCATGTTGGTCAGACCAAGGTTTACAAGATGGAAAAAGATGGACTTATGTGTCCATTGGGGTCGGATCCCTTTCCTACTTGTGAATCTTGCCTTAAAGGTAAAATGACTAAGTCCCCCTTCACAGGGACTTTTGAAAAAGCCGCTGATAAATTGTGATTAATTTATACTGACGTATGTGGTTCTTTGGAAGCATCACGTGAGGGATATCAATATTTCATTACGTTTACATATGACCATACTAGGTATGGTTATGTATACTTAATGAAACATAAATCCGAGGCCTTTGAGAAATTTCAGGAATTCAAGGCCCTAGTCGAGAAATAAACTGGTAATCATATCAAAGCACTTTGGTCGGACCGAGGTGGCGAGTATATGAGTACGGAGTTTGATGAGTTCCTTAAGGAACATGGAATAATTTCACAACTAACACCTCCAGGTACTCCTCCGTTAAATGGTGTGACAGAAAGAAGGAACCTGACCTTGTTGAATATGGTCCATTCCATGCTGGGCTATACTGACTTAGGTACAGATGAATTACGTGCATACTCTGATGAAGATGATGAGGAGGAGTTCAGACATATGCTTCCAGTTATCAACTCCGACACAGAGACAGACTCAAGTAGTGATTCTGACTACGAACCTTAGAAGGACATATCATTTGTAAAAGTTTCTTAAATATTCATTGTTGTGTGCCGCTTGAACGAATCAAAAAATTGATATTATTATTACCTGATTTTTTTTTTATTTTGTTATATTCATTGTTCCATTGATTATTTTCTCAAATATATACTATTTATAATAAAACAAGTATAAATATATAAACTATTAATATTATATAAAAAACAAGTATAAATTTATAAAATATTATTATATAAAAAAACTGTATAAATTAATATACAGATATATAATCATGTCTAAATATTTATAAGATATATTTATTAAATTCAAATATATATAAAATATATTATATAAAAACATGTCTAAATATATAAATATTATTATATAAAAACATGTATAAATATATAAAATTGTTTCAGGAGAAAGTAAAAGACTCTAAGTGCGAGTCAATCAATTGTATTCATAACAGTGATGGAGGGGCCTTTATATAGGCATTACAATGAGAGTTCTTCCATACATAGGATTCCTAGATAAGGTAAGACATCTAGTAGGATCCTACTACCTCTAGAAGGATCTAGAACCTTCCATCTATGTATCTACAACCAGTATTAGGTATGACAAATCAAGGGAATAATAATTCTCGGAACACTCCCCCTGTGTCGAGCACTAATACAACAATGGTGCAGAAGATGTTGCCTTCGCAAAAACCTATTCCAAGCCAAAACAAAACCCTATGGGAAAAATAAAGGCTTGATGAGGAAAAGAATGCAACACACCAACATAACATGTCGTGTATACGCCCCCTGATGTATACATAACGACTCCCCCTGATGAGTACCTCAAATCATAGGAGTCGGATGCCAAGTTGCCCTCACAAACTATACCAAGGAAAAACTCAGTGGGAAAAATACCTCTTGGTCTAAGTTGAACAGAAGTACAACGCATCATTGTATGGATGTTCTCATAGGTCGCCTCGTTAAAAACCTTACCAAGTGCTCGGAATCGTGTGTTATCTTAGTGCTCGAATTCGTCTTTGCGAGTACTTCGTAACCGTATCTTCGATTCGTATTCAGGTTCGGGTTTTGGGGTCGTTCGGGCCGTCGGAGTTGGCCCCGGCCGAGTCATGGCCGGGCAGTCTGGGCCCAGGCCGGCACTGGCCGAGTTACGGCCGGTAGTGCTCGGCAGTTACGTACGTAAGGCCGGTTACGTACGTAAGGCCCTGGCCGGTAACGTACGTAACGTTTCCGGCATTTCTAGGCAGTGAGTCGGCCATGGCCGGTTACGTACGTAAGCCATGGCCGGTTACGTACGTAAGGCGGCCGGCAGGCAGCCTATTTAAGGCCCTGCAGTCGGGTTTTTCACCCATTTTCTCATTCTCTTCCTTCTCTTCCGCGGCTGGAGGTGTGGGAATCATGGAAGGATGTTGTTTGACAATCAATCCATGAAGTCTTGGAGTTCATATAATCAATCATCTATCCTATAACATCCTCCGATCTACCGAATCAGGTCAGATTTCCTAGAAATCTAGTTTTGGGGAATTTGGGTGTTTTGGTTGTTTTCATCTGTTTTAATCCGATTTAACTTCGGATTGTGATGGATTGATGATTATTTAGATGTGTTATATCTTTTACCTTGTTATTCCATGGTTGGATTGTATCGATTCGTTTTTTTGGTCGAGTTCTTGATCGACGCCTTGAAGGTGTCCGATAGAATGTGATAGAGGGGATTTCGGTCGTTCTACGATTATACTTCCTCGTATGATTGTTGACTTATGGATTATATGATTTTAGGGTTGAGTTTCTTGCGAAGAAACCGTGTTGAACCCTTCCGTTCGTTGTCGTCTTCCTTTTTGTTAGCATCGGGCATTCCGAAGCTTCCCGGTTGAGCCGTGTCCGTTCGCGGTTCCGTGCTCGTGGTATCGAGGCAAGTACCTTGTCCATATAATTCTTGTTTTGTGGATATGATAATTGGTGATCGTCTAAATGTGTTTGTTTGGTCATTTGAAAATTATTTTCAAAAGATTCGGCTAGTCTTGTTAAAGGCTCTCTTTCAAAACGCGTGTGTTTTGTAATTGTGTGGGTCGTAAGTGACTACGTGGATCCTTTGGATATGTTTGGATTTTATGTGGTGCTTAATAATGCGTGTGTACGTGTATGGCTTCATTTCAGTGTATTGCGGTTTTGACATGATGTGATGTTAGTTGTTACTCCTTTGAAAGGGGGTTGCGATGCTTAATTTTGTTTGGATTGATAATCGATTATTGTTGTGTGCTTGTTATACGTGATGTGCCTCCGGGTAGGATTGTTGAATCTCCGGGATCCATACTTGCTAGTATGGGTCGGGCGAGACCGTAGGGTTATCCAATCGGGTATGTCTTGCGGGGACTCCGAGGTTCGTGGCTTGTTAGCCCGATGCCGAGATAACTTATGGGGTTATAATCGGGTACGTCTTGCGGGGACTCCGAGGTTCGTGGCTTGTTAGCACGATGCAGGGATAACTTATGGTTGTGATTTGGTTGTGATGTACGTGTCATGGGTTATCCAATCGGATATGTCTTGCGGGGACTCCGAGGTTCGTGGCTTGTTAGCCCGATGCCGGGATAACTAGTGGGGTTTTCATCAGGTACGTCTTGCGGGGACTCCGAGGTTCTTGGCTTGTTAGCCCGATGCCGGGATAACTTATGGTTGTGATTTGTGTGTGACTTGTTTCGCTAGCCAGCTCGGGAGGGTCTTTTGAGGCCTCGAGTGGGATTTGTGGCTTCGTCCCGGTCCTAGGCGATGCACGTGCGCGATTATGTTTTGTTGATTTTTATGTCCATCGAGGACACGTGATGTTGGGCTCTGGCCTGTGAATTGTTGTCGGTTTTCTATTTGCGAAAACAAAACATTTGGGTTGTGACCCTGTTGATTTTGGAAAGAGAAGGATTTGATAATCCTAAATTGTTTTCTATTAAAACTCCCGAGGACATTTTAAACCATTTGCAAACCGTTCTCGTTATTTGTGATCTTTCGGATGTAGAAAGTTTTACTCAAACTCTTGCCTCGGGAAGGATTCGTTTCGTTGTATTTGAATCTTTGAGGATTCCTAGTTATTGTTATTCTTGGAACTTGAATTATATGGCTCGTATTTGCACTTTGTATTTGCACTAGCAAAATAGTGGAGTTTTGCTAACCCCCGAGTATTCGGGGCGTGGATGTCTGTATTGCATTCAGCTTTTGGAGCAGAGCACAGGGTCGGCATGAAGGATGATGAAAGATGAATGATATTAATCACACGAGGACCCATTGATGTCGTATTGGTTTAGTTGTATTTTATTTCCGCTGCAGTATTTTTCCCCGTTGTACGGGAGCATTTTGTATTCGACCCCTGCGTGGGTATGTAATATGTTAGAGTTGTATGTTTTTATTGAAAGGCCAAATCGGTCTACTGAGTCTTTTTAGCCTTAAAGGTATTGTCGAGTTGTTCGATTGTTGTTACCAGCCTGGTAGATCCTTGAGGAAAGGTTCTACGGCGTGTAATATCCCTGAGCGGATTGGGGGTGTTACATAAATGGTATCGGAGCTTAGGTTGTGGAAACCTAGGCTGTCGGGTCAGTGGTGTCTGTTGAGTTTTGTCTCGTCGGATTTTGTCTGACTGAGTCGTGTCGCGACGCGTCGTCTGAGTTTGTTGGTCGTGATTAGTATCATGGGCGATCATCATCTTCGTGCGACCTGTGGATGTAAGTCTCCCTTCTTTGTGTTGTGCCTCGTGTGACACGAGCTATTTTTATGATTATTTGTTAAGTGACGTAATCCTCTTATGGATTTTGATTTCCTGATATGTGGTTATTTGACTCTCATATTTCGTTCATATGAGGAGTAGTGTTGCTGGATTGTGCATGTTGAACTGTATTTCTTTTATCCGCTGCGTGAGTTCTTTTGTAATGACTTTCGGTATTTTACCGACTGAGTTTTATTTCGAAAACCGATTCCCTTAACCGAGTTTTTGGCATTATGGCCTTGATCGTTTTGGCGAAATTCTTACGACGGTATTTAGTACTTTGTAAATGGCTTCTGTAAGTTTTTAAAATATTACCGTCATCAGCCTTTTTGGTGTTTTTGTAAATGGTTTTATCCTGGTGGGTTCCGGCGCGGGACCCACGGCGCTATAATGTTCCGTGTAATTACCTGAAATTTTTGGGCATTCTAGCCCATTGAATTATCTTTGAAAACCTTGAGTATCTTAGAAAATAAAATTCGAGACGTACTTTTAAATGGATTGTATTTTCAAGGCGCCTACTAGCGCAACTATCTGTTTCAAAATTCTTCTACCTTGAGGACCAAAATATATATATATATATATTTTTTTTTTCTTCCAGTAATTTTGGAAATGCTTTGCTTAGACCTGAGGGTCGAATATTTTTGAAAGTTTTTCACTAAAATAAAGGTGTCCTCATTTTTGTTCAAACGCAAGATGGTTTTCCAAACTCTCGATAACGATGTTTCACGTTTGTATTTTTTTTTTTGAAAGGTGATACTCAAGATCAACCGGTGTTTTTCTAAATTATTTTCAAAAGGTGGTTTTCGTTTTTAAAAACCTATCAATTCCCGATTGCGTTTGGGAATGTATGTATGATGTTTGCTTTGTCGTTATGATGTTGCTCCCGAGTATGATCGAATTGATGGCATGAACGTTGAGGCGTTGCCACGCATTAGTTGTACTAGCCCTCTGTGAGGGGTGTGAACTGGTGTTTACTGTTTATCACCTCGTGGTGATTTGTGTGTTGTCGCACGAGTGTGAATTGTTATAGCATGGATTTTTGTGCGTTTATGCACATGGGTGATTGTTTCATGAGGTTTGTGATTGTGTGCTGGCTATCGTTCGGGCTGTTGTAATCATCGAACAATGCCGTGGTTGTTGTGATTTTAGTATGTGTTGATATGTTATGCCAAGTTGGCATCTCCGGTTTGTTGTTTTGCGACGTTATGTTCCATTGTATCTAGCATCTATATTTTCGGTATGCCGAGCCGAGGCATTTCGAACGTATTGTGCCGGGGGCATGTACGTGCAAATTGCCCCTCTCGTTAGTAACACTTTTCAAGTGTGGACCCGAGAGACACAAGATCCACTTTTGCGAGTTGGGTTCCGAGTCTTTCGGGGCGCGAACTTCGGTGCAGATATGAGGATCGGCTCTGAGAGGCCCATGGGAGATGTTTCTGTCGTTTTCTTTTTGTGTTGTCACCTTACTCCCATTGTTGTGATTTACGGGAACGACATTTCTTTTATAAGAGGTCGAATGTAATGCCCGTATCATTTTTGACTTCCACATTTTTTCTCTCTCTGAAGTCTATCGACTCGCTCGTGTTCGTTGATACTTTCTGAACTTATTCTGTATTTCGGTTTCGTCGTTCGAACGAGCTGTGATCTCGTTTTGGGTCGGTCTGGTTATCGCTGTGACTTTTCCGAGTCCGGTTCGATTCTTGTGAACCTTGTTCGGAAGTAACATCTTTTGGTTCCACTAGTTCTTTTATTCGAAGTGGATCAGATTTTGAACTTCTGTATTTTCAACTCTGTCGACTCGTTTATGTCCGTTGATATTTTCTGAGCTTGTCTTGTCCCTTGCTTTTGGTGATCGAACGAGTGTGGTACTGTTTCAGAATAACTCGTTTGACGTTGTGACTATTCAATTGCTATTCCCCTTCCTGTAGATCTCATGTGAATGCACATCTTGTTGCTTTCACCGGATCATATATTGTCTCGAGTCGAGATGTGAACCTTGGAGTTGTTGTTTGAACCTTATTGTTCTTCGTGATTCGAACATGATTGTTCGATTTTTGTTGTCTCGATCGTTGTGGTTCAATCGTTTGATTGTTCCGCTTTTGTTGATCTCGTTTCGTGATTGTTGAACGTTCAGACTCCTTTGTAATTCCCTTAAGTTCGGGAAATTAGTCTCGTTTTCGATCTTCCAACCCTTGGGCGGTGGAATTCCGTATTTGTTCAGCGATTTGGCTCACGTTTTGATTTCTGTACCGTTGGGTTGGTCAATCATATTTATTTTCGTTCGTTGTGTTTTGTGATTGTTCGGATAATCGACTCGATTATATTATCTGTTTGATGACGCTTATCACTTGTTGGTTTTATTATGTCTCTACCGGTGGCGTTGTGTTGGTCGTCGTGGAGCGTGTTTTCACAAAGTATATTCCTTTGCGTTGTTTGTAACGTTTCGCCATTGGGCGTTAGTTACGCATTTTTGTGTATCTCGTCGAGTTTTCCTGGCGGGGATATTGCTTCTCCCTACTTGTTTTAAGTTTCGGGACGAAACTTCTTTTAAGGAGGGTAGAATGTAATACCCGTAATTTCGATTTCCGGTAATTTCTTATTTTTCGGCGAAAGTCCATTTTGACAACTCGCTCATGACCGTTTCGTCATTTAGAGAATGATTAATTCTGCACTTTTTGTCATCCGAGTTCGTTTCAGTGTCGTTTTGTTGAGTTCCGTGCTTTTTGGCGACTTTTCCGCACTTGAGTTCGATTCTTGCGAATCTCGTTGGAAACTGCTGTTTCGAGTTTCCCGTAAGTCCATTTAACTTTGTTAGACGTGTTATGAACTTCGGTTTGGTTATTCGATCACGTATCGTGATTTTCGGACGTTTTGGGCCATTTTCGTAATTTCCCAAAGTTTGGGGTAATTACTTTCCATTGTCGAATTTCGAGCCTTCGGGTGGTCGGAATCGTGTGTTCTCTTAGTGCTCGAATTCGTATTTGCGAGTACTTCATAACCGTATCTTCGATTCGTATTCAGGTTCGGGTTTCGGGGTCGTTCGGGCTGTCGGAGTTGGCCCCGGCCGAGTCATGGCCGGGCAGTCTGGGCCCAGGCCGGCATTGGCCGAGTTACGGCCGGTAGTGCTCGGCAGTTACGTACGTAAGGCCGGTTACGTACGTAAGGCCCTGGCCGGTAACGTACGTAATGTTTCCGACATTTCTAGGCAGTGAGTCGGCCATGGCCGGTTACGTACGTAAGGCGGCCGGCAGGCAGCCTATTTAAGGCCCTGCAGTCGGGGTTTTCACCCATTTTCTCATTCTCTTCCTTCTCTTCCGCGGTTGGAGGTGTGGGAATCATGGAAGGATGTTGTTTGACAATCAATCCATGAAGTCTTGGAGTTCATATAATCAATCATCCATCCTATAACATCCTCTGATCTACCGAATCAGGTCAGATTTCCTAGAAATCTAGTTTTTGGGAATTTGGGTGTTTTGGTTGTTTTCATCCGTTTTAATCCGATTTAACTTAGGATTGTGATGGATTGATGATTATTTAGATGTGTTATATCTTTTACCTTGTTATTCCATGGTTGGATCGTATCGATTCGTTGTTTTGGTCGAGTTCTTGATCGACGCCTTGAAGGTGTCCGATAGAATGTCATAGAGGGGTTTTCGGTCATTCTACGATTATCCTTCCTCGTATGATTGTTTATTTATGGATTATATGATGTTAGGGTTTAGTTTCTTGCGAAGAAACCGTGTTGAACCCTTCCGTTCATTGTCGTCTTCCTTTTCGTTAGCATCGGGCATTCCGAAGCTTCCCGGTTGAGCCGTGTCCGTTCGCGGTTCCGTGCTCGTGGTATCGAGGCAAGTACCTTGTCCATATAATTCTTGTTTTGTGGATATGATAATTGGTGATCGTCTAAATGTGTTTGTTTGGTCATTTAAAAATTATTTTCAAATGATTCGGCTAGCCTTGTTAAAGGCTCTCTTTCAAAACGCGTGTGTTTAATTGTGTGGGTCGTAAGTGACTACGTGGATCCTTTGGATATGTTTGGATTTTATGTGGTGCTTAATAATGCGTGTGTACGTGTATGGCTTCATTTCAGTGTATTGCGGTTTTGACATGATGTGATGTTAGTTGTTACTCCTTTGAAAGGGGGTTGCGATGCTTAATTTTGTTTGGATTGATAATCGATTATTGTTGTGTGCTTGTTATACGTGATGTGCCTCCGGGTAGGATTGTTGAATCTCCGGGATCCATACTTGCTAGTATGGGTCGGGCGAGACCGTAGGGTTATCCAATCGGGTATGTCTTGCGGGGACTCCGAGGTTCGTGGCTTGTTAGCCCGATGCCGAGATAACTTATGGGGTTATCATCGGGTACGTCTTGCGGGGACTCCGAGGTTCGTGGCTTGTTAGCACGATGCCGGGATAACTTATGGTTGTGATTTGGTTGTGATGTACGTGTCATGGGTTATCCAATCGGGTATGTCTTGCGGGGACTCCGAGGTTCGTGGCTTGTTAGCTCGATGTCAGGATAACTAGTGGGGTTATCATCGGGTACGTCTTGCGGGGACTCCGAGGTTCGTGGCTTGTTAGCCCGATGCCAGGATAACTTATGGTTGTGATTTGTGTGTGACTTGTTTCGCTAGCCAGCTCGGGAGGGTCCTTCAAGGCCTCGAGTGGGATTTGTGGCTTCGTCCCGGTCCTAGGCGATGCGCGTGCGCTATTATGTTTTGTTGATTTTTATGTCCGTCGAGGACACGTGATGTTGGGCTCTGGCCTGTGAATTGTTGTCGGTTTTCTATTTGCGAAAACAAAACCTTTGGGCTGTGACCCTGTTGATTTTGGAAAGAGAAGGATTTGATAATCCTAAATTGTTTTCTATTAAAACTCCCGAGGACATTTTAAACCGTTTGCAAACCGTTCTCGTTATTTGTGATCTTTCGGATGTAGAAAGTTTTACTCAAACTCTTGCCTCGGGAAGGATTCGTTTCGTTGTATTTGAATCTTTGAGGATTCCTAGTTATTGTTATTCTTGGAACTTGAATTATATGGCTCGTATTTGCACTTTGTATTTGCACTAGCAAAAGAGTGGAGTTTTGCTAACCCCCGAGTATTCGGGGGGTGGATGTCTGTATTGCATTCAGGTTTTGGAGCAGAGCATAGGGTCGGCATGAAGGATGATGAAATATGAACGATATTAATCACACGAGGACCCGTTGATGTCGTATTGGTTTAGTTGTATTTTATTTCCGCTGCAGTATTTTTTCCCGTTGTACGGGAGCATTTTGTATTCGACCCCTGCGTGGGCATGTAATGTGTTAGAGTTGTATGTTTTTATTGAAAGGCCAAATCGGTCTACTGAGTCTTTTTAGCCTTAAAGGCATTGTCGAGTTTTTCGATTGTTGTTACCAGCCTGGTAGATCCTTGAGGAAAGGTTCTACGGCGTGTAATATCCCTGAGCGGATTGGGGGTGTTACAAACTTAGTTCTCCACTAAGATAAGATTTAACCACAAGCTGCACGTCAGTTTTTGGCAAACTATCTAACTGAAAAGATAGTGGATGCTATAACATCCATTACGATATCACAACTTAGTTTCGTGTCATCGTAGTCGATTCCAGTGCGTTCATGAGAAACCTCGTGCCATTAGGTGAGTTTAAATCCTTCTCTCACTCGCCTTAACAAAGTATACAGATAGATCTTATATTCGGAGTGTCAGCACCATTTCAACAAAGGGCTATCACTTTGTTCATACTTGAGTCGCATATATTTCCATTTTAGGCCAAGGCTACAACGTTGTAGATTTTCAACGAAGTATGGTTTGATTAAACTCACATTCCACATCCTCATGTACTGACTTTATTCATAGAGTACTCTTTATGGATTGACATTCATTGAGGCATCCCCCAATGATGACTATAATCCAGAATCACCTGAGACGGATGAGTTCATTTGATAATATGATCAAGTTTCATGTACCAAACTCGCATACATTCTTAGCGAGAGTATTTATCGAACCAAGTGGCATCCCAATACTCGATGAGATCGACAACCTAGTAACCATCTACCACAATTTGTGGTGTTACCATATCACCATTTATAGGTGACGAACGTCCATGACCGGACACAATCCTTGCAGACATGTTTGCAGCATGTATTTAATCTCGTCACTTTAGGGAACTTGGTGAGACACAGTAGGGACAAACTATGACAATTCTAAGTCGTTCTACTCGAACATGATCATTCGCATCTCCCCCTAACGATGGGAAGACTGGCTCATCAAAGTGACTTAAGAGATCGTCTGCCAAGGTATATTTTAAATGGACTATGAATGAAAGTGCATGTCATATTCATCATTTATAACCCGTCATAGTGCATTGTGGTAACGCACTTTGGCACAAGAACATGTGGACGGTAAAGGTTTTTCATTATTAACACAATCCAGTTAACAAAATGCATACGGTTACACTTGTAACTAAGCATTTGAATGATGATAGATATAGGTGAATATGACATGTTGACCTATGATACATAACAGTAGCTACTGGTCTTGAGAATCCAACAAAACCGCCACCATGCACCACCAATATTGTACATAAAGAAATGATTAAACCGATGATAGGCCGTTGCTTTTATCGAACCTATAGTGCTTTCTTGAAGATTTCACTCCCTTCACCAGCCCCAAACACCTCAAAATTTCGTGAGCATGTATAAACAGGTGTTGAGGATTCCAAAACCATCAACCTTGTGGTCAGAAACTGGTCGAAATGACATCGAACTGGTTGTTGGGACGGCTGGCGGTATGTGAAAACTTCATTTAGTGGTTCACCTCCTTCCAAGTCTCCAAATGGCACCAAAATATGTGAGAAGGTATCCTTGGATGTTAGGAACTACTCGTTAAAATTTCACTTTAAGACTTGGTCTAAAAGTGGGTGAACCAACCTTTACAATGACTGGTCCGCAAGTTGGACAACCATAAACTCAGGTTTCATCAACTTATCAATCATTGTCAAAGGAACCACATAACATATAATGTTATTACTTGAGTACGACCATTTGTGAAGACAATCATAACATCATAAGCCACCCAGGCTAATACTTATGATCATGTATGTATAAGAACTCGGTGAAAATGGAGGACTCAACACCATGCTTATGCAAGTCGCTACATTATTCTCTTTAGCATAGGAGGGTGTCATCTCCTAATCGTTCCAAAGAATAGGCTTTAATCAATGAACATGGCTAAGTAGGATCATCAGGGGGTCTTTGGCGTCACACATGCTTATGAAAGCAAGACGCGGATGACATAAATATCATGATCGGTCATGAGCCCTGCTCACGACTCCACCAACATATTTTGGTGTCTTTGATTCAGCTAGTTTCTTTGTTCAAAGAAAAAATAATGTCCATGGCAATACCGTGGTATATGGATCAACAAACTGTCCAAACTCTGGACTATTAAAGCCTAAATGTGTCAATGTCCCAATACATCTTCTCGTTACAAAAACCGATGCAAGCCGGACCATATTGACTCATGAATATTCTTTCACATGTCCGATACAAGTGATGCATAAGATTTTATTCTCACAAATCATAATGAGATGCTATAAGTGATACACTCTGGCATATATATCATCGAGTCATAACATGGTTCAATTGTTACGGAACATTTGTGACTAGAAAACACGATTCGGCATTCAACAACTTGAGCATTGTACCACTCATTAATTGTGATGACCTAGTCATCATAGTCACAATGGATTTATAACACGAAATCCAAAAATATTGTGTTCCTTGGAAATAGCTTAATACGCACTCAATTTCGCTTGCAAAATTTTACAAGCATGAGCATAGCAAACACTCCAACAACATAGAGATTTTATACCTGATACGATCAAAATGATCTATCATATTGAGTGCATAACATGGAAAGATTATATGCGTAAGGGGAAAAATCACGACACAAGCATGGTGTAAAACTACCATGCATACGCTCGACCTTCTTATAAGGGTGCGTATTTTGGGCTTCCCCAAGGAAACTGTTTTTCAATATTTGAAAGATGATATTTTAGCATACAATGTGTACCAAAAATTGCATCATCTATGGCAAATTCGGCCAAAAAGAGGTTGAAAAACATGTGTCATAAGACCACTTGCAAATTCAAGATGGGAACCAAGTTGGTTGGGACCAAAGTTAGCACAATCGCTGGAAATAAAATTCCGCGCAGCTTGACCTTTGTTCAGTAAAACAGCGATAACTCCCTTGTTAGGAAGGCTATGGACGAACGGTCAGATGTTCTGGAAACTAGATGTCCGTATATTTCTATCCATATATTGTGCACCACACGGATCATTAAACTTCGATTACAGTGCATGTTTTAATTGGCTGCTTTCGTATTTCCCAAGTTTAGTGAGAAAACAAGGTTGAGACCACATTCAATGGCATAAGTGTTGATGCAAAAACATGGCAATGATAGCCATAGATGCGTTTAAATGCAGCAGTGTGTTCGATTTCTTTTCTCGACTAATGATCCTTTCGGTAACTCCAACTTGGTAGAGTTGCAGAGAAAGTAGGAATGTCGGTACAACTAAGGCTGTTCAAAAACCACTGATTCCGTTTGAACATTCAAAGCATAAACAAATACCAAGGAGGATGCGCCTAGTCATGATCAAAAGTGTAGACAAAATCCACCAACGTACATCAAATCAACCAAGAATTTTAATTCTCAATTTATAAGTATACGTCATAATAGCCATGTTATATGGATGCAACACGGTGCATCAATATTAAGCATTTTAAACCATGAGACATAATGAATATACCATAACCAAACCGTCTTGACCATCCAATAAGATCGACTAAACATAGTTAAATGTATAAGGAACATGCCTTTACAAATACTTGAAAAAGTATTCAGACCTATAGTCATACGAACTATAATCGAGGTCAACGAATTCATATACTTAACGCAATATGCCATTGTTTTACATGTTGAAATTCATGAGAATTACTCGTACATTCTTTCATATATCATATTGCAAGGAGACGGTACATGACTACACCCACATTTAATATTTTATTTTAATAGGATGAAAGATGGAGTTTTCCAAGTATGGTTTTGGGTCAAGACCAACGTGGTGGTCGCTCAATTCAACGTGACAAATCCGTCAGAAATTGATTTTAACCACGACATATTCATCGCAATCGATGTTTGTCCCATTTGTACGTCACAAATTTGTGACTAATCATGAACAAGTCATAACTTTGCCATTACCGACAATGTTCATTTTTTCTCAATTGTTGGTTTAAAATCGACAAAACGACGACGTCAAATCGCACCCAAAACGTGGTGTATGCAACAAGCAAAAATATCGATCTTCAACAATTATCCGTGACTCCCCCAGGACCGTCACACAATTTACTTCGACATACAAGAGTGAGACCACCTCTCATAGTCTCATCCACCGCAAAGTAGCGTGGGAGATAAAGAACCCAATTCCCCAATTCCCAAAAAAAATTCCCAAAAGAGAGAAATTAAAAAACAGGAACTTTAATAAAATCTTAGGAGTACTTGGTTCCATATTTGCTTTGATCCTTGAACAGGATAATAAATTTGGCTTCTCTCCATATGAGCAACATATTTTCGTGGGTACTCCGTTCTATATTTACTTTGATCCTTGAACGGGATAACAAATATGGATTTTTTCCATAGCGTGCACATCAACATGAGCAATTTATTTACCTATATGCACGTAAAACATAAACATGATAAGATTCATAAGTGTACAAATTAATGAACAAATGAATCATTAATTAGGAAAATATAGAGAGTTGAGAAATGCCCGGAAAGGGCTACTGGGCTCGATAATTGGCCAAAAAGGACTCGGGTGCGGCGGTGCAGCAGCTCGGTATTGGATGAGGTCGGATCTCCAAATTTCCTCGTAAAAATCTGCTTCTGTTCGGCGACAAATTCAGTAATCAAGTATTACTCAGAATCCGACCTCCACCATTGAATATACAGATATTTGTGTTGGTAAGTTGCTGTCAAAATTTCACACTGATCTGACGGTTAGCGAATCGGGAAACATGATTTTCGTAGGACTGCACTGTGCAGAAAATTTACGCGCGGAAATTCTCGTTTTTTTTGTGTGTGCGCACATAAACCAATGGCAGCGACAAAATTTGATTTCTGCTTTTGGGTCGCGAACGGATTGAAACCAGTCCGGGCTCGGGTTTGCTGCAGGATTGGATGAGCCGAGGACAGGGGGGTCAATCGATGCGGGTTCGAACAGTGATTCGTCTCGGGGGTGCAGAGCCCGACATGAACGCTGGTGATTTGGACAGAGGTCGGGGGTCGCGACGACGGGGGCGGGCTACAAACGATGGGTCGCGTGGGTCGACCTTGTTTCAGTTGCAGCGGGCCGAAATTGGGGAAGACGGGTTACGGTCCGATCTGGTGTGGGAGAAATATAGATCAGAGATTGCAGGTTTAGTCGCGGATGGAGGTTTCAGGCGAGCTGCGGCTCAGGTTGAGGAAGACGATGGTTGGGTCGCGCTGGTGTGCAGATTTGGTGCAACAGCGGCTGTGGGGTTTAGGATTGGCGTCCACGGAGAGAATTGGGGTTTCCGGATGGGGAAGATGACGGCTAGGGTTTGCAGTGGAAGAAAAATCTGATTTTTTTTTTCGAAATGTTTAGTATTTCATACGTTTTTTTTTCTTGCTCTATTGGTAGAGTACGTGCTGATAACATGTTTCAGGAGAAAGTAAAAGACTGTAAATACGAGTCAATCAATTGTATTCATAACACTGATAGAGGGGCCCTTATATAGGCATTACAATGAGAGTCCTTCCA
Organism: Orobanche coerulescens; assembly: GCA_033398695.1. Taxonomy (NCBI): domain Eukaryota; kingdom Viridiplantae; phylum Streptophyta; class Magnoliopsida; order Lamiales; family Orobanchaceae; genus Orobanche; species Orobanche coerulescens. The sequence goes on along the minus strand of CM065816.1, from coordinate 132,775,508 downwards.
TACATAGGATTCCTAGATAAGGTAAGACATGTAATAGGATCATACTACCTCTAGAATGATCTAGAACCTCCCAGCTATGTATCTACAACCAGTATTAGGTAAGACACATCACGGGGATAATAATTCCCGGAACAAAAATATTATTATATAAAAACTATATAAATATAAAGATATATAATCATATTATATATATATATATATAATTAAATTCAAATATGTAAATATTATTATATAAAAGACATGTATAAATATAAAAACTGAGTTAAAAGGAATGAATGATAAACATGACCCAATGACATATTGCCATATCACTTATACGAATGGCCCGGGTTCGAACCCCAGCAGCCGCTGGGTCGATATTTTTTTTCGGGATTTATTTCGTCGGCTAAAGTGTTGATATTTTAATTTTTATTAAATATATTTATAATTATATATATATATAATTTCATTATATAAAATTGTATAAATATATACAAATATATAATCATTATATATATTGATAAATATATATTTATAAATATATATTCTTAAGACTACAAATATTATTATATATGTATAAATATGTTTTGTAATATCCGACTGTAATTTTTCATTTTTATCTGTCCTTGTATATTCGGATAAATTGATTATCGTGGATCGTTGCATTTAGTATTATGTTGAGGTACTATATATTTGAGCTTCATATCGTTGTTATTTCATCTCATACTTAATTATTCGATGCTAATTGGAGAGTTGCATTTTTTGAACTTTTTCTGTTGGTGTAGCATACGCTACGTAGCTTAACTAGCGTACGCTAAACTCGTGATTTAACGTACGTAATGCCTTGTCTGTTGCGTACGCTAAGAAGGAACCTGACATCAGTTGACTTCAACACGTGAACTTTTTATCCGTTGGCATGAATGTGGGTGACGTCTGAGCTGTCGTGTCGGCCAGAGTCAACTTTTATTAGCGTGCATAGCCCCTTTTCATTAGCATGCACTAATGGCCTGCGGTTTCAAGACAGTAGCCACTGTAAGCCGCTTACGTACGTAATATAAACCGGTTAGCGTACGTAAGTGTGTTAGCGTACGCTAAAGCTTCCCGATAGCGTGCGCTAAGTCTGCACAGTCTATTTATAGGACCAGCCTCTTTTTCATTTCTTCACAACTCTAAATCGATTCTCTCCCCATATATCGACCCTCTGCACCCCCAAACCGATATCAACCTCCTCTAACTTGCTTTTAAGCCTTAAATCTTGGAGTGGAGCTCATTTCCTTGAAGATTAGGAGGTGTTCTTGAGCTTGGAGTGTACTTTCTCGTAGTGTTGAGGTTCTTCTTCGTTTCTGGAGGTAGGTATACTTTCTTCTCTGTATTGTTTTCATATGTTGATGTTGGTAATGAAGTATACTTCACCTAAAGTTAGATTAATCCAGTAAAACATAGTTTTAATCCAACTTTTTCAACACTTTTTTATGAATATGATAAATGAGGGTTTGAGATGGATGTATTCTTGATGATATAGTGATATTAACCATGTTGTAACTATTATACTCATCTTTCTGGATGAATTTAGCTCAGTAGAACATCTTTGAATCAGTTAACCTCACCATAATTGGATTTAAAAAATAAAATTTATATCATAAAGTGCTTAAACACATGCTTCATATTCATTTACCTTGAGAAGATCTTGCCAATGTTGAAGATAGTAAAAATTTTTCCTTACTTCAGAAAGCTTAGAAACTTTATCATCATTATAATTCAGATTCACAAATCCATGAATATTGATAGGAATACCTTGTTGAATGTTAGGAGATTAGTGTGGTAATTCTAAAAACCTAAAGTTAGGTGATTTCATAAATGATGTTAATGGATCTTCCAGCTTGGTAAAGAATGATTTTGATAACCTTCATGAATATGGTGCAACCTCATAACTAATAACCTTGTTGTAGACTTAATATTCAATTTAGATGAGAGGTGGATGAACATAATTGTGCAGATTTTGTCCTTTCAACATTTTAATGTTTTGGAAAATTTAATCAACATAAGATGATCTTAACATCATAAGTGGTTATTCAACATGTTCTTGATAAAATTCTTATTCGTGAAGAATCATGTGAACATTCGGTAAAAGTGTTGTGAACCGATTTTATGGTTGTAATGAGGTAAGAAGAACTCTTGGCATAAGACTTCGACATTTTGAGATAGCGAACTATTCTAAAGGATTGTAGGGTGTCGTCTTACTAATCCTACATTGATAATCATACGAATATGTTATTGAGTAAAATGTATTTCGTTTAAGGTTGATTGTGCGAGTAAACGATATTAGTCGAGGACCGTTCGTTCGTTCCGACAAGAAGAGGATTACTCTCGTCTCCGTATTGAGGCAAGTTATCTTGCTTGGTTATAATGATGATTAGATTCTTGTGCTGTTTATACATCTCATGTGTATGAAATGCTTATGAAATGTTTGTCGTGATTTGACATTGTCTTTGATGTTATTCCATTTTCGTCTTGGGGTTGCATTCCCAAGTACGTCATTTTGAATCATTGATCTCGTTGGTCCTTATTGTCACTTCGGTGAGTTTTCTTGATCCTTAATCGGATGCGTATTTCGTTGAATTTCGTTGTCATGTTGTATCGTGACATTTCTGGAATCATATCTGCGTGCCGATTGGATATTGTGTAGGATTTTTAGTCGGGCACTTATATAGTCATACATGGATGTTTCCTTATTGGACTGTGCACACGATACGTAGTTCGTGAGGCTAATTAGGTACATTATCACACGTATATTCTGGATTCCGTATATGGGGTGGACATGTACATGGACACATTTTCGGATCGGGCGTACTGTGATGTCCATCTTGACCCATATTGTTGATCGTTCATAGTCCATGTATGATTGGATGTGTTCGATGGTTTGTGACTGATCGTTTCATACGTCCGAGGGGTATGATTAATAGTCGGTATGTTTCCTTCAGATCTATATATGTGAATTGTATAATGTCGGAAAAATTAATTATCATGTATATCTGATCCTGTGTTTTGGGCGAAATACTTGTATTGTATTTTAGGTCGAGGCAAAGGCAAGGCACGGGAAGAGCATGTTGATGGAGAAGGGTTCGAAGGATACTAGTTTGGGGGCCCCAAATCATTTGTTGTCCGGTTATGTTAAACCGTGTTGTGTTATTTTATTTCCGCTTCATTTAAATTACTATCTAGTTGTATTGGTATTTGAAGTATTTTCCATCTCCATATGGTTCATACTTGTATTTCGGATCCTGTGTATCATAAGGCCGTTGGCCATATTTTTAATAAACTCCTAATCGGAGTAATGACTATTTATTGTGGTTCGGTATCACAAGTAATATTTATTCAATCTGTTTTTGGATATCGCCTGGTAGGTCCCAGTGTGGGGTCCACGACACTGTAATAGCCGCCTTTTGGGGTGTTACAGAAGATCGTATCAGAGAGTTATTTTCCTTTTATGAGTCATTGTGAAAAGAACTAGTATCAAGAGACTTTCGTGTCACATGTGACCTGTGCAAGCGCCTGACCCTACGAGCCAAATAAGGTATGTACTTTTTGAGCCATGATTTAATTACTGGCATGATATTGATATCGGAATGGATCTCTTTGTTGATCTTGTTATTTCGAGGATTTGTGGCAAGATCTATCTAATTAATAATTCGAGATAAATGCTGGATTGATTATATGATTCAAATTGTTCGAATCGACATCGATGTAATAGTCTGTGCGACACTCATGGTGTCGATCATTAATTATGAACCGTTTCCTTGAATATGTGATCCCTTGTTGCTATTGACTTAGCATGAATTTTTGAATAGTATCTTGAACTGTACTTAAGATTATCATTATGATTGATTCTTTCAGTATGGAAAGGAATCTGAGAGGTCGTGGCGGAGGGGGATGAGGCCGCGGAAGGGGACGAATCCCGATACCTCGAGCCAATAGATGCGCGAATGTGGATCAAAGTTCCGCAGACAGTGGTTCACCTTCTAGGGACCAATCGCACCACAGTGGGCGTGAGGATGCGGGTGTCGATCCTTACGTTGTGATGCAGGGTATGATGACTCAGATGACCCAGATGGATCAATTAATGGAAGCTATGCAGAGGGCCACTACTGGCCAGCAACAGGGTCCTCATCCTCCTCCTGTGATTGGCGGACCCGTGAGTCGGATCATCAGCGACATCTCTCGCCAGCGACCTCCGACCTTTGAAGGCTCCTCTGAGCCTGCTGACATTGTGCATTGGATAGAGCATTTTGAGAAACTTTTTGAAATGGTGGACTGCCCGGAAGAGAACCGCGTCTCTGTAGCAGCTTACTATCTTGGCAAAGGTGCTCATACGTGGTGGCTTTCTGTGATGCCAGCTGATGGTGTTTATACTTGGGAGGAATTTAAAAACCTCATGCTAGACCGTTACTATCCAGGGCCACTCCGTGAGGCCAAACTGTCAGAACTGCTGAACCCCGACCCGTCCGAAGGCGATGATGTATTATCTATTGCCGAGAAGTTTCAGGCACTTCTTCCTTTCGCCACGACAATTATCCGAACAGAGGCTGATAAGATCAAATACTTTCTCAAGAGGCTTAAACCTCGAATGAGAATGTAGCTGTTGAATCACCACTGTACGACCCTGCCGGAGTTCATCGAGAAGGCTCTGGAATACGAGCTCACCGCGAAGGAGATTTCTAAGAAGCAACCACAGTCCAACAACAAAAGGTCCAGGAACCAGAACCAGACTGAGAGTAACCGGGGGACATTCAGGAAGCCCCAGTCATTGCCAAACCCCTCTGATCGACCACCCATGATGTCGAAGCCAGCCGGATTGCACTCTTGAGCGGTCCCCTCATCTGTTGTGTGCTATAACTGCGGAGACCAGGGGCACGTCATCTCCAAATGCCCGAGGCCGGCTGTCGCATGCCATACTTGTGGGAAGAATGGGCATCGTGCTCGTTTCTGCAGAAATGGACTCGGGCGTGAACCAGTGGCGTCTCATACTCCAAATCAGTCTGTTGTCCAGGACCGTGTGCCTCCGTCCGCTTCTTATCAGACTACCGCGGCAAATAGGGGAACATGTCGTGGGAATCAAAGTGGTGCACATGGTGCAGGAGCTGCAAAACCCAGGATCTACGAAATGAAGAAAGCTGACGATCCCGAGGCCAGCATGATTGCAGGTATACTCGAGATCCACTCTCATCCGGTGTGTGTTATTTTTTATACCGGTGCTTCACACTCTTTTATATCTACTTCTTGTTTGAGTTGTTTGCCTCTAGACCATGTTATCAATTGTGAGCCCTATGTGATTGGTCTACCCGATGGTAGAAGAATTATTGGGAATCGTGAAGTCGAGGACTGTCTGATTCGTATGAACGACTGTGAGTGGTTGTCAAATCTGATTGTAGTCGATTTACCTAAGGATGATATAATCTTGGGTATCGATTGGATGGATCGTCATTATGCCATACTCAGTGTCTGCAAGCGGATGGTAACCGTCACTTCGGATGATGGTTTCGAGTGTATTTTTCGAGGTGATAATCCCAGTCGTTCCTGGAGAGTCATCAGCGCTATGAAAGCAGTGAAACTGCTTAACCAAGGGTTTATTGGATATTGGTGCTATATGACCAAAACAGCAGATCGACCAGTTGAAATGGCCGACATTCCGGTAGTCCGAGACTACCCAGACGTATTTCCAGACGAGTTGCCAGGCTTACCTCCTCATTGTGACGTGGAGTTTATTATTGAGTTAGAGCCAGGTACGTCCCTGCTTTAAAAAGTACCGTATCGTATGGCTCCGACCGAGATGTAGGAGTTGAAGAACCAACTTGAGGAGTTGACTGAAAAAGGCTATATTCGACCTAGTGCGTCCCCTTGGGGAGTACTAGTGTTATTTGTACGAAAGAAGGACGGATCTCTGCATTTATGTATTGATTACCGTGAGCTGAACAGAGTAACCATCAAGAACAAATATCCTTTGCCTCGTATTGATGATTTAATGGATCAACTTCAGGGAGCTGCCGTGTTTTCTAAGATCGACTTGAGATATGGTTATCATCAGTTGAGGATTCGAGAGTCTGACATTTCAAAGATAGCCTTTCGTACTCGCTATGGGCATTATGAGTTCGTGGTGATGCCATTTGGATTGACTAATGCACCGGCAGTATTCATGGAGTTGATGAATCGAGTTTTTATTAAATATCTGGATCGCTTTGTAGTCGTTTTTATTGTCGACATTCTGATTTACTCTCATGACCACGAAGAGCATGAACATCATCTCCACCAAGTTCTCGATACGTTGAGGCGGGAACAGCTTTATGGGAAATTTTCTAAATGTGAATTCTGGATGCCTGAGGTTATCTTTCTTGGACATGTTATATCAGCCGAAGGGGTGAGAGTGGACTCACAGAAAACTGAAGCCATTCGAGATTGGCTACCACCGAAGAACGTGAAGGAAGTTCGTAGTTTCCTCTGCCTAGTAGGTTACTACCGACGGTTCGTAGAAGGATTTTCTAAAATTGCGCAGCCGATGACTAACTTACTGCGGAAGGATAAGAAGTATTTGTGGTCAGAAGCATGTCAGCAAAGTTTTGATGAGCTCAAGAGTCGATTGATTTCGGCACCTGTTTTGGTCTTACCTAAAGGAACGGAAGGATTCGTGGTGTACAGTGACGCGTCTAGACAGGGCCTTGGATGTGTACTCATGCAGGAAGGGAAAGTGATTGCCTATGCATCGAGACAATTGAGACCCTATGAAGTCAACTATCCGACCCATGACTTGGAGTTAGCAGTCGTGGTGTTTGATTTGAAAATCTGGCGTCACTATTTGTATGGAGTTACCTTCCAGATCTTTACAGACCACAAGAGCCTAAAGTATATTTTTACTCAGAAGGAGTTGAACATGAGGCAGAGAAGGTGGCTAGAATTAATCAAGGACTATGATACCGAGATCCTTTATCATCTGGGTAAAGCAAATGTGGTTGCCGATGCTTTGAGCCGTAAGATAGTGCAGGAGCAAATGCTGAGCCGCCTGATAGCACAGAGGGAGTTGCAGTTAGACCTTATGAGGCCAGAAATTGAAGTTTGGTTACAACGTGTTCAGGGACAACTTTGTACCCTTGAAATTTCTTCGTCTCTTGATGATATGATCAGATCGAAGCAAGTTACGGACCCATTCTTATCTCAAGTTCGGGATGAAGTAACTCAAGGAAAATCCCCTGGATTCGTGATCCACGAGGATGGATTGATACGCTTTAGAAATCGAGTTTGTGTACCCACAGACGAAGAGTTGAGGAACTCTATTATGAGAGAAGCCCATGCTACCCCGTACTCTATTCATCCAGGATCTAGCAAGATGTATAAGGATTTGAAGCAGAATTATTGGAGGGGGAATATGAAACGTGAGGTTGCCGAATTTGTTTCGAGATGTTTAACCTGTCAGCAGGTTAAGATTGAGCACCAGCGACCCGAAGGAATGCTGAAACCACTCCCGATTCCCGAGTGGAAATGGGAGGATGTATCTATGGATTTTATCACTAGCTTGCCGACGAGTCGTCGAGGAACGAATACGATTTGGGTGATTGTGGACCGTCTGACCAAATCAGCCCACTTCTTAGAGATCAAGGACACGTGGGGTCCCGAAAGACTGGCCCAACTTTTTATTAAGGAAATTGTGAGGTTACATGGTACCCCCAAGAGTATTGTATCGGATCGTGATGGGCGATTCGTATCTCACTTCTGGAAGGCAGTTCACCGTGCGATGGGCACGCAGTTGAATTTCAGTACGGCTTTTCATCCGCAGACCAATGGTCATTCCGAGAGAACCATCCAGACTCTAGAGGATATGTTGAGAGCATGTGCTCTTGACTGGAAGGACGATTGGGAAGCGCGGCTACCTTTGGTGGAATTCACTTATAATAATAGTTGGCATGCTTCGATTCAGATGGCTCCATATGAGGCATTGTATGGCCATCGCTGTAGGTCCCCTTTGTGTTGGGACGAACTGTCAGAATCTCTGGGTACGGAACCCGATATGTTATTAGCAGCACGTGAGAAGATCACTTTGATTAGGAGTCGGTTGTTAACGGCTCAAAGTCGACAGAAGTCCTATGCTGACCACCGTCGACGACCGCTTGAGTTCGAGGTTGGTGACCATGTGTTAATGAAGGTGTCTCCTACCCGAGGTGTTTTTCGTTTCGGGAAGAGGGGCAAGCTGAGCCCGAGGTACATTGGGCCGTTTGAGGTTTTGGAACGTGTAGGTGATCTGGCATACCGACTGGCTTTGCCACCAGCTTTGAGTCGAATTCACAATGTGTTTCATGTCTCCCAATTGAGGAAATATGTTGCTGATCCGAGCCATGTACTTCAGTTCGAAGAGATTGAATTAGCGGAGGATCATTCGTACGAGGAGCGTCCTGTGCGGATACTCGAGAAGAGGTTCAAGCAATTGCGGAACAAGACGATCCCCCTACTGAAGGTTCAGTGGTCACGACACGGAGTCGAGGAGGCTACGTGGGAAACCGAGGATAGTATGTGAGTGAGATACCCCGAGTTATTTACCCCTTAGTTTCGAGGACGAAACTCTTTTTAAGGGGGGAGTATGTAATATCCGACTGTAATTTTTCATTTTTATCTGTCATTCTATATTCGGATAAATTGATTATCATGGATCGTTGCATTTAGTATTATGTTGAGGTACTATATATTTGAGCTTCATATCGTTGTTATTTCATCTCATACTTAATGATTCGATGTTAATTGGAGAGTTGCATTTTTTGAACTTTTTCTGTTGGTGTAGAGTACGCTACGTAGCTTAACTAGCGTACGCTAAACTCGTGATTTAACGTACGTAATGCCTTATCTGTTGCGTACGCTAAGAACGAATCTGACATCAGTTGACTTCAACACGTGAACTTTTTATCCGTTGGCATGCATGTGGGTGACGTCTGAGCTATCGTGTCGGCCAGAGTCAACTTTTATTAGCGTGCGTAGCCCCTTTTCATTAGCGTGCGCTAATTGCCTGCGGTTTCAAGATAGTAGCCACTGTAAGCCGCTTACGTACGTAATATAAACCGGTTAGCGTACGTAAGTGTGTTGGCGTACGCTAAAGCTTCCCGATAGCGTGCGCTAAGTCTGCACAGTCTATTTATAGGACCATCCTCTTTTTCATTTCTTCACAACTCTAAACCGATTCTCTCCCCATATATCGACCCTCTGCACCCCCAAACCGATATCAACCTCCTCCAACTTGCTTTTAAGCCTTAAATCTTGGAGTGGAGCTCATTTCCTTGAAGATATGGAGGTGTTCTTGAGCTTGGAGTGTACTTTCTCGTAGTGTTGAGGTTGTTCTTCGTTTCTGAAGGTAGGTGTACTTTCTTCTCTGTATTGTTTTCATATGTTGATGTTGGTAATGAAGTATACTTCACCTAAAGTTAGATTAATCCAGTAAAACATAGTTTTAATCCAACTTTTTGAACACTTTTTGATGAATATGATAAATGAGGGTTTGAGATGGATGTATTCTTGATGATATAGTGATATTAACCATGTTGTAACTCTCATACTCATCTTGCTGGACGAATTTAGCTCAGTAGAACATCTTTGAATCAGTTAACCTCACCATAATTTGATTTAAACAATAAAGTTGATATCATAAAATGCTTAAACACATGCTTGATATTCATTTACCTTGAGAAGATCTTGCCAATGTTGAAGATAGTAAAAATGTTTTCCTTACTTCAGAAACCTTAGAAACTTTATCATCATTATAATTCAGATTCACAAATCCATGAAGATTGATAGGAACATCTTGTTGAATATTAGGAGATTAGTGTGGTTATTCTAAAAACCTAAAGTTAGGTGATTTCATAAATGATGTTAATGGATCTTCCAGCTTGGTAAAGAATGATTTTGATAACCTTCATGAACATGGTGTAACCTCATAACTAATAACCTTGTTGTAGACTTAATATTCAATTTAGATGAGAGGTGGATGAACATAATTGTGCAGATTTTGTCCTTTCAACATTTTAATGTTTTGGAAAATTTAATCAACACAAGATGATCTTAACATCATAAGTGGTTATTCAACATGTTCTTGATAAAATTCTTATTTGTGAATAATCATGTGAACATTCTGTAAAAGTATTGTGAACCGATTTTATGGTTGTAATGAGGTAAGAAGAACTCTTGGCATAAGACTTCGACATTTTGAGATAGCGAACTATTCTAAAGGATTGTAGGGTGTCGTCTTACTAATCCTACATTTATAATCATACGAATATGTTATTGAGTAAAATGTATTTCGTTTAAGGTTGATTGTGCGAGTAAACGATATTAGTCGAGGACCGTTCGTTCGTTCCGACAAGAAGAGGATTACTCTCGTCTCCGTATTGAGGCAAGTTATCTTGCTTGGTTATAATGATGATTAGATTCTTGTGATGTTTATACATCGCATGTGTATGAAATGCTTATGAAATGTTTGTCGTGATTTGACATTGTCTTTGACGTTATTCCGTTTTCGTCTTGGGGTTGCATTCCCAAGTACGTCGTTTTGAATCGTTGATCTCGTTGGTCCTTATTGTCACTTCAGTGAGTTTTCTTGATCCTTAATCAGATGCGTATTTTGTTGAATTTCGTTGTCATGTTGTATCGTGACATTTCTGGAATCATATCTGCGTGCCGATTGGATATTGTGTAGGATTTTTAGCCGGGCACTTATATAGTCATACGTGGATGTTTCTGTATTGGACTGTGCATACGAGACGTAGTTCGTGAGGATAATTAGGTACATTGTCACACGTATATTCTGGATTCCGTATACGGGGTGGACATGTACACGGATACATTTCCGGATCGGGCGTACTATGATGTCCATCTTGAGCCATATTGTTGATCGTTCATAGTCCATGTATGATTAGATGTGTTCGATGTTTGTGACTGATTGTTTCATATGCCCGAGGGGTATGATTAATAGTCGGGATGTTTCCTTGAGATCTATATATGTGAATTGTATAATGTCGAAAGAATTAATTATCATGTATATCTGACCCTGTGTTTTGGGCGAAATACTTGTGTTGTATTTCAGGTCGAGGCAAAGGCAAGGCACGGGAAGAGCATGTTGATGACGAAGGGTTCGAAGGATACTAGTTCGGGGGCCCCAAATCATTTGTTGTCCGGTTATGTTAAACCGTGTTGTGTTATTTTATTTCCGCTTCATTTAAATTACTATCTGGTTGTATTGGTATTTAAAGTATTTTCCATCTCCATATGGTTCATACTTGTATTTCGGATCCTGTGTATCATAAGGCCGTTGGCCATATTTTTAATAAACTCCTAATCGGAGTAATGACTATTTATTGTGGTTCGGTATCACAAGTAATATTTATTCAATCTGTATTTGGATATCTACCATGGGTGCAGGGGGTCCCACAAGACCGTAATACCGCCTTTTGGGGTGTTACATGTTTTTAGAATTTTTTTTAGCCGACGACCGTCGTCGGCTAAAGTGTTTATATTTTAATTTTTATTAAATATATTTATAGTTAAATTTATATATATAATTTCATTATATATAAATTGTATAAATGTATACAAATATATAATCATTATATATATATATATATTTATAAATATATATTCTAAAAACTACAAATATTATTATATGTATAAATATCTTTTTAGAATTTATTTTGGCCGACGATTGTCGTCGGCTAAAGTCCGAAAAAAATTATTAAATATATTTTTTTTTCGGTATTTAGTTTAGCCGACGACAACCTCGGCTAAGGTGACACGGCCCGTGTCAAGTGACACCGCCCGTGTCGTAGTGTTCTATATTTCCAAAAAGATTCTGGACATGCAACCCGCTCTAGCCGTTCGACACGGTCGAGTCATGGTGGCTCCTTTTTTATTTTAGCCGACGGCAGCCGTCAGCTAAAGCCCGTAGCATTTCTAGTTTAGCCGACGACGCCCACTGTCGTCAGCCAATGTACCCCATATATATATATATATATATATATATATAAAACGTGACTTAGTTATTTTTTTTCCCTTTCTTCCCCAGTAACCCTCCGTCCTCCGTCCGATTCTCCCCCAGGATCCCTAAAATTTCATCCCGCCGCTCCTCCCGCTGTACGTCCGCCTCGTCCTGCCGCTCCGCTTCGTCCCGCCGCTCTGCCTCGTCCCGTCCGTCTGGAACCGTCGTCCCGCCACTCCACCTCGTCCCGTCCGTTTGGAACCGTCGTCCCGACCGTCTGCCATCATCTCCTCCGTCGCCGCCTTCCGTCGTCCGACATAGGTAAGTTTTTTTATTTATGGAATTTGATTTCTGTCCTCGTCCCGTCCGTCCGTATCTTCTGGAATTTGATTTCTGTTTTTTCCAGTTTTGATTTCTGTTTTTTTTTTTTTTTCAGTTTTCAGTTTTAATAACATCATATTAAAGCTCGAATTTATCAAGCGATTAGTTCAATTTGATTGTAGTCGTCCCGACCTTCTCATATTATTTTAATATGTGTTAGTTTCTACTCAAATTCCCAAGTTTTAATCTGTTTGAAAAAAAAAAAAAAAATAATTCGAGTCGCGCGTATATTTTGCAGTTAGTTCTTTCAATTGGATCAGGTGAGTTTGTTTTTTCACTTTCGTCCTTTTTCTAAAAGTTAAAACATATTATGTTTCTTGATTAATATTCCGGATTGAGTAATGTTTGGCTTCTCGGCATTGTTTTGGTGTGTTTTTGTCGAATTATGCTGTATTTAAGCGCGATTGTCCGTATTTCTTGTGGAAAATTGATTTGTGTACAAACAAAGTGATGTGTAGTTGCTCTGAGCTTGAATTGTATATGAGTTTCTATTTAGGATTTATGTAGAAAAATAATTGATTTCTGTGGTTGAATTTGTACATGTTAAATGGACAAAATTAAGAGAGCATGTGGTAAGAAAAATCGAAGACTCCGGAGTCGGGGGATAGTTCCACAGCTTTCAATCGTGCGGATCCTGTCGATAAATATTTGGATGAAAGTAACAGTCGCATACGTGGGCTAGTAAAGAATAGTGGACTGAAGTTTAAGGATGGGAACTTGTATTCGGCGGATGATGCACATACTATTGCGAGGCGCTTATCGTATCAGACTCCCAGATCGCGGACGACCACCACTACTGTTGAGACGACTCAGCCTCGTATGCCTTCTATACACCGCATTCCCTCCCCTCCTACTACATCTGGGAGCGGCCGATCTACACCGAGCACGTCATCCGATATGCCTTTCGGTCCGCCGTCGACTCTATTTCTGCCCCTTATGGTACCGTCGATTCCAGGGGTCGATGAGAAAGGAGTCCGCCGGCTATATAGCTTGGTTAACCCGATGGAGGCGTATGTGTTCCAGGCGTGTCCTGAGAAAATAATTTGGCGGACATGTCGGATATCTGAGACGAAATTGTGCGCGTCGCTTGCGAAGCTTGAGAATGAGGAGGGTCGTACTGAAGACGAACCGAAAAAGAAAAAGAAGACTCGTGGCCCATCGAAGGGTCTAGCACTTGACGCATATGTTTCAATATGAAAAGTATCGACGATCCATTTTGCCTTCGGATGCTTGTACGACATATTGTCGTAATATTGGGTTTGTCATACGCGATTGAGTTCCGGTACTATGGGATGAGTGGAAGGATGTGCCACAAAGTGTGAAGGATGCATTGAACAATGCTATGTTGGTAAATTTATCTCAATTCCGAAAGCTACTTTGTGTATTTAAATTCGGAAAAAAATAGTAATATATATTATATGCTAATTGTAGGTTTGGTTTAAGGTTCCTTCTTTCCTACTACATACTTGGTGTGATGAGATGGAAACAATCAAGTAAGTAATTTTCACAATACGTAGTTGAGTAATTACTCGAGAAATTTTTGCATCATTTTAGTTATTGTTAAAAATATGTATTTGTCAAATGTTTTAATAGTTTATTTATTAATACAAAATAATTTGTAATATAAAATTCACAACTTGTAAACATATAAGTTAATTTGATTGATAAAATTAAACATGGTAAATATTCTAATTTACTTGTAATTAGGAGTATTATAACATACACTCTTAGAATTACATAAAATATTATAACATTAATTATACATAAAAATAATAAAACTAACACATTAACATTATATAATCATACACAAACAACAAATATAAAATGACATTTAATATAATCACTAAACTTAAATCTTAACATTCAACTGCATAATAAGAACTATATACACTAAACAGATTATTTATGAATAACATAATAATAAATAACATTATGAATAAAATAAAACAATAACACAAAATCACAGTAAGTAAATACATAAAATTTACAAAATACTTTACAAATATATTTGACTAATGTTTGATTATTATTTATAAATATTTGTTATAGGTACAAATCTTGGAAAAAGCTACACATATTTTGGTCAGCTTGGGGTAATTCCCGCGAGGCTACTCCCGAGGAGTAAGTATCGGGAGTACGAGTGGAGATGGCTATGTGAACATTTTAATGACCCGGACTATATTGTATGTAATCGAGCTCTAAATATTATCGTAATATTATTGTGTTTAAAGATATGTAACGTTTATGAAATTTACTTGTGGTAATTTTGCTCCTTGTTAAATGAAAATTACATATTTATATGTGTAGACGAGCAGTTCAACCAACACTGCTTACCGTAAGGGTTTGACGGAGCACCACAGCTTAGGTTCACTGTCGTTAGTGAGAGTTTCGCATGAGGCCAATTCTGATGAAAATGTGGCGAATGCCTTTGTCTACGTGACTCAGAAGGCATATCTGAACTATCCAGATAGACTTGTAAGTTGTAAATGTATCCTAATCATTTTAATACTGCAATCAGTCTTTACATCTGAGCTTTATTAATATTTGGTTAGTTTTTTTGTTCCCACTTAATTAGAAGAGTGACTCAGGAGTCTGAGAGGATGTTGACAGAGATGGCGATGGAGGAGCATCCGGATTTGGATGAGACTGGCCTTGAGTTAGCATGCTGAGAGATCGATCAGGTCGATCCCTACATTAGGGCAAGGGTGTGGGATAACATTTACCCTCCTAACGGGAGTCATTACCGGACGCCGATGATGGGAGCTGAAGGCACCGACGATTGAAGAATACTACAGGGCTTCAGCGCAATCAAAGGGGCGACACTCAAAAGGCCTATCTGGAGGAGCAATTGAGGATCAGGAGGGAGCTCCGAGCTGAGGAGCAAAGAAAGTCTCAAGACGAGTTCCAGAAATTCCAAGAGGAACAAAGGAAGGTTCAACAAGCCATGATGCAGTATATAATATCCTTGAGTCAGACCGTGGCTCAGTCGGGAATTTCGGTACACCACCACCTCAATTCTTCGATTCACAAATACCTCCCTCTTCTTCACAGCCTCGGGACGACGGCATGCATGACGGTAGTAATCCTTCTTATATCTTTAAGATTTTGACGGATCTTTGAGGATTTTAGTTGTCATTGTAGTAGTTCATTTGACGGATCTTTGAGGATTTTATTTAGACTTGTGTTCGTTAACGTTGGTGTTTATAGTGATTTTGTTGATGTTGCTACATGACATGTTGATATGGTGTGATTTTTAAATTGTTGGTGTATAAATTATGCTTTTCGTGCATTGATGTATGTTGACTATGATGTACATTTGGAATGACAGGTTATCTGAACAGGTTTGGGAACGTACATTCTGAATATTTTTTTTAAATAGACTTTAGTCGACGGCAGCTGCATAAACCGTCGGCTAAGATTTGAATTAAAAAAAATTAAAAAAACACTTTAGCCGACGACATTCTCGCCGTCGGCTAAAATTTAGCCGTTTTAGCCGATAACGTAATAGTCGTCGGCTAAAACATATATACTTTAGCCTAAGGCCGAGACGTAGTCGGCTAAACTTACATACTTTAGCAGGCGATATTAACTCCATCGGCTAAAACCTAAATATTTTAGCCGACAACTTTTCCACAGTCGGCTAAAGTTGAACTTTAGCTGACGACCTTTTGTATTTGCCGTCGGATAAACTTTAGCCGACCGACCTCGGCTGACAGACTTTTAGCTGACAACTGGAAGCTTTAGCCGACGATATTGGACTTTAGCCGATGACTTTTTGCCGTCGGTTAAAGTATAAATATTGGTAGTGCGTATTAATTAATCTTTCTATAATCTATATATTTATAAAATCATTTATATATCTATCTTATACTACATTAAATTGAGTTTTTTAGCTTTCTCATTGATTTAACTTATGTTTTTTTTCCTACTATTTTCTTATTAATAAATAATCTATATATATATATATATGTGAGTGTGTGTGTGTGTATAATATTTAAAAATTGAATTATTTTCTGCTTTCTCATTGATTTGTCTTATATGTCATTTTGTGGTTCTTTTAACATTTTTTATTGAATTCTTTCTAATATTGGTTTATCGATTAATTCATCTGTATCTGGTTTTGCTACGGCATGTCCATCTTATAATAAAATTTCAAAATAAAAATAAATAATAAAAAACTTATTTGACACTTTATTTATATTTATAATAAGTACTGTTTATAAATTTATTCTTGATTTCTCTTAAGTGTAAAAATAGAATAAATTTAGTGGAAAATTTTGTTGTTAATTGTTTCCTACGTGTAATTTTATGAGTTTTTTTTGCCACTTTTAAGATTCTTTAGAATTAAACTAATTGAACCTATAAGTAAAACTAACATATAATTTATATGAATGTTTAATTTTAATAATTCAGTAATGACGGTTATTCCCACATTTATTAGCATTTCAATGGTTTACCAAAAATTTTTGATTTTATGTCCCGCATAAGTTTCCATCAATAATTTAAGTAATATTAATATTATATTTCTAATGCTTTATATATTAATTGTGATTGATGATGAATATGATTTTTTGATTTTTTGTTCCCTTTTAATCATATTCCATGAGAATTGTCATGCTTTATTCTTTCTACATCTATATATAAATTGTAATTTAATTCTAAAAATTGGTTTTTTTAACTTTTTTATTGATTTGGCTTATGTTTAATGTTATTTTTTTATTTTTCCACTATTGACTTTTTACTTAATTAATCTATATATATATATAATATATTAATGTTAAATTATTTTTAGCTTTCTCATTGAATTGACTTATTTGTCATTTTGTGGGGATTTTTGATAAAACTATTCTTTATTCACTTATTAATTAATTCATCTATATCTGGTGGGACAGTGACATGTCCATTTATAATAAAGATTTTTATTCATAATGGAAATAATTTACAATAAGCTTATTTGATACTTCTTAACTATATTTACAATAAGTAAATACCATTTAAAATTTATTCTTGATTCTATCAATTGCAAAAAAAATGAAATTAGTGGAATTTTTTTGTTAATTGATATAAAGAACTTTATATTTTCTAATTGATTAATAAATATTGTTATGTAATCGACTTAAAATGCATATTTATTTTTATTACAGACATCAAAATAAGATAATCTCTAATTATATTTATATAAATTCGAGATATTGGAATGATAATATTTAATTGTGTGACATATTGTTTAGGAAATGTATCCCTAATTATGCTAAATATCGTTTAATTTTAATATCATCAAATAATAAGGTAATTATGATATCATTAACTCTCGTGATTTTTTTATTGTGATAATACAAGTATAATTGAAATCACTTTTTTTCTTAGAACTTTTTCATCTTTTTTATTTCGAAAATAATCAGCTATTAAGTTTGAATTAAGCTATATTCATCATAATTTTCCGATTAAATTGTAATTTGTTTCTAAACTTATTTTTACTACTTCTAGAAAGAATCAGCTATTTTTTGAATAATTTTTGGTATGTTAGTCCTATCATAATTTATGCAGATTGAGTCCATATTGAATTCACCTAGTTTTTGCTAACTGGAATTATTTTAACTGGACAAAATTTAATTTTACTTATTGAGACTGGTTATTACTGACTAGAACTGAATTTTATTGATTATAATTGAATTTTACTAGTAAACTAATTTTTTTTACTGATCAAAATTGATCTTTAATGATTAGAACTCATTTTTACTTAATAATATCTTTTCAAATTGAACAGAACGACGCTTTAATATTAAAAATAATAATATTTAGTTTCTAAAGATTATAATAAGTAGCAAAATATTATTTTCATTTGTCGATTGGAACGATTTTCTTTTCTTTGCAAGATAGCTGACAATGTAAACGTTGTGACTAGTACAAGCAATTAATTAGAGTTTTAATCTACTTATAGTCCCTAAAAGGTCCCTAAAAGAATTACATCCTCGTGCAACTTTAAAATATTTATATTTTTTAGTGCAAAATTGATTAATTTTTTATTTTGGATAAAAATATAAAATCAATGATACTTTTATAATCTTCTTATGATAATGCATGCCTTCTTTGAATTGAAATCCACATATAATAATACATAATTGAGGTGTAATTATCAAAATATTTTCAGAAATCTATTCTCATATATTTTAGTATACCTCTACACTATATAAGACTCAAAGACTTGAACTGGCCGGAAGATGAAAAAAGTGACGGGGAGAATAATGCGCTGTTCATATTTTTCATATAACATTTGAAAGTTTTCAAATATACTATGAATTAAAAGAAAAGGCTACTTATAAAAAATATCAATAATTTGCCATCAATGAATATAAGAAGATGTTGCATGGAAGAACTATAAAAAGATACTACACGAAAGAACGACAAATATGATACGAGGGAAAACCAATGTTGGCCACTAAGTATACAAGATACAGCTTGGGAAGTAGTTTAAACAACAAGCTGTATTGATTTTAAATCTGAGTGCGTAGCGGAAGTCTTAAATACAGTAAGTTGTTGTGGATACAGCAACTCGATGTGCAGTGTATACTTAAATAATCACAGTAATTAAAACAAGTAAGGCAGAAGGTAAATAACACAATATTTAAAGTGGTTCGAGGTAAACCCCTCTACATCCACTGGTCCTCCACACAGGAGTAAAAAGTTTATTATAATTACTACGTACACAACTACGTAATTATAACAACACACAATCAACATATCGTTCACACAGATTGATATAAAGATCTTAGCTTCAACCGTTCACACAGATTGGTTTGAGCTAATGCTTTGACTTGCTTCTTCACACACAGTTATGAAGCTTCATCTTCTTCGATGCAAATCCTTCACACACAGTTCTGGAGTAGCAACGATTACTCAGTCCACACAGGGCTGATCTGGGTTTGTTCAAAGGATAGAACAGGCTAAGAACAACAGCTTTGACTTTATTAGCTTCTAGATGATGAAGTGTTTTTCAAGATATTGAGCACTGTATATCTCTTAGATCTGAGTTGCAGTAAGCTTTGGAGATATGTTTTGCTCTGAGTATTTCTTTGTAAGTTTGATCGTTCAGTAGTTCAGTCGTCTTCAGTCTTCAAACACTGGAGATATATATAGTCTTCTGGAGAATATATCTGTTGGGATAAATCCGTTGAGCAAGATTCCGTTCCAATGGGATGAAAAAGCACGATCCGGATTTAGCGGGATTTGAAGATCTTCTGACTGGCAGTATTTAAATACTTTATCCTTTAGTATTTAAATACTTCTTTATCAACGGGACTTGACTTCTGAAGATTCCTTCTTTGTCCTGTTGAGAGCTGTATGGAAGATCACTGTATTGACAGATCGAGACAGCTTCCATACTCAGTCTTTTATAAGACTTCTTTGTCATCGAAAGGTTCCACCGTATGCCGGATCTGTGATGTGCCTTGATACAAGTTGACACTTCAACTCTTCGATACAGTTTCCTTACTGTATTGAGGATTGGTATATTGTCAAAACCTCTTATTATCACAATTCGATACAGGGATTGATTATCCTGGCTGTTTCGATACAGGGTATTTGTTATCCCAACAATTTCCCCCTTTTTGACAATTTGCCAAGACTTTAAAACTTTCAAGTCTTCTTGATGATGCCAAAACCTTCTTCATGAAATAATCTTCTTTGATGACTTCTGGCAGGTTTCCTGGTCTTCTGTCAAATGGTGCGTCTTTCAAAGAACTTAGTCTAATTTATGAACTCGCATGAGCGAGTTCGATCTGACTAAGAATTTTTACAACTTAAGCTTATGATTGGCGCGCAGGCACAATCTTACAATGTATTCTTAATGCATACAACTGAAATTATGAACTGTTCGTAGACAAGTTCGTACAGCTTAATTTTCAAACAAGTTTCTATACTTGTGATTGTTATCTCAACAATTTAAGTTATGTAATCATACATCAACACAGTAGATTATGAGTTGTAATCTTTCAAGACAAGCAAACACTTTTATTGATATTCAAAAATAAAGTACAAGGTTTGCTGTTTCGAAAGAAAAATTACAAACAAAACTAATATACTAAGGATTTCAGCTCCTATAGTCCGCGTGTCTCCATGGCTTTTTTCCTGGATCATTCTCGATTCCACGCCACCAGTGCTGTAGGGAATCATTGCCTCGATCTAGGTATATTGATCTACCATCGTAGGATCTGTCAAAGGCAAGAATCCAGTCTTCTGGATGGGTGATTCGATCTCCTCTTCTATGCTTGGATTTCATCTCGATTTGGAGAGGAAGCTTTCCTTCTTCTAACATCTTCGTGAATTTGTCTGCAGCCTCCGCTAATGTCTTATAACTTTTGAAGATGGCGGATTCCCTGATGAGTTTAACAAAATATCTCATCAGCTCATTCTTCCTCCATTGCTTCACCTCTTCGGCAGTTGGATGCCGGTTGGTTGGCAGACGAATTTCAGAAGGTCTTTGGATTAAGCTTTGCCACGGGACATTGGGATCATGAAACTCAGGTCGGGAGCCTGAAATCCTGAAACTCTGAGAGGGAGGGCTAACTTATTCAATTCAGCGGTAATGCTGTCTTGAGCAACATTAAATTCCCTTTCGTGCTGTAACCTTATTCTCCTAGCAGCTTCTCTTGCTTCTTCCCCATTTTTGGCGTCATCAAGACGTCCTAGGATCTCCAGTGCGGCATCCTGTTTCATCTCAATGTTTGTCATTCTCTCGACAAGGGTGGAAAGCACCTGCCACATATCCTTGATACTTTTGTCGTGGGCTCTCAAGTGAGAAGTGGTTTCGATCATGGCTGCTGCAGTCTTGGCCTCATAAATGCGCGTTTTGGATGCCTTTTCTCTCAGGAGTTGCTCTTGTTTTTCTTGCATGATCTTCAGGGCTTGCTTGAAGAGTTCTGGCAATAAAGTGAAGGCTTCTACTACGCGAGAGACTTCATGCTGTAATGTAGTCATCTCTTCGACACCAGAAGTGTGCATCCAATTAAGAGCTTTTTCCACTGAGTACAGGGCATTAACTGCATCCTGGATGAAGACAGTTTGAAGACCAAGAGCACGCAGACGCTCTTTCCTAGCAGTAGTGCTTATAGAATCCAGCTTGGCAAAATCTTTGGATCCATTCAACCTTCTCAGATTTACGGTAGGGCGTGAATTGAGTTAGACATCCTCAGGTACATTACCATCCTCGGATTCCACGGTTGATGGGGCGGGAGAAGCATTTTCGGGTTCGGCGGCAGGGGGTGTTGTGTCCTCCTGTTGCGAAGGTGCGTCTGTAGACATGTATACAGGAGGGACTAATTCCTCCTGTTGCCTCTCAGCAACAACTTCTTCTTCTTCGGCAGCAGGCTCGGGTGCCTGTTCCAAAATAATTTCTTCTTCCTCGACTTGAGGGACTGATTCCTCCTCGTCAGGAGTATTCTCTTGCTGTGGCGAAGAGGGCTCACTTCGACTTGATGGCCCTTCATCATCCTTGGCTTGAGAGGCATCTCTGTCTTGAGCCTCTTCACGACTCATTCTCAGACCTGCTTGTAAAGCATCGTCATCGTCGTCTGAGTCATCGTCATGTTTTGGATCTTGGGGAGAGTCCTCGGACTTATCTTTTCCTTTTCTCCTGGCGTCATATTTTTGCAATAGATGGCTTTCAATCAATTCTTTGCAGTAGAGATTGTCCCACTGGATCAAGGCTGCAACCTCTGTTGAGTCCGTCACTTCCAATACAAATCTCTCTTCATGGCTCCATTCGCTCCAGTTGTATAAGGTGTCATACGGAGCTAGCCTGTAGCTTTTCCATTTAAGGAATCTATCATAAGCATGATCAATCTGCACAGAGAGAAGAGTTTTGTTGATAATGGTGTCCGGGGAGGGACTACGTACAACGTCTGAGTCTGCTATAGCGAGGGTTTCCTCTACAGGTGTGGGATCCTGTAGGGAAGTGGGATTCCTTACAGGGGATGGTGCGCCGAAGGAAGATTGATCCTGTACGGGTGTGGAATCCCGCATAGGAGAAGTAGCATTTGGCTCCGCAGGGGCAGCCGACTCGCCTGAGTCTTCTAAGTTGGCAGATGTCCGATCATCCGTCTTAGCCGCCAAGGGCTCAGGATCTACTGTCTATACAGTAGTGGGAACCTCTTCCACAGGGGTTGGGCCCTGGGGTAGTTCTTCAGTGGGTTGCGCCACGGTGGAAACTTCCTCGGTGGTTTTGGTGGTTTTAGCTTTAGAAAGCCTCCTTAGCTTCCTTTTCGGCTTTTCACCAGCAATAGGTGTCTTGCTGTGAGATCTTTTCCTCTTCCTTGAAGACTCCACATCCTGGGACTTCAAAGAAACATCCCTTGGATCTTCAGAAACTGGCATACTTTGGATTTTAGGGTGGTTTCAGACCAGAGTGCTCTGGTTATACGTTGTAGGCTTGACGCCTCCTAAGTATATCCGGGAGCTGTTTTTCTTCGCATCTGCGGATTGTGAAAGTCCACATTTCATCAAAATATGGTTTAAAATTAAACAAACGACTTCTTTTGAGTGGCAGGCTTGGATACTTCCTCCTGCAAGCGCTTCAAGATAATCTGGCACCAGTTGACCTTTTCACAGGTCAAAATCACAACCATCATCCTAAATCTCAGATTCATGCACATTTCAAATGCACCAGTGCGATTCTCGATGATCCTGCAACAAAAACCATGCAGATACATGTATGGCAAACAAAAGTTCTTCTTGTGACAGGTGGTGTGAACCACGTCAACAATAGTTGAGCCGGTGAACAGCCCATAGTACTTTGTTATCAGCTCTTGAGACCCAAAAGTCTCAAGTTCTTCCATTGTAAGGCCATCAGCGGGTAGCCTATAAATGTTCTGAAGAAGATCTCGATCGATACAGATCTCCACACCTTGAATGATAGCAGTGATATCAGCAACGTGACCTCCCTGGGCCAGCGACAAAAAGCGAACGGCGGCGTTGAGGTAAACGTCCTCAACCAAGTGAACATCGTATTTCTCAGCGGTTTGACTCCTAAGGCGGTAGAGACCTTGCTGACAGAGTCGGGTGATGATGAACTCCATGGGTTCGACATGATTGGTTTTAGAGAGAATACGCTCTATGACGACAGATCTTGAGAAGATCCGTCCATCGATGATGTTCGAGGTTTTCTTGAGTGCGGGAGAAGATGTCTGACTAGCCATTGATGTTTCTCAAGAAAAATATGAAAGAGAATAAACGAAATGCAGTAAAAGGCAGAAAACTATGTAGGCTGTATTTGCTTGAGTACTCTTAAATTTTGCAGAAAGCGTAAAGAGTCTCTAATGGCAGTATTAGTCCTTTTATAGTGGGCGGCGAAGTAGGGTTTTCCAGAGTACGAATGGTCAGATTTAAGGGATGGGAGCCGGTTTTTGAAATCAATGGTCAAGATGGACTGAGTGTAACTGGTACATTTATCCATTAAAATGTTAAAATATGAGCGGATCCCACTTCTGACATTTGTTGTTACCCTAAATGCCTGAAACGGCGGTTTAAAAACATTAAACAATTTGAAAACATCGCGGCTTTTGAGATTTAGTTGTCCAGATGTTGTGTAAGGCATTTAATGTAAATGACGTTTGACTTGAAAACAGGGCACACGGATAAAAATCATTTAAAATGAAATATTATAATATATACTGAATCGAAATCCTATAGTATGTGATGTATCCGCGACGATACAGCGTTCCCCCTTAAAAGGTACATATAGGTTTTAACTTCATACAGCAATTTTTGGATTAATGCTATATTCATGGGTCATACTGTATTCCCCCTTAATTATTGCACATGTCAGCTGTAGGATAATTCATATGTCTTTGTTCACTATAGTGCTGTATTGACGGTTCTGAGTGTGCATATAATTAATGGTGGATACTGTATTCTTGGGTCTTACAGCATTCTCCCTCAATTGTTGAGTAAAAATAGTAAATTACTTACAGGGAGTTGGGCTATAGCATTCCCAATTCTTGTCTAAGCATGTTGAATCTTGCTGTGTCGAGAGGCTTGATGAAGATGTCGGCCAACTGAATGTTTGTATGAACCTTTTCGAGCCGAACATCCTTGTTCTCGACATGATTCCTTATAAAATGATGCTTCATGTTGATATGCTTAGTGCGCGAGTGCAGGACAGGATTGTGCGTTATTGCAATTGCACTCGTGATATCACACATGATTGGCATCTCTCTGGCTTCAATCCCATAATCCGACAACTGCTGCTGCATCTAAAGGATCTGCATACAGCAACTACCAGCAGCATAGTATTCTGATTCAGCCGTGGAAAGTGAGTTAGCCAATTGCTTCTTACTGAACCAAGAAACGAGTCTAGGTCCAAGAAAGTGACAAGTTCCACTTGTACTCTTCCTATCTAGCTTGCAGCCTCCGAGATCCGAGTCGCTGTATCCAACTAAATCGAATCCGCCTTCTTTGGGATACCATAGTCCTACATCGACTGTTCCTTTAATGTACTTCAGGATTCGTTTAGCTGTATTGAAGTGTGATTCCTTAGGTGCTACTTGATACCTCGCACATACTCCAATAGCAAACTGGATATCGGGTCTGCTAGCCGTTAGGTACAGGAGCGAACCAATGAGCTTCCTGTAGAGTGATTGGTCAACCGGCTTTCCGGCTTCATCAGCACTAATTTGCACGGAAGTGCTCATGGGGGTTGATGATGATTTGGAAGTGTTCATTCCGAATTTGTTGAGAAGCTCCTTGTTGTATTTTTCCTGGTTGATGAAAATTCCTGTAGGCAACTGCTTTACCTGCAAACCTAGGAAATAACTAAGTTCCCCCATCATACTCTTTCAAATTTACTTTGCATGAGATGAGAGAACCTTTGACACAAAGCAAGGTTAGTTGAACCAAAAATTATATCATCTACATAAATTTGCACCATTAGAAGGTCATCACCTTCCTGTATTTTGAACAAGGTCTTGTCCACAGCACCTTTCTCAAACCCATTGTCGGTTAGATACTGGGATAGGATCTCATACCATGCTCTAGGGGCTTGTTTAAGCCCATACAGTGCTTTCCATAGCCTGTATACTAGGTCGATGTCGTCTGTGTTGGCAAACCCTGGTGGTTGTTCAACATAAACTTCTTCGGAAAGGTCTCCATTTAGGAATGCACTTTTGACGTCCATTTGGTATACAATAAAGCTTTTATGGGCGGCAAAGGCTAAGAATATCCTAATGGCTTCTAGTCTGGCTACAGGGGCGAAGATTTCATCATAGTCTATGCCTTCTTCCTGCCTATAGCCTTGTGTGACTAGTCTTGATTTGTTCCTTATAATAAGTCCATTTCGATCCTTCTTGTTTCGAAATACCCATTTGGTTCCTATAACCGATTGATGTGTAGGTCTGGGTACAAGATACCATACATTGTTTCTTTCGAAATCGTTAAGCTCTTCTTCCATAGATGTTTTCCAATGAGAATTATTAAGAGCGTCTATGGTCGAAACAGGTTCGGACTGGGCTAAGAATATAGCGATAGTGCACATGTTGAGTCATCTAAGCTCGGATTGAGATTTCCATTCAGGAAATGGTGATATCTCAGTATCTAGTTCTTCTTGTGCACAAAGTACATTTCCTTGTGTACTCTGTATTCTTCTACGGGTAGAAACACCAGCATCTATGTTTCCAATGATCAGCTCTTGCGGGTGATCTCTCAACCATCTTCGGTCGGGTTCTAATTCGGGGTCCCGTACTATATCGAGAGTTTCTGTAGATACAACTTCATCTTGTACAGCGTCGGCTTCATCTACGTTGATTCTTACAGCTGCGGGGTTGATTTCTAGGTCAACAGCAGGTTCTATGGGAGTTGGAGGATCTAAGATAGAGAGTTGTTGGATGTTCCGAGTAATATCATCTACTCCAGTAGGGTCATGGTGAGGTTCGTCGAACACTACATGAACTGATTCCTCGATCGTCAGCTTCCTTTTATTAAAGATCCTGTAAGCTTTGCTGACGGAGGAGTATCCTACAAATATTCCTTCATCTGATTTCTCATCAAAGGTTCTAAGTTGATCCTTCCCATTATTTAACACATAACACCTACATCCAAAAATGTGAAAATATGAAACTAACGGAGTTTTGTTGTTCCATACCTCATATGCTGTTTTGTTGTGGTGCTTGTTGACAATACAACGGTTTTGAGTGTAGCATGCTGTATTGGTTGCTTCACCCCAGAAACGCTGTGGCAACTTGCTTGCGGCGATCATTGTCCTTGTTGCTTCTTTCAACGTCCTATTCTTTCGCTCGGCAACACCATTTTGTTGAGGTGTACGGGCAGCTGAGTATTTGTGTTGTATCCCATTTTCCGAACAGTATTGCTCTATAAAGCGGTTAGTAAATTATGTACCTCTGTCGGAACGAATGGACACGATACTCAATGCTTTGTCATTTTGAAGCTTTCTCAGGAGCTCGGGCAGCTGTGATGTTGTTTCCTTCTTCTTGCGTAGGAAAATTGTCCAAGCATACCTAGAGTAATCATCAACAACAACAAGACAGTATTTCTTACCTCCCAAACTTACCGGGTCTACAGGACCGTAGAGATCCATATGTAGCATTTCCAACACTCTTTGGGTTGAAAGGTAGGATTTGCTCTTCAGGGTTGACTTGATTTGCTTGCCTTTCTGACACGGTCCGCAGACGCTGTCCTTTTTGAATGATACATTTGGCAATCTTCTTACCATTCCCTGTCTTGAGAGCTTGTTGATCGTCTTGAAGTTGACGTGAGATATCCTCTTGTGCCATAACCAGCTGAGATCTGCAGTGCCTTTGGCAACAAAGCATGGAATTGAGGAGCTCATAGGCTTCCAATCAGCAATATAAATGTTACCTGATCTGCTTCCTGTAAGCACAACTTCTTTGGTATGGATGTTCTTGACTCTACAGCGATCTATATAGAATTTCACCGAGAACTGTTTATCGCAGAACTGGCTAATGCTAAGTAGATTGTACTGTAAGCCTTCAACATATGCAACATCGGTGACTTTGAATTTTCCTACAAGTAGGTTTCCTTTCCCTCTTGTTCTTCCTTTAGATTTATCACCGAAATGGACTTTTGGACCGCGACCTTCTACGAAATCTAATAGCTTGCTTCTATCTCCGGTCATGTGCCGAGAGCATCCACTATCAAAGTACCAGGTATCCTCCTCTAGGATGTCCTGTAGCAAAGAGATTAAGTAGATTTAGGTCCCCTTTGATTTTTGGGTCCATGATTGTTAGTTCCTCTAGGTACCCAAGTTTTCCTGACAGGAATTGGTTTAATGTAGGTCACACTCGGTACAGTGTTGCGATATCTACGTGGGGCATATCCGTAGTCGTTATAACCATGTTAATTATTATGCATGAAAAATTCAGGGTTATTATTATTAATCCAGTACGAGTGCCGTCTTAGAGGTGGAGCCATTTTCTTTGGCCTAACAACTTGCCTTCTGGGTCTCCAGTTGGATTCCCAACGCTGTTGTTGATACTGAGCGGACACCTGCTGTCTTGAGGAATAACAGGGCTCCTGTATCCAATACCTCGGCGTATTGTACTAATAGTACTGCCGTGCGGGCCTTTGGTATTTGGATACAGCCTTCCTTCTGAACGGCTCTTGGCGCTGTTGATATGCTCTGGGAGCATGATGTTGAGTGCGCCTTTCCAGTCTGAATGGCTGGTGATTCCGCTGTCTGGAATAGGATTGCGGGGGCGGAATAGCAGCCTTTGCTGTTCGCTGTGCAACAGGTTCCTTCACGGGACTCGAAGTTTCTTTCGAAACAGGAATGTGTTCCACACTCTTGACAAACACTGTACTAGTTTTCCCTTTGTTTGAACATGAGCTGTATCCTAAGCCACTTTTATCATGAGCATGTTGCCCAGTGCTCAGAATTTCTTCCATTCTTTTGGATGATTTCTCGAACGATTTCAGAGTGGTCTCAAGTTCAATTTCTCATTTTTCGAGAGTTGTGACTTTGGCTTGAAGTAGAACCAAATCATTTGTCTTGCTCTCGTTGTGAGTTTTAACCTCACTTAGTTCATGAGCAAGTTGATGATTTCTCTCCATGAGTTTTTCAAAATCGACTTTGCTGGTTTCACAATCAATAGACATATTTTCATAATTTATTTTCAGCAAGTCATTTTCATCTTTCAGCTCTAGGTTAGACAGTTGGAGCTGTGTATTCTCGTTTTTCAATGTCTCATGGGCCTTTTGAATATTTTTAAACTCATTCATCATGTTTTCAAAAGTATGAGATGCATTTGATGGAATAGCTGAGGTTGAGCTTACCTCATCATCGCTATCTTCACCTTCCGGAATGTCCTTGGCCATAAAGCACATATATGCTTTATCATCGAACTCATCGTCAGATGAATCACTTTCAGTGATCACCTGAAGACATTCTTCTGATTTGGATGGTGTGGGGGAGGCTTCTGATTCTCCAATCAGGGCCTTGAGCTTGTTTTTCCAAGCACGTCTTCTTTCATCTCTCTCTTGTTGCTTGGCCTCCGGCAACCTTTGAACTTTGGGATGAGGACATTTATTTGCATAATGCCCTGGTTTCCTGCAATTATAGCACAGGTTAGCATCACCGGATGAAGTTTCGGTACCTACCATGTGGACATGTTTGGGCATGTAGGGAGTCTTTCCAGACTGCTTGATGAACTTTTTGAATTTGTGCATGAGAAGTGCCATTTCATATTGAGACAAGATGTCGTCGTCACTGTCAGCATTCTTGTGACTAGGCTTCGACGAGCTGGGCATGCTGTGTCGACGATTCGATACAGCGTCTAGAGTTGTGACCTTTGAAGGAGATTCTTCAGCTTTCTCTCTTCTGTCAATATCATACTCAAAAGCTTTGAGGTCAGAGAAGAGATCAAAAGTAGATATTTCATTAAGATTGCAAGATACACGCATAGTTGTGGTCTTAATGTCCCATCGGGCAGGGAGAGATCTGAAAATTTTTAAGTTCTTCTCCTTTTGGGTATAAATTTTGCCCAAAGCTTCAAGTTCACCAACAATACCAGTGAATCTGAGGTCAAGTTCCTCGAGTGTCTCAGTTGGTTTCATTTCGAAATATTCAAATTGCTGAGCCAGTTTTGAAATCTTATTTTCTTTTGAGAGCTCAGTTCCCTCACAAATCATCTTGAGTTTATCCCAGATTTCCTTGGCTGATTTACAGCTCTTTACCTTCGAGAACGTGCCTTTGTCAAGAGTGACAAATAACGCGTTCTTAGCCATATTGTCGAGGTTGGATCGCTTTCTTTCATCTGTGGTCCATTGCTCGCGTTCCTTCTCGAGCATCTAAGCATGGGCTTAGCCTTCAATCCTTGCGGCCGTGTTTACCTTCATGATCTTGATAGGGACATCATGTATAACAAAAATCATCTCTTCGTGCATTACTGCAAGATGAGCCTCCATTCTAATTCTCCAATCATCAAATTCGTTAATAGAGAACATAGGCACTTTGTTAATCATAGATGTATCCATGTGAAAGTAAAGAAATGAAAGAGACTGTTTTAAAGGGTAAGTGATTTTGGATCTGGTTCGATTAAAAATACGACTGATTCTTTTTAGAATCAACCACTCCGATACCACTTGTTGGCCACTAAGTATACATGATACAGCTTGGGAAGTAGTTTAAACAACAAGATGTATTGATTTTAAATCTGAGTGCGTAGTGGAAGTCTTAAATACAGTAAGTTGCTGTGGATACAACAACTCGATTTGCAATGTATACTTAAATAATCACAGTAATTAAAACAAGTAAGGCGGAAGGTAAATAACATAATATTTAAAGTGGTTCGAGGTAAACCTCTCTACGTCCACTGGTCCTCCACACAGGAGTAAAAAGTTTATTATAATTACTACGTACACAACTACGTAATTATAACAACACACAATCAATATATCATTCACACAGATTGATATAAAGATCTTAGCTTCAACCGTTCACACAGATTGGTTTGAGCTAATGCTTTGACTTGCTTCTTCACACACAGTTATGAAGCTTCATCTTCTTCGATGCAAATCCTTCACACACAGTTATGGAGTAGCAACGATTACTCAGTCCACATAGGGCTGATCTGGGTTTGTTCAAAGGATAGAACAGGGTATGAACAACAACTTTGACTTTATGAGCTTCTAGCTGATGAAGTGTTGTTCATGATGTTGAGCACTGTATATCTCTTAGATCTGAGTTGCAGTAAGCTTTGGAGATATGTTTTGCTCTGAGTATTTCTTTGTAAGTTTGATCGTTCAGTAGTTCAGTCGTCTTCAGTCTTCAAACACTGGAGATATATATAGTCTTCTGGAAAATATATCCGTTGGGATAAATCTGTTGAGCAAGATTCCGTTCCAACGGGATGAAAAAGCACGATCCGGATTTAGCCGGATTTGAAGATCTTCTGACTGACAGTATTTAAATACTTTATCCTTTAGTATTTAAATATTTCTTTATCAACGGGACTTGACTTCTGAAGATTCCTTCTTTGTCCTGTTGAGAGCTGTATGGAAGATCACTGTATTGACAGATCGAGACAGCTTCCATACTCAGTCTTTTATAAGACTTCTTTGCTGTACTGAAAGGTTCCACTATATGTTGGATCTGTGACAGGCCTTCGATACAGGTTGACACTTCAACTCTTCGATACAGTTTTCTTACTGTATTGAGGATTGGTATATTGTCAAAACCTCTTATTATCACAATTCGATATAGGGATTGATTATCCTGGCTGTTTCGATACAGGGTATTTGTTATCCCAACAACCAAAATATAGTCAGAGAGCTGAACAGAATAATCACAAAAAAATGCTCTACAGAACTATAAAAAGATGCTAAATAGTAGAACAATAAGAATATATTGCACGAGAGAACAATAAGAATGTTCAAACAAAGGTGCGCAATAATAAAATGCTATATGGGAGAACCATAAAAAAGATGCTATATTAGAGAATAGTAAGAAGATACTATATGGAAGAACCTTAAGAATCACTAAATGGGAGAACGATAAGAAGATAATACATGAGAGCTCAATAAGAAAATGATACATGAGAACCATACGAATATACTAGAATTATAAGAATGTGATAGAAGTGGAACCATAAGAAGATTTACACGAGAGAATCATAAGAAGATACTCAATGCGAGAATGATAAAAATATAATGCACTAAAAAACCATAAGAATATTCTATATATCAATATATTTGTAGAATGGAATGGAATCCAGCAAATATTACGGATATATGAATTTTATAGATCTTATACTGGTTTAGGTGAATCATACACTCTTAATTACTATCATTTAACATAAGAATGGTACACAGAAGTACCAGATAAAAGGCTATCTAGGAAAACCATAAAAAGATAGTACACAGAAGAACCATAAAAAGCAACTATACGGGAGAACGATAAGAAGATGTTATAGGAAAAATAATAAAAAATATTATACGAGGGAACCATAAGAGTATGCTAGGTGGGAGAGGATCAATAAGAGATCATATACGGGAGAAACATAATAAGATCTTAAATGAGAGAATGATAATAATACGTTGCACGGGAGAACCATAAGAATATTCAAACATTGGAGAATATTAAGAAGATGCTACACGGAACAAACATAAGAAGATGTTACAAATGATAACAATAAGAAGATACTGATAACGATAAGAAAATACTACATGAAAAAGCCATAAGAACATGTTACACGGAAGAACATAAGAAAATGCTACACAGAAGAACCATAAGAATACTCTAAGAACAACGAGAAGGTATTACGCAGGATAACTGTAAGAAAATTTTAAACAGAAGAACAACAAGAAAATATTATATCAGAGAACCATAAGAACGTTGCGCGCGCGCACACACACACACACACATATATATATATATATATATATATATATATTATTTACTAGAATATAATGAAAATCACGGATATCATGAAATTATAAAAATCTTATACGGATTTAAGTAAATCATATAATTTACCAGACACATAATAAGATGTTAACAAAATTTTCGACAACATGTGATATATTTTGAAATAGATTTGTTATTAGATAATATACTTTATATTTTCACAATTTGTGTTAATTTTGAAATTTACTTAAAAAGGGTTAATTATACAAAATATTATTATATTATATTTATTTGTTATTATATTGTATTGAATATCAAGAATTGTGATGCAGTGGCAAATATTTATGTTTAGTAACCCATAGTTTGAAAATTTGTATATGATGTATAATATTATATTGTTATTGTTATTAATATGTTTTTATTGTTTGATATAAATTCATTTTTATGTTTGATTCTTAATTAAACAAAAAATGTATATCCCGTCGAAAGTCGACCAGTAATGCACTAGTAAGACTCAGCATAATTAAGTTGGCATTTCAACATCAAACTATGTCGATGGACCATGGTGACATCACCATATCATTAAATGAATATTTAAATTTAATCTTACCTTCCAAACAATTAACGCATACATCATTATTCAAGGAGATTTGATGCCAATTTTCTATAATCAAGCTCCGTCAAAGTAGGGTTTTCCCTAACGACAATAACATAAGTTTAATATTTTATATATATTTCATTGGGGGAAAACTTGTTTTGCCCTTTTACATATAGTAATATTCTTTTTTGCCACAAGTTTAGTAACAATTCTTTTGATACCCAAATTGTCGAAACGAAAATATTCGAGTAATTAATTTTAATTTCGAGTAACATATTTTCGAGTCAACTTAAAAAAATATAATATTGAGGAGAGTTGGAATATATTCGTGTGACCCGAATGCAAGAGTACTGAATTCGTGTGACCCGAAACGTTCATAAAATTTTTTCGGGTCACACGAAAAATTTCTTGTAATTATTCGGGTCACACGTAATACATCGTTGACCGAATCGCATGAGGGAGTTCGGAGTTCGGATTACTCAACACGAATTCGTGTGTGAGTAACGAATTCGTGTGACCCGAAACGTTCTTAAATTTTTTTCGGGTCACACGAAAAATTTCGTGTAATTATTCGGGTCACACGTAATACATCGTTGACCGAATGGCAGGAGGGAGTTCGGAGTTCGGATTACTCAACACGAATTCGTGTGACCCGAATGCAAGAGTACCGAATTCGTGTGACCCGAAACGTTCATAAAATTTTTTCGGGTCACACGAAAAATTTCGTGTAATTATTCGGGTCACACGTAATACATCGTTGACCGAATCGCAGGAGGGAGTTCGGATTTCGGATTACTCAACACTAATTCGTGTGACCCGAATGCAAGAGTACCGAATTCGTGTGACCCGAAACTTTCATAAAAAAATTTCGGGTCACACGAAAAATTTCGTGTAATGAACACGTAATACATCGTTGACCGAATCGCAGGAGGGAGTTCGGAGTTCGGATTACTCAACACGAATTCGTGTGACCCGAATGCAAGAGTACCGAATTCGTGTGACCCGAAACGTTCATAAAAATTTTTCGGGTCACACGAAAAATTTCGTGTAATGAACACGTAACACATCGTTGACCGAATCGCAGGAGGGAGTTCGGAGTTCGGATTACTCAACACGAATTCGTGTGACCCGAATGCAAGAGTACCGAATTCGTGTGACCCGAAACGTTCTTAAATTTTTTCGGGTCACACGAAAAATTTCGTGTAATTATTCGGGTCACGCGTAATACATCGTTGACCGAATCGCAGGAGGGAGTTCGGAGTTCGGATTACTCAACACGAATTCGTGTCACCCGAATGCAAGAGTACCGAATTCGTGTGACCCGAAACTTTCATAAAAATTTTTCGGGTCACACGAAAAATTTCGTGTAATGAACACGTAATACATCGTTGACCGAATCGCAGGAGGGAGTTCGGAGTTCGGATTACTCAACACGAATTCGTGTGACCCGAATGCAAGAGTACCGAATTCGTGTGACCCGAAACGTTCTTAAATTTTTTCGGGTCACACGAAAAATTTCGTGTAATTATTCGGGTCACGAAATACATCATTGACCGAATCGTAGGAGGGAGTTCGGGAGTTCGGGAGTTCGGATTACTCAACACGAATTCGTGTGACCCGAAACTTTCATAAAATTTTGAATTATAAATATCATGCTCAGCACGCCACAACATCCATTGAATTGAACTATTTCTCAGCAATATTTTCACCTTTCTTTTCTGATATTATCTCACCGATATTTTTTTCTTTTTTTCTCTGATTAATTATCTCGAGCTCTCTCACATCGAAGAAGAAGGATTATTTCGACTGCAAAAAATAAAAGGTATATTTATCGCTCAATTTCCAATAATGTTTATACTTGAAATATAAAAAATATTCAAATACTATTTAATTGTGTAAATTTTTAGTTAATAACCTAAATTTTTTATATTATTTGACAGATGAGTTTTTGGAAAAAAGTTATCATTCGTTTTAATGGCAAGTGGCAAGATTTGGACTATCACGGTGGAGAAGAACAAATATTGACTGTGCCCGTTGGTGTGAGCTATGCAACATTAGTAGATAATGTCCACTCTATTGTTGAAGCTGATAGAACAAAACATGTTTATGTTCTATTTTCAATTGATTTTGATGGAAAAAAAGAAGAAAGATGAAGATAAAGAATGATTTTGATATAAATTACTTGTTCCAATCTAATGTTGAGCTTGTGATTTTTGTTAGCCTTGAGAATGCAACTAGCATTCCTCCAAAAGCTCCCTCATTTGGTCCACAATTTGACTTACGGATCCGGCTCTTTTCCGTCTGCATACAATTCTAATCGTATGGATTATTTGGTGATTGGGTTCAAGCATGCAAATTCCTCAGGAATTTGATGGTTCTCGATTTGATGGTTGCGGTCCTTCAAATAATGTATGTGATGTTGGTGGTAATTGTGGTGGTGGTAGTGCTGATGATGGTAGTGATGATGATAATAACGACATAAATATCGATGACATCGATCTCGAAGATGTCGAGGTTCAAAAACATTGGTTTGAAAAATTTTGCAAATATTGTGAGAAAAGGGGCATGTTCAACAAAAGATTGGTAAAACAAGCAGAACCAGAACCAGAATGGATGCGCTTTGATTTCGATCAATTAATAGATGAAGACGGTGCTCCAGCTCCTCCCCCTGGTCCTGGGTGGAAAATTCCAGGTAGACCTCCATATGTGTCTCTTTCTGAAGTTGATGATGATATGGACGAGAAATTTCATCCTGCAAATATACTATCTTTACAAAGAGGGTCTGTATTTCTCTCCAAAGATAGGTTGAAAACGCATTTGTTGGCGATATCATTTGGAAAAGAAGTCGACTATCGTATTCTAAAATCGATAAGCGGCGCTATTCGCCGTTTGTGCAGATAAAACCTGTAATTTTTTGTTGAGCGCCTCCGGGGGGTGGATTTTGGAGAGTGCACTTACCGAACGAGCATACATGTCATTTTGACCCAAATCGCAAGGCACCTAGCGATTTGCCTTCTAAGATGCTCGGTGAATACATGTCCGACAAACTATTAGTGGAAGGACAGATTATGACTCCGAAGCTAGTGCAGGCTCAACTTAAGAATGACTATTGTTTGACAGTCCGTTATGGCTTGGCATTGAGTATTCACAACCATGCTATCTCAGTGATATATGGAGACCATCAGGATTCTTTCAGAACGATCCCATCGTACTTGCATATGTTGGAGGTGACGAATCCAGGTACCATAACTGATTATGTGGTTGATGCAAATACTGGAAAATTTAAATACATGTTTTATGCTTTGGGGGCTTCGGTATCTGGATTTCGTTATGCTAGACCAATTATTGTTGTTGATGGGACACACCTTCGGGGTAAGTATCGAGGAGTATTATTTGTTGCTGTTACAAAAGATGGTAACAATCAGATATTTCCACTTGCTTTTGGAGTTGGCGACGTCGAATGCGATGAGTCGTGGAAGTATTTCATGTACAAATTGAAAGAGGCCTTTGGTTGTCCAAGGGACCTCTTGATTGTTTCAGACGGGCACAAATCCATAGCAAATGCTATTAGAGAGGTATTCCCACTTGCGCATCACGGGTTATGTTGTTACCACGTTCAGAAGCATTTGGTTAAGTATGGTCAACATGTGGTTGCAATTTTCAATGCGGCAGCTTACAGCTATCGTATTGAGGACTATAATAGGCTTATGGAAAGTTTAGAAATAGCATGTCCAAGTGCACTACCTACTTGAAAGAAACTGCCGGTGAAAATAAATGGGCTCGTGTGAAGTGCCCGGTCCGTGGTCGAGGTTATGAATTCAAATGCCGTTGAAAGCATGAACAACCGTCTTCTATGGGCTAGAAGGCTGCCCGTTTCTGCACTTCTCGAGGTATGTCGAACCGTGGTAGAAGAATGGATATCTGATCGACATAAAAATGCAAATGAGTGTCCTGGACCTTTAACGTATCATGCATACGAGATATTGATGAAGGCGGTCGGAGCTGGATCGAACATGAACGTTCAATTTCTTAGTGATGGGGTGTTCAAGGTGACCTCTAACAGGAAAAATTATGTTGTGGACTTGAGAGTGCAAAAATGCAGTTGTATGATGTTCCAGCATGATATGATCTCGTGCAATCATGCCGCTGCAGCTATAAGGTACCTAAATCACGACCAAACTGTGTATATACATGATTACTATAAAGTGTCCACGCTTCGCCAAATGTGGGGACGGTTTGTGATTCCAGTACCTCACCCAAGTGATTGGTTCATTCCTGCTAACATCAAGGTAAAAGTTTGTGAACCACCAGACAATCCGAGGCAGGCAGGGCGACCAAAAGAAAGGAGACACACATCATAGATTGAGTCCTCGACTCATACTGTAACACCCCCAAATCCTATTGGGTTATTACAGTGCCGTAGACCCCACACGAGGAGATCCACCAGGCTAACACGACCAAAAATACAACTAACTGACCAAAAGGGGAATCACAATCCCTACGCTGACATCCAACATAATATTCTGATATGGAATTTCAATGACAACAGTGGGCCTACATGGCCCAAATGAAATACAACGACATCCACGAGCCTTGCTCGGATAATACAAAATGACAATAACTGACAAAACTGGAGTACTCCAACTGCCTGACTGACATGAACACCAAAACATCTCGGACTAGTATCGCTTGACTGCCTCGTCGCCACCGTCATGCCCTGTGTCTCAACTCTCTCCTCGCAAACACCTAAAACATGAAAACATGTTCCGCCCCCACGGGGTCAGTCATCCAGACAATGATTATCAAATACATGTACAACATGATATGCATCCAAAGGGCAGAATAAATAGTATAGTAATGGTAATACGAGATGCTCACAAACCAAAGTAAGAATCGAGCATTCGTGGAATACTATGCCCACGGCATCCGATCAATACCTGCTCAACAGGTTAGAACACAAGTGCCCAACGGCGAATCATCAATACAGAACACAACAATACATCACCCGAAGGTAACCCAAGCCAAACACTGAAATAGATACGAATCACAATGCCCGAAGGCCCCGACAGGAATACCGATACATCACAATGGCATTAACAACCGAACAACCCGAAGCTGTTTATCATCATAATACCCTGAATGTCATTCAGCCAAAGCTGTCAATCACCACAATGGCCCGAAGCCAAAACAGCCCGAAGCTGTATCAATGAGGGCTGAAGCCACGGAACGAAGCCGTATCACAATGAGATCATCCAATGACCGTGACCTGCTGAATTGCAGGTGCTGGGAAACCAACCGCGAGGGTTCAAGCCCCAAGCTTACCCATAATGAGATCATTAACATGACCGTGACCTACTGAACTATAGGTGTTGGGAAACCAACCGCGAAGGTTCAATCCCCAAGCTTACCCATAATGAGATCATTAACATGACCGTGACTCATCAATCGTAGGTGTTGGGAAACCAACCGCGAAGGTTCAATCCCCAAGCTTACCCATAATGAGATCATTAACATGACCGTGACCTCATCATCGTAGGTGTTGGGAAACCAACCGCGAAGGTTCAAGCCCCAAGCTTACCCATCGAGCACTAGCCGAGACTAGCCTCCAAAACATAATTAATCACAACAGTAACAATCCCAAGATTACCAAATTCACAAGAATAATAGCGTGCTGCCTTGAGTCGGCCAACACGACGACAACAACTCATGGATGGGCACCGTCCACGGCGGTCCCAATTCAAATACCTCGACTGCCTTGGAATGGCCAATCGATCACAACAACTTAACGGATGGAAACTATCCTTGACAGTCCCAATTCAATACGTCGATTACCTTAGAACGGTTAATCGATAACGATGACACAACGGATGGGAATTAACTTCGATAATCCCAATTAAATACCTCGATTACCTTAGAATGGTCAATCGATACACAATGATACAACGGATGGGAATTATATTCGATAATCCCAATTAAATACATCGATTACCTTAGAACGGTCAATCGACACACAATGATACGGTAGAGTGGATGTCCCGGCGTCTTAATTGACCACCGAAACAGATATAATAAACGAATATATCGAACGCCTTCAGTCGGCCCATGCAACATCATAGTGACAGTTCCAATTCAATAATAACGATTCAACGATGCCTCAGAACGACATTCACGTCAACAATAATAATAGATACATCGATGCCGCGAACCGGCTATCGACAACAAGAATCTCAATGCCTTAAACCGGCCGTTAACGAATAACAATCACAACTGGCATAATCACCGAAGGGTATTGTATCAAACAATCCCCAAATATCAATAAATCACGAAGAGACTGTGTCTCGAAATGATACAACACATTCATACACATATATGATAACATTAATCTCATTGACCAGTACAAGTATAAAACTTGCCTCAAACCGAAGGCGAACAAGTCCTTCTACGATCAACGTCCTGGCACGAAATGACGAACGGCGGCCCCCGACGATCACAAACACTCGAACAACCTTGAATGAAAACGATTCATTTAAAAACACAAAATCAATAGAAAATAACGACAAGGACAAAGTCCGATTCAAACACGAATCGATCACACCGCACGAACGAATATCATAGTTCTCAACTATGAATTCTAACGTCCTCCAACACCTCGATGATCAATTAACATGATCATTACGTTCTTAACACTTGTGAAATCCATTCAACAAGATTCACTTAAGAACAATCATCAAAACAATCATCAAGATGATAATATCACCAATATCATCAAATTGATCCTCCTATAATGATAATATTATCACTATTATCATTATCACCCCAAAAACATCACCAACAACAATAATCATCTCAAGACTATGTTAATCATATAACAATCTTAACATAATCTTTTCTAGACATGATTAAAACCTCCAAACAATCTGAAACATCAAGAACATAATCATACTCAAGCTATACCAACATGTTCTTCATCAAAAGTTCATCCAAACTATGAAGAATCATGATATACTCCATTAATCAAACAATACCCGAGGAAAACAACAACAGCAACTCGAAAATCACTTGAAGAACAAGAGATTGAGGGAACTTACCAAAGAAGAACAAGAAGAAGCCTCCAAACACCAAAGGAGCACCAACAAGCTTCCAACTTCAAGCTTCAATCCAAGCTAGGATAATCAAGATCGAGTTGGAAGAGGCTAAACATCAATAACAAGTCCAAACAGACGATTCTAGGGAGAGAAAATGTGTTTTGGTTCATGAGGAAATGAAAGACGAAACCAAGATAAATAGACTGACCAATTCATTACGTACGTTATACACTAAGGTTAACGTACGTAAGAGGCATTACGTACGCTATGCTAAGACATTAACGTACGTAATGAAAAATCCAGAACTGACTGGACTAAAATACGAAGGCCTTAACGTACGTAAACAAGAACTTATTACGTACGTTAACAAGACCTACATTACGTACGTAGAGCTCACCTCTTAACGTACGTAAGTCCGCTGACCGCAATAGTGAGATCCGATCGGAAGATGCTCGGGACCCACCGGCCGAAAGTGACTACGAGGAAGGTTCCTGCCACCTACCAAGCATTACGTACGTAACCTTACAGGCATAACGTACGTAATACTCAGCCCATAACGTACGTAAGTCTACCCATGTAGCGTACGTTAAGGCTAGTGTACTTAGCCAAAAATCCAAATTCTCCAACCAACATTCAAACGACGAAACTAACCCGACGACAAGTATAATATTTCGATCCCAAAATATTCCAATACAATATACATTGTATCAGTCCAAAACAACAACACTTGTACAATTCCAAATGAATATGTACAACTCAACAGTAACACGAAAAAAAAATTATCCCCGGATATTACATATACCCGTAAAGTTCAAACATGCCTTAGATGCGGAGGCACAGGACACAATAGAAAGACTTGCACTGCAGTTATTCCCCAACTATTTGAGGATTTCACAATGGAACCAACTCCGTCTAAAAAGGGACGTGCAAAAAAAAGTGTAGTATATGTCATTACGTGACCACCGCTCCAAAATGTCCAACTAAGCATCGTTTCGACCTAAATGAGCCCCCAATGTAAAATTAGTTACATTTATTTAAAGTATTTATATGAATCAATTACGTTTTATTTGAACCGATTAAGTTTAATTTCAAATTAATTAAGTTTAATTTCAAATTGGTTAGGTTCAATTTCAAATCGGTTAGGTTCAATTTCAAATTGATTAAGTAACATATAGTAACCATCAATTACGTTTTATTTGAACCGATTAAGTTTAATTTCAAATTGATTAAGTTTAATTTCAAATTGATTAAAGTTAATTTCAATCGACTAAGATCGAATTTCAAATTGATTAAGTTTAAAT
Organism: Orobanche coerulescens; assembly: GCA_033398695.1. Taxonomy (NCBI): domain Eukaryota; kingdom Viridiplantae; phylum Streptophyta; class Magnoliopsida; order Lamiales; family Orobanchaceae; genus Orobanche; species Orobanche coerulescens. The sequence goes on along the minus strand of CM065816.1, from coordinate 132,734,299 downwards.
TGAATCAATTACGTTTTATTTGAACCGATTAAGTTTAATTTCAAATTGATTAAGTTTAATTTCAAATTGGTTAGGTTCAATTTCAAATCGGTTAGGTTCAATTTGAACAGATTATGTTCAATTTCAATCGACTAAATTCAAATTGATTAAGTTTAAATTGAATCAATTAGATTTTATTTGAACCGATTAAGTTTAATTTCAAATTGATTAAGTTTAATTTCAAATTGGTTAGGTTAAATTTCAAATCGGTTAGGTTCAATTTGAACAGATTATGTTCAATTTCAATCGACTAAGTTCGAATTTCAAATTGATTAAGTTTAAATTGAATCAATTACGTTTTATTTGAACCGATTAAGTTTAATTTTAAATTGATTAAGTTTAATTTCAAATTGGTTAGGTTCAATTTCAAATCGGTTAGGTTCAATTTGAACAGATTATGTTCAATTTCAATCGACTAAGTTCAAATTGATTAAGTTAAAATTGAATCAATTACATTTTATTTGAACCGATTAAGTTTAATTTCAAATTGATTAAGTTTAATTTCAAATTGGTTAGGTTAAATTTCAAATCGGTTAGGTTCAATTTGAACAGATTATGTTCAATTTCAATCGACTAAGTTCGAATTTCAAATTGATTAAGTTAAAATTGAATCAATTACGTTTTATTTGAACCGATTAAGTTTAATTTCAAATTGATTAAGTTTAATTTCAAATTGGTTAGATTCAATTTCAAATCGGTTAGGTTCAATTTGAACAGATTATGTTCAATTTCAATCGACTAAGTTTGAATTTCAAATTGATTAAGTTTAATTTCAAATTGGTTAGGTTCAATTTCAAATCGGTTAGGTTCAATTTCAAGTTTCAAATTGATTAAGTAACATATAGTAACCATCAATTACGTTTTATTTGAACCGATTAAGTTTAATTTCAAATTGATTAAGTTTAATTTCAAATTGATTATGTTCAATTTCAATCGACTAAGTTCGAATTTCAAATTGATTAAGTTTAAATTGAATCAATTACGTTTTATTTGAACCGATTAAGTTTAATTTCAAATTGATTAAGTTTAATTTCAAATTGGTTAGGTTCAATTTCAAATCAGTTAGGTTCAATTTCAAATTGATTAAGTAACATATAGTAACCATCAATTACGTTTTATTTGCACCGATTAAGTTTAATTTCAAATTGATTAAGTTTAATTTGATACACAATAATCATTATAAAAACGAAATCAGTATTTACATCATCGCTAATACTATCACTAATCTCTATCATCCCACCGTATAAATAAACTAGTGGGATCACACACTACAGTATCTATATCATCGCTAAACCTCCATATAGATCGGGCCATACGTCCTCTAAATGCATAAATATCCGCCTCGGTCTTTCCATGAGAGAAAGGCTGGCAGGCGAGAGACTCTATAGTCCGTATAGAATACGCACCACAAGAGGTCGAGTCATCCTGAGCATAGCATAAATCCTTCCTCGCTGTAGCAACTCGAAACGGAGTCACCAGGGTGATATCAGGGCGGCGCTCGTAAAATCCCTAAACGCTGTAGAATGGTAGGAATTAAGCGACATATACCCGATGACTGCCGCGATCTCAACTTCCAATATGCATCGTGTTCCTGCGCCAGAGAATCGTGCATGATGATGATACCCTCCTCGAGTATAATGCGGAAAACAACCCAATGTCCGCTCGAGGACTCCGGAGACGTATTCCAGATGGTCAACACCTGGATTGTTCAAAAAGTACATTGTCAGCACAATATCACACGAATAACTAATACAAATAAATAACAAAATATGCAATAAATTATCACCTCGCATAACTCCCACCATGGGCGATGATCGCCCCAAAATGGTCTCAGACCGTGAACGTGGCTGATCAAGAAATCGAGATCATCATCGTCAATACTCAATGAACCTCCTCTCCTATTGGAGTTATTCCATACATTGATACACGTGGCCTAATATAAAATAATTTTGTCAGTAAAGAAGCACTCAATTAATTTGGAATAAATTTATTAATATTTTTTCATTACCAAGAAGCTCGTATGAACCAAAACCCTATGAGCGGCCCAATCATCGAGCCATCGCACGCCAACAAATCCGGGATCAAACTGTAGGATCCCCATATATGCATCCAGATCTTTGGATATCATTTAAATTAAGAATAATTTAAACATTTTCAATAACTACACGTTTCAATAAGAGATTACCTACATATAAATTGAAAGACTTACTTCTGCATCTATCAATCTGGATCCGTCCTGTAGCATCATAAACTAGGAGGCACTAGCTCCGAATGCAGCACCAACATTGACACTACAATTTACTTTTTGTTTAAGTACGGACAATTTTAGTAAATAATATTGAATTTACAATTTAACTCACCTCTCGCCGCTGTCCAACCACCTGTTATACGCGTCCTCATCCAAGTCCTTCCTCTTAGAACTACAGTGGTCGAGAAGGGGGAATGCGGTCTGTATGACCTATACTGCAGTCTAGGCACATCACTCGCATCTGCTCGAATAGAAATAAGAGAGTACTCAAGCGGGATAGGGCTCAGATCCGCAGTGGAAGAGGATGGTCGAGACCTAGGGGCAATCTCTGGTGGTGTCATCAACGTCTCAGCAGGAAGAACCGGGGGGGTAACTATCGGGACCGAGGCTCCATCAGCATGATGATCGAGACTCGCAGTGCGCTCTACCGGGACCGAGGCTCCATCAGCATGATGATCGAGACTCACAGTGCGCTCTACCGGGACCGAGGCTCCATCAGCATGATGATCGAGACTCGCAGTGCGCTCTACCGGGACCGATGCTCCGCCGGGGCTAGGGACACCCACAGTCTGCTCGGCGGGAGACGACACTCCATCCACACGAGTCTCTGTCGGCAACGATGATCCGCCAGCGTCGGGGACTCTCTCAGTCTGCTCGGGGGGAATAGGCGCTCCGTCAAATCGAGGCTCTGTCGGAATCGAGGCATGAGAAGGAAAATCGCGCATAAGATCATTAATACCTCCAAAGTCCCATGCCGGCTTATCAAGAGGAGCAGACTGGCCCACTACCTCATCAATATGTCGACATAACTTGCCTACTGCGTCATCAACATATCGACGCATCTGCTCGACCGATGAATCCATATATGCACGGATATGGGTGAAAAGAGTATCAAAATCGATGTCGGCGCGATCTCACAGTACCCGTGCAGAAGAAGATGCGATGCAGTGCGGACCCCGTATCGGAGAACTATGGGGCGGCAAATCAGTATGCACAGGCTCACGAGGCTCTGCTGATGACTCACGTCCATGAGTAAGACATATAGGGTCAGAAATAACCGGACCAGATGTCCGCTTCCGGACAATACGCTCTCCGACTAGATCACCGACAGAAGCATCACCATCACGAGCCCTCCCCTTCCCCTTCCCCTTCCCCTTCCCCCCACCCTTCTTGCATAGGGTCATCCTGTGCGTATACTGCACCCGCTCGCTGGCAGCATCACTAATGGACTGCATATACAGCTCCTGCTCCTCCTCAGGTGTCGGAGATAACACCTCAAAACAATCAATCTAAATACAATTCAATGATTCATTTTCAGTAATTATTACCTTAAATATCTACAAAAGTTTTTTACGTATTGAAAACATATAATTGATTACCTCATCATCGAAGAATGTGGTAAAATCAACATGACCCAGCTTCTTCAACTTCCAGCGTGTACAACGAGGTCATTTGGATGAAAGAAGCTCGAGCATGGTCCCACATTTAGAGTATAACGAAGGTATAGCCTCGCAAGCCCATATCAGAAAACAATAATTGAATCCCAACAAAAGAAACAATAACAATATTTATTATGAGTTTGAGTATATAATTCATTTAATGAATGCGATGAAGTACAATAATAGCGTATATGTTACTATAAAAATGGTAACTCGGATCCGGACCCGCGGGGACCTCGGTGGGAACATCGCTCAAATACGTAACCAAAATCGATATGAATATAAGCCCCATGGAAAGCTCTCCCACCGAGTCTGGTCCTCAACCAATGTCCACAACCAACGGTCAGCAATACGCTTGCCACCATCCACACCGAATATCAAATAGCAGACACACAGCACCTTAGCGACCTTCAGCGCATCACCGGGATGCTCTCTAAAATATCCAGCAGCAAATCGATCACGAATACGGTCTAACATCTGCCCCCCACCACTGAGCAACGGATACCGATCGTACACGCTCCCCTCCGGTGGAACATCGTCCCCGTGTACATCAAAGTCGGAGTCTCCGAATCGCAAGCCGGTGACTAATGCATACTCATATCTAGAAAATCGAATAAATCGATGACCGAGCCTAAACCAAAACTCATCGGCCTGTGCATCCGGTCTAATTACCTCGTTCGAGAACAAGGCATGCAATGCGGCATTAGATACAAACCCCCCCCCCCCACTCCTCCCGGACAAAGTGTCCAAGACACGACTCTCTAAACTCCCTAATAGTGTCATCACCTACACTCAAAGAACAATCGTCTTAACAATCCCTAACCTAACATACCCATTTATGGAGCATTTCGAACCTCGCATATTCGGCCTCTTCCAAACAACCTGCCGATTCAAATTTATCTTAATTTTAGCTTCATGCGGGTGTATTGAAGTAATATGTAATCGGGAAAAAGTAAGTGGACAATTCGAGTAACAGTGGGATTTATTCGATTTATTTCCATCGAGTTATTCTAATTCAACTTGAGACATCCTAATTCAATTTCAATCATCTAATGCAATTCGAGACATTCTAATACAATCCGAGTCATCCTAATTCTAGTAGTTTTATGTCAATTCGAATAATCATAAATAAATTTGCGTCGTTCTAATTGTGGAAGGCCATTAGTCCAATTTGAGTAACTTACTATATTCGAGTAAGACAAATAAAAAAAACGAAATAAACTAACTAAACGAAATAAACTAACTAAACGAAACAAACTAACTAAATTCGAAAAGATATCCATATTTATAACATTCCCAAATTCGAATTGAAACTCGAATACGAATTACCAAGGTTACATAAATAATCAATTCAACACGACATCAATTCAATCGATATCAATTCATACATAAACAATAGTTACGATATCAACACACGATAAGTATTTGGGGTTGACCAAATAGCTACTTAATTCCCAAATTCAAATTTCTCTATTTTAATTTATTTTTTCATCGTGTAAATCGAATGCAAATCTTATAATTCGAATGCAAATCGTGTAAATCAAATATAAAATGTGTAAACCAAAATCGAGCAACGAGCATACTCGAGTGACACGAAAATAAAATCTTACGGTTTTATTGTGGCGTGAAGCGGCAAGTGAATCGGCATTTCGTCGGCGGCACTATTCGGGAAGTCGAATTCGCCATCGAGGATGAGGAAATAATTCGGATTCTTGAAACTAAGATTCGTGAAACTCGAATTCCACAGATTCGTGAAACTCGTGAAGAAGGAAGAAAGAAGACGACTGGGAAGAATGTTTTCGTGAAACTCGATTCGGATTCGTGAAGAAGAAGCCCGTTCGAGTATTGTTTTCGTGAAACTCGATTCAGATTCGTGAAGAAGGAAGTCTTTGTTTTCGTGAAACTCGTTGGGATTCAGATTCGTGAGGAAGGAGATGAAGAAGCCGGTTCGAGTTTTGTGTTTCGGATTCGTGAAGAAGAAGCCATTTCGAGTATTGTTTTAAAGGTCAACTCGAGTTTTTCGAGTAATAAATTCGTGAAACTCGAATACATTCGAATAACCTGAATGTGGATTCGTGAAACTCGAATATTCGAGTAATGTATAAAAAATTAAAAAAAAAAAGAAGAAGAAGAGGGTCTCCCGAATGAATTCGGGAGATTTTAAAAAAAAAAAAGGTCTCCATTCGGGAGATGTATAAAAAAAATTCGTGTGACACGAATTGTATTCGGGTGACACGAAGTGGACTCGTGTAACCCGATTTTTTTTTTTTATATCTCCCGAATGAATTCGGGAGACTTTTTTTTTATTTACATGTCCCGAATTGTATTCGGGTGACACGAATTGGACTCGTGTAACCCGATTTTTTTTTTTTAAATCTCCCGAATGAATTCGGGAGACTTTTTTTTTTATTTACATGTTCCGAATTGTGTTCGGGTGACACGAATTGGACTCGTGTAACCCGAAATTTCGGACTCCGGTAACCCATATTTTCAACCTTCCTCGATATTGTTTTTTTTGAAGTTGACTCGAAATTATATTACTCGAAATTAAAATTAATGACTCGAATATATTCGAGTAAAGGTCAAATTCAACAATTTAGGTATCAAAAGAATTGTTACTAAACTTGTGGCAGAAAAGAATATTCAAAGGCCAAAACAAACTATTTCTGCATATTTCATTCCTTTCATCTCAGACTTTCTGCAAGGTCAGTCCACGATTTTTCTTATCCATATTTTATAAACAATAAAATTATTCACATACCATGTGGGCATTGTTGGGTACGTTTTTCACGTTTATTCATTGCTTTTCAAGAGTTTGAAAACAATACAAGATCACTTTAGATTTTCTGCCCCTCAAGAAAAATTAAAAAGAGGAGTAATGATAAATAGACCTACAGGACCAATATATAAATAGATCTATACCATAAGAAGGTGACAAATGTCACTTGTTAATCAATCAATAATAAGTAATTGATAATTGTCATGTTTTGTATGGTGTAGGTCTATTTGTAGGTTGATTTTGTAGGCCTATCAATCATTTTTGTAAAAAGAAATGGGGCTTTATTTTTGTGTCATAAAATGATTTTCGACTGGTTATTAGTTTAACTGTCGTGTATAGGGATGTCAATGGGTCGGGTAGGGTACGGGTATGCCTCCTCCATATCCTACCCTATTTGATTTGGATCGGGTTCGCGTATTGCCCATCGAATAATCGGGTACCCAATGGGTATTCGGGTACCCGTATACCCTATATTTAAGAATATAAATATTTTTTAAATAGATATCATATATACATATAATGTAATTAAGAAATTCAGTGTAGTATAATAAATATTTATAATATAGTAATATATAATATATAATATAATATAATATTTATGTATAATATATAATAATATATTTATATAATTTAAACGGGTATGCGGGTCGGGTAATTGGGTAATATACTATACCCATATCCTACCCGTATCCGATCATAAAATTTCGGATTCGGCCGATACCTGACCCGATTTCGGAATTATCCGACGGGTAAAATCAGGTACGAATAATATTGACATCCCTAGTCGTGTAAAGATAGTATGATTTGTGAATAAGATTGAAATAGCAATCACTTAGATATCTTAAATTCGAAAAAAAAAACTAAATAATATATTCGTACTACAAAATTAGTTGTCTATTATTTTTACAAGGTGTATCGATTCTTCCAAATGGTGTCATGTGAGGTGTTATTGTTGTGTGTGGAGAGCATAATCATGCTTCAACGTAATATTTAAAGGGTCGTGAGTATCCATCAAGACCAATACAAGAAAAAAATATATTGTCGGTGAAATGATCGAGATTATTGCTCCACAATTTATTCTTAACTCTTTGAAATAACATGACCTTTCAAATGCTACAAGTATTAAAAGTGTTTACAATGGGCTTCGAAGTGAAAGAAAATGTTGAGTATGCTTTTCTCGACTAGTTAATATAGTTCTTCTATTTTCATATATTGTTAAAAAAGGTTAACGGATAATATTTGGGAGATTGCGGCTGTAACTTAAACTTTACATCTGGTTTGCCCTTTAAGATGTAACTTAAAGTTTACAATTCTTATCAATTCCAATAGACAAGATAATCAATCATTGGACAAGGTTATATATGAGTGTAGATTTTGTAGGTCACATATACGTATGGTAAACATCTACAGGGGTTGAATAGACATTCAAAACTTTTTTGAAATAACTGGTTTATAAAACTCAACTATGATGCTCAGCAACTAGGTACACTTAGCTGATTTTCAAACCTAGCTGAAATCTCAGTTAGGAATTGTCTGCTGAAAAATATGCGGAAGATTTAACTGACTAGATTTTGTTAATGCAACAGTTAAGATGGATGCCGCAGTTAAGTATGAAGTTTGACAACAGTAAAACACACCGCACTTATAGTCGTTTCAGAGTTGGGTAATCCTCTACTACTCCATTTCTCTCTAATTTTCTTGGAGATAAATTAACTATAACTTATAATGGTTATAATGAATTAGTTACAGCAGCTTCAACCAGTAAAAACCCTTGGCCGCGGTAACTCCGCTTTGGTTGCTTGTCACCTTCTGATCGAAAACCCGTGAATTCCTCACAACGGTCAAGTCGCTTATCACCTTCCAATCAAGAACCCGTGGATATCGCACAACCCAACTTTCAAGAACTTCGTTCAAGAAAGTACCCCTTACTCAAATCTAAATGACAAGAGTTTTTGTTTTATCCAACTTCTAGGAGCTTCTTATGAGTTGAATCGTATGATCTTAGATCTTCACGATGCTTTAGGGAGTATATTACTTTTGCTCACATTGTTCGCTTGTGAATGTTAATCGCATCGTACTTCTGCTCAAGAGTTCTTTAGATATTTATAGTACGTTCCTTGAGCTCTTCATAGTCGTTGCATCATTTGAACAAATCAGTCTGTTGGAGAGTGATTTCTTTGTTTAACATTTTATCTCTTTCCACGACTTGTCGCTTTCTTCAAATTTGCCCGTTTGAAGATATAAGATTATCCGCGCCGTTTTCTTTAATTTCTATAATAAGAAAAGTCTTTTGGACACGAATCTCAATGGATGTTTTATTTCTCAACTTCCGTGAATCGTTCAAATTGTCTTCTTTGCTTTATTCACATCTGTATGTGAGTTGCCGTCTTTGTTGACTTTTCAATGTTTGCTGAGGTGGACATAGCTGATTCACACTTTTGAAATTTTGTCTAAGTATCAAGTATTCCTTGCTGTCCATACTTGACTGACTGACTTGTCTTGGTCATACTTGGTTGATAATTTGACTTGTCATTGCCCGACTGATATTTTTGGCTGCTTGGCAATACCGGCTGATATTTAGCTTGCTATACCCGGCTTTTATACTTGGCTGTCTTCTGAACTTAGTTGAACGAACTAAGCTGATCAGAGCTTAGCTGATCAGAACTTAGCCTAATTTTAAAAGGACTAGAAGATACTCATTTGGTTCTTCTTTATAATGCCAAGTACTTTAGAACATATATTTGAATTGCCTATAGAAGATACTCATTTGGTTCTTCTTTACAATGCCAAGTACTTATATATTTGAACTGAACTTTGAATACAGGGATGATATCATCAAACTTTTAACTGTATTCCTAACAAATTCTCCCTATTTTGATGCTGACAAAACTTAATGTTTGTTCAAATGTTAGATCACACACAATAAATAAGAACTCAATATGTTTGAGACAACTAAGGATTGTCATTCAAGTCGACCATGTATAAATTCTATCACTTCATATTATTACAGTCTTAGAGACAATATTGGCAAAATAAGTAAAATAAATTACAAGTAAATGACATAGAAAATAATCTGTTTCCTTCTTGCTCTTCCTCTCGTCTTGGTTGGAGGGAGTTCTTTTAGAGGTTTTGCCCCAATGGGTTTTTCCACTCGAGGAATCAACCCATATTTCTTCTTTACTACAGTAGAGCCAAACTCTTGGTCTTCAAGAGAGGTGTATTTATTTTTAATGCAGACTTTCCTTATCTCTTCTATGTAATACCCACGATTTTCGTTCCGGTTATTTTGGATTTTTCCGGATATTCCCCAGTTGTCGAGTCCCGATATTATTTTCTCGACAACTGATCTTGGCATCTATGACCGTAGGTAATGATTGGTTATCCGTTATTTTCATTTCGGATCGATGATGTTGTCCCCAGGTGTTTTGTCGTGTTCGTTCCGTGCGATTTCGGAAAATCGAGTCGTCGAATCATGGTGGTCGGGCACTGGCCGGACGGTTAGGGATGCTAGCTGGACGGCTGCGGGCACTGGCCGGACGAGTGGAGGCACTGACCGGACGGGTGCAGGCATTGGTAGGGCGGGTGCGGCAGGAACCGGCGTAGCACACGCTACGGCCGTAAGGTAGCGCACGCTACGGCCAGGAGGCAGCGTACGCTACGGCCGGTTGGTTGCGCGCGCTATTCGGCCGAGGCAGTAGGGACAGAAAGGTTCTGGACTCGGGAGGATCGGCAGGTAGCGCACGCCATCGCTTGACATCACAAGACGCTTACGCCCGGCAGTAGCGACGCCTTCTGGCCGGAAGGTCACAGACGCTTACCCGCCGAGCCAGGAAGTCTCTGGATTTTGGCCCGGGCCGACAATGCACGTGTTCAGCGCATGATGGCGGGCCCCGGCCGAACATTCTCGACCATGACCGCCCGCTAGCGCACGCTAGCTCGACAGCCTAGCGCACGCTAGGCTGCACCAGTATAAATATGACCGAGCAGCCCTGTTTGCACTCATTTTTCATTTCCTCTCTTTCTCTTCCGCGGCTGGATCCTTTGGGAACTTGAAGACATGTTGTTATACAACTAATCCAGAAAGTTTGGGAGCTCGTATCATCGATTAATCACCCCATAACATCCTTCAATCCAGCGAATCATGGTTAGTTTTCCTAAAATCCTAGTTTTGGGAAAAATTGGGGATTTTGTTGATTTCGTCCGTTTGATTCATTATAACTTATAATAGTGATGGATTGATGATTATTAAGTTGTGTTATATCGAATCCCTTGCTTTTCCACAGTTGGATTGCCGAGGATTCGTCGTTTTATTGAGTTTCTAATCGGCACCTTGAAAGTGTGCGATAAAATGTCACAAAGGGGATTCGGGCATTATACGATTATTCTTCCTCGTTCGATCGTCAATTTATTCATGGTATGATGTTGGGGTCAGGTTCCTTGCAAAGAACTCGAGTCGGAACCCTTCCATTCGCCGTTTCCCGATGATTGTGTTACCGCCGTTTCCGCCGGAGAATTTTGGGCGTTCGAGGTTCCGGTTGAGCCATGTTCGTCGGAGTGTCCGGCATCGACTATTGAGGCAAGTATCTTGCCCATACACTTCGTGTTTCGTAGACATAATAAATTGGTGATTGTCTATGTGTGAAAATTGAATGTTATATTAACTTTCAAAAGAATCAATATATATATATATATATATATATATATAAGTATCTATTCCCGATAAAGGTCTTCTTCAAATTAACTTGAGTGTTCAAGAACAAATGTGTCATTCTGAGAATGGGTATTAGTATTGTATCTTGTGCCCGGTTTTCGTGTGGTACTGTTAGATGACTGTCGTCACGATGATGTGTGATGTTGTGTGGTTCTCCATTGGGTTTTTCGCTCGGGGATGTCTCAAGGAGGCTCCAAGGTCCGTGGCTTACTAGCACGGGATGCGAATAACCCTTGGGAGGATGTCGATGTGAATATTTGGGTCTTGGACCCCGTGATTTGTGATTGGAATTGTATTTTGGAAATAACCTTGGGTTGTGTCCCAAAATGGGTACCGGAAGGCTGTGAATTCTTTGAAAACATTTTACTAGTTGTTTACCTCGTTTCATTCCTACCTTTCATAGTTTGTAGATTATATTGTTAATCATGCTTATGTCCGATTGCGGAGGCCATTCTAGTGAGTACTCCGAGTCTATGGTTTATAGTCCCTTGCATTGGAAGTCGGATATTACTTCTGAGTGTGAGAGTTATATTCGTTCACTCCGAGAGGGCCTGACGGGGCCGAGGAGGGTTCCGCTTATGACAGTTTCGCGAACATTTGGGTTAGCCACTCCGAGAGGGCCCGACGGGGTCGAGGAGGGATTCGCGTATTGTCGGATCCACAGTTAACCAGGAGTATTTTTAGCCTTGTGGCTTGATGCATTTTTGTGATATGCCCGGAGTATCACGATGTTTTGACTTGCCATAATGCTTGGGATGTAATACATATTTATCAGAGGTGCTTGGAGTAGAATGGCTTATGGATGATGTGTTGTGTGTAATTGGTCCTCAGTTGTGAATTGATGTATAGTTTTTTTGATTATGTTCCAATAAAAAACTCCCGGGATTCGGAGTTGTTTTCAAAGTGCTTACTTGTTCAATTCTATTTTCAAGACTTGAACTATTTTTAATTATCAAAATATCTCGGGAAGTCTTTTGTTGTATTCTCGGAATGTGTTATGTATGGCTCGTACTTGCACTTTATACTTGCACTAGCAAAACAGTGGAGTTTTGCTAACCCCCGAGTATTCGGGGGTGGATGTCTGTTTTTGCATCCAGGTACATGCAGGTTTGGGAGCAAATCACAGGATCGGTGCGAAGGATGATGGAAGGCGAATGATACTAATCACACGAAGGCCAGTGTTGGATGTAGTCAGTTGGAGTTTGTGTATGGTCTTTCTTTTGTCGTACCCTTGGTTTGTGAGTGTACTTTACCCTTGTATGGGTATGAGTCGAGATAGAAATGTGCATTTTGACTTGTATGTTTGTGATGAAAGACCAAGTTAGTATGTTGATTTGGTATTTTATCATGTCGATATGTAATGAGTTGTGTTGTTTGGATGTCTAGCCTGGTGGATCCTCACGGAGAGGGTCTGCGGCGTGTAATATTCCCGGTATGATTCTGGGGGTGTTACATTTATGGTATCAGAGCTTAGGTTGCGGAAACCTAGGCTGTCGGGTCCAGTCAGGTATTGTCGTGTCTTGTCCTGTCAGATCGTGTCTGTCTAAGTCGTGTCGCGACGCGTCGTCTGTGATGTCGGCCGTGATTAGTATCGAAGTGCAGCCATCATCTTCGTGCGACCTGTGGATGTAAGTCTCCCTACTATATTGTGCCTTGTAATATACGAGCTTGTATGATTTTGTGTTATGGTATGTAGTTTAAAGGTGATTTGTGATTATGTGGCTTATGTCGTTTGATCCTCGTATGATGCTAGAATGAAAGTGGTGCCAACATATATGTATATATACGCACATCCTGATATAAGTCGTTTTTACAAGAATAATAGCCTTTGTGTGGTTACGCAAAGAAAAATTCATCAATATGACATTTTAAAACTTTACATGTTTTGGGGAGTCACGTATATTTCGTTTTAAAACATCCTCCAAAGGGAGGAAAAAGTTTGATTTTCGTATGATGCCCCCAAGGTCGAAATTTTTGGAGAATTCAAACTACTGATATTTTATTTTCATCTTGTATTATAAGTTTTCAAAACACAATTTTTTTAAACTCAAGTCAAATCTACAAAATGTAGACAAGACGTGACTCTCGCCTTCAACTTATCGGTTTTATGGTTGTTAGTCAACAAATACGTGATGATGTTCTTGTTGTTCGGGCAGTATAGCCAGTTTTAGATTAAAACTGTGATGTGATTGCCGAGCCGTTCGGTTTGTGTACATTGAGATAGCTCTCTTTAATAAGAGGTGAAATTTCGGTTTTTGAATAACAATTGTCTTTTGATGGTTGCTCATGAAGTGTCGAATCAATGGCTTTGAGATTCGAACGTGTTATTGTTTATTTGTGACCATCGATTGTAGTAAAGTCATGTATATGTTCGCAATCACGTTGCTGAATTTGAGATGTTAGCGCACGCTAAGTACGAGGCTAGCGCGCGCTAACGCAGCATGAATAGCGCACGCTAAATTATTTTTGTAGCGCGCGTTAGTTAGCTGGGACAGAGGATGTGGAACCGCATTTTTAGCCGTTAGGATTAACTTTCTGATCAGTCATCTCGTGGATCAGATTCTATATGTGTTGTCTAGTGATGACAACTGTTTTGTGTGAATGTGTGTTGTGACTTTTCGTCACGCTAGGTGATAATTGATTTTGTTTAGTGAGTTGTTAAATAATGTCTGTTGTGTGTGTGTCCGAAAATGTTTGCCTGAAACTTTCATAAGTTTGAGCAAGTTGCGGAAAATCAATTTTTGAAACTAATTTGACATTGCGATTAAGCCAGCGGCTTCGTATGAACCTTGGAAATTGTTTGAAATTTGCGAGTCGGCCTAGGATTCTCGAATAAAACCTCGACGGTATTGAAAGAGTTGTTTTAAAGTACCTTAAACATTTTGTAAAATGTTACCGTCGTTGATTCTTGTGTAGTGTTGGAAGAATTTCCGGAAATGACTTTTAACGTACTATTGTATTTTTCGAATAATTCGAGTACATGATTTTCAATAATCATTCACACAATTTTTTTTCAAAAACCAATCCGATTTCTTTTTCAAAAATATATAGTGAAAGATGGAAAATCTCACTCGATGTAAAGTTCAAACTCGGATTTGGAAACGTTAGAGTATGTAAGAATGGTTTGATGATCTTGCATAGTTAACTTGTTGGTTGTTAACGGTGATGAATGCGTACAGGCATGATGATTTTGATAACACCGGTTACAAGGAATTATTATTTTGGCAAATGATTTCAAATGAGACGGTTAGAGTATGTTGTTTACAAGTTTTGATGAAACAACCCGAGGTACCAAAAGTACTTTTAAGTTTATTTTAAATAGCATATAAATCCAAGGATTTTCAAAAGATTTCCTTTAAAAGGATACCTCGTGGATTTTCTTATCGAGTTATTATTAGTTACCTTATGTGATATGTCGCGCTGAGTTGATACTTTAGTATAATATTTTGCGAAATCGTGTCATCGTATTGAGTGAGAATCCGCTTAGTATGCTGAGGGGCAAAGGACGCGACCGTGACCGCGGTATAGTTGGTTATGGAGATTAAATGCGGGACCAAGAGGATGTGGCCAGGAAGGTTGATATTCAAGCACTTCGTTCTTGTTGTTTAAGTTTCGGGGACGAAACCTCTTTTAAAGATGATATGATGTAATGCCCACATTTTTTTTCCTTCTCGTTTTCATTTCGTTCGACCGTTTTGAGGCAATTGTGTTCGTTAATGCTTCTGACCTTGTATTGTTTCTCACCTCGGTCATTCGAGCGAGTTCTGATATTGTTCCAAATTGATGTGTATATCGTTGTGATCATTCCAAGTTCGGATCGATTTCTTGTTAATCGTGTTCGAAGTTAACACCTCGTGATTCTTACAAGTTTATTGATGTCTTGATTTGAGGTGTGAACTTCATAGTTGATCGTTGTTGTTCGATCATTGCTATTTGTTGGTCGTTGTACAATCATTATTGTTTGATCTCGAAGTCGTGATTATTGAACATCTGGACCATTTTGTGATTTCCACTTTTTGAATTGAAAAGCCGAAGGCGGTAACGAAGTGTTGGGAAATCGTCTTCGTATTTGATCTTCCAAATCTTTGAATTACTGGAATTTCATACCTTTCAGCGTTGGAATTGTGATTTGATTTTTCTACTGCTCGGTTTTATCAACCGCAGTGATTCTTGCTCGTTGCTTTTCGTAAGCATTCTTGCGTATTGAATCGGATCGTAGTGGCTTTATACTGCATGGAGTTCTGGTGTGTTGTCGAGAGTCGCCTTGCTTTTGTTTTAAGTTTCGGGACGAAACTTATTTTTAGGGAGGTAGAATGTAATACCCACGATTTTCGTTCCGGTTATTTTGGATTTTTCCGGATATTCCCCGGTTGTCGAGTCCCGATATTATTTTCTCGACAACTGATTTTGGCATCTATGACCGTAGTTGATGCTTGGTTATCCGTTATTTTCATTTCGGATCGATGATGTTGTCCCCGGGTGTTTTGTCGTGTTCATTCCGTGCGATTTCGGAAAATCGAGTCGTCGAATCATGGTGGTCGCACCGCCGGACGGTTAGACGCCGCCGGACGGCCGAGGGCACCGGGCCGGACGAGTGGAGGCACCGCCGGACGGTGCGGTGCATTGGCCGGGTGCGGCAGAACCGGCGTAGTGCACGCTACATCAGAAGGTAGCGCACGCCACGGCCAGAGGCGCGCACGCTACGGGCCGGTTGGTTGCGCGCGCTAGTCGGGCCGAGGCAAGAGGGGCGAAAGGTTCGACTCGGAGGATCGGCAGTAGCGCACGCCATCGTTTGACATCACAAGACGCTACGTCCGGCAGGTAGCGCACGCTACGGCCGGAAGGCTGCGCACGCTACCTGGCCGAGCCAGGAAGTCTCTGGATTGTGGCCCGGGCCGACAACGCACGTGTTCAGCGCATGATGGCGGGCCCCGGCCGAACATTCTCGACCATGACCGCCCGCTAGCGCACGCTAGCTCGACAGCCTAGCGCACGCTAGGCTGCACCAGTATAAATATGACCGAGCAGCCCTGTTTGCACTCATTTTTCATTTCCTCTCTTTCTCTTCCGCGGCTGGATCCTTTGGGAACTTGAAGACATGTTGTTATACAACTAATCCACGAAGTTTGGGAGCTCGTATCATCGATTAATCACCCCATAACATCCTTCAATCCAGCGAATCAAGGTTAGTTTTCCTAAAATCCTAGTTTTGGGAAAAATTGGGGATTTTGTTGATTTCGTCCATTTGATTCATTCTAACTTATAATAGTGATGGATTGATGATTATTAAGTTGTGTTATATCGAATCCCTTGCTTTTCCACAGTTGGATTGCCGAGGATTCGTCGTTTTATTGAGTTTCTAATCGACACCTTGAAAGTGTTCGATAAAATGTCACAAAGGGGATTCGGGCATTGTACGATTATTCTTCCTCGTTCGATCGTCAATTTATTCATGGTATGATGTTGGGGTCAAGTTCCTTGCAAAGAACTCAAGTCGGAACCCTTCCGTTCGCCGTTTCCCGATCGGTTGTGTTACCGCCGTTTTCGCCGGAGAATTTTGGGCGTTCGAGGTTCCAGTTGAGCCATGTTCATCGGAGTGTCCGGCATCGACTATTGAGGTAAGTATATTGCCCATACACTTCGTGTTTCGTAGACATAATAAATTGGTGATTGTCTATGTGTGAAAATTGAATGTTATATTAACTTTCAAAAGAATCAATATATATATATATATATATATATAATATATAGTATCTATTCCCGATAAAGGTCTTCTTCAAATTAACTTGAGTGTTCAAGAACAAATGTGTCATTCTGAGAATGGGTATTAGTATTGTATGTTGTGCCCGGTTTTCGTGTGGTACTGTTAGATGACTGTCGTCACGATGATGTGTGATGTTGTGTGGTTTTCCATTGGGTTTTTCACTCGGGGATGTCTCAAGGAGGCTCCGAGGTCCGTGGCTTACTAGCACGGGATGCGAATAACCCTTGGGAGGATGTCGATGTGAATATTTGGGTCTTGGACCCCGTGATTTGTGATTGGAATTGTATTTTGGAAATAACCTTGGGTTGTATCCCAAAATGGGTACCGGAAGGCTGTGAATTCTTTGAAAACATTTTACTAGCTGTTTACCTCGTTTCATTCCTACCTTTCATAGTTTGTAGATTATATTGTTAATCATGCTTGTGTCCGATTGCGGAGGCCATTCTAGTGAGTACTCCGAGTATATGGTTTATAGTCCCTTGCATTGGAAGTCGGATATTACTTATGAGTGTGAGAGTTATATTCGTTCACTCCGAGAGGGCCTGACGGGGCCGAGGAGGGTTCCGGTTATGACGGTTCCGCGAGCATTGGGTTAGCCACTCCGAGAGGGCCCGAAGGGGTCGAGGAGGGATTCGCGTATTGTCGGATCCACAGTTAACCAGGAGTATTTTTAGCCTTGTGGCTTGATGCATTTTTGTGATATGCTCGGAGTATCACGATGTTTTGACTTGCCATAATGCTTGGGATGTAATACATATTTATCAGAGGTGCTTGGACTAGAATGGCTTATGGATGATGTGTTGTGTGTAATTGGTCCTCAGTTGTGAATTGATGTATGGCTATAGTTTTTGTGATTATGTTCCAATAAAAATCTCCCGGGATTCGGAGTTGTTTTCAAAGTGCTTACTTGTTCAATTCTATTTTCAAGACTTGAACTATTTTTAATTATCAAAATATCTCGGGAAGTCTTTTGTTGTATTCTCGGAATGTGTTATGTATGGCTCGTACTTGCACTTTATACTTGCACTAGCAAAACAGTGGAGTTTTGCTAACCCCCGAGTATTCGGGGGTGGATGTCTGTTTTTGCATCCAGGTACATGCAGGTTTGGGAGCAAATCACAGGATCGGTGCGAAGGATGATGGAAGGCGAATGATACTAATCACACGAAGGCCAGTGTTGGATGCAGTCAGTTGGAGTTTGTGTATGGTCTTTCTTTTGTCGTACCCTTGGTTTGTGAGTGTACTTTACCCTTGCATGGGTATGAGTCGAGATAGAAATGTGCATTTTGACTTGTATGTTTGTGATGAAAGACCAAGTTAGTATGTTGATTTGGTATTTTATCATGTCGATATGTAATGAGTTGTGTTGTTTGGATGTCTAGCCTGGTGGATCCTCACGAGAGGGTGCGGCGTGTAATATTCCGGTATGATTCGGGGTGTTACATTTATGGTATCGAGCTTAGGTTGCGGAAACCTAGGCTGTCGGGTCGATCGGTATTGTCGTGTCTTGTCCTGTCAGATCGTGTCTGTCTAAGTCGTGTCGCGACGCGTCGTCTGTGATATCGGCCGTGATTAGTATCGAAGTGCAGCCATCATCTTCGTGCGACCTGTGGATGTAAGTCTCCCTACTATATTGTGCCTTGTAATATACGAGCTTGTATGATTTTGTGTTATGGTATGTAGTTTAAAGGTGATTTGTGATTATGTGGCTTATGTCGTTTGATCCTCGTATGATGCTAGAATGAAAGTGGTGCCAACATATATGTATATATACGCACATCCTGATATAAGTCGTTTTTACAAGAATAATAGCCTTTGTGTGGTTACGCAAAGAAAAATTCATCAATATGACATTTTAAAACTTTACATGTTTTGGGGAGTCACGTATATTTCGTTTTAAAACATCCTCCAAAGGGAGGAAAAAGTTTGATTTTCGTATGATGCCCGCAAGGTCGAAATTTTTGGAGAATTCAAACTACTGATATTTTATTTTCATCTTGTATTATAAGTTTTCAAAACACAATTTTTTTAAACTCAAGTCAAATCTACAAAATGTAGACAAGACGTGACTCTCGCCTTCAACTTATCGGTTTTATGGTTGTTAGTCAACAAATACGTGATGATGTTCTTGTTGTTCGGGCAGTATAGCCAGTTTTAGATTAAAACTGTGATGTGATTGCCGAGCCGTTCGGTTTGTGTACATTGAGATAGCTCTCTTTAATAAGAGGTGAAATTTCGGTTTTTGAATAACATTTGTCTTTTGATGGTTGCTCATGAAGTGTCGAATCAATGGCTTTGAGATTCGAACGTGTTATTGTTTATTTGTGACCATCGATTGTAGTAAAGTCATGTATATGTTCGCAATCACGTTGCTGAATTTGAGATGTTAGCGCACGCTAAGTACGAGGCTAGCGCGCGCTAACGCAGCATGAATAGCGCACGCTAAATTATTTTTGTAGCGCGCGTTAGTTAGCTGGGACAGAGGATGTGGAACCGCATTTTTAGCCGTTAGGATTAACTTTCTACAGTCAGTCATCTGTGACTGTATTCTATATGTGTTGTCTAGTGATGACAACTGTTTTGTGTGAATGTGTGTTGTGACTTTTCGTCACGCTAGGTGATAATTGATTTTGTTTAGTGAGTTGTTAAATAATGTCTGTTGTGTGTGTGTCCGAAAATGTTTGCCTGAAACTTTCATAAGTTTGAGCAAGTTGCGGAAAATCAATTTTTGAAACTAATTTGACATTGCGATTAAGCCGGCGGCTTCGTATGAACCTTGGAAATTGTTTGAAATTTGCGAGTCGGCCTAGGATTCTCGAATAAAACCTCGACGGTATTGAAAGAGTTGTTTTAAAGTACCTTAAACATTTTGTAAAATGTTACCGTCGTTGATTCTTGTGTAGTGTTGGAAGAATTTCCGGAAATGACTTTTAACGTACTATTGTATTTTTCGAATAATTCGAGTACATGATTTTCAATAATCATTCACACAATTTTTTTTCAAAAACCAATCCGATTTCTTTTTCAAAAATATATAGTGAAAGATGGAAAATCTCACTCGATGTAAAGTTCAAACTCGGATTTGGAAACGTTAGAGTATGTAAGAATGGTTTGATGATCTTGCATAGTTAACTTGTTGGTTGTTAACGGTGATGAATGCGTACAGGCATGATGATTTTGATAACACCGGTTACAAGGAATTATTATTTTGGCAAATGATTTCAAATGAGACGGTTAGAGTATGTTGTTTACAAGTTTTGATGAAACAACCCGAGGTACCAAAAGTACTTTTAAGTTTATTTTAAATAGCATATAAATCCAAGGATTTTCAAAAGATTTCCTTTAAAAGGATACCTCGTGGATTTTCTTATCGAGTTATTATTAGTTAGCTTATGTGATATGTCGCGCTGAGTTGATACTTTAGTATAATATTTTGCGAAATCGTGTCATCGTATTGAGTGAGAATCCGCTTAGTATGCTGAGGGGCAAAGGACGCGACCGTGACCGCGGTATAGTTGGTTATGGAGATTAGATGCGGGACCAAGAGGATGTGGCCAGGAAGGTTGATATTCAAGCACTTCGTTCTTGTTGTTTAAGTTTCGGGGACGAAACCTCTTTTAAAGATGATATGATGTAATGCCCACATTTTTTTTCCTTCTCGTTTTCGTTTCGTTCGACCGTTTTGAGGCAATTGTGTTCGTTAATGCTTCTGACCTTGTATTGTTTCTCACCTCGGTCATTCGAGCGAGTTCTGATATTGTTCCAAATTGATGTGTATATCGTTGTGATCATTCCAAGTTCGGATCGATTTCTTGTTAATCGTGTTCGAAGTTAACACCTCGTGATTCTTACAAGTTTATTGATGTCTTGATTTGAGGTGTGAACTTCATAGTTGATCGTTGTTGTTCGATCATTGCTATTTGTTGGTCGTTGTACAATCATTATTGTTTGATCTCGAAGTCGTGATTATTGAACATCTGGACCATTTTGTGATTTCCACTTTTTGAATTGAAAAGCCGAAGGCGGTAACGAAGTGTTGGGAAATCGTCTTCGTATTTGATCTTCCAAATCTTTGAATTACTGGAATTTCATACCTTTCAGCGTTGGAATTGTGATTTGATTTTTCTACTGCTCGGTTTTATCAACCGCAGTGATTCTTGCTCGTTGCTTTTCGTAAGCATTCTTGCGTATTGAATCGGATCGTAGTGGCTTTATACTGCATGGAGTTCTGGTGTGTTGTCGAGAGTCGCCTTGCTTTTGTTTTAAGTTTCGGGACGAAACTTATTTTTAGGGAGGTAGAATGTAATACCCACGATTTTCGTTCCGGTTATTTTGGATTTTTCCGGATATTCCCCGGTTGTCGAGTCCCGATATTATTTTCTCGACAACTGATTTTGGCATCTATGACCGTAGGTGATGATTGGTTATCCGTTATTTTCATTTCGGATCGATGATGTTGTCCCCGGGTGTTTTGTCGTGTTCATTCCGTGCGATTTCGGAAAATCGAGTCGTCGAATCATGGTGGTCGGGCACTGGCCGGACGGTTGGGGACGCTGGCCGAACGGCTGAGGGCACTGGCCGGACGAGTGGAGGCACTGGCCGGACGGGTGCAGGCATTGGCCGGGCGGGTGCGGCAGGAACCGGCGTAGTGCACGCTACGACCGTAAGGTAGCGCACGCTACGGCCAGGAGGCAGCGCACGCTACGGCCGGTTGGTTGCGCGCGCTAGTCGGCCGAGCGGTAAGGCGAAGGTTACAGACTCGGGAGGATCGGCGAGTAGCGCACGCTCTTGTCGGACAACTGCGCCCTTCGTCCGGCAGTAGCGCACGCTTCTGGCCGGAAAAGGCTGCGCCACGCTTCTGGCCGAGCCAGAAGTCTCTAGATTGTGGCCGGGCCGACAACGCACGTGTTCAGGGCATGATGGCGGGCCCCGGCCGAACATTCTCGACCATGATCGCCCGCTAAGCGTCGCTAGCTCGCTGACTAGCGCACGCTAGGTGCACGATATAAATATGACCGAGCAGCCCTGTTTGCACTCATTTTTCATTTCCTCTCTTTCTCTTCCGCGGCTGGATCCTTTGGGAACTTGAAGACATGTTGTTATACAACTAATCCACGAAGTTTGGGAGCTCGTATCATCGATTAATCACCCCATAACATCCTTCAATCCAGCGAATCAAGGTTAGTTTTCCTAAAATCCTAGTTTTGGGAAAAATTGGGGATTTTGTTGATTTCGTCCATTTGATTCATTCTAACTTATAATAGTGATGTATTGATGATTATTAAGTTGTGTTATATCGAATCCCTTGCTTTTCCACAGTTGGATTGCCGAGGATTCGTCGTTTCATTGAGTTTCTAATCGACACCTTGAAAGTGTTCGATAAAATGTCACAAAGGGGATTCGGGCATTGTACGATTATTCTTCCTCGTTCGATCGTCAATTTATTCATGGTATGATGTTGGGGTCAGGTTCCTTGCAAAGAACTCAAGTCGGAACCCTTCCGTTCGCCGTTTCCCGATCGGTTGTGTTACCGCCGTTTTCGCCGGAGAATTTTGGGCGTTCGAGGTTCCAGTTGAGCCATGTTCATCGGAGTGTCCGGCATCGACTATTGAGGTAAGTATATTGCCCATACACTTCGTGTTTCGTAGACATAATAAATTGGTGATTGTCTATGTGTGAAAATTGAATGTTATATTAACTTTCAAAAGAATCAATATATATATATATATAATATATAGTATCTATTCCCGATAAAGGTCTTCTTCAAATTAACTTGAGTGTTCAAGAACAAATGTGTCATTCTGAGAATGGGTATTAGTATTGTATGTTGTGCCCGGTTTTCGTGTGGTACTGTTAGATGACTGTCGTCACGATGATGTGTGATGTTGTGTGGTTTTCCATTGGGTTTTTCACTCGGGGATGTCTCAAGGAGGCTCCGAGGTCCGTGGCTTACTAGCACGGGATGCGAATAACCCTTGGGAGGATGTCGATGTGAATATTTGGGTCTTGGACCCCGTGATTTGTGATTGGAATTGTATTTTGGAAATAACCTTGGGTTGTATCCCAAAATGGGTACCGGAAGGCTGTGAATTCTTTGAAAACATTTTACTAGCTGTTTACCTCGTTTCATTCCTACCTTTCATAGTTTGTAGATTATATTGTTAATCATGCTTGTGTCCGATTGCGGAGGCCATTCTAGTGAGTACTCCGAGTATATGGTTTATAGTCCCTTGCATTGGAAGTCGGATATTACTTCTGAGTGTGAGAGTTATATTCGTTCACTCCGAGAGGGCCTGACGGGGCCGAGGAGGGTTCCGGTTATGACGGTTCCGCGAGCATTGGGTTAGCCACTCCGAGAGGGCGGACGGGTCGAGGAGGATTCGCGTATTGTCGGATCCACGTTAACCAGGAGTATTTTTAGCCTTGAGTCTTTATGAATTTATGTGATATGCTCGGAGTATCACGATGTTTTGACTTGCCATAATGCTTGGGATGTAATACATATTTATCAGAGGTGCTTGGACTAGAATGGCTTATGGATGATGTGTTGTGTGTAATTGGTCCTCAGTTGTGAATTGATGTATGGCTATAGTTTTTGTGATTATGTTCCAATAAAAATCTCCCGGGATTCGGAGTTGTTTTCAAAGTGCTTACCTGTTCAATTCTATTTTCAAGACTTGAACTATTTTGAATTATCAAAATATCTCGGGAAGTATTTTGTTGTATTCTCGGAATGTGTTATGTATGGCTCGTACTTGCACTTTATACTTGCACTAGCAAAACAGTGGAGTTTTGCTAACCCCCGAGTATTCGGGGGTGGATGTCTGTTTTTGCATCCAGGTACATGCAGGTTTGGGAGCAAATCACAGGATCGGTGCGAAGGATGATGCAAGGCGAATGATACTAATCACACGAAGGCCAGTGTTGGATGTAGTCAGTTGGAGTTTGTGTATGGTCTTTATTTTGTCGTACCCTTGGTTTGTGAGTGTACTTTACCCTTGTATGGGTATGAGTCGAGATAGAAATGTGCATTTCGACTTATATGTTTGTGATGAAAGACCAAGTTAGTATGTTGATTTGGTATTTTATCATGTCGATATGTAATGAGTTGTGTTGTTTGGATGTCTAGCCTGGTGGATCCTCACGGAGAGGGTCTGCGGCGTATAATATTCCCGGTATGATTCTGGGGGTGTTACACTCTAGAAGTGCATTGTCATCAAGCTTTCTATTTGCATCTATATGAGATTCTTGTGGTCTGAAGGAAGGAATCATTGGATATGCATTGAATTCTTTTTCAGCATACTTCTTCAGGATTTCCCACAAGTTTGGCCAGTTTATCTCCATATAGTCAATGAAAATTCATTGTGGGGTACAATTGGGATCTTGAAGTATTTACCATATGTAGTACTTCTCAACAAACTGCTTCTTGGCTGTACCCCACATTGGTGCAGATTCCTCAGGGATGATTTCACATAATAAAGCTCTTTCCCTTCCCAGCTGAGTGGTTGAACTGTCTTTTTTGGTTCTTTTTCTTGCAGGATGGTCCTGATGCTCCCAGTATCCCAGGCGATCAAGACGTTTAACCAACAGTTGGCATTTGTTCGACATCTGGTCAGAACAGATGCAGAAATGATGATTCACTTCGATATGAGAATGAAACCAGAAGTCCAGAGGTACATGTCCGGATTCGAATGTACCACACTCCGCCAATACCAGGATAAGGCGTTGGCATATGAGATCAAGGAAGCAGCCATGGAGAAATTTGCGGAAACCAAGAAACAGAAAGTCTCTGGTACTTTTACAGAGCACAAGAACAGTGGGGCCCGTAAGGCCCAGTCGTCCTTTCACTCTTTCAGGAAACCTCCGCACCCAGCTAGGAGCGGAAAGAACTTCGGGGCGACATCAACTTTTACTGATGTTACCAGGAAATGCTTTAACTGCGCCCAGACGGGGCACTATCGACGGAATTGCCCCCTTCCTGCCGTGATTTGTTTTGATTGTGGACGAGAGGACATCGGGCGGTGTTTTGTGAAGAGGCTGCAAAGTCTTTTAGAGCCCGTACACCACGGCCCGTCGAGAAGGAGGCCGGTATTCCATGACGCAGCAAAGTGTTCGAGATGCCTCGGAATTTTGGCCGCGGGCGAGCGAGAGGACAATGGGACCGAAAGGGACATCGAGTGCGGATCTGCTCCCCACGTGCATGCGAGATGAGGAGGACAGACGATCGGGATCTTCTTTGTCGCATCAGTCTTGTCGAGATCCTTTCCCGGCCGATTAGCGTTTTATTCGATACAGAGCTACACATTCTTTCATATCTTTGTCTTGTGTAAATCGTTTGAATATTTCCGGTTTTCATGCTTGTGAACCTTATGTTGTTGGTTTACCGAGTGGAGAGAGGATTGTCGGAAATTTAGAAACTAGAAATTTCCTGTATCATTTGGAGGCAGAGAGTGGCTCTCAAATCGATCATGATAGAAATGCAAGGAGATGACACGATACTCGGAGACGATTGGCTTAATCGGTGCGGAGCAATTGTAAATTACCGAAGGAGGAATATCTCATGGTCGCCGACGATGGTTCGAGATTCTGTTTGAGGATGGAAACCGGGAAGCTCGGGAAGGTTGATCAAGGCGATGAAAGTCACAAATTGTTGAAACAAGGTATGCAAGATGCTGGTGCTACGCAATGAAGAAAGAAGAAGAAATTGTGGAACTTTCATCCATTCTGTTGTGAACGAATTTCCGGATGTGTTTCTGACGAGTTACTGGACTACCTCCACGAAGGGATGTGGAATTTACTATTGAACTGGAACTGGAGCGACACCAATTTCTAAGGCGCCGTATCGTATGGCACCTACCGAGATGTCTGAATCAAGAAGCATTTGGAGGATTCTTGGACAAGGGCTATATTCACCAAGCGTTTCACCACAGGAGCGCTTGATTCTTTTGTCCGAAAGAAGGATGGATCGCTCCGATTGTGTATTGACTATCGAGAGTGAACAAGATGACGATTAAGAACAAGTATCCGTTGCCACGGATTGATGATTTGTTTGACCGATTACAAGGGCAACGGTATTTTCTAAAATCGATCGAGATCGGGATACCATCAACTGAGGATTAAGGAGTCCGATGTTCCGAAATCAGCGTTCAGAACCCGCTACGGGCATTATGAGTTTGTAGTGATGCCGTTTGGTCTCACTAACGCACCTGCTGTATTTATGCAATTGATGAACAGAGTGTTCATTGAATTTTTGGATAAATTTGTGGTCGTATTTATTGATGACATTCTGGTGTATTCTAAGAGTCCGGAAGAACATGCGCAGCATTTGCGGATTGTATTGGAACTCTTGAGAAACGAGCAATTGTACGCCAAACTTTCTAAATGTGAATTCTGGCTAAAGGAAGTAATGTTCCTCGGCCATGTGGTGTCAGCTAAAGGAGTCCGAGTAGATCCTCAGAAGATCGAAGCAATATTGGATTGGAAGCCTCCAAAGAATGTGAAAGAGGTCCGAAGCTTCTTAGGACTTGCTGGATACTATCGTCGATTCGTGGAAGGGTTTTCAAAAATCTCCCGCCCACTTACTCGACTCCTTCAGAAAACTCAAAAGTTTGAGTGGAATGAATTGTGTCAGATTAGCTTTGATGAATTGAAGAAGAGATTGACGACGGCACCGATTCTATCACTTCCGCAGGGAACTGAGGGATTCATAGTTTACAGTGATGCTTCGAACCAAGGACTTGGGTGTGTGTTGATGCAGAACGATAAGGTGATCGCTTATGCATCGCGACAACTGAAACCTTATGAAGTGAATTACCCGACACATGATTTGGAACTAGCAGCAGTGGTTTTTGCCTTGAAGATTTGGAGGCATTATCTGTACGGGACTCACTGTCAGATCTTTACGGATCATAAGAGTCTCAAGTACATATTCAGTCAGAAAGAGTTGAACATGCGGCAAAGAAGATGGTTGGAACTGATTAAGGACTATGACTTGGAGATTTTATATCATCCAGGCAAAGCGAATGTAGTGGCCGATGCACTTAGCCGCAAGCCTGTCTCTATTCAGATGCTGGAGACGCTGACATCCCAACTTAGCCTTCAACGAGAGATGATTCGTGAGGGAATTGAGGTATGGTTACAAAGAGTCCAAGGACAGCTGTGCGTGATGGAGATAACTTCGTCATTAACCGAAGAAATCAAATCTAGACAGGCAGATGATCCTCTGATGATTCGGTTACATGATGAAGTGATCCAAGGAAAGGCCCCCGGATTCATAATTCATGACGATGGAGTTTTGAGATTTTAGAACCGACTCTGCGTTCCCGATGTTGATGTTAAAGCAGACGATTATGAAGGAAGCACATGGTTCGCCCTATTCTATCCACCCGGCACCAGTAAGATGTATAAGGACTTGAAGCAGAACTTCGGTGGGGCAACATGAAGAAAGACGTAGCGGACTATGTTTGAAATGCTTGACTTGTCGCGAGTTAAGATCGAGCATCAACGGCTCTTTGGAATGTTGAAGCCGCTCCCGATTTCTGAATGGAAGTGGGAGGACATATCGATGGACTTCATCACTAATATGCCGAAAACCAGGACAGGAATGAACATGATTTGGGTGATAGTTGATCGTTTAACCAAATCGGCTCATTTTCTAGGCATTAAGGATACGTGGGGACCAGAGAGGTTGGCACGAGTCTTTATTTCAGAGATAGTTCGATTACATGGTACGCCGAAGACCATTGTTTCGATCGAGACGGCCGTTTTGTGTCTCACTTTTGGAAGGCGATTCATAAGGCCTTGGGGACCGAATTGAATTTGATCTGACTTATCACCCGCATCGACGGACAATGCGAGAGAACTATACAAACGGTGGAAGATATGCTAAGGGCACATGCCTTAGATTGGTCAAACGATTGGGAAGTTCATCTACCATTGATTGAATTTACTTACAACAATAGTTGGCATGCTTCCATTAAGATGGCACCGTTTGAGGCATTATACGGAAGGAGATGCAGATCGCCCTTATGTTGGGACGATTCATCGGACTTGATCGAACAGAACCCGAGTTGATCGAGCGGACTCGAGAGAAGATAGCCTTGATTCGTGAAAGGCATTGGCGCCCAGAGTCGCGAAATCCTATGCGGACGTCGCCGCCGTCCATTGGAGTTCAGTACTGGAGATCACGTACTTTTGAAGGTTTCTCCTACCCGGGGAATCTTTCGTTTCGGTAGGAAAGGAAAGCTGAGTCCGAGATATATCGGACCATTTGAGATCCTCGAGAGAGTTGGGGAGTTGGCATACAGATTAGCATTACCGCCGTCATTGTGTCATGTTCATAACGTGTTCCACGTATCCCAGTTGCGGAGATACATACCAGATCCCAGTCATATCATCGATTTCGGCGAGATCGAAGTCGAACAGGATGGGACGTTTGAAGAAAGACCAGTCAAGATACTCGAGAGTCGAGTTAAGCAACTGAGGAACAAGTCAATCGTTTTGGTCAAAGTTCAGTGGTCACGTCATGGAACGGAGGAAGCCACTTGGGAAACAGAAGCTGATATGAAGTCTAGATATCCCGAGTTATTCTCGTCTTGAGTTTCGGGACGAAACTCCTTTTTAGTAGGAGAGTATGTAATATCCGGATTTATTACAGTGTATTTCATCTGTATTCAAACCATGTATTATTTCGGATTGGTGATTTTGATTATTGGAGTATGATATTTAGTGCATTAATATCATTATACATAAGTATAGCAACTTGCAAAATTGCTCAAACAACCTCGTGATAGCGCACGTTAAGAATGTATCTTAACGCGCGCTATCGGGCCATTATTAGCGCACGCTATGCAGGTATGAGTAACGTGCGCTAAGGACTCAATTATTGAGCGGGGCAGCTGGCTCGTGCGCCAGCGGGACATGGGTCCGGATAAGATTTCCGCTGACGCACCCGGACAAATTCTGAAGTCAACCATTATTAGCGCACGCTAAGGGATGCTTAGTAGCGTGCGCTAACTTACCAATAATGCAGAATTTATAAATGGGACATCAACCGTGTTGGCTTGCATTTCTTTCGCACTTTCCTCAATCTTGAGAGTTCAGAGAGTTGTAGAAATACTCTTATACACTTAGAACACATATTGTTGATGTTTATACATTGGTTACCACGTGGAATGTTCATGGAAGTGGAATAGCACCTTGGAAGGGCATACAACCAACCGGAGTTGGATTCTACCTTACGGTTCAGTGATTTCGTCATTTTAAGGTATGTTCAATCTATCTCGGTATTGGATTCTAACGATTTGGATGATCATGTTAACAAGATATGGATTTTCATAGATGAATTATCCAAGTATATCATGTTTGGAATAGTGAGTTGTATAAGCCTGGAATACCTTGATTATAATCATCATGATTCGAATCTTAGTACACTGGATATGTGAAGAGAAGCTTCTATCATTGGTTAACCGAATCTAGTAGATGATTTCATAGTAATCTTGGACTAGACGTTAACATCCTTATTGTTAGATAAATCTAAAGGTTTGATCATGGAAGGATTTATCTAATATATATAGGACGTTTATCAACTTCAGTAGGATAATATGGACTGATATAGAGGTGTTGATATCAACCATTTAGTTTTTCGTATTATCGTATGAAGATTTGAAGTCGGAAAAGAATATGGTTTTATATTGGCATGCATATCCTTGAATCCGAAGTTGTCTTTATCCGTATAATCATTCATGAGGGTGTAGACATAGTATTCATGGAAGTAACATGAATTATCACGCAAGATTTCGTTGTTTCAAACATGGCAAGAACAGTTTCTGCTCACGATGGCGCCATGCATAGATAGCGACGCTATGCTATGCAATATAACGTCTTATCGAGCGATTGTTAGCGTGCGCTACGTTTGGTACGTAACGACGCTAGACCATCGAGCGAGTCAATTGGCTGGTCGGTGAGGTACCGACCATGCATCGTTAGCGTGCGCTAGGCTTTGTTGTTTGCGTGCGCTATCGATGCACGTAACGCACGCTACGAGTACTTAGCGTGCGCTAAGCTATTCGGGCGGATTGCGGTTTATGAACTTTTGACCGTTAATCGAATTGTTTAACATTTGTACGACGTGAGATAAATCCTATATTATTTCTTTTGTTAAGGTTTGGTCTAGTTACGTGATTGATCGAGGAGGACGATCGTCGAGTGTTCATTTCCGTGGAAGTGTTATTATTGTCTTCATATCGAGGCAAGTACCTTAATTGTTTTATGTATTGTTGTATACATATTGTCGTGCATGTATGTCGTTATTGTGTGTCCACCTCGTGTTGGTCCGACGGGATCATCGGGGGATCTATGCTAGCGTCTTGTTGGATCATCGGACGGGTTTTCCACCACGGGTTGGTCAGACGGGATCATCGTGGGTTCTAGGCGATGAACGCTGGATCGATGGAATTACCATGTGTATGTATTGATATCATGTTGTGATTATCGATTGTGTATGTTATGTTTGAGTTTCGTAGGAAGACTCGTTGGTATTTTGTCGTTTACGTTATCATTATTATTCACCGTGAGATATGAATAATATGCTATGGTACTTGTACTAGCATCGTTGTGCTAACCCCTTCGGGGTGAACATTTTGTTTGTGTTCGGGATCCGGGAGAGGCGGGAAACAACCACCGGAGCAGTATGACGACGAGGGTGCGAGTGATGTCCCACCGGGTTTACTTATCATTGTTTATTCGTTATTTCAATAAGTACTCGAGTACGAAGTCGGTTGTGATATTTTGAATTTGGTGATGTATTATTAAGTTACATTGAACAATTGTACTATTCTGTATTGGGTCGAATCGATGTCTTGTAATTCGTTATTTCCATTTATTAGTACCTTTTTATACTTGTTCAATTCTTGACCTTGTAAATCCTTACGTAAAGGATTTACGGTATAATATTCCCGAATATATCGGGGGTGTTACAGAATATGGTATCGGAGCTAAGATTATGGATATCTTGGCCGTTGGGTTAAAATAGGGGTCATTTATGTCTTTTGGGGTAACCGGCCGTGAATGACATCACTGCACTGCCTACGTCTTCATGCGAACAGTGGTTGTAAGTTCCTAAACTCTATCTCGTTCTTTGCATATTGTATCTCTTTATACTCGGATATTAGAACGATGTTGTTTTCTGTATATTGAGTATTTATGCTTACAGTATGTTGAGAGGCGGACGTGGACGTGGTCGCGGTCGTGGACGCGGACGAAGAAATGCCGAAAGGGAGGCGTCGCCTTCTAACCAGGCCAGTCATAGCTCCGGCGAGCCGCAGCAATCTATTAATAATGAACCAGATCCTGCTGTACCAGAGATCCTTCGTCAAGTGGTGAACCAGATGACTCGATTCGCCCGTGTCGTGGACCGAATGCAAGTGGCGGTGGGACTACGGCGAGGAGAGAGACAAGGGATCCCGAGATATGGGAAATCGAGGTGACCGGTGGGTGCAAGAAGTGGCAAAGATGCAACCACCCAAATTCGACGGTATTTACGAGACTCCCACAGGATCATTGGCTAAAGGAGCTGGAGAAAATCTTTGCCGGAATCAAGCGCCAGGCAATGGGAAAGCCTCTATCGCTCAATATTTTACGATAGGGAAGCGTCCGAATGGTGGGAAGCCATCCGGCTGTAGACCATGATGCCGATTGACAGAGTTTAGATTAATGATGGAAGCTCGATGTGCCCTCGTCCCGTGAGGGAAGCCAAAGTTCGGGAGTTTTTCTCCGCTCGGCCTTATGATGTGCCGGTATCCCGAGCGATCAAGGCGTTTAACCAACGATTGGCATTTGTTCGACATCCGGTGAGCAGAGATGCGAAATGATGATTCACTTCGATATGAGAATGAAACCGAAGTCGAGGTACATGTCGGATTCGAATGTACCACACTCCGATACCAGGATAAGGCGTTGGCATATGAGATCAAGGAAGCGGCCATGGAGAAATTTGCGAAACCAAGAAACAGAAAGTCTCGGTACTTTTACGAGCACAAGAACAGTGGGGCCCGTAAGGCCCGGTCGTCCTTTCACTCTTTCAGAAACCTCCGCACCCGACTAGGAGCGGAAAGAACTTGGGCGACATCAACTTTTACCGATGTTACCAGGAAATGCTTTAAGCTGCGCCCGAGACGGGCACTATCGACAGAATTGCCCCTTCCCGCCGTGATTTGTTTTGATTGTGGGCGAGAGGACATCGGGCGGTGTTTTGTGAAGAGGCCGCAAAGTCTTTTAGAGCCCGTACACCACGGCCGGTCGAGAAGGAGGCCGGTATTCCACGACGCGGCAAAGTGTTCGAGATGCCTCGGAATTTTGGCAGCGCGGCGAGGCAGAGGACAATGGGACCGAAAGGGGACATCGAGTGCCGGATCTGCTCCCCACGTGCATGCGAGATGAGGAGGACAGACGATCGGAGATCTTCTTTGTCGCATCAGTCTTGTCCAGATCCTTTCCCGGCCGATTAAGCGTTTTATTCGATACAGAGCTACACATTCTTTCATATCTTTGTCTTGTGTAAATCGTTTGAATATTTCCGGTTTTCATGCTTGTGAACCTTATGTTGTTGGTTTACCGAGTGGAGAGAGGATTGTCGGAAATTTAGAAACTAGAAATTTCCTGTATCATTTGGAGGCGAGTGGCTCTCAAATCGATCATGATAGAAATGCAAGGAGATGACACGATACTCGGAGACGATTGGCTTAATCGGTGCAGAGCAATTGTAAATTACCGAAGGAGGAATATCTCATTGGTCGCCGACGATGGTTCCGAGATTGTTTGAGGATGGAAACCGGGAAGCTCGGGAAGGTTGATCAAGGCGATGAAAGTCACAAATTGTTGAAACAAGGTCAGATGCTGGTGCTACGCAATGAAGAAAGAAGAAGAAATTGTGGAACTTTCATCCATTCTGTTGTGAACGAATTTCCGGATGTGTTTCTGACGAGTTACAGACTACCTCCACGAAGGGATGTGGAATTTACTATTGAACTGGAGCGACACCAATTTCTAAGGCGCCGTATCGTATGGCACCTCTTGAGATGTACGAATCAAGAAGCGGTGGAGGAGTTCTTGGACAAGGGCTATATTGACCAAGCGTTTCACCACAGGAGCGCCGATTCTTTTGTCCGAAAGAAGGATGGATCGCTCATTGTGTATTGACTATCGAGAGAGTGAACAAGATGACGATTAAGAACAAGTATCCGTTGCCACGGATTGATGATTTGTTTGACCGGTTACAAGGGGCAACGGTATTTTCTAAAATCGATCGAGATCGGGATACCATCAATCGAGGATTAAGGAGTCCGATGTTCCGAAATCGGCGTTCGGAACCCGCTACGGGCATTATGAGTTTGTAGTGATGCCGTTTGGTCTCACTAACTTTCTTTGTATTTATGCAATTGATGAGCAGTGTTCATTGAATTTTGGATAAATTTGTGGTCGTATTTATTGATGACATTCGGTGTATTCTAAGAGTCGGAAGAACATGCGCGGCATTTGCGGATTGTATTGGAACTCTTGAGAAACGAGCAATTGTACGCCAAACTTTCTAAATGTGAATTCGGCTAAAGGAAGTAATGTTCCTCGGCCATGTGGTGTCGGCTAAAGGAGTCCGAGTAGATCCTCGAAGATCGAAGCAATATTGGATTGGAAGCCTCCAAAGAATGTGAAAGAGGTCCGAAGCTTCTTAGGACTTCTTTGGATACTATCGTCGATTCGTGGAAGGGTTTTCAAAATCTCCCGCCCACTTACTCGACTCCTTGAGAAAACTCAAAAGTTTGAGTGGAATGAATTGTGTCGATTAGCTTTGATGAATTGAAGAAGAGATTGACGATTGCACCGATTCTATCACTTCCAGGAACCGAGGGATTCATAGTTTACTGTGATGCTTGAACCAAGGACTTGGGTGTGTGTTGATGCGAGCGATAAGGTGATCGCTATGCATCGCGACAACTGAAACCTTATGAAGTGAATTACCCGACACATGATTTGGAACTAGCGGCAGTGGTTTTTGCCTTGAAGATTTGGAGGCATTATGCAGACGGGACTCACCGTCGATCTTTACGGATCATAAGAGTCTCAAGTACATATTCATCAGAAAGAGTTGAACATGCGGCAAAGAAGATGGTTGGAACCGATTAAGGACTATGACTTGGAGATTTTATATCATCCAGGCAAAGCGAATGTAGTGGCCGATGCACTTAGCCGCAAGCCTGTCTCTATTCGAGATCGGAGACGCGACATCCCAACTTAGCCTTCAACGAGAGATGATTCGTGAGGGAATTGAGGTATGGTTACAAAGAGTCCAAGGACGGTATGCGTGATGGAGATAACTTCGTCATTAACCAAGAAATCAAATCTAGGCAGCGAGATGATCCTCGATGATTCGGTTACATGATGAAGTGATCCAAGGAAAGGCCCCGGATTCATAATTCACGACGATGGAGTTTTGAGATTTCGAGAACCGACTCTGCGTTCCCGATGTTGATGTTAAAGCAGACGATTATGAAGGAAGCACATGGTTCGCCTCTATTCTATCCACCCGGCACGGTAAGATGTATAAGGACTTGAAGCGTAACTTCCGTGGGGCAACATGAAGAAAGACGTAGCGGACTATGTTTGAAATGCTTGACTTGTCGTGAGTTAAGATCGAGCATCAACGGCTCTTTGGAATGTTGAAGCCGCTCGATTCACGAATGGAAGTGGGAGGACATATCGATGGACTTCATCACAAATATGCCGAAAACCGGGACAGAATGAACATGATTTGGGTGATAGTTGATCGTTTAACCAAATCGGCTCATTTTCTAGGCATTAAGGATACGTGGGGACCGAGAGAGGTTGGCACGAGTCTTTATTTGAGAGATAGTTCGATTACATGGTACGCCGAAGACCATTGTTTCGATCGAGACGGCCGTTTGTGTCTCACTTTTGGAAGGCGATTCATAAGGCCTTGGGGACCGAATTGAATTTCAAGATGACTTATCACCCGATCGACGGACAATCGAGAGAACTATACAAACGGTGGAAGATATGCTAAGGGCACATGCCTTAGATTGGTCAAACGATTGGGAAGTTCATCTACCATTGATTGAATTTACTTACAACAATAGTTGGCATGCTTCCATTAAGATGGCACCGTTTGAGGCATTATACGGAAGGAGATGCAGATCGCCCTTATGTTGGGACGATTCATCGGACTTGATCGGAACAGAACGAGTTGATCGAGCGGACTCGAGAGAAGATAGCCTTGGTTCGTGAAAAGGCATTGGCGCCCAGTCGCGAAATCTATGCGGACGTACGCCGCCGTCTATTGGAGTTGATCTTGGAGATCACGTACTTTTGAAGGTTTCTCCTACCCGGGAATCTTTCGTTTGGTAGGAAAGGAAAGGCCGAGTCGAGATATATCGGACCATTTGAGATCCTCGAGAGAGTTGGGGAGTTGGCATACTGATTAGCATTACCGCCGTCATTGTGTCATGTTCATAACGTGTTCCACGTATCGATTGCGGAGATACATACGGATCCTAGTCATATCATCGATTTTGGCGAGATCGAAGTCGAACAGGATGGGACGTTTGAAGAAAGACCAGTCAAGATACTCGAGAGTCGAGTTAAGCAACTGAGGAACAAGTCAATCGTTTTGGTCAAAGTTCAGTGGTCACGTCATGGAACGGAGGAAGCCACTTGGGAAACAGAAGCTGATATGAAGTCTAGATATCCCGAGTTATTCTCGTCTTGAGTTTTGGGACGAAACTCCTTTTTAGTAGGAGAGTATGTAATATCCGGATTTATTACAGTGTATTTCATCTGTATTCAAACCATGTATTATTTCGGATTGGTGATTTTGATTATTGGAGTATGATATTTAGTGCATTAATATCATTATACATAAGTATAGCAACTTGCAAAATTGCTCAAACAACCTCGTGATAGCGCACGTTAAGAATGTATCTTAACGCGCGCTATCGGGCCATTATTAGCGCACGCTATGCAGGTATGAGTAACGTGCGCTAAGGACTCAATTATTGGCGGGGCGGTGGCTCGTGCGCCCGGGACATGGGTCGGATAAGATTTCGGCCGACGCACCGGACAAATTAAGTCAACCATTATTAGCGCACGCTAAGGGATGCTTAGTAGCGTGCGCTAACTTACCAATAATGCGGAATTTATAAATGGGACATCAACCGTGTTGGCTTGCATTTCTTTCGCACTTTCCTCAATCTTGAGAGTTCGGAGAGTTGTAGAAATACTCTTATACACTTAGAACACATATTGTTGATGTTTATACATTGGTTACCACGTGGAATGTTCATGGAAGTGGAATAGCACCTTGGAAGGGCATACAACCAACCGGAGTTGGATTCTACCTTACGGTTCGATGATTTCGTCATTTTAAGGTATGTTCAATCTATCTCCAGACTTAGAGTTGGATTCTAACGATTTGGATGATCATGTTAACAAGATATGGATTTTCATAGATGAATTATCCAAGTATATCATGTTTGGAATAGTGAGTTGTATAAGCACGGAATACCTTGATTATAATCATCATGATTCGAATCTTAGTACCTTTGGATATGTGAAGAGAAGCTTCTATCATTGGTTAACCGAATCTAGTAGATGATTTCATAGTAATCTTGGACTAGACGTTAACATCCTTATTGTTAGATAAATCTAAAGGTTTGATCATGGAAGGATTTATCTAATATATATAGGACGTTTATCAACTTGGTAGGATAATATGGTGATATAGAGGTGTTGATATCAACCATTTAGTTTTTCGTATTATCGTATGAAGATTTGAAGTCGGAAAAGAATATGGTTTTATATTGGCATGCATATCCTTGAATCCAAGTTGTCTTTATCCGTATAATCATTCATGAGGGTGTAGACATAGTATTCATGGAAGTAACATGAATTATCACGCAAGATTTCGTTGTTTCAAACATGGCAAGAACGATTCTCGCTCACGAAGGCGCCATGCATAGATAGCGCACGCTATGCTATGCAATGTAACGCGCTTATCGAGCTTGTAGCGTGCGCTCACGTTTGGTACGTAACGCACGCTAGACCATCGACGAAGTCAATTGGCTGTCGGTGAGGTACGACCATGCATCGTTAGCGTCGCTAGGCTTTGTTGTTTGCGTGCGCTATCGATGCGTAACGCACGCTACGAGTACTTAGCGTGCGCTAAGCTATTGGGCGGATTGCGTTTATGAACTTTTGACCGTTAATCGAATTGTTTAACATTTGTACGACGTGAGATAAATCCTATATTATTTCTTTTGTTAAGGTTTGGTCTAGTTACGTGATTGATCGAGGAGGACGATCGTCGAGTGTTCATTTCCGTGGAAGTGTTATTATTGTCTTCATATCGAGGCAAGTACCTTAATTGTTTTATGTATTGTTGTATACATATTGTCGTGCATGTATGTCGTTATTGTGTGTCCACCTCGTGTTGGTCCGACGGGATCATCGGGGGATCTATGCTAGCGTCTACTGGATCATCGGACGGGTTTTCCACCACGGGTTGGTCGGCGGGATCATCGTGGGTTCTAGGCGGTGAACGCTGGATCGATGGAATTACCATGTGTATGTATTGATATCATGTTGTGATTATCGATTGTGTATGTTATGTTTGAGTTTCGTAGGAGAAGACTCGTTGGTATTTTGTCGTTTACGTTATCATTATTATTCACCGTGAGATATGAATAATATGCTATGGTACTTGTACTAGCATCGTTGTGCTAACCCCTTCGAGGGTGAACATTTTGTTTGTGTTCGGGATCCAGGAGAGTGGAAACAACCACCGGAACAATATGACGACGAGGGTGCAGAGTGATGTCCCGCCGGGTTTACTTATCATTGTTTATTCGTTATTTCAATAAGTACTCGAGTACGAAGTCGGTTGTGATATTTTGAATTTGGTGATGTATTATTAAGTTACATTGAACAATTGTACTATTCTGTATTGGGTCGAAGCGATGTCTTGTAATTCCGTTATTTCCATTTATTAGTACCTTTTTATACTTGTTCAATTCTTCAGCCTTGTAAATCCTTACGTAAAGGATTTACGGCGCTGTAATATTCCCGAATATATCGGGGGTGTTACAGATTGTTCAGCTACCCTACCTCCATCTTGATCAGGTCCACCCTGATCCTCATCATGATCAGAGTCATCCTGATCATCATCTTTCTCCCTCTCCTCTTTTTTGTCCTCATCTTTTTCTCTCTTTTTTTTTTTCTTCTTCTTCTTCTTCTTTCTCACTTTATTTCTTTTCAACTCTTCCTTCCTTATCTTTTTCAACCTTCTCATTTTCAACTCTAATTTTTTTAACTAACTCATCCTTCTCGAAACTAAGATTTTTCCCTTGGGCTACCCCTTCCATTATATAGAGGATAAATTAGTCCATATTCTTTGGAAATTATTTATGAACCAATTTTCATCCAGTAGCAGATTCATATCAGTTTGATTGCATAACAATTTTATGAGTTGCTCAGTGGTCAGAGGGTAGTCCCATCCACTCCTCTCAACTAACTCCTTAAGATCAATAAAGCTAAGGTACCTCAACTGTTTCCAGTCCTTGTATGCAGGTACAATGGAAAT
Organism: Orobanche coerulescens; assembly: GCA_033398695.1. Classification (NCBI taxonomy): domain Eukaryota; kingdom Viridiplantae; phylum Streptophyta; class Magnoliopsida; order Lamiales; family Orobanchaceae; genus Orobanche; species Orobanche coerulescens. The sequence goes on along the minus strand of CM065816.1, from coordinate 132,695,673 downwards.
CTTGAAGATATGTTTCCTTACCATTTTAAGTTGCTCCTTGATTAGCTGTAATGGATTGTTGTCCTTGATGTTGAACTTGTAGTGAATGTTTGCTTCCTCAATTATGTCTTGTTCTTCAGCTTCTGCTTCCTAAGGAGTGCTAGGAAGCTCGAGGAGTGATGCAGCAGGGATGAGGTTCTCTTCTTCCTTTTCTTCTATCAGGTCCATCTTGGTTGTCTAAGCTGCTGAAACTTCAGTTGGTATGCTTGGAGTTTCAGCTGGGATACATGTCCCATCTGTCATCTCAGTTGCTGGAACATCATCAATGGTTTCTTCTGAAGACTCAATTGGGTAATCAACTAGTCCTTTAATTCATTTTGCTGCAGATTCAGGTGATGATTCGACAATGATGACTTCCTTCTTTTCAGAGGACTTCCTCTTCCTGAAATGTGAAGAAAGTGTAAGGTTGTCTCTATCTCCATCATCCTCTTGGTGAGTAGGTGACAAGATTGGTTGTTCCTCAACAACAGGTAACTTAACTAATAGGATATTGGCTGTATTAATTTCAGCTGGGGTCAGTTCACTTTAGATCTCAGCGGGGTCAGTTCAGTTGGGGTCAGTTAAGTTGGGATCTCAACTGTGGATAAGATAGCTGCTGCTGATTCCATCTCTGCTTCGTCCTATGATTTAGATGCCATTTTGTATGAAGATGTGTCTGTTTTCATTTTAGCCAGCATCTCTTCTGTAGGTCACAAGTATGTATGGTTAAAGTCTAGGGGGTGAATGCACTTTTAGACCACTTTTCTAATATTAGTTGGTTTAAGAAACTCAGCTGTGATGTGTGCATCTAGGTAAACTTATCTGATCTTTAGAATTAGCTGAAATCCCGGCTAGGTACAGCTCAGAGTCAGCTGAAAAATATTATGCGGAAGACTTAGCTGACTTTTAGTGCAATCGTTAATATCGATGCAGTAGTTAAGTATGATGCTTAAAACAGTAAATAACACAGCACTTATAGTGGTTTTAGAGGTGGGATAATCCTCTACTAGTCTACTTTTCTCTAATCCACTTGGAGATAAATACACTATAACATTTGATTTTACTGCAGCTTTCAACCAGTGAAAACCCGTGGCCACTGTAACTCCTTACTATGGTTGCTTGTCACCTCCTGATCGAAAACCCGTTGATGCCTCACAACTCTCAAGTTGCTTATCACCTTCCAATCAAGAACCATGGATGTCGGACAACCTCAACTTTCAAGAACCACGTTCAAGAAAGTACCCCTACTCAAATCTTTAAGACAAAAGTGTTTGTTTTCTCCAACTTCTAAGAACTTCTTAGGATTTAAATCTTACTCCCTCCATCCTACAAGAGTGTGCTCAATTTGCCATTTTCGTCCGTCCCATAAGAGTGTGCCCATTCTATTTTTAGAAAATACCATACTTTTACTCTACTTTTTCAACTTATTTACAAGAATACCAAGAATGGCCCACACCCTTTATTCTTTTATTAATCAACAACGGTAATTAACATATCAATACAACAAAAAGTGGGACCCTTTCTCCACTCAAATCCACCACTACCTAACTTCTATTAAAGCCCGTGCTCATAAAGAGTGAGCACACTCTTATAGCTCTTCATGGTGCTTGTATAGTATATTGCTTTGGTTTGCTTTTGATCGCTTGTAAGTGTTAATCGCATCGTACTTCTGCTCAAGAGTTCTTCAGATATTTATAGTATTTCCTTTGAGCTCTTCATACTCGTACTTATAAATAAATTGGTCCGTTGGAGAGTGGACTTCATTGTTTTTTCTTTTCACCCTTTTTGCATGGTTTCTTTTAATTCTGCCTGTTTGAAGATATATAGTTGTCTGCACCATTCTCTTTGATTTCTATAATAAGAAGTCTTTAGGGCACGAATCTCGAGGAATATTTTATTCTTCAACTTGCAGGAATCACTCAGATTGTCTCCTTGGCTTTATTTACGTTTGTATGTGATTTTCATCTTTGTTGACTTTTCAATATTTATTGACGTGGACATAGCTGATTAATACTTGCTGAATTTTGTCAAAGTGACGTCCATACTCAGCTAGACTGAATTGTGTTGATCACACTAGACTGAAGCTTTGTCAATACCCCACTAATATTATGACTTGGCGATACTCATCTGATATTTTGTCTTGGCCAAACTCAGCTGACATTCTGTCTTGGCTGTGCTCAGCTGACATTTTGTCTTTTCCAAACTCAGTTGATATTTTAACTTGGCGATACTTAACTGATATTCTATCCTGGCTATACTCAGCTGGCATTTTGTCTTAGCTATACTTAGCTGAATGAACTTAAATGTAAACCCTATTTAATCAATCCTTAGCCTGACTTTTCAAGACCTCTAGAAGATACTTATTTGGTTCTTCTTTATAGGGATGACATAATCAAATCTTAAATATATTCCTAACGATTTCACCCTATTTTGACGATGGCAAAACTAAATGATTGGTCAAATGTAAATGAGTCATCACACACAGAAAAGAAGAAAACTCAGTCTGTTTGAGACGACTAGGAATTGTCATTCAGGTCGACTGTATATACGTTTCACGTCACTTTATTACATTATAATCCTTGAATATTTTGCCAAAAATAAAAACAAATTACAAGTAGGTAACAAAACAACAAAAATTAAACATTTAGCTCCTTCTCCGTCTTCCTCTAAACTTGGCTGGAGGTAGTGATTTTAAAGGTTTTGCTCCAATGGGTTTTTCCACTACAGGAATCAGCCCATGTTTCTTCTTTATCACGGTTAAGGCAAACTCTTGGTCCTTAGGATAAGTGTATTTATTTTTAATGCACACTTCCCTTATCCCCTCCTGAAATGCATTGTCATCCAACTTTCCATTTAGCTATAAGACCTTATTGTGGTCTGAAAGAGGGAATCATTATATGTGCATCGAATTCCTCTTCAGCATACGTCTTTGGAATTTCCCATAAGTTATGCAAGCTTAACTCCATATAATCAGTGAAGATTTATAGTGGAGGACAGTCAGGGTCATGAAGTATTTCCCAAATGTAGTATTTCTCAATGTACTGCTTCTTGGCTGTTCCCCACATTGGTGTGAATTCCTCACTCTGGCTGTTCCCCACTTCTTCTCAATGTAATACTTCCTTAGGCATGAATTCCTCCACAAATTCCAACTCTTTTTCCTCCCATATGAGTGGTTGGACAATGTCTTTTCTGGTTCTCCTCTTCTTTGTAGGAGGGTCCTGATCCTCAACTGAGTTTTTCCTTTTCAATTTTTGAGAGCTTGTTCCTGCTTATGGAAAATGAATAATTAGTGGATGGTCAATTCTGAGAATAACAACTAAGGATTCTTTCCATTTGCCCCTCATTTCTTCTCCCTTTTTGCCAGCATCAATAAGATGTGTCAGCTGTTCTTACACCTTGGTAATAAAGTATTGCATGCGAAGGGGTAGGTGCTGGGGAAGGTTCCTTTATGTTAAGTAAGGTATCCGTTTTGTTTTTCAACTCCAGCAGGTGTGGTTGAACTCTGGTGTCCAGACGTCTTTCAACTGTTTTTTCAACCATCTTTATGATCAGTTCAGCTAAGTTCTGAGGTAACTGATTAGTAGGTGGCTGATTTGACTGTTCAGCTTGGTTATTGCCTGAGGTAGCTGATTTTTCAGCAGGGGGAGACGTACCTGAGGAATGTTCCCCTTGTTTGTCTGACTCCATCTTGATCTGGTCCTCCCGATCCTCATTATGATCAGAGTCATCCTCATCATCTTTATTCTTCTCCTCCTCCTCCTCCTCTTTATCTTCTTTTTTTTCTTTTTTTCTTCTTCTTTTTCAACTCCTTCAGCTTTTTCAGTCTTTTCCTTTTCAACTCTAACGCTCTCATTTCTCTTATCCAAATCAAGATTTTTCCCTTGGGCTACCCCTTCCATAATATCAAGAATAAATTGGTCCATATCTATTTTGAAATTGTTTATGAACTAATTTTCATCCAATAACAGATTCATCTCAATTTCATTGCAGAATACTTTGATAGGTTGCTCAGTGGTCAGGGTGTAGTCTCATCCACTCCTTTCAACTAACTTCTTTAGAGCAGTAAAGCTAAGGAACCTCAACTTCTTCCAGTCTTTATAAGCAAGAATAATGGAAAGCTTGATATGCTTCCTTACCATTTTGAGTTGCTTTTTGTTGAGTTGTAATAGGTGGTTTTCCTTGAGATTGAATCTGTAATATATGTCAGCTTCCTCATTAACTTGTGATTCTGCTGTAATATCCGCATTTGTTTTTCTCTAGTATTTTTCATTTTGATGTATTTTTTCATTTTTAGTGATTCTCTTGTAACCGTATGGATATTTCGAGAATATTTAATACCGGACTTTTTATCATCCGAGCTTGTTTCAGACTTGTTTTACCCAATTCCACATTTATCTGCATTTCTGTCGCTATTTGGTTTGATTCTCGATCGTAATCATTGTTTGGGACCGCTGTTTCGGGGTTGCCGTAAATTCGTCTTATGTTATTATGCATGTTGTGAGCTTTCATTTGTTGTTTCGATCGTGTATCGTGTATTTCAGATGTTTTGGGCCGTTTTGTAATTTCTCAAAGTTATGTGGAAACTACTAGCATTGTCGTTTTCCAAACCTTTGGGTAGTCGGAATCGTGTTTTCTTTTAGTGCTTCAGTTCTGACTCGAACTTGTCATTCGTGTGTCTTCTTCAATCAGTTGTTTGGTGTCGGCTGCGCGTTGTTTTCATCTGGGGGAGAATTTGCCGCTTTCCATCTTTGAGTGATGTTTGTACTACTGCATGTACTCGTTAGCGTGTGCTAATTCTGTTGTGTAGCGCACGCTAATTTCGTTGTGTAGCACACACTAAATTCGTCCAGTAGCGCACGCTAATGTTTCGAGTACAGCAGTAGCAGTAGGTTGTTCTGCTCTCTGGACGAGCAGTCTAGCGCACGCTAAGTCTATGGATTAGCACACGCTATGATTGAGGTTTAGCGCACGCTTGGTGTGTGACAACGCGCGCTAATGAGGTATCCCAGTTGGGGCATTTTGTTTATGGACTCTGGATGACGAACAGGTAGCACACGCTATAGCTCGATAGCCGCGCTATCGGGGGGTTGTTAGCGCACGCTATTTTCGGGTAGCGCACGCTAATGGGTCAGAACCGAAGTTCTGGACCAGTTTTGGTTGGTTAGCGCGCGCTAACCATGATCCGTTAGCGCACGCTAAACCGTCCGAGTATAAATACCCGAGAGTTGACATAGACGCGTTTATTTCTCACTTTTCTTCCTCCTATGCGGCTGTGGGCGATTCTTGGGCGATTTCCGGGCGATTTGAAGTCCTGTAACTCCAAGCTATCTTTTTTCTTAAATCTTCGGTGTAGATTAACAACATCTACTTGTGTTCTTCGTCTTCGATCCGAGGTAATCTCTTAGAACCCTATTTTTGGAAAATTTGGCGATTTTCGAGTTTATGTCTGATTCGTTCCATATTGTTGATTAATCCATGATGTATGTGATTAATCTTAGTGGTTTTCTTGTTTTCCCTACGAGTTCATGGTAAATTTCATGGTATTTGTGTAATCGAGAGGGTTCGGTTGCGATTCGCCCTCATTGTTGTTTTTGTACGAATTTACATGTACGTAGGTAGGTTTCCAGGCGTATTCTCTTTTCGTACTCGTGTAGAGTTGGTTGTGATTGTATTCTTCGAATCGTTAGGTTCGTGGTTGTCAGTTCCTAGCGATCGTGGTTGATTCTCCGTTCCGTTCGTGTCGTCGTTAATTTCCCAAGGCAAGTATTCTTGTGAAATATATATGCTTAATATGAAATGGTGATGTATAATATGTGTGAGCTTTGCTCACTTCGGGAGGCTCCGATGGGGCCTTAGAGGAATCCAGTGGTTTAGCCCGGATTCACGAGCTTGTTGGCTAGCCAGTCCGGGAGGTCCATAGAGGCCTCGGATGGGACCAGTGGTTTAGCCCCAGTCCTAGGCGATGCATGTGCGTGGTTTTTATTTTTGACTATGGCCAGTCCGGGAGGGTCCATAGAGGCCTCGGATGAGACTAGTGGTTTAGCCCCGGTCCTAGGCAAATTAACTATTGACTGTTTATTTTTCGAAAAAGACATTTCTGGTTTTAGTTTTTAAATTGAATTGGTGCATGTACTTTGAAATGTGTAAGCGAATGGTTTGCCTTGATTACTTGTACGAGCATAATTGCTAACCCCTTTGGGGACCCATTTTGGGGAAATTCTTGTTATGAATTTCAGGTGGTGTTCAGCCGGTCGAGCAGGCACTGGAGCAGTACGAGGATGCTGGCCGGGGTTGTTGATGTGTGAACATGAGTCTTTTTGTTTTCGTTGTCCATTTTGATGTGTTTGCTTTCCAAACTTGTGAACTTACAGATAGTACTCGCGAGCACTTAGGTAATTGATTTGGGGTATGGTTTGTATACTAAATCATATTTGTGATTTTGGTGAAGTCTGGTTTACCATTTGTACCGGGGGATTCATTTAATTATGGTTGTGGTGTTGTGTGTTTCTCGCTAACCGAGATGGTTAAACGAGTGGTATTATTTATCTAGCCTGGTGGGTCCCACGTAGGGGTCCACGGCGCTGTAATATACCCTGAATATCTTAGGGGTGTTATAGAAAATGGTATCAGAGACAGTTTTATGGATACCTAGGCTTGTTGGTGAATTGGGTCTAGTTATGTTTTATTTTGCACACCGCCATCCCGCTGCCATCATCTCAGTACTTCCAGTGTTCGTCAGTTTTCCTTACTCGATTCTCTTGTTTTCTCATATCGTACTTCCGTTTCTTGAACTGTGATTGATTTTCTCCCATACTTATCATCGAGTTGCTTTTACTACCTTCTATCTCCAGTATGGATGCTGGGAGAGGTCGTGGTCATGGTCGTGGACACGGCCGGGAACGTGGGGCAGCCAGTGGGGCGGCCACATCACACTCTTCTAGAGCCGGAAGTACTGATGGTCGTCAGGGCCATACTGCTACTCAAGATGGCGCCGACATGGGTGTTGCAGCTGTGATGCAACAAATGGTGAACCAAATGGCTGCGATAGCCCAGACGGTTCAAAACCCGACTCCGGCTCATGCTGCTCGGGTCGGAGCGGATCGTTGGCTTCAGGATGTCACCAAGATGCATTCTTCTTAGTTTTTTGGGGCATCAGACTCGATCGTCTAGGAGAGGTGGATCAAAGAGATGTCCAAGGTCTTTGTAGCCAAATATTGTCCTAAGGATCGCAAGGTCCCAATCGCCCAGTATTTTCTCACTCGGCATGCTGCTGATTGTTGGGAGGCTGTTGGGCCTCAGGATCATGATGCTTCATGGGCCGAGTTCAGAGACCTTCTGGAAGCTGAGTACTATCCGTGGCCAGTTCGTCATGTGCGGGTCCATGCTTTTTATGATGCTCATCCTCGAGATGTTCCAGTTTCTCAGGCCATTGCAGATTTAAACTGTAATATCCATGTTTTTCCTTTTTCCGGTATTTTCATTTTGGTGTATTTTTCGCTTTAGTGACTCGGTTGTAACCGTATGAGTATTTTGAAGAATATTTAATTCTAAACTTTTCATCATCCGAGCTTGTTTCAGAGTTGTTTTACATAATTCCGCGTTGAATGTCACTTTTGTCGTCTTTGGGTTCAATTCTCGTAATCATTGTTCGGAACCGCCGTTTTGGGGTTCCCGCAAATCGATTTCATGTTATTATGGATGTTGTGAACTTTTATTAGTGTTTCGATCGAGTATCGTGTTGGTTCATTCCGTAATATTCCAAAGTTTTGGGTTCCTTTGCGTTTACTCTCTTTCCGGGTCATTTGATGTTACCATCGTGTTGGGACCGACTGTGTTTGACGTGAAGTCACCATATAAGGGTCCGTGATAGTTCATTCAGGCCTTTAAATGGTCGGGACTATACGTCGATCGAGTGTATCATATTCGTGGGTCAAACAGTGTGTGCCGCGACACAAGGGATTGTGCGCCGCGGCACAACCCTTGCAAGACTTGAGCTTGGGGCGGCTGTACTGTGCGCCGCGGCACACGGAGTTCCGTGCCGTGGCGCGGCCCAAAAACCTGCTCTCAAATTCTATCCCGCGTCGCAGCACGCGAGTCACTAGGGCAATATATCAGCGGATTTTTGGAGAGGACTTCATTTCCTTTCCTTTCTTCTTCTTCCTCACGGTTTAGGCGATTTGGGTGAATTTTGGGCGATTTGGGCATCTTCAATCTTAGATAGATCATCCACCTCTAGTTCTTGGTGTAGATTAACGACTTCTACTTGAGTTCTTCATCCTAATCCAAGGTAATCTCCTAGAACCCTATTTTTTGTGAAATTTGGGGGGTTTTGAGTTTTTGTCCGATTCGTTCCGTATTGTTGATTAATCCATGATGTATATGATCAATCTTGTTGGTATTCTTGTCTTCCCTACGAATTCATGGTGTATTTCATGATATTGGTGTAATCGAGAGGGTTTGGATGCGATCCACCCTCGTTGTTGTTTTGTATGAATATACATGAATCGTAGGTGGATTTTCGGGTGTATTTCATTTCCGTATTCATTTAGAAATGGTTGTGATTGTATTCCTAGAATCGTTAGGTTCAGTTTCGTCGGTTCCTAGCGGTCGTGTTTGATTTCCTTCCGTTCGTGTCGTCGTCAATTACTCAAGGCAAGTATTTTTGGAAACCTTTATGCTTAACATTAAATGGTGATGTATTTGTGTGTGTTTTGCTCACCTCGGGAGGGTCCGACTGGGCCTCGAGGGAATCCAGTGGTTTATCCCCGGATTCACGTGTTTGATTTGCTAGCTAGCTCGGGAGGGTCCTTAGAGGCCTCGAGTGGGATCAGTGGTATAGCCCCGGTCTTAGGCGATGCCTGTGCGTGATTTGTTTTATGATATGGCCAGCTCGGGAGGGTCCTTAGAGGCCTCGAGTGGGACCAGTGGCATAGCCCCGGTCCTAGGCAAATTGACTATTGACTGTTTATTTTCCGGAAAATACATGTTTGGTTTTAGTTTTTAAATTGTTGGTGCATGTACTATGAAATGTGTAAGCGAATGGTTTGACTTGATTACTTGTACTAGCGTAATTCCTAACCCCTTTGGGGACCAGTTTTGGGGAAATTCTTGTCATGAGATTTCAGGTTATGTTCAGCTGGACGAGCGGGCGCTGGGACAGTACGAGGATGCTGGCCAAGGTTGTTGACATGTGCATTTGAGTCTCCTTATTTATGTTTTCTCTTTTGATATGGTTGTTTTCCAAATTATAAACTTATGAATTATACTCGCGAGTACTTAGGCATTTTCATTCGGATTGTGTTTTGTATCGTTGGAAGTTGTTATATTTGTCAGGTGATATTTATTTTGCCGGTTGTACCGGGCGTGTTATTTAATGTTCATATTAGTAATGTATGTTTCTTCGCTAACCGAGACGGTTAGTCGAGTGGTAATTCTTGTTTAGCCTGGTGGGTCCCATGTAGGGGTCCACGACACTGTAATACACCTCGAATATCTCGGGGGTGTTACAGAAAATGGTATCGGAGTGCCAGGTTTATGGATACCTAGGCTTGTCGGTTATTTGGGTCTAGTTGTGTTTTGTTTTGCACATCGTCATACTGCTGCCAGCATCTCGGTACTTCCAGTGCTCGTAAGTTTTCCTTACTCGATTCCTTGTTTTCTCGTACTGTATTTCCATTTCTTGAACTGTGGTTGTTTTTCCTCTCATACTTATCATCAAGTTACTTTTGCTACCTTTTAACACCAGCATGGACGCTGGAAGAGGTCGTGGTCGTGGTCGTGGTCGTGGATGCGGCCGGGGACGTGGGGCAGCCGGTGAGGCGTCCACGTCGCATTCTTCGGGAGCCGGCAGTACTGGTGACCATCATAGCCATGCTACTACTCAGGATGGCACCGATCTTGGTGTTGCAGCGGTGATGCAACAAATGGTGAACCAAATGGCTGCGATAGCTCAGGCAGTTCAGAACCCGACTCCGGCCCACGCTACTCGGGGCGGAGCAGATCGTTGGCTTCAGGATGTCATCAAGATGCATTCCCCTCAGTTTTCAGGGGCTTCAGACCCGGTCGGCTGGGAGGGGTGGATCAAGGAGATATCCAAAGTCTTTGTCGCCACCAACTATCCCGAGGACCGCAAGGTCCCTATCGCCAAGTACTTTCTCACTAGGGATGTTACTGATTGCTGGGAGGCTGTTGAGCCTAAGGACCATGTTGCTTTGTGGGTGGAATTCAAGGACCTGATGGAGATCGAATATTGCCCGTGGCCGGTTAGTCAGGCTCGAGTCCATGCCTTTTATGATGCTCAGCCTCGGGATATCCATGTTTCTCAAGCTATTGCTGATTTCAACCGGGAGTTGGGTTTCGTGAAGGCCCAAGTTATAGAGGAGAGCGACAAAATTTTCCACTTTTCCAGACGAATGAAACTGTCGATTCGGGACTACATGTCTGGGCTCGTCTGCACCACTTCGAAGGATTATCAGAGTAGAGCTCTTGCCTATGATATGTCTATGACGGCCAGTGAGGCAGCTGTTAGGAATACTTGTTAGATTTTGATGATGTCATCTTTATATATTCAAATGTATGTTTTAAATTACTTGGCAAAATGTAAGGAAGAACCAAATGAGTATCTTCCATAGGCCAAATTATGATAAGTTAGATACTTGAAAAAATGTAAAGAAGAACCAAATGAGTATCATCTATAGGTCACATAAGTTAGGCTTAAAAATCGGCTAAGTACATATCAGCCGAGTCTTGATCAATTCACCTGTTCAGATAAGGTTGACCACAGACGAGTCATATCAGGCAACCTATCAGAGAAGTTCTGGTCAAACAATTTTATCAGCAAAGTTGGACCAGACTGTAGTCAAGAAGGGAAGTCAAGTCATCTGTAGTCTGACCATCAGATCAGTCAAGTTCAAATCAGGTCAGAAGACTACAGACAAGTCGGCACATCAGAGAAGCCGACACCAGAGAATGTTGACTGCACATCAGACTAGTTGACACAGAGAGGTCAGCCAAGTACTCCAGTCCACATCAGCATGCGTTGAATAGACAATATTTACGGACAGTCACATGCGGGTGATTAGAGACAGACTGGAGAGACTCCCAAAAAGGATATAAATTAAGTAATTCATCCAGACCCACTACTAGAGACTTTAATCTTATTATATTCAAAAGATTCGGCGCATCACATGGAAGTCTTCAAAACGGTCAGAATTGGATTAAAATATGGGAATTCAGCCTTGCAACGTTCAGAAAAATAAACAAAGAAGTCTATTTCTCCAACGGACGGATTTGTTAAAAGATTTGCAACGGCTATGAAGAAATGCTCAAGGATCGAGATCTATATATATATGAAGATTTGAAGTTGAGCAATACGATGCGAACAACACTTATAAGCAATCAAAGCAAACAAAGCAATCAAAGCGAACAGTAGCATCGCGAAAAAGCAAGCGTTCTAAAGTTCTTATTTGAAGAAGCTCTTAGTTGGAGAAGACAATCACTCGTGTCTTTAAAACCTGAGTTCGGGGTACTTCATTGGTTGAAGTTCGAGAGACTATAAAGGCATCCAAGGATCGCAGATCAGGAGGTGCAAGGCAGTCAAAGGGAGTTGCAACAGCAAGGAATTCCACTGGTTGGAAGCTGTTGTAATTGGTTGAATCACTGTAATATTTATCACTAGTTGAGAATTATAGTAAATTCATCTCCAACTGGTTTGGAGAAAAGTGGATTAGTAGAGGATTACTCAACTTCTGAGACCACTATAATTGCCTGCGTATTTTACTGCTTTTATTATCATACTTACCTGCTACATACATACTTAACTGTTCCATTGACTATTTCTGTATTCGCCATCACCTGATTTCCGTACATTCATTGACGACTCTAAGTCATCTATTATCAGCTGAAAAACTCATCCTTTGTGGAAAAGAGTTTCAATAAGTCTATTCACCCACCTCTAGACTTATTCCTGGACGACTTGTGACCTACAAGTGGTATCGGAGCGGTTGGTTCAATATTTCAAGAACCAGATCCATATATCGAGGATATATTTTAAGCTCATTTTAGAAATGGAACACATGCATTATAGTTACCTGTTTTTTCAGTTGACGAGTATGATCTTTGGAAGATAAGGATGCAGGCACACTTATCTTCAATCCATGACGACATGTGGTGCAACATAGAGGACGGTCCATTCATCTTCGAGAAGGACAACACTCCTGAGGAGATTGCAGCCGGGAAGCCAGATAAGATCCCAAAGAAAAGAATGGAGCTGACCATTGAGGAAAGAAAGCTGGCCAACCTTGACAACCGGGCCAGATACGTGCTGTACCAAACTCTTGACAAATCAACAATGGTCAAGATCAAGAACTACAAAAACGCCAAAGAAATCTGGGACATATTAGCATTAATGTGTGAGGGAACAGAGCTGATAAAAGAAAACAAGTTGTCAATTGCTACCCAAAAGTTTGACAACTTCAAAATAAAGAATGGCGAATCCATAGACCAAGTGGACACAAGGTTCACTGAAATCATCAACGAGATTAACTCCCTGGGAAAATCATATAGGAACAGGGAGATGGCGCTGAAGGTCTTAAGATCTCTCAATCCTGAATGGAGCATGAAGGCAGTGGCCATGAGAGAATCCAAGGATCTTAACAAAATAAAGATCCAAAAGTTGTTCTCTGATCTAAAGGCTTATGAGTTTGAGCTTCTAAGTTCATCATCTACCGAGCCTACAGAGAAGGGAATAGCCTTTGCAGCCGAGTCCCCCGCCAAAAGCTTATCTGAAGTCAAACCTCCAAATCCATTTGATTTTGAGGAAGAAATGGCGTTCATAATGCCAAGGTTCAGCAACTTCAGGAAGAACAACTCCAAATACGAAAAGAATTATAAGGAGAACCCTAGGAGAAATCAAAAGGCTGGAAGCTGGAAGGTGGAGTGTTATAATTTCCACAAGACTGGACACATCCAAATTGATTGTCGTGACCTCAAGAAGGACGAGAGAAAGAAGGAGGTGAGTAGAAAAGAAGATCAAAGGAAGGCCCTCATCGAAGAAGATCAAGAGCGAGTAGAACAAAGCAGCGGATTCTTCTCTGATGATGATGAAGAATATGATTGTCTGATGGCCAACCTAGCTGATGAAGAGGTAACATCTAAACCCTCAGTTTCAAATAATAACAGCTCATACATGTCACAAGACGTGGACTTACACGAGTCTGTAAATCAGCTTCTCAAAGATTTTGAGAGATTAAAATCTACACACCAAACTGTATCAGCCGAGAAGATGAGAATGGGCAGCTAAAAAATGACTTTGAAAAAATCAGCCTAGAATTTAATAAAATCAAAGCTGATCTTGAAAAACAGGTTGCAGACAACTCTACAAACTTGGCTGATAATACCACAGCTGAGATAAACCGACTAACAGTTTTGAATAGTGAAAAATCAGCTGCACTTGCTCATGTCAAAGATGAGTTTGCAAAACTGACTCAGCTAAGTAAAACATAGGCGAAGGAAATAACCTCCCTGAAGGCATCTCTAACCATGGACAAATTGTGTACAAATAAAAGGCTATTATATTCCAGATCATGCCTTGGATATGACCCACACACTCCCTCTAGTTCTAAAACAACTTTGATCAAGGGATAAATAATTGTCTCGACTGCTGAGCCAATATACAAACCTATGTTTCAAAACAGGTAGAAGCCAAGTCACAAGTCTATGCTGCAGCCAAGTTATACAAAGCATCCACCTAGACATGACTAGACAATGGCCAAGGCAGAAGCAGCAGCCCAGGCAACATGCCCACTATTATCAAAGACTCCCCAAAAACAGATTTCAAAATGCGAGGGGCAAATGGAAACCTCAAGGTTATCCTAATTTTCAAAACGAACAGGTGTGGAGACCTCAAAATTTAATAAATGGTCTCAGCCAAGATTTAGGCATGGCCCACACCATCAGTTTTATGAGGCATATCCGGTACACAATCCTAACAGAAGATATAGGCCCAGACCTTACACACCTTATAGAGGTATTAATAATAACAACTTACACAATCCCAGGAGAAACCAGTTCTCCAGGAAACTAACTAACCCCCGAGGACCCACACAGATTTGGATACCTAAATCTCTGCTTGTCTGATTGCAGAAAAGGTGAAAGGACTACTACCACATCTCCACAAATTCAAACATTTGAGGTGAAGAATGGTTTGTAGATTCCGAATGCTCAAGGCACATGACCGAGAACAACAAGGTGCTGACAAAATATACAAAAGAAAGAGGTCCAGACGTAACCTTTGGAGATAGCTCAAGAGGTCAGAACAAAGGTTTTGGAGTGCTGCACCGAGGAAATATCACCATATCCAAAGTTCACTATGTCAAATGACTCAAGTATAATCTCCTGAGCATAAGCCAGTTTTGTGATACGAAGAATCTAGTAGTTTCACCATTTGGAAATGCATGGTGATGGATATCCTATCTGAAGAAGTGAAGCTACAAGGGTTCAGAAGGAGGGATGTCTATATGATAGATTGGAACACAGAAACCCCTAATACATGTTTTCTATCTAAGATAATAGCTGAGAATGGATGGTTGTGGCACAAGAGACTATGTCATCTAAATTTCAAAGACATCAACAAGATTAGTCCTCAGAAGCTGGTCAGAGGACTTCCAAAAGAAGTATTCAAGAAGGAAGCTCTTTGTGACGCATGTCAGAAAGGGAAGCAAACAAGAGCATAATTCAAGCCAATTCAACCTACCACTCTTACAACAAGGATCCTAGATCTTCTACACATGGATCTATTTGGTCCTATCAAGCCAAGGACCTTAAGTGGCAGAAAGCACGCTCTAGTAGTTGTAGATGACTACTCAAGATACACATGGGTTGTTTTTCTCTATAAAAAGAGTGAAACACTAACCAAGTTACCTGAGCTGCTAAGGAGGATCCGGAATGAGAAATCTCTCTCAATCATCAAGATCAGATCAGATAGAGGAGGATAATTTCTCAACAAGGCAATCACTGATTACAGCGATCAGAGTGGGATCCAGCATGAAGTCTCTGCAGCCAGGACCCCTCAGCAGAATGGTGCTGCTGAAAGAAGAAACAGAATCTTGAAGGAAGATGCCGGGTCCATGATTGCAGAAGCAGACCTGCCCAAAGGTTAAATTTGAAGTCATCCTTGACATGTCACACTCAGAATAGGAGTATGATAGTAGGGAGACATGGCAAAAATTCCTATGATGTTTGGAATGGCAGAACACTAACTGTTGCATATGTTCATATTTTTGGTTGTAAGTGTTTCATCCACAACAATGGTAAAACCCAACTAAATGCCTTTGATGCTAAAACTGATGATGGTCACTTTATGGGATATTCACAAAGAAGCAAGGCATATAGAGTTTTTAATAAAAGAACCTTAGTTGTGGAGGAAACACCTCATGTTGTATTTGATGAAACTACTGCTGAGTACAGGAAAAAGGTGGAGCTTATAGAGAATAAGCTCAAATCTGCAACGCTAGAAGAAGTCATTGTCCATGACACAGGAATGGTGGACTCTCCTGCAGACCAGCCTGAAGACCCATCTGTAGCTGATGAAGACCCAACTGCAGATCAGACAGGACCACAAAACCTATCTGATCCAGTTGCTGCTGATAAAGACCAATTTGTAGCTGATAAAGACTCATTTGCAGACCGGAACAGATCCCAACCTGCAGATGACAATACGGTAGCTGATCCAGTTGCAGACCAATGAGATTAGATCCAAGTTGATCAAGAGAGAGAAGAAATTCACCAAAGCAAATCTACAGGGGGAACAGATCCTGAAGAAGAAGACATTCCTAAGTGGCTCAAAGATCACCCTATTCAACAGATCATTGGGAATCTGACTGATGTAGTCAAGACCAGACAGTCTACTCTACCCATAGGAATGGCAATGTTTTCATGCTTTATGTCTCAAATAGAACCCAAGACAACAGAGCAAGCCCTGGAAGACTACTCTTGGATCAATTCAATGCAAGAAGAGCTCAATCATATGGAGAGAAACAATGTTTGGGAACTAACAGACAGACCAGATCATAAGAAGGTTATTGGCACCAAATGGGTGTACAAGAACAAATGCGATGAAGATGGAGCTATTGTTAGGAATAAAGCCAGACTTGTTGCTAAAGGCTATGCACAATGCGAAGGGATAGATTTTGATGAAACTTATGCACCTGTTGCACGATTAGAAGCCATCAGACTATTCCTTGCATATGCAGTATTCAAATATTTCATAGTCTACCAGATGGATGTAAAGAGTGCTTTTTTGAATGGAATTCCAGAAGAAGAAGTCTATGTGGAGCAACCCCCTGGTTTTGTCAAAGGAGACAAAGTATACAAGCTTTTGAAGGCTCTATATGGACTCAAGCAGGCACTAAGAGCATGGTATGAAACATTATCTGTGTTTCTTGAGAAGAATAGATTCAGCAAAGGCAAGGTGGATAAGACCCTATTCAGAGTGGAGCATGATGGCCACATATTATTAGTCCAAATATATGTGGATGATATCATATTTGGCTCAACCAATACAGAGCTATGTGAGAAGTTCTCAAATCTCATGCAAGGAGAATTTGAGATGAGTATGATGGGCAAGCTTAATTTCTTTATAGGACTGCAAGTTAAGCAAGTGGAAAATGGAATCTTCATAAATCAAGCCAAATACACCACAGATCTAATCAAGAGATTTGGAATGGAATCGGCCAAGACAGCAAGAATCCCTATGAGCACAAGCACACACCTTGAAGCAGATGAAGAAGGCATATCTGTGGACTCAACCCCCTATAGAGGACTCATTGGATCACTTCTTTATCTGACTGCAAGCAGGCCAGAAATTTCATATGCTGTAGGAGTATGTGCAAGATTCCAGTCTAAACCCAAGCAGTCACACCTGGAAGCAACTAAGAGAATCATCAAATATCTCAAGTCTACCATTAATGTCGGTTTATGGTACCCTAAAGATGACAACTTTGAACTACCAGGATATTCAGATGCAGATTTCACAGGATGCAAGATTAATAGGAAAAGCACTAGTGGAACGTGCCAATTCCTAGGAACCAGACTAATATCCTGGTTTAGCAAGAAGCAGATATCTACCTCTATCTCAACAACCGAGTCAAAATATCCAGATGCAGGTAGCTGTTGTGCCCAGATTTTATGGATCAGACAACAGCTAAGGGATTACAATATAATTGCAAATGAAGTCCCAATTTGGTGCGACAATAATAGTGCGATTGCAATCACCAACAATCCGGTATTGCACTCAAGGACGAAGCACATTGATGTTAAGCATCACTTCATTAGAGATCACTTGCTTAATAAGAGAGTCATAGTTGAAAGAGTCAACACAGAATATCAAATTGCTGACATTTTCACCAAACCTTTACCAGAAAAAAGGTTTTTGGAGCTGAGTAGGGAACTTGGACTACTAGATTAGGAATCTAGTTCAGATGAGAAAGCTACCTAAAGACTAGATCAGACGAGTTACCTGATCAGACCAGACAAAGGATAGACTAAGCTGACCACAGGCATCAACCTACCTGTAGCAGACAAGGAGAGTCACCTGATACAGAGCAGTCAAATAGTCAACGGTCAACCAGCTAAGTTTCTAATTTTGACCGACTACTGAATAATTCATTATTATTTATGTACACGTGGCAATCCCGCGTTCACAATTACACGATGACAAGCTAGCACGCTTACACATCAACACGACCCCACTAATTCAAAATTTGAACCGACTTAAAATTAAAATAATATTAAAATCCAAACGTCGCTTCAATTTCTTTTTAAAAAGTCGATTCACTTTATCTTCTTCACGCCTACGAACCCTAATTTTCACAGAGCAAAACCCATTTCGAGTTTTCATACACTCAGAAGAAATCTTTCTTGCGCAGAAATGGAAGCATACTTCAACATAGTTAATCTGAAGGCGGTAAAGGACCAGATTATTTTCTCCCTGGTCGTCGATTTCGAAGGATTACTCGAGGCAAATCTGTACAACAACGACGTGCTACATCTCGTCAGATCGAGGAAGACAAATGGGATCTACCCATTTATGGATATCAGCCCCAAACATCTTTTCAAGGAGGCTGTTATCGCTTTTTACCGAGAGGCCCGAGTGCTCGAATCAGGCATAAGGAGTTCTATTTGTGGAGTCCAAGTGGATATTACTCCAGAATCGGTTGGGAAAATCTTCGGGATGAAATCCCACGGTGTGTCTATTGAAGCCCTCAAGCAGAATGCATCTGACACATGGCTGAAAATCAAGGCTGTCGACCAGCCCGAAAAGTTGAAGCTGACCACCAAAAGGAGCAAATTGAAGAAGGAATATCGCTATGTGTTGGATATAACCAACAAAATAGTGATGGGGATGGCGGGCAGCTACGACCAATTGTCATCAGCCAAGTTCATGGTGCTGGGAGCACTTATTCAAGACGAACGAATTGACTGGGCTGATTACATCTTCAGGCAATTGGTGCGAGTGGTGAAAAAATTTGAGTGGCTAGTTGAAGAAAAGAGATTCAAATCCAACCTGGCATTCGGAACGCAACCTAGTTGGATGTTGGAGCAGCTTGTGTGGCAAAGGGAAACACTGACCCCTTCCACATCAACAAGAGACTTGGTCATTTAGACCAAGAGACCCTGAGGAGGCTAGGAGGTGAGAGGAAAGCAGCTCAGATTCTAAAGGAGATGTCTGAAGAGTGAACTCCCTACAGATATCCTTTGAGCTCAGACGAGTCCGACCAAGCTGCAGCTGCAGACCAGTCTGAGACAGAGTTAGACAACACCCCCATTGCCATCCGTTTCAAAAGAAGGGGACCAGCCCCTGGTGAGCCTTCCGTGATTCACTCCTCACCAGAACCGTCACCCAAAAGACCTAGGCGATTGTTTGATGAGGAGGAGCAGCTAGATCAGTTTACTACCCCTGAACCCATTCACATGGAGGATCAGCTTGCTCCCTCCATCCTGGACACCCAAATGGTTCCTATTCTAACCCCTCATTTTGCATCGGAGGAAGAAGAAGAAGGTTTGATTATCCTGATTCTTGAAGCAAACTATTCTTTCAACCTGCTTGAAAATAATGTCTTCAACCTGTCTGTAGAGCAACTTTTACTTGTCAAATCTCATGCTCTAAAACATTCTTTTATTGAAATTTTTGAGGAATGGAAATCCCCTAAATATATTCACTCAACTTCAAGCTTTCATTGAAGGGAGTAGATCGGAGTATCCCCAGGCTATAGAGGATCTGCTCACACATTTTTGCAATGAGTCAGATCTGATTTTACTACTTCACGAAGGCTGGTTCATGTCCAATTTTAAAACAAACATGGACCAGCTCCTCCATCTTATAATGGCAAGCATTTTTTATGGTACTCTGAATGAAGATGGAGAGGTAGTTGAAAAGGAGATTAGAATTGAAGAAGTAGTGGAGGAAGAAGAAAGAGAAGAAAATAGCATAGTTGGAGAAAAGGAAGCTGAAAAAGAAGACACCATTGTAATAGAAGATGAAGAGGAGAGACAGGAGGAAGGAGAAAAAGAAAAAGAAGAAGAAAACATTTTAGTTGAAAAACAGTCTGTAGAAGAAGAGATCGAAAAAACTGAGGAGTTGGTGGATGAAGGAGAAGAAGAAGGAGAGGAAGTTGATCAGGATGAAGAAGAAGAAAAAAAAAATGATGATGATGATGATGATGATGATGATGAAGAAAAAGATGGTAAAAAGGACGATAATGAGGATAATTATGACAATGATGATGATGATGATGATGCTAATGATGATAAAAAGGGTGATGAGAGAGAAAAGAGAGAGGATGAAGCGAAGTATGAAGAGAAGGAAGATGAGAAGGATGAAGAGAAGGAAAAGGAGAAGGAAGAAAAGGAAGAGGAAGGAGAAAAAGAGAAAGAGGCTGAAGAGGGAGAAGGCCAAGATGAAGCCAGTTCAGATAAGGCAGGGGCTCCTGCCCACTACACCGGCATTGATGCCAGCCTAGCTGAAGAGGATGATAGGTCGGGGACCCCAGAGCAAACCCCACCTGATCAGCCGCATGCAGACAGGAGTCTGCATATAGGCAGGTCCACTGAAAACCTACCTGCAGGCATAGAGAACGTCGGCGAGCACTCACCTCAGTCATCACCAATCTCCCCTGTGATGACTGAGCTGATGAGAAGCATAGTCAGAGAATCCTTAGAAGAGCTGCTTGCTGCCAGAATCACACCTAACCTACAGTCAATAAATGCAAAGATTGACACCCTACTGCAGAGGAATGCTCCTCAACCTCCTCCCAACAATTCCAGGATGCCACTTGGCATGACTGACTGGATGCAAAGAGTAGATCAGAAGTTGACCATATTGGTTGATGCTTGCAAAAATGGGGAAGGGAAGCAGGGAGAAGAGGGTGAAGAAATAGAAGTTCAGGTTCAGGAGCTGAGAACAAAGAAGAGGCAAGATGTCCAATTACTTGAAGCTAGGACATCAACTGCAAAGAGGAAGGAAGAAGCTAACCAAGAGCGGACTGATGATCAGCCTGCAGCCAAGAAAAGGAGGACCAAACTTAGGGATGAGCCTACACTAGAATGGGACGGAAAAGAGTTGTGGTTTGTTGAAGATTTCCTTCCTATCCAAGCTGCACCAATGTGGGGATCTGCAAAGAAAAAGTTCATTAAAGATTTTTATATCTGGGAGTTACTACAGGATAAAAATTGCTCCACACAACAGACTTTTATTAACTTTATGGAATCAACACATCCAAATCTCTGGGCCGTCCTACTAAAACATGCAAAAGGATGGAATGCATACCCCATGATTCCTCCCTTCAGACCTAAAGATCCGCCCACTTTACCGAACAATGAATTGGATGAGTTAGCGCTGCAAAGGAAGATAAAGAAGTTGTGTGACGAGCATAAGTTATCTTCCAAAGAAGAACAAGATTTTGATGCACTCTTTGTCAGGAGGAATTACGGCCTAGCACCTATCAAGAAAAGGCCAATCGGTGCTAAGCTCTTTAGTCCTACCAAGCAAACTGTCCGCAGAGGCAGAGGCAGATAGCATTTATTTGTACTTGTATTGTTCTGTAATTTTTGATTCTGAAAGACTTGTAAATTTTATGTATTTGATTGATTCAAAGCTGATGTACTTGTAAACAATACATAATTTAATATAAACAGTCATTTGAACGACAACCTCTAGTTGTCTCAAAAACAAGACTGGTTTTAGTTTGAGTCTTGCACTTAAGACCTGTTCATTTGAATAACTGCTTAAGTTTTTCCATCATCAAAATAGGGGGAATTTGTTAGGAATACTTTTTAGATTTTGATGATGTCATCTTTATATATTCAAATGTATGTTTTAAATTACTTGGCAAAATGTAAGGAAGAACCAAATGAGTATCTTACATAGGCCAAATTATGATAAGTTAGATACTTGGCAAAATGTAATGAAGAACCAAATGAGTATCTTCTATAGGCCACATAAGTTAGGCTTAAAAATCGGCCAAGTACATATCAGCCGAGTCTTGGTCAATTCACCTGTTCATATAAGGTTGACCACAGACGAGTCATATCAGGCAACCTATCAGAGAAGTTCTAGTCAAACAATTTTATCAGCAAAGTTGGACCAGACTGCAGTCAAGAAGGGAAGTCAAGTCATCTGTAGTCTGACCATCACATCAGTCAAGTTCAAATCAGGTCATAAGACTACAGACAAGTCAGCACATCAGAGAAGTCGGCACCAGAGAAGGTTGACTGCACATTAGACTAGTTGACCACAAAGAGGTCAGCCAAGTACTCCAGTCAACGCCAGCATGTGTTGAATAGTCAATATTTATGGAAAGTCACATGCGGACGATTAGAGACAGACTGGAGAGATTCCTGGAAAGGATATGAATTAAGTAATTCATCCAGACCCACCACTGGTGACTTTAATCTTATTATATTCAAAAGATTCAGCGCATCACATGGAAGTCTTCACAACGGTCGGAATTGGATTAAAATATGGGAATCCAGCCTTACAACGTTTAGAAAAATAAACAAAGAAGTCTATTTCTCCAAGGGACGGATTTGTTAAAAGATTTGCAACGGCTATGAAGAAATGCTCAAGGATCGACATCTATATATATCTGAAGATTTGAAGTTGAGCAGTACGATGCGAACAACACTTACAAGCAATCAAAGCAAACAAAGTAATCAAAGCGAACAATAGCATCGTGAAAGAGCAAGCGTTCTAAAGTTCTTATTTGAATAAGCTCTTAGTTGTTGAAGACAATCATGCGTGTCTTTAAAACCTGAGTTCGGGGTACTTCACTAGTTAAAGTTCGAGAGACTGTAAAGGCATCCAAGGATCGTAGATCAAGAGGTGCAAGGCAGTCAAAGGGAGTTGCAACGGCAAGGAATTCCACTGGTTGGAAGCTGTTGTAATTGGTTGAATCACTGTAATATTTATCACTGTTGAGAATTATAGTGAATTCATCTCCAACTGGTTTGGAGAAAAGTAGATTAGTAGAGGATTACCCCACCTCTGAGACCACTATAATTGCCTGCGTGGTTTACTGCTTTCATTATCATACTTACCTGCTGCATACATACTTAACTGTTCCATTGACTATTTTTGTATTCGTCATCAGCTAATTTCCGCACTTTCATAGACGACTCTGAGTCATCTACTATCAGTTAAGAAACTCATCCTTTATGGAGAAGAGTTTTAATAAGTCTATTCACCCCCACCTCTAGACTTATTCCTGGACGACTTGTGACCTACAGCGGCTCGTGAGAGCAAGAAGCATAAATCCGTTGGAAATTTTTCGGGCCACAAGGGTGGAGGTCAGCAGAAATCTCAGTTTGCAAATATTCCTCCGGGCAGTTTGGCTCATTTCTCTAGGGGTTTTCGAGGTACTGCCAGAGCCTCCGTTCGTGATATCATATGATAACTATGGCAAGTCAGGCCATAATAACCGGGAGTGCCTTCGTCCGCAGTTGACTTGTCATACTTGTGGTCTGTCGGGCCACAAGGCTTTCTATTGTGAACGGGTAGGACAGATTCTCGGTGCCCAGACTTCTTTTCCAACGCCTAGGGAGCCGAGTGTGAACCAGGGCTCGTTTGCTCCGCAGTCTCCACCGAGTACCAGTCGGGGAGAGGTCGGGGTCAGCCCGCTAGAGGGGGAGCTTCTAGTGTCGGCTCCGCCCATCCGCGTGTCTATGAGATGAAGAGGGCCGATGATCCAGCGGCCACTATGGCGACAGGTACTATTCACATCCATTCTCATCCTGTCAGTGTGCTTTTTGATTCAGGTGCTATGCATTCATTCATTTCTCTGTAGTGTGTGCACCATTTGAGTTTTGACTATTTGTCACCTTGCGAGCCTTTCATCGTTAAACTTCCTAGCAGTGATAGAATCGTTGGTGATCGAGAGGTCCGAGACTGTTCTGTGATTATCTGCGAGAGGGCTTGGCTCTCTAATCTTATTGTTGTGAGTATTGAGGGCGAGGATTTGATTCTCGGGGATGATTGGCTCGAGCGGCATGGTGTAATCATGAACTACCGCACAAGGATCATCACCATGTTAGCTGAATACGGCACCGAGTACTCTTTCACGGGGCGAAAGAGGGGAAACCAGAAGTTCGTAATTAACACCTTGAAGGCGATGAGACTCCTGTGGAAGGGGTGTAATGGTTATTGGTGTTACGACTTGGAGGCAAAGAGTGGTGGAATCGAGCTTTCATCGATTCCAGTAGTTGGTGAGTTTCCTGATGTTTTTCCTGACGAGTTACCGGGGTTGCCATCGGATCATGAGGTTGAATTCGCCACAGAGTTAGAGCCAGGTGCAGCTCCGATTTTGAAGGCGCCGTATCGCATGGCCCCTTGAGAGATGGCCGAGTTGAAGAAGCAGTTTAGTGAGCTTCTTGAGTCAGGGTATATTCAACCGAGCACTTCGCCTTGGGGCGCACCGGTTCTGTTTGTGCGGAAAAAGTATGGTTCGCTATGTTTATGTATCGACTATCGCGAGCTAAATACAGTAACCATTAAGAACAAGTATCCTTTGCCAAAGATTGATGACTTGTTTGATCAGTTGCAGGGAGTTGTGGTGTTCTCGAAGATCGACTTGAGATCGGGGTACTATCAGCTTCGGGTGAAAGAGTCCGATATTCCGAAAACAGCTTTTCGGACGACGAGATACGGACATTAAGAGTTTGTGGTTATGCCCTTTGAGTTAACTAACGCGCCGGCAGTGTTCATGCAGTTGATGAACAAGGTCTTTATCGAGTATTTGGATAAGTGTGTCGTCATCTTCAATGACGATATCCTTATTTATTTGAAGAACGAGGAGTAGCATGCCCATCATCGGCGTGTGGTGTTGGACATTTTGAGGACCGAGCGACTCTATGTGAAGTTCTCGAAATGTGAGTTCTGGTTGAAGGAACTGATGTTTCTGGGTCACGTGATTTCAGCCGAGGGGGTCCGTGTAGATCCACATAAGATTGAGGTCAGTGTTGGATTTGGCACCGCCTAAGAACGTGAAGGAGATCCGTAGTTTCTTGGGTTTGGCTGGCTACTACCGTAGGTTCATCGAGGGGTTTTCGAAACTAGCTCGGCCGCTTACACAGATGCTTCAGAAATCCGAGAAGTTCGTCTGGAATGATGATAGGCAGTCGAGTTTTGAGGAGATGAAGAGGCGTTTGACTTCAGCCCCGATTTTGGCGTTGTCGTGTGGAAACGAGGGTTTTGCGGTTTATAGCGATGCTTCGTGTCAGGGTCTTGGGTGCGTGTTGATGCAGCACGACAAGACTATTGCATTTGCATCGAGGCAGTTGAGGTCGTATGAGCTTAACTACCCTACTCACGATTTGGAGTTAGCGGCAGTCTTTGCGCTCAAGATTTGGCGTCACTATCTTTTTGGCTCTGCATGTCAGATATTTACCGATCAAAAAAGTCTGAAGTACATATTTACTCAGCGGGAGTTGAATATGAGACAGAGAAGGTGGTTTGAGTTGATTAAGGATTATGATCTAGAAATCCTGTATCATCCGGGCAAGGCGAACGTCGTGGCCGATGCCTTGAGTAGGAAACCAGTTGCGTTGCGGACACTTGAGATCCTTACATTCAAATCTAAGCTTCAGCGAGTTTTGATCGGGTTAGGTGTTGAGATTTCGTTCCCAGGAGCTGTCGGGCAACTTTGCACTTTGGAGATTTCGTCGTCTCTGATCGATGAAATTAAACTGAAGCAGTTGGAGGATCCGATAATTACTCAAATCCGAGAGAATTTTCTTAAGTGAAAGTCTCCTGGGTTTGTGATTCACGAAGATGGTGTGTTGAGATTCCAGAGTCGGCTTGTATACCGAATGACTCAGAGCTGAGTTAGGGTATTTTTCATGAGGCCCATGCTACGCCTTACTCCGTTCATCCTGGTTCGAGTAAGATGTACAAGGACCTGATGAGTAATTTCTGGTGGAATGATATGAAAGAAGAGGTCGCACAGTTTGTAGCAAGATGTTTGACTTGTCAGCAGGTCAAAATAGAGCATCAGCGACCGGCTGTGTTATTGCAGTCGCTTCCCGTTCCAGAATGGAAATGGGAATAGATTTTGATGGACTTCATCACGAGCTTGCTGAGATCGAAATGGGGCTTGAATATGGTTTGGGTGATTGTGGACCGTCTGACCAAGTCAGCACATTTTCGGGGCATCAAGGATACTTGGGGACCAGTGGTAAATTTCGTGGTATTTGTGTAATCGAGAGGGTTCAGTTGCGATCCGCCTCGTTGTTGTTTTTGTACGAATTTACATGAATCGTAGGTGTGTTTTTGGGCGTACTCCGTTTTCGTACTCGTGTAGAATTGTTTGTGATTGTATTTTTCGAATAGTTAGGTTCGTGGTTGTCGGTTCCTAGCGATCGTGGTTTATTCTCCATTTCGTTTGTGTCATCGTTAATTACTCAAGGCAAGTATTCTTGTGAAACCTTTACGCTTAACATGAAATGTGTTGTATAATATGTGTGTGCTTTGCTCACTCCGGGAGGGTTCGACGGGGCCTCAGAGGAATCCAGTGGTTTTGCCCCGGATTCACGAGCTTGTTGGCTAGCCAGTCCAGGAGGGTCCATAAAGGCCTCGGATGGGACCAGTGGTTTAGCCCTGGTCCTAGGCGATGCATGTGCATGATTTTGATTTTTGACTATGGCCAGTACGAGAGGGTCCATAGAGGCCTCGGATGGGACCAGTGGTTTAGCCCCGGTCCTAGGCAAGTTTGAACTGTGATTATTGACTGTTTGTTTTCTGGGAAAAGACATGTCTGGTTTTGGATTTTGAAATGAACTGATGCATGTACTATGAAATGTGTAAGCGAATGGTTTGCCTTGATTAATAGCATAATTGCTAACCTCTTTGGGGACCCGTTTTGGGGAAATTCTTGTTATGAATTTCAGGTGGCGTTCAGCCCGTCGAGCGGGAACTGGAGCAGTACGAGGATGCTGGTCGGGGTTGTTGACGTGTACACATGAGTCTCTTTGTTTTCGTTGTCCATTTGATGTGTTTTCTTTCGAAACTTGAAAACTTATAGATAGTATTCGCGAGTACTTAGGTATTTTGATTTGGGGTTTTGTTAGTAAATCGTATTTGTGATTTTGGTGAAGTCCAGTTTACCGGTTGTACCGGGGGATTCATTTAATTATTGTTGTGGTGTTGTATGTTTCTCCCTCACCGAGATGGTTAGACAAGCAATATTATTTTTCTAGCCTGGTGGGTCCCACATAGGGGTGCACGGCGCTGTAATATACCCTGAATATCTTGGGGGTGTTACATCTGCAGCTTCAACTTCTTCATGAATGTTGGGCAGATCAAGGAGTGGTGCTGCAAGGATGAGATTTGTCTTCTTCTTGTTCTTCTACCAAGGCCATCTCAATTGACAGAGCTGCTGGTTCTTCAGTGGGAGTTTCAACTGGGTCGGAGATCACAACAGGTGTCTCAGCTATTGTAACCTCAGCTTTGTCTTCCTCTAAGGACTCAGTTGAGTAATCAACTAGTCCTTTAAATCTTTTTTGATGTAGATTCTGGTGATGAATCTACAATGATGACTTCCTTCTTCTCATGAGACTTCCTTTTTCCTAAAATAAGCAGACAATGGTAGATTGTCACTTTCTTCATCATCCTCAACTTGCGCAGGTGCATTCATTGGTTGTTCCTCAGCAATAGCTAACTTTTCAGTTAGAACGTTGGCTGCAGTGATTTCAGATGGGGCCAGTGTAGTTGGTGGAATCTCAGCTGAGTTGGGTAAGTTAGCTGTCTCTGATTCCACCTCTGCCTCATCCTCGGATTCAGACGCCAATTTTTATGAGGATGCATCTGTAATACCCGGTTACGAATTCATTTATTATCATCCAGTAATTTGTCACTTAATTTTCACTCAGTAATAATCATTCATCATTCATGTTCATTCATTTGTATTCATCGTTGGCATACTTTGAGCCGTGTATCAGTTATCGATCGTTATTCAACTCCATTTGAGAATCGAGATGAGAATATTATCATAATCATTGTGATTGGTAGCCTTGTGTTGGAAGTATCATCTATTGCATTTATTGGACTTAATTATATTCATACAAGTATTGTATGTCGGATCATTCATCATTTGTAACGAGAAGACGGAATTGTCGGATTGTGGTCATTCCAGCAGTGAGTTATGTCCGTAACTTATCATGCATTACTTCCGGAACATGCATTCATGGAATTTGTGATTTCTGGACAAAGACGGCATACGGCCGTAAGTCATACAAGATATGGCCGTAAGAAGGAAGGTACGGTCGTATGTTTTGAAGGCTACGGCCGTAACATGCATACGTTGGTGCAGGAGGTGTTGTCAATAAAGACAACTTACGGCTGTAAGTTCGGCAGGATATGGACGTAATTGATGGTGTTGGTGTTTCGGATATTTCTCGAGGAAGTGTTGTTACGGCCGTAAGGTAGTCCTGGTACGACTGTAACTCGGACAGTGCGGGCATTATCGTTTTTCGACGAAGTTTTGTTACGGCCGTATGTAATAGAGATTACGGCCGTAAGGCCATTGACTTGGGAAGTTATGGCCGTAAGATGGCAGAGTTAAGGCCGTAACTCTGCGTAGTATTTATAGGACTGGAAGGGTCTTTGTCCTCATTTTCTTCATTTCTTCATTTTGGTTCCGAGATAGAGATATTTGGGAGATATTTTTCATCATCAAGCACTTTTGTGTTCGTGTTTTAATCATCTTTATTCATTTGTGGAGCTTGGGAAGTCGATTAACACGAGTTTCGACGGATCGAAGAGGTTGGATCTTCAAAGGTAATTTCTTCAAAACCTTAGATTTCGATTTTGAGATGGAGTATGATGTTTTGGGTGTTATAATCATGATGTATGAAGAGATATACATATGATTATGAGTTTCTATGAATTATCATTATATTGTTGGAGGATTATTCAAGAACACTTTGAATGTTTATTTTTTGAAATTGGGGGTTTCGATTAGATGTTGAAATCTCGAATTGTGTATTCATATTGGAATATTGATTGTATTGATGATGTATTGTTGAAGATTGGTTTCAACGTGTTTGTTATAATGCACCAATGAGTTTGGGTTTGTCGTATCGACGTTTTGAGTTGCTTTTGATCATACTTGATACGTAGATTAAGAGTTTGTTGGTAATTATGTTATTCAAGGTTGTTTGAGCGACCGATAATTCCATTAAGGACATTTGTTCGAGGAAGGACATTTCATCGCCGGTATTGAGGCAAGTTAATTCTTGCTCGGTTAAAAGGATAATCATTCCTTTCATTGTTGTTCATTCATATTCATAATTCATTCATAGTGTATTAATCATGTTGGGACTTGTAATTATCAAACTAATCATTCAATTCACGGGAAACGACGGTTCTAATCATTTCATTTGAAGCTATCACACATTGCGCCATTATTTCACCTCGGTGAATCATTCTTGGCCCTTGTCGGATTTCTATTCATTATTCCTCTTCATGGTCGCTTTGTCTTTGTGACCTTTCGGATTGTATTGCGTTACCGGGTGGTATATGTGTGGAATTTTTAGTCGGGCACACAAAGGTCATTGTGTATATATGGGTATCCGGACACATTGGACTGTGCACACGGTAACGTGCCTCCGTGAAACTAATTAGGCCAAGTTTTGCGGGTTTTTATGCGGGACGCCGGGCACTCGGCATACTTGTGCACATGCACATACCATTTGGCGTACTATGATGCCCCTCATTCAACTTGATTTCATATAATTCATGTGATTATTGTATTTGTTCAACTCTTGAGGATTGTTGTTCTGTGTAACTGACCCCGTTGGGGATGTTGTTTTTAGGTCATGGCAAGTCAAAGGCACGGGAAGAGAACGTTGACGGCGAGGAGTCCTAGTGATACTAGTAGGGGGGCAGTGCTTTTATTCATGTTTCTTGATGTGTATTTTCCGCTGCAGTTTCCGTTTGGACTTTCATTTTATTCAGTGTTGTATATTTCATCTTCATATGAAATGTATATATGTATTCTGTATTCCTGGATGTATTGTACTTGAAACTCCTCATCGGAGTAATTGGTAATATAATGTGGTTCGGTACTACAGTTATATTATTTAATTCATTAATTTTCATTTGCCTGGTGGTTCCCAGTTGGGGGTCCACGGCACTGTAATAGCCGCCTAGTTTGGGGTGTTACAGAGTTGGTATCGGAGTGTGGTTTTAAATACTACCCTTCCGAATCTTGTTTCATTGAAAATCATCATTCATCAGACTAGTATCATTGGACTTTCGCGTCATGTGTGACCTATGCAAGCGCCAAGCCCCTCAGACCAAAGAAACGTATGGATAGAGTTGTCAGAGGACGCAGGGGAAGAGGCCGCGGTGCGGGCCGAAACCCGAGAGCTCGTGTGAATACCCGTGCGAACGCTAGGAATAATGCTAATTCAGCAAGTAGCGATGCTGCCACTCATTCACCGGGACATAATCATTTACTGTCGGGAAGTCGTACCCGAGATATAGCTCAATCGGAAGGTGTTCGGGTTGATACACTCACTTTTATGCAGGGCATGATGACCCAGATGACTCAGATGGCACGTCTGATGGAGATGATGCA
The DNA here is from genome assembly GCA_033398695.1 of Orobanche coerulescens. Classification (NCBI taxonomy): domain Eukaryota; kingdom Viridiplantae; phylum Streptophyta; class Magnoliopsida; order Lamiales; family Orobanchaceae; genus Orobanche; species Orobanche coerulescens. Next base: position 132,665,527 of record CM065816.1, on the reverse strand, counting down.
GAACTCATCCACTCAGGCTCAACAGGCTCCTCCGCCGCCACCTCAGAGACAAGAGAGGAGTGTGAGCAGTATTATCGACGACATCTCTCGCCAGAGGACACCTACTTTTGAGGGCTCATCTAAGCTAGCGGATATTATTCACTGGCTTGAACATTTTGAGAAGCTATTTGCTATGGTGGAGTGTTCCGAAGGGCACAAAGTTTCAGTTGCGGCTTACTATCTGGGTAAGAGCGCTCACTCATGGTGGCTATCTTTGAAGCCCACCGATGGATCTTGCAGTTGGGTCCAGTTTAAGACCCTTATGATGGAAAGATACTATCCGGCCCCACTCAGGGAGGCCAAGTTATCGAAATTACTCAGTCCCGACCCCTCAGCAGAAGATGATGTTCTCGCCATCGCCGAGAAGTTTCAGGAGCTACTTCCATTTGCCTCATCCATTATCCACTCCGAGGCGGATAAGATTAAGTATTTCAGTAAGAGGTTGAAACCTCGTATGCAGTTGCAATTGCTTATTCATCATTGTACCACCCTGGCCGAATTTATCGAGAAAGCTCTTACTTTTGAGCTTACTGCGAAGGAAATTGCTAAGCATCAAACTTCATCTACTGGCAAGAAATCAAAGAATCACAATCAATCCCAAGGTAGTCGAGCAATCTTAAAGAAGCCTCGTACGGGCTCTACTTTTTCTGAGCGACCTCCTATGGTGCCTAAACCTGCGGAATATCAGTCCCGAGCAGCCAGTCCGGCCATCACCTGTTTCAACTGTGGAGAGCAGGGTCATTTCAGCACTAAGTGTCCGAGGCAGACTATCACGTGTAACAACTGTGGGATTGTCGGGTGTTGTGCGGCGATTTATACGCCTCAAAGGAGATCGTCATAATGGCCGAGCGACTGTTTCTTGACACCTGGCGATCGCCTCTAGTACCTGATTGAGGACGACCATCTTATGCCACGTGTAAAACTGGCATCCGTCAAAGTCTGCGAAGACCGAACCTCGGGATGAAGGCTCACGTGCAGATCCGCAAAAGGCGCCGCAAGAACAGGCTTGACTCCAGCCCGTCAACATTTGTCAGTGACAAGGACGACCTCACCTACCGACGAAAGGTCCTAGGTGGGACCTCCCAAGACTGCGACATGAGGCACATGTCGCCTCCTCATTGGTTCATGTGTCTGGTTGCCAGCAGCGGCTGCGGACTTTAAGGAAACAGTCCCATGTGCTGGGACGATCGCCCGCTTAATTTAATACAGGAACAGCGATCGCCCATGTAGGACAGGGACATCCCAACAACCTGCTTTCCTATTAATAGGAGACCTCCAGCATTGGAAAAAGGGACGTGAAGAGGTGAACACGATTACCCACAGTAAACAATACAGAGAACACTTCATCTTTGTAATAAGAACTCACAGAGCTTTTAACTCTGGTTCTTCCGGCAATCATCAGCACTCGAGGGTTAGAAAACTAGGGGCATTACACTAATTGTAATTGTACTCTAACATTAATACTTATACTCTAAAGCAGCATTCGTATTAATAATATCTCGCGAGAGCATTCAAGCCCGGGACTAACAACCTCGACAAATCTTGTGTTATTTATATTCTTTCGTACATGCTCTCGCATTTTGTTTGTTACTCACCCGTACCCATATCCATCAAATCATAACGTATAATATTTTGAGTAACAACAATTAGCGCTAGAAGGAGGGCATCTCAACCTTTATTTTCTCTCCGACCATTTCGAAGAACACTCACTGTTCTCCGGAACATGTACTTGAAGAAACACTCACTCTTCGTCAAAGAGAGCACTACCTCGAAGAGAGCAACCCTACGGTCCGCCGGATGCCTCATCCCGGCCCAGGCCGAGTCCCACGGCGGAAAACAATCGCGGCGACGCTAGACTCTCACTCCCGCCCCCGAGGGACGGCCCCAGCCTCTCACTCGATCAATTCTAAATCGCGGAACAGATCGAGGAGGCCATGGCCATCCTAAGGGAGCAACGGATAGCATGCGACACGCCCACTATTACTCCATCAGCCATCCGCCGTGCGGGCAAGCGAAAGTTCAAGGGGTTATATGTCGAGAAATCGTCAGAAAGCCCCGAGCCACAGGAAAAGCCGCTCGCAAGGCAGGACGATTCCGTCTTCAGCCGCCTAGGGAGTGATCCCTCATGGCGACCTGGGAATTCAGGCCCCAGCCGTGAGACGTCGGAGTCCAAATCAGTCACCAGGAGTTCGGCGTACCCAACTCCTAGAAGACAGGCCGGCCATCAGGATCCCACTCGCCAAAGAATTGAGCTTGCGGCAGAGACCTTGTCGCCTACCACGGGGCCAGGAGATCGGTACAGGATTGCCTCGGCTCCCGCTCAGAGAGCCAGACCGCGAGCAGCCAGGCTACGGCGATGACCGCAATGCAGCACCAGCTCGACGAAATGAAGGCGCTCATAGAAACTGGGGCAGGCGCCAAGACATCGATCCCCGGACCAAGTGAGCCGCTCGCGGTCCGGATCGAGCTTGCCCCCATGCAACCGAAGATCGCTCCTCCTCAAACACCTGTGTATGAGGGGAGGTCGGACCCTGATACTTACTTGATCAAGTTCTGGATCTTCATGACCGGATACGGGGCATCAGACGCGACGAAGTGCAGAATGTTCCCATTAACATTGGGCGATCATGCCCATAGGTGGTACATCTCATTGCCACCACGCTCGATCAACTCTTTTGAGAAGCTGACGAATGACTTCACGTCGCATTTCGCCACCAAGGTCGCTCGGCAAGAAGGTCCCCACCGCATGATGAAGATCAGGCAGGGGAATGACGAGCCCGATGAAGATTACATCGACCGGGTGGATGAAATAGTCCTCACCGGCGAGCCCATTAGCGATGAGCTCGCCCTATACTCGGTCCTGGGGAGATTCTGTGGCCATTCACCCATGTTCAGGCACCTCACGAAGGACATCCCCCCGACCTACGCGATCTTCCGCGTCAAGGCCGCTGACTTTCTGGCCAGGCAGAGGATGCTCACCCTTCGCCTAGGCGAGGGATCCACCGGAGAAGGGAAGGCGTCATCTCCTGTCCCAAAGAAGGCGATCGCCAAGCCCAAAAAGGCAGTCGCAAAGCCGCCCGGTGACTTCAAGGCCTTCGAGGATGTGGAAGTTCATCTCCTCCGCAACCTCAATCTGTCTCCGGTCCATATCTTCAACGCCATCAAAGGGCGCGAATGACTGAGCAAGCCGAACCCGATGAGGGACAATGGTCATCTAGACTGCAGTAAATTTTGTGCCTACCACAAAAGTCCCGGCCACAACACCATCCAATGCCGCGACCTCCTCAAACAACTCTGAATATTGTTCGAGGAAGGCAAGCTGGACAATTTGGTGACCAAGCCAGAACCCCGGGCAGAAAGGACCGGGAGATGGGATCGTCGACAGAATGGCGACCATCAACCTCCCAATCCGGTCGCCAGGTTCGAGCAAAACGAGTCGGAGTACTCAGACGAGTCAATCCCTCCGATCAACCCCGACGGCCGGATCAATATGATTCAGTCGGGAGGTGGAAACCTCAGAGGTCTTTCCCCAGTTTCCACCATATCAAATAGAAAGCGGAAGGCCGAGTTAAGGGCATTCGCCAGAGTCCAACCATCTCCAGAGACGCGCTCATCTCCTTCTCCAAGAAGGATAGGGAGGGAGTGCAGTGCCCCAAAGAGGATGCATTGGTGATCTCTGCATGTATTCTTGGGAAAATGGTCGACCGCATGCTGGTTCACAATGGGAGATTTTGCAACATCATATTCAAATATGCTCTGGACCAGCTCGGCAACCTGACCAAATTCATCAATCCATTCGATACCGTGCTTCAAGGGTTCGGCGACAACACTGTCCAAGCCTATGGAAGGATCAAGCTCTCTGTCGAGCTAATATGCTATTACGATCCCAAGGTTAAGATCACTAGGAACCTCAATTTTGTAATCATAGATAGGCCCATCATCTATAATGGGTTCCAAGGTCGCCCCTTTCTAGAAAACTTTGAGGCAGTCGCCTCTTCTTTCTTTTACTGTATCAAGTTCCCCGCTATCGATGGGACAGTCGGTACCGTAAAAGAGACCAGCTAATGGCAAAGAAATGTTTGAATTACTCCTGTGCCGTAACTTCCCCTTTAAACGTTTCCTGTACTATTTGTAACATTGATAAGATCGACATTCAACCGATGGAGGTCGACAAGCCATGAACCTCATGCCAGCCCGACTCAGAGGACGGCATCTCACATCAATTGTCGGACGACATCGAGCCGAGGATCAGTTTCGAGCCAAGCCTCGACGTTGATCCAAGGGTCGAGTCCGGTGATCGTTCCAAACGAGAAGCGACCGTCCCCATTGAAGAGTTGGAAAGTATAACAATCGATCCGGCTCGCCCGGAGCGGGAAGTGTAGATCGGCTCAAGCATTGGTCCCGAGTTAAAAGACGATCTGATCAGTTCACTACGAAAGAACATTGGAGTCTTTGCCTGGTCGCATCAAGATACGGTCAGCATCAGTCCTGGACACGCTTGCCACTATCTAAAGATCGACCCGGCAAGGAAGCCTGCTCACCAGAAACGTAGGAAATTCAGTCCTGAGAAGTATGCTGCGCTCGACGCAGAAGTCAAAATGCTACTCGACAACAAACTGATCGGAGTAGCTACCGACGTGCCACAGTGGGTAGCCAACGCGGTGCTCGTCAAAAATGCGAGCAACTCCTGGAGGTTATGCATCGATTTCACCGACCTCAACGCGGCATGTCTGAAAGACCACTTTCCAATGCCTCATATTGACCACTCGGTCGATAGCACGACAGGTTGCGAAATGATGTCGTTTATGGACGCCTTCGCCGGGTACCATCAGATCCCAATGGAAGAGAAAGACGTAAAACACACGTCATTCCACACGGAAAAAGACGTGTACTTTTGGGTCTGAATGCCATTCGGTCTGAAAAATGCGGGGGCGACCTACCAACGACTAGTCAACGGGATGTTCGCCGATCAGATCGGCAAGACCATGGAGGTTTACATTGACAACATCGTGGTCAAGAGCCTAAAAAAGGAAGATCACCTCAAAGACCTTGCCGAGACGTTCGCCATCCTCGAGAAATTCAACATGAAACTGAACCCCAAGAAATGCAACTTCGGGGTAAGGTCCGGAAAGTTCCTGGGGCACATCGTGAGCTGAAGGGGGATCGAAGCAAACCCCACCAAGATCAAGGCGATCCTCGACATGCAGGAGCCACGGAATGTCAAGCAGGTGCAACGCCTCACGGGTTGTCTAGCAGCCCTTAACCGTTTCATTTCTCGGCTCGGAGACAAAAGCAAGCCATTCTTCGCCACCATAAAGAATAAGAAATTTGCGTGGAAGAAGGAAAGTCAAATGGCGTTCGCCAAAATCAAGGAGTATCTGTCTAATCCCCAAATTTTGGCGAAACCAATCCCCGGCGAAAAGCTATTCCTCTACCTGGCAGCCTCGGAGGTCGCGCTGAGTGCTGTATTAGTGCGAATAGAGGAGCAAGCCCACTTGCCGATCTACTTCGTCAGTCAAGTGCTTCATGACGCGGAAATGCGTTATTCACCTCTGGAGAATCTCGCCTACGCACTAGTCATGAGTGTTCGCAAGCTGAGGGCCTACTTCTTCGAACACCAAGTGGAGGTTATGACGACTCTCCCTGCAAGGCAAGTTCTGCACCGGCCAGACACCAACGGACGACTTCTCAAGTGGTCACTGGAGATCGCCCAATATGGAGTCACGTACGATCATCACACGGCGATCAAAGGCCAAGCTCTGGCGGATTTCGTGGTAGAATTAACGTTCCCGTCCAGTCCGACCCAGGTCGGCCGTCTTGTCTGGAAATTGTACGTAGATGGCTCGGTGACCAGCTCGCGAGCAGAGGAATGGATTGTCCTCATCAGCCCCGACGGCCAAAGTTTTACAAATACTGTGCGTTTTGGGTTCCGTGCGACCAATAATGAAGCCGAGTATGAAGCCTTGGTAGGCGGGCTCGATCTAGCACTCGCCATGGACGTTCGTCGCCTCCACATCTTTATGGACTCCCTCTTGGTCGTGAACCAAGTCAAGAGGGATATGAGGCGTTCGGCGAACAGATGATCAAATATCAAGAATTGGTCACCAAAATGTGCACAAAGTTTGAAGAAGTGCTGATCGAACAAGTCCCGAGAGAGCACAACTCCTAGGCCGATGCCTTATCCAAACTCGCATCGTCAGATGGGGCGGAAGACTTCTCTAACATCCAAATCACGAAGTCAGCAAAATCGTCAATCGGCAGAAGCCTGGTCACCAAAGTTGCCATCACCGAAGAGAACAGGATGACTTTGTTCGTTAAGTACTTGAAGGATGGAACGATCCCCACAGATCGGATCAAAGCTCGCCAGCTTTAGCTCCGAGCAACCAGATACACCCTATTGGACGACCAGCTTTACAAGCGAGCTTTCAGCCTTCCTCTCCTCAAATGCATTACGCCGGAGGAAGGCCGACTTGTTTTAGCCGAAATCCATGACGGGATATGTGGAAATCACGATGAAGGGCGAGCTCTCATCCACAAGACGACCAGGCAAGGCTTTTTCTTGCCTACCCTACAAAAAGACGTGATCGCATATGCCCGATCTTGTCACAGGTGTCAAGTAATGGGCCCGAACATCAAGCTCTCCCTCGAGCAGCTCAGTTCTATGTACAGTCCGTGGCCGTTCGCCCAATGGGGCATCGACCTCATCGGTCCTTTGCCGACGGCACCAGGGGGATGTAAATTCGCCATCGTGGGGGTCGATTATTTCACGAAATGGGTAGAGGCCGAGCCACTCAACAAGATCGGGCAACAAGTGATCAAGTTCATTTGGAAGAACATCATCTGCCGTTTCGGTCTACCTCAAGCTATCATCTCTGACAACAGAAAGCAGTTTGATGGTTTGGAAGTTATGCAATTCTACGAAAAATGGGGAATTAAAAAGTTGTTCTCGGCACCTTACCACCCTCAAACAAACGGGCAGGTAGAGGCTGTAAGCAAAACTCGAATCCAAACAAGGATGATGGGCGAGCGAGCTCCCGGATGTTTTGTAGTCCTACCGAATGACGACCCAAAATTCAACTGGCGAGACCCCATTCGCCCTTGCTTCCAGAACAGAAGCAGTGATCCCGTCGGAGATCGTCGTCCTCAGCCACCGAACTGCAAAACAAATGACGACGGACAATGATGTAGCTCGGCGGATTGACTTGGATATGCTCGAGGAACGACGACAAACCTCGGAAATGAAGAACATAATCCACAAAAGGAAATCCGAGAAATTCTTCAATTCAAAGGTCAAGGAAAGGCGATTCCAAGTAGGCGAACTAGTCCTCAAAGAGGTCCAGGCTCACACGGGAGTATTTGGCCCAAATTTGGAGGGGGCCTTCAGGATATCCAAATGGCTGACCAAAGGAGCCTACAAGCTCCAACACCCAGACGGCACTCTGGACCAATATCCCTGGAACGCCGTTCATTTGAAGAAATACTATCAATAAAAACTATGTATTCATTTATCCAATGTACAAAGAGCTTAATGAGATTTTCCGATCCTCTCTAAATGATTCGCCTCGGCGAAACAAACAAAAAAGAGGATGACTCGCTCGCCCTCCAAGAGTTCGTCATCTAACATGATGGACCTAGGCAAGCGATCGCCCCCCAGCACAACGTATACCGTCGAGGATCGTCATCAAACATGGCGATCCGAGGTAGAAAGTGCATCCATGATTCTGGAGGTCGATGGAACCGACAGCCTGTCCATGAAAGGTTTCTTTGGGCAGAGATCGCCTGCCCTTTCGTTTAAATACGAGGCGGGCGTAGCCGAAGGACCCTCCAAAATAGATCAATGGACACGCTCGCCCGCCCTCAGATCCATCATCTAACATGGTGGACCAGGACAATGCGATGCATCCCTCCCCCCGTCACAACGTATGCCCCCTTTAGGTCCGTCATCTAACATGTCGGTCCCAGGCAGAAAAGTGCTAACAAGCCATGGTAATAAAGTCGATTTATCCGACGGCGCCCCGTGCAAGGACTCCTCCAGACAGAGACCATCCGCCCCATCGCTACATTGCGAGGCAAAACGCAGCCTACGGAGGACCCTCACAATTAAGTGAGTCGCGAGAAGTTAACTATCAGACGGAATGTCGCTCGTGCACAGGACATAGTCGTGGAGGTCGGTTCCATCGAACCCCACGACCGTGTAAATTCCTTCCAGACTGGGACGCTCGGTCTCCTTCGAGTGACCCTAGGCTGCGGCCTTGGGAGTTTATATTGATATATCTTGTGGAACTGTGTTGCGGGATAAAACCTGAATGGTACCCATGTCCGGAGTATTCCTGTGTAGATACTTCCGTGAGCCTTGGTTGCGACCTTGAGAGTTTATGTGCTGATAAAAGAAACGACGTTGAATATTCGGTGATAACTTTGTTCTATGAATTTATCTGATTCTATTGATGAAATTGGTTCGATTTATCTGGCCTAGGTTGACTGACACGATACATCATGTCAGGCAAATTTGTTGAATATGTGCATGACATTCCCGAAGGTTCCGGTCAGGCTTGAGCAGTGTTGGGGAGAATGCCTGTTAATTTCTTAAATTTAATTTGAATACTCCACGTTGTGTAATATCCGTATGAATGGACACTATTCCCTTTTGTATTTTGGTTTGTACGAATGCATTCATTCAAATATTTCCGCAAACTACTTGTTGAATAAATTGTTTTAAAAATCCTTTTAAAACTCGCCTTGTGGGTCCCACATGGGATTCACGGCACTGTGGCGGCCCAATTTATTTTTGGGGCGTTACAATAGTTCAAATTCTTGCTATTGGAAAACTAATGTTCTTGCTAAGAAATTGAAGACGATAAGTTTTTATCAATAATTTCAATTGTTTAAATAATGATTATTTTGAATTTGATTGAGTATTTAATTCTGAAGTGGCGGTTTGACTTTTCAGAAAACATGTGGTAGTTTTTGACAACATGGGGTAGACGTGGTGTATCATGCATATTAACGCATGTGTTTTTAAATAAAATAATTTTACTGGAGTTAGAAGCTTAGCTGGTCGACTGTTTGACTTCTGACGTAGCTGAGTTTTAATCCTGGGTGTGTTTCTCATAAACTAGGTTCTTTCATCTTGGCTGAGTTTTTGTATCAGCTATGTTCTTCAATCCTGGCTGAGTTTATGATCAGCTAGGTTCTTCAATCCTGGCTTATATATCTGCTAGGTTCTTCATTCCTGGCTGATTTTTCTGCATCAACTAGATTCTTTCATTCCCAGTCTAAAAGTCCAAGATCTACGCTTATTTCAAGAAATATTTGTTTTGGAAAAGGCTTGATGAATATATCAGCTATCTGATACTCGATGCTGACTCTTTTCCACTCGAATTCTTTTGTTGATCACATGGTCTCTGATAAAATGATGCTTGACATTTATATGCTTTGTTCTTGAGTATAGTACTTGATTGTCTGTAATAGCCATTGTGTTATTGTTGTCACACCATATTGGGACATCATTTGCTATTATGTTGTAGTCTCTTAGCTGTTGTCTGATCCATAGAATTTGAGCACAACAGCTGCCTGCAGCTAGGTATTCTGACTCGATTGTGGATATTTAATAAGAGGTCTGTGTAGGTCACAAGTCGTCCAGGAATAAGTCTAGATGGGGGTGAATAGACTTATTGAAACTCTTAAACTCTTTTTCTCAAAGAGTAAGTTTCTTCAGCTGATGGATAAACAAATGACTTGGAGTCGTTTGTTCTTAATACGTGCAGAAGTCAGCTGATGACGAATACAAAACAACTAATGAAACACTTAACAATGAATGCAACAGTTAAAGTATGATGCTATAAAACAGTAAAGTACGCAGACAATTATAGTGGTCTCAGAGGTGGGGTAATCCTCTACTATTCCACTTTTCTCCAAACCAATTGGAGATGAATTCACTATAATTTTCAACCAGTGATAAATATTACAGTGATTCAACCAAACTACAACAGCTTCCAACCAGTGGAAATCCGTGCCGTTGTAACACACTTGACTGCCTTGCACCTCTTGATCCTCGATCCTTGGATGCCTTTACAGTGTCGAACTTCAACCAGTGAAGTACCCCAAACTCAGGATTTAAGACACGAGTTTTTGTCTTCTCCAACTAAGAGCTTCTTCAAGTATGAACTTTTGAGAACCGCTCTTTTCACGATGCTGTATTTCGCTTTTAGATTGCTTGAATGCTTTGATCGCTTGAAAGTATGTTCGCACCGTTTGTAATTTTGTGTGTAGTTACTCAGCTTCAAATCTTCGGATATATATAGGTCACGATCTCTGAGCTTTTTCTTCATAGCCGTTGCACATCTTTTCAACAAATCCGTCCGTTGGAGAGGTAGACTTCATCGTTTTCTTTCTGAACGTTGCAAGGTTGTATTCCCATAATTTAATCCATCTTTCGACCGTTGTGAAGACTTTGCATGTGAGGCGCCGAATGTTTTGAATATAATACGTTTAAATGTCTTCAAGGTAGGCGTGGATGAATTATTTCACATCTTTTATGGGAATCTCTCCAATTTGTCTCTTCACGTTGCATGTGACTTTCCGTAATACTTGACTTTTCAACGCATGCTGACGTGGACTTGGAGTACTTGGCTGATCTCGAGTAGGCTGATGTGAAGTTAACTTCTCTGCAGTCTGGACCTCTCTGATGTTCACTATTTGGGACTACTTTGATCGGATGACTGTCGAGGTTTACTTGATGCGATGCAGTCAAACATCCCTGATGATTTTTGTTGACCAGATCTTCTCTGATATGACTCGGCTGTACCTCTCTGATGAACTTAGCTGTTCTTTTTGTACTTAGACGATCTTTTGCCTAACTTATTTGGCCTATAGAAGATACTCACGATGTGGCTATTAAGGAGCGGTGGAATAGGTATTTTTTTCGAACTTTTCAATGAGGCTAGAGGTAGTGACTCGGTGGTGCAAGGAGTTAGTCTATCTTCTGCTCATTCGTTTAGTTCCTGTGAGAGCATCAGCAAGGAGGAAGTAAAGGGTGCCCTAATGAAAATGGGTAGAGCTAAGGCTGTAGGCCCGGATCAGATCCCTATTGAGGTGTGGCTTTGTCTGGGGGAAGTCGGAGTTCAGTAGCTAGCAGAGCTGTTCAACATCCTCCTCAGAGGCTCTAAGATGCCGACAGAGTGGGGGTATAGTATTGTCGTGCCTTTTTTCAAGAACAAAGGTGATGCTCAGAGTTGTAGTAACTATAGGGGTATTAAACTCCTCAGTCATACTATAAAACTTTGGGAAAGAGTGGTGGAATGCAGGGTTAGAAGAGAATTTGAGATCTTAGAGAACCAATTTGGCTTCATGCCGGGGAGGTCCACGACTGAGGCCATTCATATCGCCAGACGCCTTATGGAGAAGTTTAGAGAGCGGCGTAAGGACCTCCATATGGTGTTCATAGATCTAGAGAAGGCTTATGATAGCATTCCGCGCGATGTTATTTGTAGGAGCCTAGTAGTGAGGAGGGTGTCGTTGCCGTTCGTTAGGGCGATCCAAGACATGTACTCCCAAGCTAGGACGTGCGTTAGGACCCCAGTTGGTGAAACCCAGTATTTTCCAGTTGAGATAGGGCTACACCAGGGGTCGGCGCTAAGCCCTCTTCTCTTCGCTCTAATCCTTGACGTCATTTCATGAGGGATTCAAGATGGCATCCCGTAGTGCATGCTTTTTGCTGACGACATTGTGTTAGTGGCGGAGCCGAGGAGGGAGGTGAACTTGAAGTTGGAGCTTTGGAGGGCTAAGTTAGAATCCCAGGGCTTGCGTGTGAGCCGGTCTAAGACCGAGTATCTCTGGTGTAACTTTAGTGGTGAGGACAACGAGGAAGATGTTGAGGTAATGATTGCGGATCAGATCGTACCCCGTACGGATAAGTTTAAGTATTTGGGCTCGATCATTCATAAGGAAGGTGAGTGTGAAGATGTTGTCACGCATCGCATCAAGACGGGGTGGCTAAGGTGGAGAGCAGCGACAGGGGTCCTGTGCGACAAGAAAGTCCCTCTAAAGTTGAAGGGTAAATTCTATAGAGCGGCAATCCGACCTGCAATGTTGTATGGCTCCGAATGTTGGGCGATGAAGAAGTCGCTTGAGAGCAAGTTGGAAGTGGCTGAAATGAGAATGTTATGTTGGTCGTGTGGTCGCACAATGTTACATAGAATTGCGAACGGGGTTTTCAGGAACGCGCTGGAAGTGGCACCCATTTCAGCGAAAGTTAGGGAAGGGAGATTGAGATGGTTTGGCCACGTCCGCAGGAGGCAGGCATCTGCTCCGGTAAGGAGGCTCGAGAGTTTAATGGTTGTCGGGGAGAGGAGGAGAGGCAGACCGAGGAGGACGTGGGAGGAGCAACTGAGATTAGATTTGAAGGCCTTAAACCTTTCCGAGACCATGGCTATTGATAGGTGCGCTTGCAGGCACCAGATCAGAGTTATGGATTCTTTTGTAGGGAGCGGTGTTGTAGTTGAGAGCCTCAGGGTTGGGTTGTCTCGGTTAGCTTTGACCTAGAGCATTGCATTTTTACATTTATTGTATATTTTATCCTATTGTCTTTGTGTGTGGTGTATTTTTGACAGGGAGCTGTGCGCAGAGCCAACCTCTCTTTTGTTAGAGCAGCGTTCATCGGGAGTGAAGTAGCCAAATTCCGCTTAGGTACGTCCCATGTGGATCAAGCCATGGGCTCAGGTATGGTCTCGAGCTTTTTCGAATCTTATGTTTTCCTTTGTATTTATCACATAAGTTTCTGCTGTGCACTAAGTTGGGGGTCTTCACGGAAACAGTCTCCCTACCGTAATAAGTAGGGGCATGGTCTGCGTACATCTTACCCTTCCCAGACCCTGCTCTGAGCGGGATATACTGGGTATGTTTGGTTTGGTTTGGTTTAAGATACTCATTTGGTTCTTCTTTATATTTTGCCAAGTTTTACGCTTAACATAATTTTGGCCTATGGAAGATACTCATTTGGTTCTTCCTTACATTTTTGCCAAGTAATAAACATTTGAATTTATATTAATGACATCATCAAAATATAACAAGTATTCCTAACAAATTCCCCCTATTTTGATGATGGCAAAACTTAAGGAAATATTCAAATAAACAAGTCTGCACTTGAGTGCAAGACACAAACTAAAATCAGTCTAATTTTTTAGACAACTGGAAATTGTCATTCAAAAGACTTATAAAATTTTCTGAATTGATTACACATACATGTCTGAAATTTACAAGAAAATTTTACAAGTACAGAAATAAATGAAAGTCATCTGCCTCTGCCTCTTCGGATAGGCTGTTTGCAGGCCTGAAAGATTTAGCTCCGATTGGTCTTGTCTTGACAGGGGCAAGACCATACTTCCTCTTTACAAGAATAGCTGCAAAATCTTGCTCTTCTTGTGATGAGAAGTTATTCTCAACACACAGCTTCTTGATTTTTCTCTGGAGTGCAAGTTTCATCCAAAGCATTTCCTTTCACCAAGGTGGGAGGTTCTTTGGCACTGAACATGGGGATCATGGGATATGCATTGTGTGCCTCAGAATCTTTTATAAGAATACTCCAGATGAGCTTCTTCCATGAAGTTGATGAAGATCTGCTGTGGGGAGAGATTATCATCCTGGAGTATTTCCCAGATGTAGTAGTCTCTGATGAATTTTTTTTTTTGCAGATCCCCACATGGGTAGAGCTTCCTCTGGTACAAATTCTTCAACGTACCACAACTCCTTGCCTTCCCACTCTAATGTAGGCTCAAATCCTCCTCTTGTCCTCCTCTTTTTGCCTGCAGGCTGATCATCAGCCTCTTCTCCCTTCCTTTTGGCTGAGGATGTCCCAGCAGTGATCAATTGGACATCCTGCCTCTTCTTCGTTCTAAGCTCCTCCCTTATCTCTCCTTGAATGTTGCCTTCCCCCTGTATCCTATCTTCCCCCTTTTTGACAGCATCAACCAAAGTGGTCAGCTGCTGCTCCATTCTGTGCATCCAGTCAGACATGCCAAATGGCATTCTGTTGTTTGTAAGGAGAGGAGGTTGAGGGACTTCCCGCTGCAGCAAAGTATCAATCTTTGCATTGATGGATTGGAGATTAGGGGTGACCTGAGATGCAAGCAACTCTCCAATAGTGTCCTTCACTATTTGCCTTATTAGCTCAGTCACCGCAGGTGAGATCTGCGATGGTGGAGAGTGCTCGCCTGAGCCTTCTGCGAATGATCCACTAGACTGTAGGCTCCTATCTGCAGCTGGCACTCCAGATGGGGTCTTTTCAGGTGTCCCTGATCTGGAGTCCTCAGCCAACTCTGCGTCAGTGGTATCTGCAGGCGGCGCCCGGACCTGTCTGTGACCTCTAATTCTGGCTCTTTCTCCGGCTCCTTTTCTTTCTCCTCTTCTTCCTTTTATAATTCCTTCTCTTGTTCTTCCTCCTTTTCTTCTTCATCAACATTCTCTTTTTATTTTTCAGCCACTTGTTCTCCTCTTTCATCCTTATCATCATCATCATCATCCTTTTTCTCATCTTTTTTATCTTCTCCATCATTCTCATCATCTTTTTCATTATTCTCATCATCCTCCTTTCATTCATCATCCTCCTGATCTACCTCTTCCTATTCTTCTTCTTCTTCATCTACTAAAATATTTTCTCCTCCTTTTCTTTCTTCCTGCTCCTCTTCTTCGTCATCTATAACAATGACCTCTTCTTCTTCTCCATTCACTTCTTCAATCCTTGTTTCTTTTTCTTCTTCCTCCTCATCTTCTTTCCCAAAAGATCCATCAAAGATACTGTACATTATAGAATGGATGAATTGGTCCATGTTGGTTTTGAAATTTGACATGAACCAATTCTCCTGGAGGATCAAAACTATGTATGATACTTTGCAAAAGTGTATCAGTACATCCTCTATGGCTTGGGGATATTCCCAACCACTGGTTTGAATATAGGTTTGAAGTTTAGCAAATGACAGTGATTTAAAAAATTTTCACTCTTCAAAAATATTAACAAAAGAGTGTTTTAGAGCTTGTGGTTTAACTAACTGTAATTGCTCTATGGACAGGTTGAAAAGATTGTTGTCCAGCAGGTTAAAGGTGAAGTTTGCTTCAGGGATTGAGATAATTAAACCTGCTTCTTCCTCCTCTGAAATGAATGCTGGAGTGAGGACAGGGACGATCTGAGTTTCCAGGCTGCCCGGAGCAAGCTGGTCTTCCAGGTGGGTAGGCGACCTAGCTGGAGGACTGGTATAATGTTCTGGCTGCTCCTCCTGGCTGAACTGCAGTCGCCTGGCCCACTTGGGAGAGGGTTCCGGTGAGGAGTGAATGAATGATGGCTCACCAGGGGCTGGTCCCCTTATTTTGAATCGGACAGCAATCGGTGTGTTGTCTGACTCCGAGTCTGACTCGGCTGCAGTTGGGTTGTCGTCTGCAGGTCGGTCCGACTCGTCTGATGAAGGACATTTGTAGGGCGGTGAATCAGACAATTCTTTGAGCATCCGAGCTGCTCTTCTGTTGCCTCCCAACTTCCTTAAGGTCTCTTGGTCCAAATGACCAAGTCTCTTGTTGATGTGGAAGGGGTCAGTACTTCCCTTCGCCACACCCATCTTCTCAAGGATCCAACTCAACTGCGTTCCAAACGCCAGCTTGGATCTGAATTTCTTCTTATCAGCAAGCCATTCGGCTTTGTTGACCTCGCGAACAAACTGCGTAAAGATGTAGTCAGCCCAATCAATCGCCTCGTCTTGAATGAGTGCTCCCAGCACTGTGAATTTCGCCGATGACAGTTGGTCGTAACTGCCGGCCATACCCATAATAATTTTGTTGGCAATATCCAACATATATCGATACTCCTTTTTAATCTCGCTCCTTTTGGCAGTGAGTTTTAGCTTCGTCGGCTGGTCAATCGCCTTAATCTTTAGCCAAATGTCGGCTGTTCTCTGCTTGAGATCCTCGACGGCTATGCCACGGTGTTTCATACCAAAAACTTTACGAATCGACTCCGACGAGATGTCGACTTGTATTCCGCCGACAGTGCTCCTGATTCCTTCTTCGATCACATGGGCTTGGCGGTAGAAAGCGATGACGTCCTCCTTGTATAGATGATTGGTACTGATATCCAGAAATGGGTAGATCCCATTCTTCATCATCGAGTGGATAAGGAAGAGTACGTCGTTGTTATCCAGATTTGCTTCCAAAAGACCTTCGAAATCAACGACCAGAGAAAAGATGATCTGGTCTTTGACTGCCTTTATGTTAATGCCTTCAAAATAAGATTCCATTCCTGCAAATAAGAGATTTTCAGTGTATTTGGAGTTCAAAGGATTTTGGCTCTGTAAATTTAGGGTTTGAAAGACTAGTAAGCGTAAAGGTAAAGTGAAGGGTTTTCCGTCCTTATAAAGAAGATGAAACGATGTTGGGATTAAGTTATTATTTATTTTGAATCGGTAGCTCGCCTTTTGAGATTCTTTTTAAATTTTAAATTCTAATCGGTGGTCCAGGTTTTGTTTTTAAAATTGGACGGTTGGATTTTAATTGGTCACCGTGGAGGTCGATTTATCAAGTGATTGCCACGTGTATTTAAAGCATAAAGTATTACGCCAATTGTGAACCAAAATTAATATAATATTATTATACATATAGCAGATAATAATAAAATATTCAGAAGTCGGTTAAGTTTAGAAAACTTAGCTGGTTGACTGTTGACTGCTCTGCATCAGGTGAGTTGACTCCTTGGACTTCTCGCCTGAGATTTTGATCAGCTAGGTTCCTTTGTCCGTCCTTCGTCCTTTTTGTGTGCATCAGCTAGGCTCTGATTCCTTTAATCAGCTGGGTCCGTCCTTCCTATGATATGCTTCAGCTTGATTTTTCTTCTGTACTAGATTCCCAATCTAGTATACCAAGTTCTCTGCTCAACTCCAAAAACCTTTCTTCTGGCAATGGTTTGGTAAAGATGTCAGCTATTTGGTAGTCTGTGCTGACTCTTTCAACTCTAACTCTCCTGTTAAGCACGTGGTCTCTAATGAAGTGGTGCTTAACATCAATGTGCTTGGTCCTCGAATGCAAAACCGGATTGTTGGTTATTGCAATAGCACTATTGTTCTCACACCAGATAGGGACTTCATTGGCAATGATATTATAATCCCTCAGCTGTTGTCTGATCCATAAGATCTGGGCACAACAACTCCCTGCAGCTAGGTATATTCTGACTCTGTGGTGGAGATAGAGTTAGAAACCTGCTTCTTGCTAAACCAGGATATCAGTCTGGTTCCTAGGAATTGGCACGTTCCACTAGTGCTTTTCCTATTAATTTTGCATCCTGCGAAATCTGCATCTGAATATCCTGACAGCTCGAAATTATCGTCCTTAGGATACCACAGTCCAACGTTGACTGTAGACTTAAGATATTTAATTATCCTCTTTGCTGCATCTAGGTGCGACTGCTTAGGCTTAGATTGGAATCGCGCACAAACTCCTATGGCATAGGATATGTCTGGCCTGCTTGCAGTGAGGTATAGGAATGATCCAATGAGTCCTCTGTAGTGGGTTGAATCCACTGATATGCCTCCCTCATCTGCATCTAGGTGAGTACTTGTGCTCATAGGGATTCTTGCTGGTTTGGCTGATTCCATTCCAAATCTCTTGATTAGATCTCTGGTATACTTAGCTTGGTTGATGAAAATTCCGTTTTCCATCTGCTTAACTTGTAATCCGAGAAAGAAGTTAAGCTTTCCCATCATACTCATCTCAAATTCTCCTTGCATGAGGTTTGAGAATTTCTCACACAGCTTTGGGTTGGTTGAGCCACAAATGATGTCATCTACATATATCTAAACTATCAATATGTGGCCTTCGTGCTCCACTCTGAATAGGGTCTTGTCCACCTTTCCTTTGCAAAAACCATTCTTCTCAAGAAACACAAACAGTGTTTCATACCATGCTCTTGGTGCTTGCTTAAGTCCATAGAGAGCCTTCAACAGCTTGTAGACTTTGTCTCCTTTGACAAATCCTGGGGGTTGCTCTGCATAGACTTCTTCTTCTAGGATGCCATTTAGAAATGCACTTTTTACATCCATCTGATAGACTTCAAAATCTTTAAATGCAGCATATGCGAGGAATAGTCTGATGGCCTCTAATCTTGCAACACGTGCATAGGTTTCATCAAAATCTATTCCTTCACACTGTGCATATCCTTTAGCAACAAGTCTGGCTTTATTCCTAACAAAAGCTCCGTCTTCATCACTCTTGTTTTTGTACACCCATTTGGTGCCAATAACCTTCTTATGATCTGGTCTGTCTGTTAGTTCCCAAACTTTGTTCCTTTCCATCTGCTCCAGTTCCTCTTGCATGGCATTGATCCATGAATAATCCTACAAGGCTTGTTCTGTTGTCTTGGGTTCTATCTGTGACATGAAGCATGAGAACATAGCCATTCTTGCGGGTAGAGTAGACTGTCTTGTCTTAACTCCATCAGTCAGCTTCCCGATGATTTGCTGGATTGGATGGTCTTTGAGCCACTTAGGGATATCGTCTTTTTCTGGGTCTGTTCCCCCTGTTGAATTGCTCTGGTGGATTTCTGCATCAGCTGGGATCTGGTCTCCTTGGTCTGCAGTTGGATCAGCTACCATCTTGTCATCTGCAGGTTGGGTCTGATCTGCAGATGAGTCTTTATCAGCTACAGCTGGGTCTTCATCAGCGGCAACTGGATCAGATAGGTTTGGTGATCCTGTCTGATCTGCAGTTGGGTCTTCAGCAGCTACGGTTGCGTCTTCAGGCTGTTCTGCAGGTCAGTCTACCATTCCAGTGTCATGTACAATGACTTCTTCAAGGGTTGCTAATTTGAGCTTATTCTCAATTAGCTCAACTTGCTTTCTGTACTCAACAGTAGATTCGTCAAATACAACATGGGGTGTTTCCTCCACAACTAAGGTTCTTTTATTAAAAACTCTATATGCCTTGCTTCTTTGTGAGTATCCCATGAAGAGACCATCATCAGTTTTAGCATCAAAGGCATTTAGTTGTGTTTTACCGTTGTTGTGGATGAAACACTTACAACCAAAAACATGAAAGTAAGGAACAGTAGGAGTTCTATTATTCCAAACCTCATAGGGAGTTTTGCCATGTCTCCCTACTATCATACTCCTGTTCTGAGTATGGCAAGTCTTGTGACTTGACCCAGAACCTCTTGGCGTGCCTTCGCAATCATGGACTGTTGCTTCCTTCGAGGGTTCTGTTTCTTCTTTCGGCAATGACATTCTTTGGGGTCCTGCCGCAGAGAGCTCATCTTTGGATTCCATTCGATCATTATGTCGGTGATCGCCTTGTTGAGAAACTCTCCTCCTCTATCTGATCTGATCTTGATGATGGATAGGGATTTCTCATTCTGGATCCTTCTCAGCAGCTCAGGTAGCTTGGTCAAGGTTTCACTCTTCTTATACAGGAAGATAATCCAAGTATACCTTGAATAATCATCTACTACAACAAGTGCATGTTTTCGGCCGCTTAGAGTCCTTGGCTTGATAGGACCAAATAGATCCATGTAGATTAAATCTAAGATCCTTGTTGTGAGGGTTGTAGGCTGGACTGGTTTGAATGATGCTCTGGTCTGCTTCCTTTTCTGACACGCATCACAAATGGCTTCCTTCCTGAATGCTTCCTCTGGGAGTCCTCTGACCAGCTTCTGAGAACTAATCTTGTTGATGGCTTTGAAGTTCAGGTGACATAATCTTTTGTGCCATAGCCATCCGTTCTCAGCTACTGTCTTAGATAGAAAACAGGAGTTAGGTGTTCCTGTGTTCCAATCTATCATGTAGACATCTCTCCTTCTGAATCCTTGTAGCTTCACCTCTCCAGATAGGATATCTATCACCATACATTTCCAAATGGTGAAGACTACTAGATTCTTCTCATCGCAAAACTGGCGTATGCTCAGGAGATTATACTTGAGCCCTTTGACATAGTGAACTTTGGATATCACAATATTTCCTTGGTGCAGCTCTCCAAAGCCCTTTGTTTGTCCTCTAGAACTATCTCCAAAGGTTACATCAAGACCTCTTTCTTTGGTGTATTTAGACAACATCTTATTGTTCCCAGACATGTGCCTTGAGCATCCAGAATCTACAAACCATTCTTCACCTCCAAAGTTTGAGTTTGTGGAGATGTGGTTATAGTCCTTCCACCTTTTCTGCAATCAAACAAGCAGAGATTTAGGTACCAAATCTGTGTGGGTCCTCTAGGGTTAGCTGGTTTCCTGGAGAATTGATTTCTCCTTGGATTGTGAAAATTGTTATTATTATTACCCTTATAAGGTGTGTAAGTTCGAGGTTTGTATCTCCTGTTGGGATTGTATACCGGATATTCCTCAAAATATTGATAGTGTGGGACATTTCTAAACCTTGGTTGAGACCATTTATTAAATCTTTGAGGTCTCCACACTTGTTCATTTTGGAAATTAGGATAACCTTGAGGTTTCCATCTGCCCCTCCCATTTTGAAATCTGTTTTTAGGGAGTTGTTGATAATAGTGGGCATGTTATGCAGGTAACATACGCTGGGCCATTGCCTAGTCGCTTGTCTAGGTGGTGCCTTGTGTACCAGGCCGACTAGACTTGTGACTTGTTTGCCTATTTTTAAATATCGGTTTGTATGTAGGATCGTGATCGAGACAATTGTTTCTCCCTTGTGAAAGTGGTTTTGGAACTAGAGGAGTGTGAGGATCATATCGAGGCACGATCTGGAATATAGTGGCCTTTTATTAGTACGATTCGTCGAGTTGAAGACGCCTTCGGGAGGTTATTTCTGCGCTGAGTCTTATTTGCACAGTCGGCTTAGTAAATTCGGCTTTGACATGAGCAAGTGCGGTGATTTTCTTTAAGTAAAGCAGGTTAGTCGATTTATCTCATTTGTAGTGACATCGACTGGTTTTGCAAGTTAGTTGATTATCTCAAGCGTATTCGATTCTAAGTGAGTTTTTCAAAGTCATTTTTCAGCTGCCTATTCTCATCTTGCAGCTGAGTCTTCTCTGCTGATACAGATAAGTGTGCAGATTTTAGTGTTTCAAAATCTTTAAATAGCTGATTTACAGATTCATGCAGATCTTTATCTTGTGACATGGCTGAACTATTATTTGAACCAGAGGGTTTTGATGTTACCTCTTCATCAGCTAAGTTGGCCATCAAGCAGTCATACTCTTCATCATCATCAGAAAAGAATCCGCTGCTTGATTCTACATGCCCTGATCTTCTCCGATGAGGGCCTTCCTTCTGTCTTCTTTTCTGCCCACCTCTTTCTTGCTCTCTTCCTTCTTAAGATCAGGACAGTCGATTTGGATGTGTCCTGTCTTGTGACAATTGTAGCACTCCACCTTCCAGCTTCCGGCTTTCTGGTTCCTTCTGGGGTTCTCCTTATAATTTTTCTTGTATTTGGAGTAGTTTTTTCCGGAAGTTGCTGAATCTTTGCATTATAAACGCCATCTCTTCCTCAAAATCTAATGGATTTGGAGGCTTTATATCAGATGAGCTCTTGGCGGGGGACTCGGCTGCAAAGGCTATTCCCTTCTCTGCAGGCTCGGTTGAGGATGAACTTGGAAGCTCGAACTCATAAGCCTTCAGATCAGAGAACATCTCTTGGATCTTTATCTTATTGAGGTCCTTGGATTCTCTCATGGCCACTGCCTTCATGATCCATTCAGGATTGAGAGATCTTAGAACCTTCAGCGCCATCTCCCTGTTGCCATAAGATTTGCCGAGGGAGTTGATCTCATTGATAATCTCAGTGAACCTTGTGTCCACTTGGTCTATAGATTCACCATTCTTCATTTTGAAGTTGTCAAATTTTTGAATGGCAATTGACAACTTGTTTTCTTTGATCAGCTCCGTTCCTTCACACATTGGGGCTAATGTGTCCCAGATTTCTTTGGCATTCTTGCAATTCTTGATCTTGACCATGGTGGATTTGTCAAGAGTTTGATACAGCACGTCTCTGGCCCGGTTATCAAGATTGGCCAGCTTTCTTTCTTCGGGAGTCAGCTCGGTCCTCTTCTTTGGGATCTTCTCTGGCTTCCCTGCAGCGATCTCCTCTGGAGTGTTGTCGTTCTCGAAGGTGAATGGACCGTCCTCTATGATGCACCACATGTCATCATGGATTGAAGATAATTGTGCCTGCATCCTTATCTTCTAAAGATCATACTCGTCAACTGAAAACACAGGTAGTCTAGAATGCATGTGTTCCATTATAGAATGAGAGTAAAGATATATCTCTGATATAGATCTGGTTCGTGAAATAAATGAACCAACCTCTCCGATACCACTTGTAGGTCACAGGTCCTCCAGGAATAAGTCTAGAGGAGGGGTGAATAGACTTATTGAAACTCTTTTTCTCAAAGAGTAAGTTTCTTGAGCTGATGGATAAACAAATGACTTGGAGTCGTTTGTTCTTAATACATGCGGAAGTCAGCTGATGACGAATACAAAACAACTAATGAAACACTTAACAATGAATGCAGCAGTTAAAGTATGATGCTATAAAACAGTAAAGTACGCAGGCAATTATAGTGGTCTCAGAGGTGGGGTAATCCTCTACTAATCCACTTTTCTCCAAACCAGTTGGAGATGAATTCACTATAATTTTCAACCAGTGATAAATATTACAGTGATTCAACCAAACTACAACAGCTTCCAACCAGTGGAAATCCATGCCGTTGTAACACACTTAACTGCCTTGCACCTCTTGATCCTCGATCCTTGGATGCCTTTACAGTCTCGAACTTCAACCAGTGAAGTACCCCGAACTCAGGATTTAAGACACGAGTTTTTTTCTTCTCCAACTAAGAGCTTCTTCAAGTATGAACTTTTGAGAACCGCTCTTTTCACGATGCTGTATTTCTCTTTTAGATTGCTTGAATGCTTTGATCGCTTGAACGTATGTTCACACCGTTTGTAATTGTTGTGTGTAGTTGCTCAGCTTCAAATCTTCGGATATATATAGGTCACGATCTCTGAGCTTTTTCTTCATAGCCATTGCACATGTTTTCAACAAATCCGTCCGTTGGAGAGGTAGACTTCATCGTTTTCTTTCTGAACGTTGCAAGGCTGGATTCCCATAATTTAATCCATCTTTCGACCGTTGTGAAGACTTTGCATGTGAGGCGCCGAATCTTTTCAATATAATACGTTTAAATTTCTTCAATGTAGGCCTGGATGAATTATTTAATTCATATCCTTTGCGGGAATCTCTCCAATTTGTCTCTTCACGTTGCATGTGACTTTCCGTAATACTTGACTTTTCAACGCGTGCTGACGTGGACTTGGAGTACTTGGCTGATCTCGAGTAGGCTGATGTGAAGTTAACTTGTCTGCAGTCTAGACCTCTCTAATGTTCACTATTTGGGACTCACCTGATCAGATGACCTGTCTGAGGTTTACTTGACTGCAGTCTGGTCAAACATCCCTGATGATTTTTGTTGACCAGATCTTCTCTGATATGACTTGGTTGTACCTCTCTAATGAACTTAGCTGTTCTTTTTGTACTTAGCCGATTTTTAGCCTAACTTATTTGGCCTATAGAAGATACTCATTTGGTTCTTCTTTACATTTTGCCAAGTTTTACACTTAACATAATTTTGCCCTATGGAAGATACTCATTTGGTTCTTCCTTACATTTTTGCCAAGTAATAAACATTTAAATTTATATTAATGACATCATCAAAATCTAACAAGTATTCCTAATAGTTTGTTTCTTGCTGAACCATCATATCATTTTGGTTCTGAGGAATTGACATGTTCCACTTGTGCTTTTCCTATTTATTTTACAACCTGCAAAATCAACATCAGAATAGCCTGATCGTTCAAAATTGTCATCTTTATGATACCATGATCCAACATTGATTGTGGATTTTATATATCTAGTTATTCTTTTAGCTGCTTCTTGGTGGGACTGCTTGGGCTTGAATTGAAATCTTGCATGCACTCCAACTGCATATGATTTCTCTGGTCTCCTTGCAGTTAGGTACAGTAGTGAACCAATTAATCCTCTGTAGTGAGTTGGGTCCATTGAGATACCTTCATCATATAAGTCAATGTACAGGGATGTGCTCATAGGCACTCTCACGGATTTGGCCGACTACATGACAAATCTTTTAATCAGATCCCTTGTATATTTAGCTTGGTTGATGAAGATACTTGTTTCAACCTGTTTAACTTGTAAACCCATCATACTCATTTCAAAATCTCCACGCATAAGGTTTGAGAATTTTTCACATAATTCATGGTTAGTTGATCCAAAACTGATATCATCCACATATATCTGAACGAGTAATGTGTGGTCCTTAAATTCTCAAGAGTGTCTTGTCCACCTTTCTTTTGCTGAATCCATTTTCTCAAGAAATATGGATAGTGTTTCATTCCAGGCTCTTGGTGCCTGTTTGAGCCTATATAAAGCTTTTAGTAGTTTGTACACCTTGTCTCTTTTGACATATCTAGGAGGTTGTTCAACATACACTTCCTCTTCCACTATTGAGGAAAGTCCTTTTTACATCCATTTGATACACCTCTAATTTCTTGATGGCTGCATAGGCAAGAAATAGACTAAATGCTTCAATCTTGCTACTGGTGCATAAGTTTCATCAAAATCTATTCCTTAACACTCAGCATATCCTCCAGATTTATTCCTAACTACAGATCCATCTTCATCACATTTGTTCTTATAGACTCACTTGGTGCCAATGACTTTCCTATGGTATGGTCTCTCTACTAGCTCCCATACATTATTCATTTCCATTTGGTGAAGTTCTTCTTGCATGGCATTCACCCAAGTGTAGTCATATAGTGCTTGTTCTGTTGTTGTTGGTTACATCTGAAACATAAAGCATGCGAACATGGCCATTCCAGTGGAGTCTTTCGAAATTTTGATTTTGACACCATCATTTAGGTTCCCAATAATTTGTTGGATAGGATAGTCTTTTCACTATTTGGGAGTTTCATCCTCAGGTTTTGCTTTTGGTTGAGGGTTATCATTGATTATTACACTTGAAGAATTGCCCGGAAGGTTTGATATATCCATCCGTGCTTCATCTAGCTTTTGTTGAACTGCATCTGAGTCTGGTTCAGCTAGGTTTGAATCAGCTGCGTTGGATTCAGCTGTGACTAGTTAAGCTGCATCAGGTGAACCTGGATGATCTGCAGTAGGGTCTTCATCAGCTAAGTCAATCAATCTTGTGCGTTTGACAATGATTTCTTCAGGAGTGGTGGCTTTGATCTTTTTCTCAATTTGATACACTTGTTTCCTGTACTCAGGAGTAAATTCATCAAAGACAACATGAGGTCTTTCTTCCACAACTAATATTCTTTTGTTAAAGACTATGTATGCTTTGCTTATTTGAGAGTATCCCATAAAGAGACCATCATCAGTTTTAGCATCAAAAGCATTCAATTGGGTTTTGCCATTGTTGTGGATGAAAAACTTACAACCAAAACTATAAAAATATGAAACAATTGGTAATCTGCCATTCCAAACCTCACATGGAGTTTTACAGTGTCTCCCTACAATCATGCTTTTGTTCTGTGTGTGACAGGCTGTGTTGACTACTTCAGCCCAGAACCTTTTAGGGAGATTAGCTTCTGCAATCATTGTCCTGGCTGCTTCTTTGAGGGTTCTGTTTCTTCTTTCAGCTAAACCATTTTGTTATGGTTTTCTTGCAACTGGAACTTCATGTTGGATCCCATTTTGATCACTATATTCAATTATAACTTTGTTGAGAAATTCTCCTTCTTTGCATGATCTGATCTTGATGATAGATATAGATTTTTCATTTTGAATTCTCCTCATTAGCTCAGGTAATTTGGTTAGTGTTTCACTTTTCTTGTATAGGAAGGCTATCTAAGTATATCTGAGTAGTCATCTATGACTACTAAGGCATGTTTTCTTCCTCTCAAGATTGTTGGCTTTATGGGTCCAAAAAGATCCATGTGAAGTAGTTCCATCAATCTGTTGGTTAGAGTGGTATGTTGTGTTGATTTGAATGAAGCTATGGTCTGTTTTCCCGTCTGGCATACATCACAAAGAGTCTCCTTCCCGAATTTTACTTATCGTAGGCCTCTGGCTAATTTTTGTGATCTTAATTTGTTGAGTGCCTTGAAATTTAGATGACTTAATCTCTTGTGTCATAACCATACATTTTCAGCTCGGGTCTTTGATATGAAGCATGCATTGGGTATGCCTGTTTTCCAGTCTATCACAAAGACATCCTTTCTTCTGTAGCCTTGTAGTTTCACTTCTCCAGTTTGAAGTTCGGTCATCATACATTTCCATTTGGTGAAGACTACAAGTGTAACAACCCCAACCCGTTTGGGAATATTACAGCGCCGCAGACCCTCTTAAGAGGATCTACTAGGCTGGATACCAACACAAGACATCATATCTAATGCCAACATGGCTAAACAAATGAAACAGTAGACCGATTTGGTATTTCATCAATACATACAATGTGAACATCATACACAACTCTGTCAAGAAACTCATACCCGAATAGGAGTTAAAATACAATAACACTCCCATAAGACAGGAGAACAATATAGCAGAAAGAATAATCCAATTCGACCATGTCGAATACACAATACTGGCCCTCATGTGATTAGTATCATTTATCTCCCATCATCCTTCGTACCGATCCCGTAGTTTGCTCCCCAAGAATCTGCACGTACCTGAATGCAAAACAGACATCCACACCCCGATTACTCGGGGGTTAGCAAAACTCTACTATTTTACTAGTACAAGTATAAAGTGTAATTACAAGCCATACACATCATACTCCAAGAATATAGTAATTTAAATAATCAGTGAGTCAAAACACAGTGAAAGTCTACCCGAGATATTTCCTTTGAAAGAGATAGTCCAAAGCCTTGAAAGGCATTAATAAAACAAGTAAACAACTTGTAAAACGTTTTAAAGATCTAGAGAGTTTTCAGAAAATACATTTAGGATTTAGGAATCCTCATCTTTACAAAATCCCTATTTAGGGTCACAACCCAAAGGTTTATTTTCCCAAACTAATAATCCAACAATAAATTACGGGGTCCACGACCCAAACATCCATATCAATCATACGCCCAAAGGTTAATCTCGTCCCATGCTAACAAGCAAGAACCTCGGAGCTTCCTCATGCATACCCGAGTGAATAAACCAATGGTAAGCAAACGGAATATCCATACCTCATGATTAACCATGGATTTGCACTATAAGCTATGATCCCTCAGAGGACTCAAAGTCCCATCCCTGAGTGGTTAACACGTATCATCATGACAGTCGTCAAACAAACAACTCAATCATTAGAATTCCACAATGGACATATAACAGGCACTCATAGTTATCCTGGCATTGTGCTAGCAAGCACGAACCTCGGAGCCTCGCGACGACGTACCCATTTTGGATAACCCATGACGAGTATGCAACATATCCAAATATACGCCTATAAGTTATCCGGGCATCGTGCTAGCAAGCATGAACCTCGGAGTCTCCCCGAGACATACCTGGTTTGGATAACCCTATGGTAAAACTTGAGCCATATTAAATAGGACGGATACCGGCGGTCTCAACGAACCCTACCCGGTAGAACATCACTTACAAATGATCACATACTACGAGGAGATACACTTCTTGAACAACACCGAATAATACCACCTTTTACCAAGGGGTCAATAAACATTACAAACACAACAATTCGCACTCATCAAACGAATACACATTCGAACACTAACCCTTCACAAGGAAAAAGGACTTTCATAATCACATAGTACGAAGGCAATATTATCAATTCGCATCCATAATGCACATATCCATAGAATTCATCCGTTCGCAAGGTACTTGAGCGTTTTTGAAAGAAAGTCATTAACGAGATTATATCAATCCTTTTTGAACATTCTTCATGAATACTCAATTAACACACATAGTCCATTACCAATTATCACATCTACAAAATACGAAAGGTATGGGCAAGATACTTGCCTCGACAATCGATACTAAAAATTCCGACAAACACGGCTCGACCGGAAGCCTCGAACACCTACAACTTCCGCAAGAAACAACGAAATCATGATCACTACGAGAAGCAAGACTAATAACAATGGAAATCGCCCTCAAGAACCGAAGGAAAACTCATAGGAACATTTAGTCGAAGACTAAATATTCACGGTTCCTCAAGAACACTAAAATCATCAATCGGGCCGAATGAATCGGAGATATGGATATACAATCCATAAAACATGTTTAACAACATCATTTAACACCAATCGATTCATAAAAATCGGATTGAATACGAAATCAAGAACAAATCTCCAAAAAGTCAACTCTAAGGAAATCAAGGAAAATACCTCGATCCGACGAAGAACAATGGATTAGATGGTGTTATAATCACCTAGGATGCTCCAAAACACCTTGGAATGGAACAAAGTCGGCCCAGACCACGAACCCTAGTCACCCTTGACTCATACCCGCGGAGAGGAGAGAAAGTAGTGAGAAATGAGAAAAGTAATTTGTTGTCCAGTTTATATACTGGACAGCTTAGCGTGCGCTAATCACCCCAAATTAGCGTGCGCTATTGAATCAATGTTCCACCCAACAGCACAGTTACCGTGCGCTAATCGCTAAGTACTAGCGTGCGCTAACGAGTCCTAATAGCAGTCCGGTGGCTTCTGGACTGCCCAAGAACTACCAGTTAGCATGGGATACCATCCCGTAGCGTGCGCTAATTGCTACACATTAGCGCGTGCTATAAATCTGCATAGCATGCGCTACCGAACTTCCAGTCGAGTGCAGTAACTACTGGACTGCCTCAACCTATTCAGGTAGCGTGCGCTATCACCAAGTATTAGCACGCGCTAACTACAATACTTAGCGTGTGTTATGCCTACGACACAGGCATGCAGGACAGTTCCGGAAACTCAACACAACACGGTACATCATATCGTACACAACATAGGGAAAATTTCCAAATAATAATCAATGCAACAAAATAACCGGCACAACCGTCCAATAATTCAAAGTAGTCGGAAACAAAAATCTTGGGTATTACATTCTACCCTCCTTAAAAGAAGTTTCGTCCCAAAACTTAAAACACAAAACAAGGCAACAACATAGTAGTAACGGACAGACATTATCTCTCAAGGATACCTCAAAGTCGATCCTGATATCGATGCTGATGCCCGCGTCTCAGAAGACTCAACAACCATCTCACAAAACTGGATTCTGTGTCCCTCAAGTCCGCACTTGTAACACGTTACTAGCGGGGAAGGACAATGTGCACGAACATTACCCGGCACATTACAGTTGAAACATATCCAGGCCTTACCAAGAGTCGAAGCCGATGACTTAGAAATATCGGTTCTACTCGTCGAGCGATGGAGCTTCACAGCAGAAAGACTACGGTGTTGTAGTTTAGATACTCTAACTCCTGAACTGATAGGAATATCTTCAAACGTCCTCTGCTTCTTCGACTCGAGCATATGTTCAGTCGATGATGAGGCTAGTTCATAGGCTAATGCTCGATTCTGATATTCCCTCAATGTAATAAAAGTGAATCCAACCATATACTAGTGAATCTCAGGCTTCATCTGCATGTCAAAATGACGGATCTTCTCTTCTTCAGTCCTCACCTAATCTCGCACATAGCTGAGTTGTTTGCTATAATCGATGATAGATTGAGACACTGGTACCTCTAGCGGTTTGGCCAAATAAAAATCACGAATTCTCTGCTCTCGGATCGGTTCCGGAGAAAACTCGGCTTCCATTAGTTCTTAGAACTCCACCCACATGACAACACGATCTCTAGGCTTAACGGCCTCCCACCAGTTGGCGGCATCTCTATCAAGAAGGTATTGAGCGATGGGCACTTTCCATTCTTCGGGACAATCAACTGCCTCGAATATTTTTGCCAACTGGAAAAGCCAACCATCCTAGCCCAAAGCATCTGTGACACCCGCGAAACGAGGGGGTTTCATACGAACCACTTCCCGAAGCCATTAGTTTGTGCCGATGTTCTGGTTCACATCTGAGTTACGTTACACCGCCTGGGTCAACTAAGTCATCTGCGTTGCTACTTGATGCAATATAGTAGCAACATCAATGTCAATGCCATTCCCGGAAATATTCTCTCGGTTCCGCATCTGATCTCCATGACCATCTGTACTGCGGCCACGACCGCGACCTCTGCCCCTTGGCATACTGAGCAAATACCCACTCAACACAATGAAACACAACATCGCAAAATAATATACCAAAGTGCCAATCTCGGCACAACATATCAACATAAGGCAACAAATAGTAACACTGTAAAAATATCCACTCCGAATAAACGAATACGAAAATTTACAATTGCAACAAACAAAACTTATGGTTGTAATTAATGGTTCACATAACCGCATCAACAGAAAATTAATGACCATTGTCATTACAATCACGGTCATAAAATACTCCACATGGTAGCCAATCATTTTTAACATTCTTTTTAAAACTCCACGAGGTATCCATTTGAGTAATATCATTAGAAAGTATTTGAATTCATATATTTTTCCGAAATAAAATTTGAAAATACTTATGACACCTCGGGCTATTTTACCAAATTCATGAATCATAAGTTTTAACCATCTCCTTTTGAAAACAATTGCAAAACCATATTCCGAAATATCAATTTCTTCGAAAACAACATCATCATCACAATTAACAGCAAAAGGCGTATCCTGTGGTCATGCTCATCTGGCACCGACCCCCAGAGTTTCACCGAACCATCATCGGGTGGAAAAACACTCAGGTCTAAGAAATTTTAGGAAATCATTTTCAAATAGGCACGCAGCAGATATAATTACTAACAGGAACACATTTGTTGTAAACAACAACAATTAGCCAATCACAATTGACATCACAAACACATGCCCATACGGAAATCAAAACCATTAGTTCAACAAACATAGCTCAGGAACACTAATTTCAACATACGTCAAACCATCTCTCAAAGTTTAACGGCATAACTAATGAACGTTAATTCGAACACATGTCGAAACCATCCATATGAGTTATCAAATCAACTCTAATACCAATACACCCATCGAAACTCATAAATGTTTCAAGTTTTCGCATCATACTACACCGCTTGGTATCCAATCTATCGATACATCTAGTTCATTACACACATAATATACCACAAGTATCAAATACGAATTTCATCTCCATGACACGCATGTAAACAGAGTCATGAAACACAGATAATACACATAAAATAGGAGACTTACATCCACAGGTCGCACGAAGATGATGGCTGCATCACGATACTAATCACGACCGAAAACTCAGACGACGCATCGTGACACGATTCAGTCAGACAAAATCCGACAAGACCAGACTCAACAATACTCGACTTGACCCGACAGCCTAGGTTTACAGAACCTAAGCTCCGATACCATATTCTATAACACCCCCAACCATTTGGGAATATTACAGTGCCGCAGACCCTCTTAAGAGGATCTACTAGGCTGGATACCAACATAAGACATCATACCTAATGCCAACATGGCTAAACAAATGAAACAGTAGACCAATTTGGTCTTTCATCAATACATACAATGTGAACAACATATACAACTCTGTCAAGAAACTCATACCCGCACAGGGGTCAAAATACAATAATACTCCTATAAGACAGGAGAACAATACAGCGGAAAGAATAATACAATTCGACCATGTCGAATACCCAATACTGGACCTCATGTGATTAGTATCATTTATCTCCCATCATCCTTCGTACCGATCCTGTAGTTTTGCTCCTCAAGAATCTGCACGCACCTGAATGTAAAAAAGACATCCACCCCCAGATTACTCGGGAGTTAGCAAAATTCCACTATTTTGCTAGCATAATTAGTACCAAACTCATGCATAAAGTAGTACTGTAAAGTACTACATCTAATATTGGTACTGCATACAGTACTAATTTATGCATGAGTTTGGTACTAATTATGAATGAAATATATGCATTTCGTGCATCAAACACAAAAATTTGATGCATGTAATCTAATATTTTAATGCATCGATATTTTGATGCATATATTGCATATTTTAATGCATTGAAATTTTGATGCACGAAATACATATATTTCATGCATAATTAGTACAAAACTCATGCATAAATTAGTACTGTAAAGTACTGCATCTAATATTGGTACTACATAGAACGCGCCACTATATATATATATATATATATATATATGTGTGTGTGATTTCTTTTATCAACGCGGATCATGAGATTCTAACGGAGGCAAAAAATGTTTATATGTGTTTTTTTACATGTTAAATAAAAATATAAAATTATATATTTTTGAAAAAATATAGAAACTATGACTACAGTACAAATATAACAATATAAAATCAAGTCATGTTTGTTTCAGGAGAAAGTAAGAAAGCTGTAAATATGACTTAATCAATTATATTCATAACACTGATATAGGGTGCCTTCATATAGGATTTACAATGAGAGTCCTTCCATACATAGGATTTCTAGATAAGGTAAGACATCTAATAGGAACCTACTACCTCTAGAAGGATCTAGAATCTTTCATCTATGTATCTTCCTACAACCAGTATTAGGCAAGACACCAACAAGGGAAGGATATCCCGGAACACTCCCCCTGTGTTGAACACTAATACTATCATGTTGCATAAGATGTTGCCTCGGTAAAAAACCTTTCCAACTCAAACGAAACCCCGTGCGAAAAACAAAGACTTGGTTAGAAAAAAGAGCACAATGCACCAACTACAAATGCCAAAATCATGTGAAGTACACTCTCCGTTAAGTATACACAACAGCTCATTCCAATGAGCTATCACTAGTTGAGCTCGGACAATCGACTCAAGCCGATGCTCCTCACATGTTTCTCAAATATAGAATGTAGCCGATACTTAGTGAACACGTCTATGATATTCTCATCGGAACTCACTTGTTTCACTTCGATATTGCAATTCCTGCTGTTGCTGATTGTAGAAGAACTTCGGCGAGATATGCTTGGTATTGTCACCCTTAATGAAACCTAACTTCATCTACGGATTGTCCTCAAAGATGCAAGTAGGGGTCGCCGTAGTGGACTCTAATCCACAAGTTCCTCGTATATGGTCTATGATTGACTGAAGCCAAATGCACTCCCTCACGGCTTCGTGCAATGTAATTATCTCTACATGGTTCGAGGAAGTAGCAACCAGGGTCTGCTTGGTAGATCGCCAAGATATCGCCGTATTCCCAATGGTGAACGCATAACCAGTTTGGGAACATCCTTTATGCGGGTCAGAGAGATAATCAGCATCAGCAAATCCGACTAACATATTGTTAGGATTCTCTGCATAGGGGGTAAGCTTGCATTAGCACTTCTGGTAGTCAAGCTTGCTTAGCTGCAATATCATACGAAGATCGACGGTCGGTATGCATCGTCTTAACCTCAACAATTTATTTCGGAATATTGCTCTCTCTTGCATAGGGAAAGAACAATCCAATATCACTAGAGCCTTTCAAGTATCCAAATATGTGTTTTACTCATTACAATGCCTTATAGTAGGAGCGGAGCTGAATATCGCTAACAGATTTACAGAGAATGCAATGTCTGGGCGAGTACATTGAGCCAGATACAACAACGCATCGATTGCACTAAGGTACGATTTTTCTGCTCCAAAGACCTCTGCATCCTCCTCTTTAGGACGGAATGGATCCTTGTCCATTTCCAAACTTCAACCAACCATTAGTAGCAAGAGGATGTTCCTTGTCCATGCTAAATCGCCTGAGCATCTTATGGACATAGGTGACACGTCTTTTGTGTAACTATCGCAAGTGCACGATATCGTATCAAGTAGTAAGTGGACTTTTTGAGTCCGGTTTATCGATCTCACGAGGAAGTTAAGTTATATATTGAATTATACACTTTATATATTTGTTATAGAGATTTATATGAGCGAAACACACCATTTAAAAGTTTGGTTTGACAATTGCAAGGAAAATGCAATAATAGTTCTAAAATTTAAGGAAATGAAAGATTACACTAATAATAGATTAATAAAAGGGTAAAATGAAATAGTTGGGATTACAAACTTAGTTCATCATTAGTTATAGAAGATGTATAGGAGATCATAAGATGTATTTACTTATTATGTTGTGTAGATTCGATTTTCCTTAAAAAGACGGTTCCTCTTTCGAATGTCAAAACGCCCCTTATATATTGAATCAATCCACTATATTTCTATGTTGATTGGCTCCAATACATAGCATTATATTTTATGAAAATAACTCAAAGAACCATATAAGGTCTAGAGGTATATTTCTATCCCCTAGAACAACTTAGAGTGAAGATCATTTGATCTAATCCACTATTACATACACTCTTAAGAACACAAGTGTGTTCTTCACACAAGGAGAAATATTACAAAGTAGGAAAAATATAAGATGGAGGATGATAAATGATGGATCTAAGGGGTCTATATATACACCTAAAGTCATCTAATAGCTCCAAAACTCCAGCATTATTACATTAGATCGGATCAAGGTCATCCATCCCCTCAATAATAGACCAAAAGTATAAATGATTTAAAAATGATCATACATCTGTCAAGTTACGGCCGTAACTTTTAGATGTTACGGCCGTAACATAGAGGACTTACGGTCGTATGCTTTGTATGTTACGGTCGTAACATGGCTTTGGCTTTTTGCAGATTAGTTGCTGTATGAGTTATGGCCGTAACTTTATTTGTACGCCCGTATGGAGTTTCAAACTTCATTTTCGGCCCAGAATTTCTTAGACTCTTGCATTTTCGCCCCAAATATTCTTCGTATGATAACTTTTGATATATAACTCTGATTTTGAATCCGAAAAGACTAACGAACTCATCTCGAAAATATCTACAACATGAATACATAAAAACTCAATATAGAGAATATTTTATAAACATGTTATTTCTTGAGTAAATCATTAATTAAATCCGATTAAGGCTAAATTTACATCCTCATCCTATAAAAATAAAATTATTAAAAACTAATTAATTTAAAACAAAACGAGTAGACTAGCTCATAATTATGGGTGAAATTTATCAATACCAATCATGAATAAGTGTATAAAACTGACACTTATCAATAGGCAGATTGATGAATGAGTATACAAGCAGAATCGAGTCCTCCCCAGGTCTTTCATCTCGAATTCGGACTTAAGGTAGTGGGCCTTTTCATCGACCTAATCTATGGTACTGATAACCTTCATGTCATCTACATAGACTGCTACAATCACGAATCTTGTATCTATTTTTTTCATGAAAATGCATGGATAGATATCAATGTGCTTGTATCCCTTCCTAATCAAGTATTCACGTAGGCGGTTTTACCACATCCTTCCGGACTGCTTCAACCCATACAGTGAACGATGCAATTTTACAATGTAAGCGCTCCATGGTTTATGTAATATTCGACTGTAATTTTCTTATTTACTATTATACTACTCGGATAATTTGGGTATCGCTGAATATTGTTGCATCTAGTATTATGATTGTTAATGTTGAGTTGTATCAGGATCGAATTAATTATTATTGCCATTCGTACGATGCTCGATTGTTAGTCGTGTTGTAGATTATTACATTTATGGGCTAGGTCTTTAGTGCCTAACATATACTACGGCTCCAGCTTAGCATACGCTATTTCGTTGGCATTACGTACATAAAGTGCTTAGTCTTACGTACGTAATGTAGGGAATCTGATCTGATCTCAACTTTCGGCATGAGGGGCCATGCAGATCCGGATATTTGGCCTTTCGAGGCAGCTTAGTCAAATGTACATTATGTACGTTATGGTTATGCTATAACGTACGTAATGTCGGAGAGCTAACGTACGCTTTTCTGGAAACATACGTGCGGGTGTAGGTATTTTGAGACAGTGGTCTCTGTGGGTCTATTACGTATGTAACATCTTCTGTGTTAGCATATGTAAAGAGGCTAACGTACGTTAACTTTCTGAGTTAACGTACGTAATGGAAGTGCAGTTTATAAAAATACTGGTCTTGTCTTTCATTTTGCACGATCCAAACTTGATATTTTCTCCAAGTTATCATCCCTCTGCCTCTCTAGATCGATTTTATCCTCTTCCATCTTGTATTTGAGCCTTGCATCTTGGATTGGAGCTTATTGATTGGAATTTTGGAATGCATTCTTGTAAATTTGGTGGTTTGTTCTTCATTTCTTGAGGTATGTTGTACAGTCTTACTCTATTTTCGTAGTAATGATGATATTAATATGGAATACTACATGTTAATCTTATCAAGTAAAACATGATTGTGGTTAAGATTTTGAGCACTTATTGTAGAATGTAGTAATTAAGGTTTAAAACAAGTAGGTTCTTGATGTTTAGATGATAATAATCATGTTACAAGAATCATACTCAGTTTTCTAGACTGATTAACATTATTGGGAGGATGATAATCATAGCTTTCGATATAATTAAGTTAAACTCGGTGGATTGAAGACGTAGGTTGTGTTAAAACATCATGTTAGGTATTAACCAATACCTTGGGAAGAACTTGATGAGTATTGAAGAATAGGATGATGTTCTTAAAGTTTCAGAAATCCTAAATGATATAACTATGTTTTGAGATGGCTTAGCAAATTCTTTAGGAGGTAATAATGGATTATGAAGAACACAAATATAATCTTTATATATATATATATATATATATATATATTCAAGTTAATCGGATGTTTTTATGACTTAAGAATGTGTTAATCATCGTATTCATATGTTGATAGTATTCTTAGAAAGATTATGATGATTATTTATGACAATGTCATAATAGAATGAGTGGTCGAATTCAATTACGATAATCATTGTGTAATAGATGATGTAAATATTGAAGAACCTTAAGAACTTGGTAAATACGATTCTTAAAGATGAATTTGGTGTATTGAAATTCATTAATGAAATGATAGAATGTTCGTTTGGATAGAATGAACTATTCGGGGAGGATTACGGGTGTCGTTTTCTATGAATTGATTTCATTATTGTATGAATGTGTTATTGAATGAGTTACGTTTCATTCAAGGTTGCTTGTTCGAGTGAGTATTACTAGTCGAGGATACTGTTCGTTCGTTCGTTTGAACAAAAACCATTCGTCTACGGAATTGAGGAAAGTTATATTGTTTGGTTATAATGATGATTGAATTCTTGTGAACGTTTTACATTTCGTGTATATGAAATGCTTTATGAATCTATGATTCGTAATGTGACGTTGTTCTTGATCATAGTACCGTTTCGTTGTGGGATTGTATTCCCAAGTTCATCACCTTTGTATCGTTGGTCTCGTTGATCATTTTGTCACTTCGGTGAGTTTCTCGATTCTTGATTTAATGTGTAATTTATTGAGTTTCGTTGTCATGTTGTATCGTGACATATCTGGTATCATATCTACGTGCAGATTGGTTATGTGTAGGATTTTTAGCGAGGAACATATGGTCATACGTTGATGTTTTCGTATTGGACTGTGCACACGAGACGTAGTTCGTGAGGCTAATTAGGTACATTGTCTCACGTATATTCTGGATTTCATATATGGGTGGACATGTGCACAGATACATTTCCAGATCGGGTGTACTGTGATGTCCGTCTTGAGACATGTTGATTGGTCATTCATATTCCATGTATGATTGGGTATGTCCAACGGTTTACGACTAGTTATTCATACGCCCGAGGGGTATGTTCAATAGTCGGGTTTTTTCCTTGAGATCCTATATATATATGAATTGTATAATGTCTTGAGAATTATTATCATGTATATCTGACACTGTGGTTTGGGCGAAATACTTGTGTTGTATTTTAGGTCGAGGCAAAGGCAAGGCACGGGAAGAGCACAGTGACGGCGAGGGGTTTGAAGGATACTAGTTTGGGGGGGCCTAAATCTTGTGTTGTCCGGTTATGCTTAAATCGTGTAATGTTACTTTCCATTATTGTCGATTGTATTATTATTAAGTATATTCCGTCTTCATATGGTTTATACTAGTATTTGGATCCTGTGTATTCTGAGACTAATAGCCGTATCATTTGTAGACTCCTAATCGGAGTAAGTTTTGTGATTCGGTTATGTTTAAATTGTGTTTTGGTATCGCCTGGTGGGTCCCAGTGTAGGGTCTACGGCACTGTAATGGCCGCCGTATTTGGGGTGTTACAAAAGATGGTATCCGAGAGCTGTCTTTTCTCTTTAAGAGTCATTGTGAATTGAACTAATATCAAGAAACCTTCGCGTCATGTGTGACCTGTGAAAGCGCCTGACCCTACGAGCCAAATATGGTATATTACTTTATGTGCCATGATTTAATTACTGGCAAGATGTTTATGGCAGAATTTATCTTATTGATATTCCGATGGAAATTTTTGATTGATTATGTGAT
Source organism: Orobanche coerulescens (assembly GCA_033398695.1). Classification (NCBI taxonomy): domain Eukaryota; kingdom Viridiplantae; phylum Streptophyta; class Magnoliopsida; order Lamiales; family Orobanchaceae; genus Orobanche; species Orobanche coerulescens. Next base: position 132,627,056 of record CM065816.1, on the reverse strand, counting down.
TGAATTTGTTTCGACTTGATGTTTATATGATATTTTCTATAGCACTAGTGGTGCCGATAATTCGTGATGAATTATTTTATTGAAATTGTAGTTCCATTGTTGCTATTAACTTAGCGTGAAAATTGTGATTGCCATAGAGGTGGTCACGAAATGTGCTTATGATTATTATTTGATTCTTTCATTGTGGATAAAAATTTGAGAGGCCGTGGAAGAGGGGGTCAAGGCCGCAGAAGGGGCCGAATCCCAAGGCCATGAGCCAATACACATTCGAATGTGGACCAGAGCTCCGCGGGTAGTGATTCACCTACTGAGAACCAATCATACCACACCGAGCGACACGAGGGCGCGCGCGTCGACCCGTATGTTGTTATGCAGGGCATGATGACCCAGATGACCCAGATGGGTCAATTGATGGAAGCTATGCAGAGAGATGCTACTACTGGCCAGCAGCAAGGACCTCATCCACCACCTCCTGTGCATGGCGGACCCGTGAGTAAGATTATTAGCGACATCTCTCGTCAGCAACCTCCGACTTTTGAAGGCTCCTCTGAGCCTGCTGATATTGTGCACCGGATCGAACACTTTGAGGAATTGTTCGAGATGGTTGAATGTCCAGAAGATAATCGCGTCTCCGTGACGGCTTACTACCTTAGTAAGAACGCCCACACATGGTGGCTTTCGGTGAGACCAGATGATGGTGTATGTACTTCGGAGGAATTCAAGAACCACATGCTGGATCGTTATTATCCAGGTCCACTCCGTGAGGCCAAGTTGTCAAGTTGCTGAACCCATACCAGTCTGAGGAGGAGGATGTGTTATCGATTGCTAAAAAATTTCAGGCACTTCTTCCGTTCGCTACGTCGATTGTTCGGACGGAAGAGGATAAGATCAAGTATTTTCTCAAAAGGCTGAAACCGCAGATAAGGATACAGTTACTTAATCACCACTGCACGACTCTACCGGAGTTCATCGAGAAAGCTCTGGAATACGAACTTACTGTGAAGGAGATTGCCAAAAAGCAGCCACAGTCCAACAATAAGAGATCCAGGAACTAGACCCAGGCTGACAGTAATCGGGGAATGTTCAAGAAACCCCAATCTGTACCAACTTTTTTTGAGATGTCACCTATGGTGCCAAAACCAGCAGGTTCACATTCTCGAGTGTACAACTCGTTTATTGTGTGTTTTAACTGTGGAGATCAGGGGCATGTCAGCTCCAAATGTCTGAAGCCGGCCGTTGCATGTCATACTTGTGGGATTACTGGACATCATGCTCGTTTTTGCAGAGATGGGCCGGGACGTACACCAGTAGCCTCTCATGCTCTAGTTCAGTCTTCAGTTCATGATCGGGCACCTCCATCTGCCTCCCATCAAACTACTGGGGCAAACAGAGGGATGGGCCGTGGAAGTCAAGCTAGTACAGCTGGTACCGGAGCTGCAAAACCAAGAATTTACGAGATGAAGAAGGCTGACGACCCCAAAGCTAGCATGATCGCAGGCACACTCGAGATCCACTTTCAGCCTGTATGTGTTCTTTTTGGTACTGGTGCTTCACACTCCTTTATATCTGCTTCTTGTTTGAGTCGTTTGCAATTAGATCATGTTATTGATTGTGAAGCTTATGTGATTGGTCTGCCTGATGGTAGAAGAATTGTGGAAAATCATGAAGTACAGAACTGTCTGATTCGTAGAATGACCGTGAGTGGTTTTCAGACTTGATTGTGGTCGATTTACCTAAAGATAATGTGATCTTGGGTATCGATTGGATGGATCGTCATGATGCCATACTTAGCGTCCGCAGGCGGATGGTGACCGTCACTTCTGGCGATGGTTTCGAGTGCATTTTTCAGGGTGACAATCCGAGCCGTTTCGGGAAAATCATCAACGCAATGAAAGAAGTGAAACTGCTTAATCAGGGGTGTGTTGGTTATTGGTGTTATATGACCAAGGCAGTGGACGACCAGCTGAATTAGCCGATATTCCAGTGGTTCGATACTACTCAGATATTTTTCCAGATGAGTTGCCAGGCTTGCCTCCACATCATGAGGTAGAGTGTACCATTGAATTAGAGTCAGGTACGTCCCTGCTTTCCGAAGCACCATATCACATAGCTCCAACCGAGATGTAGGAGTTGAACATCTTGAGGATTTGACTGAGAAGGGTTATGTTTGACCTAGTGCATCCCCTTGGGGAGCACCAGTATTATTTGTGCGAAAGAAAGATGGATCCTTGCGTTTATGTATTGATTACTGAGAGTTGAACAGGGTAGCAATCATGAATAAATATCTGTTGCCTCGTATTGATGATTTGTTGGATCAACTCCAAGGCGCTGCTATTTTTCCAAGATCGACTTAAGATCCGGCTATTATCAGCTGAGGATTCGAGAGTCCGATATTTCTAAGACAGCCTTTTGTACTCGTTATTGGCATTATGAGTTCGTGGTGATGCCGTTTGGACTGACTAATGCATCGGCGGTGTTCATAGAATTGATGAATCGAGTTTTTATTGACTTTCTGGATCTTTTTGTGGTCGTTTTCATCGACGACATTATGATTTACTCCCGTGACTGTGAAGAACACGAGTTTCATATCCGTCAGATTCTCGGTGCGTTGAGACGAGAACAACTCTATGGAAAATTTTCCAAATGCGAATACTGGATGTCTAAAGTTACTTTTCTTGGGCATGTGATATCAGTTGATGGGGTTAGTATGGACCCACAATAGACAGAGGCTATCCGGGATTGGCTACCTCCGAAGAATGTGAAGTTCGTAGTTTCCTCGGTTTGGCAGGTTATTATAGACGATTTGTGGAAGGCTATTCCAAGATTGCTCAACCGTTAACTAATCTGTTAAGGAAAGATAAGAAGTATACATCGTCATAGGCATGTAAACAAATCTTTGACGAACTCAAGAGTCGATTAATTTTGGCACCAGTCTTAGTCCTACCATAGGGGACCGAAGGATTCGTGGTGTATAGTGACGCATCCAGACATGGCCTTGGATGTGTACTGATGCAGAATGGGAAACTGATTACCTACACGTCAAGACAATTACGACCCTATGAAGTCAATTACCCGACCCATGACTTGGAACTAGCTGCCGTGGTGTTTGCTTTGAAGATTTGGCGCCACTACTTGTATGGAGTCACCTGTCAGATTTTTAACCATAAGAGCCTGAAATATATTTTTACTCAGAAGGAGGTGAACATGAGACAGAGGAGGTGGCTGTAGCTGAGTAAAGATTATGACATTGAGATCTTATACCATCCGGGGAAGGCAAATGTAGTTGCAGGTGCCCTAAGTCGTAAGACAATACAGGAGCAAATGCTTAGCCACATCTCAAAGAGAATTGCAGTTAGATATTATGAGGCTGGAGATCGAGTCTGGTTACAGCGTGTTCAGGGACAACTTTTCACACTAGAGATTTCGTCGTCCCTTGATGATATAATCATATCGAAGCAGGTTACAGACCCATTCTTATCTAGGGTTCGAAATAAAGTAACTCAAGGGAAATCCCCTGGATTTGTGATCCACGAAGATGGACTGATACATTTTAGGAATCGAGTATGTGTACCGGCAGATGAAGAGTTGAGAAACTCTATCCTAAGAGAGGCTCATGCTACCCCATACTCCATTCTCCCGGGGTCTATCAAGATGTATAAAGATTTGAAGCAATGTTATTGGTGGGGGAATATGAAACGAGAAGTTGCCTAATTCGTTTTGAGATGTTTGACCTATCTGCAGGTTAAGATTGAGCATCAGCGACTAGCAGGTATGCTGAAACCACTCCCAATTCCCGAACGGAAATGAGAGGACATATGGATTTTATCACTAGCTTGCCGACGAGCCATCGAGGTATGAATACGATTTGGGTGATTGTGGACCATCTGACCAAATCAGCCCACTTTTTCGAGATTAAAGGCACGTGGGGTCCCTAGAGGTTGGCTCAGCTGTTTATTAAAGAAATTGTAAGGTTACATGGTACCCCTAAGAGTATCGTATCGGACCGTGACGGGCGGTTCGTGTCACATTTCTTGGAACATTTCATCATGCGATGGGTACGCAGTTGAACTTCAGTACTGCTTTTCATCCTCAGATTGATGGCCAGTCGGAGAGGACTATCCAAACTCTATAAGATATGTTGAGGGCGTGTGCTCTCGATTGGAAGGACAATTAGGAAGCCCAACTACCTTTGGTGGAATTCACCTATAATAACAGTTGGCATGCTTCGATTCAGATGGAACCTTATGAAGCATTGTATGGTCGTCGTTGTTGGTCCCCTTTATGTTGGAACGACCTGTCTGAATCTCTGGGTACGGAACTTGATATGTTGCTAGCAGCCCGTGAGAAGATCACTCTGATTAGGAGTCGGTTGGTAACGGATCAGAGAAGGCAGAAATCTTATGCAGACAACCGTCGACGACCGCTTGAGTTCGAGGTTGGTGACCATGTGCTAATGAAGGTGTCTCCTACTCAAGGTGTCTTTCATTTTGGGAAGAGAGGCAAGCTGAGTCCGAGGATATTGGACCATTTGAGATATTGGAACGTGTAGTCGATCTAGCCTATCGTCTGGCGTTACCACTAGCTTTGAGTCAGATTCATAATGTGTTTCATGTTTCCTAATTGAGGAAGTATGTTGCGGATCTGATCCACATACTTCAGTTTGAAGAGATCGAGTTAGCCGATGATCATTCTTACGAGGAACGTCCCGTACAGATACTCGAGAGAAGGATCAAACAATTGAGGAACAAGACGATTCCCCTACTGAAGGTTCAGTGGTCACAGCACGGAGTTGAGGAAGCTACATGAGAGACCGAGAGCAGCATGCGAGAGAGGTATCCCGAGTTGTTTACCCCTTCGTTTCTAGGATAAAACTCCTTTTTAGAGGGAGAGTATGTAATATCCGACTGTAATTTTCTTATTTACTATTGTACTACTCAGATAATTTGGATATCATTGAATCTTGTTGAATCTAGTATTATGATTGTTGATGTTGAGTTGTATCATGATCGAATTAATTATTATTGCCATTCGTACGATGCTCGATTATTAGTCGTGTTGTAGATTATTGCATTTATGGGCTAGGTCTTTAGTGCCTAACGTACGCTACGGCTCCAGCTTAGCGTACGCTGTTTTGTTGGCATTATGTACGTAAAGTGCTTAGTCTTACTTACGTAATGTAGGGAATCTGATCCGATCTCAACTTTCGACATGGGGGGTCATGCAGATACGGATATTTGGCCTTTCGAGGCAGCTTAGTCAAACGTACATTACGTACGTTATGCTTATGCTATAACGTACATAATGGTGGATAGCTTGCGTACACTTTTCTGGCAACGTATGTAAGGGTGTAGGTATTTTGAGACATTAGTCTCTGGGATCTTATCTTCTGTGTTAGCGTACGTAAAGAGGCTAACGTACGTTAAATTACCGAGTTAACGTGCGTAATGGAAGTGCAGTTTATAAAAAGACAGGTCTTGTCTTTCATTTTGCACGATCCAAACTTGATATTTTCTCCACGTTATCATCCCTCTGCCTCCCTAGATCTATTTTATCCTCTTCCGTCTTGTATTTGAGCCTTGCATCTTCGATTGGAGCTTATTGATTGGAAGTTTGGAGTGCATTCTTGTAAATTGGGTGGTTTGTTCTTCATTTCTTGAGGTATGTTGTACAATCTAACTCTAAATTTGGTGTCGTTTCCTATGAATTGATTTCATTATTGTATGAATGTGTTGTTGAATGAGTTACGTTTCATTCAAGGTTGCTTGTTCGAGTGAGTATTACTAGTCGAGGATACTGTCCATTCGTTCGTTTGAAGAACGACTATTTGTCTACAGAATTAAGGCAAGTTATCTTACTTGGTTATAATGATGATTGAATTCTTGTGAACGTTATACATTTCGTGTATATGAAATGCTTTATGAATCTATTATTCGTAATGTGACATTGTTCTTGATCATAGTACTGTTTCGTTGTGGGATTGTATTCCCAAGTTCATCACCTTTGTATCGTTGGTCTCGTTGGTCATTTTGTCACTTTGGTGAGTTTCTCGATTCTTAATTGAATGTGTAATTTATTGAGTTTCGTTATCATGTTGTATCGTGACATATCTGGAATCATATTTGCGTGCTGATTGGTTGTGTAGGATTTTTAGCCAGGCACATATGGCCATACGTTGATGTTTCCGTATTGGACTGTGCACACGAGACGTAGTTCGTGAGGCTAATTAGGTACATTGTCTCACGTATATTCTGGATTCCGTATACGGGGTGGACATGTGCACGGAAAAATTTCTGGATCGGGCGTACTGTGATATCCGTATTGATCCATGTTGATTGGTCGCTCATATTCCATGTATGATTGGGTATGTCCGACGGTTTGCAACTAGTTGTTCATACGCCCGAGGGGTATGTTCAATAGTCGGGTTGTTTCCTTGAGATCCTATATATATGAATTGTATAATGTCTTGAGAATTATTATCATGTATATGTGACCCTGTGGTTTCGGCGAAATACTTGTGTTGTATTTTAGGTCGAGGAAAAGGCAAGGCACAGGAAGAGCACGGTGACGGCGAAGGGTTTGAAGGATACTAGTTCGGGGTGCCCAAGTCTTTTGTTGTTCGGTTATGCTTAAACCGTGTAATGTTATTTTTCGTTTCATTTAAACTATTGTCGATTATATTATTATTAAGTATATTCCATCTTAATATGGTTTATACTAGTATTTGGATCCTGTGTATTCTAAGACTAATAGCCGTATCATTTGTAGACTCCTAATCGGAGTAAGTTTTGTGATTCGGTATCATGATATTGTTATGTTTAAATTGTGTTTTGGTATCACCTGGTTGGTCCCAGTGTGGGGTCCATGGCACTGTAATGGCCGCCGTATTTGGGGTGTTACAGTTTAGATCTACTTGATTTGGGCAACAAAATTCCTTCGGGGACTCTCATATAAATATCCATATCTAAATCCCCATGAAGATACATTGCAACCACATCCATAAGATGCATATTCAGTTTTTCAGACACTACCAAACTGACTAAGTAGCGGAAAGTGATGATGTCCATAACGGGAGAATATGTCTCCTCATAATCAATGCCAGGACTCTGCGAGAAGCCTGGGGAAACTAGTCTCGTTTTGTAACGCATGACCTTATTCTTATCATTGCGTTTATGAACAAAGACCCACTTATGTGCAACTGGTTTAAAGCCCACGGGTACAGGATCGATACAGCCAAATACCTCACGCTTAGCCATTGAGTCTAGTTCAGCTTGTATTCCATCTTTCCATTTCGACAAATTGGCTCGTCGTTGACATTTAGCAACCAAGCGCGGCTCAGCATCATCGTCTTTAATAATTTCTTGAGCGACGGAGTAGGCAAAAGCATCATTGACTAGCGTGGACGACATGTCCAATAGTACGTATTCACTCGTACATTGCATCGAAGTTTCTTTATTCTCCGACATCAACAGAGTTTCTGACACGTTCGTCGATCCTTCCATTGTTGATTCGAGGATATATCCATAGTCAGAGAGAATCTCATGTGACGGAGGCACTGTGTCGATAATGAGAGGATTTTGTGCCTCTGTTCCTCTTCTCTTTCGAGGTTTGGTATCCTTTCTACCCACTGGTCTCCCCCTCTTTCGAGCAGGGATAAGAGCAGCCGAAGCAGCCGTCCCACCACTAAGGTCGACACCGGGGAAAACATTCCTTTAGGAGGCTGAACCTTGCCCTATAGCTGGAACTTCTAACCTTGCAGGAACATTCGCATCGGGAATGGTAGATCTTGCCACTTTTGTAGTATCAATAAAGTTGTCGGGCATCGAATCCGCAACTTTCTTTAGAATGAGAATACATTCCACTTCCAGCTCGGATTGAGCCGTGGGGGGATCTTGATGAGGCAAAGAGAGAGAACACCATACAATGTCCTGGGGTTCAAATGGAATTGTTCGATTCCTCTCTGCCCCTAACGACGGGAAGTTTGTCTCATTAAAGTGACAGTCAATAAATCTTGCAGTAAATGTTGGAACATTTTGTTCCATACATGCTTAAAAGTGTTTTGATGATTAAAGTTGATAAACAAAGCAAAACAACAAAAAGACGAAGCAAAGAATCGAAGGAAACAAAGTGCAAAAAGCTGGAATTATACAAGCCTAACGTACGTAAAATGTGCTATATAGCGTACGTAAACCATGGAGATTAACATACGTAAGCAAGGATGGCTAACGTACGTAATGGAGTGTTCAGAGTTCAAACTAGAAGAACGTTGGATGTGTCAAAGTCAAAAAGGCGGCAACGGATATATGACATCAGCAATGACGTATCCTTAACGTACGTAATGGGTGATTGATTAACGTACGTAATGATCGAATCAGATGCTACTGGACTGAAACTGGATGATGTTAACGTATGTAACATTTATACGTTAACGTATGTAAAAAAGCGTACGTACGTAACAGGAGTGATATAGCGTACGTCATGCAGTCTAAAGAGGTAACGGCTAGTAAGGCTCTAATGCCTATAAATACCATCCCTATGGTATTGTTTCACTACAATAACTTCAAGCAAATGATACATTCATCAGAGATTGATATACACGATATTGTTGTTGTAATATTGAGCTTATATTGTTAGTTTGAGTGGCTATACATTCAACACATACACGAGAGGTAAAAGAAAAGATACGATTGGATTCGATGTTATTAGGATCAAGGATCCGGCATTGTTAGAATCGCAATCGATATCTTCGTGAGGTTTATCTAGTACCCATAGAAAGCTAGAGTGGTTGATTCCTTATCCAATAGAAAAGGAAAACGGTTTAGCTTGGACCGATAGAAGACAAGTTTGTAACGGTTCTCCCTCGACCGATAGAAGAGAGGTGCATAGGTTTATATCTTCAACCTATAGAAAAAGATATCGAGAGAGGACGTAGGCTCGATTACAGCATAACCTCTATAAATCCATGTGTCGTTTAATTTTCCGTACTTTATATTTACGCTTCCGCACAAATGGCGCATATACCGATTTTGCACCAACAATTGGTATCGGAGCAAACCTCCAATACACGGCTTAACATCCGAGGAGACGATCCAAATGGCATTTCAATTTGCTCCAATCGAAGGCCTTGGTCTTAACCGACCACCATTTTTTGATGGCGCAAATTTCATGATATGGAAGAAAAAGATGTCAATATTCAACCGAGTGTATGACATCGAGCTTTGGAAGGTGATAAGCCTTGGTCCCAAAATTCCTCTCAAATCCGACGGTACGATTAAATCTTTCAAAGAATATGACGATGCGGATTGGAAAATGACCATTATAGTTGCAAAGCTACGCAATTATTGTATTGTGTTTTAAATCCGGAGGAACACAACCGGATATCGTCTTGTGATAGTGCCAAAGAGATCTGGAAGATGTTAGAAATCACACAAGAAGGCATAAATCAAGTCAAGGAGACGAAGATTAATATGCTTCTCCATGACAATGAATTATTCATGATGAAGGGTGACGAGTCCATCACCAACATGCTCGACCGATTTTCGGTCGTCACAAATGGACTAGCTTCATTCGGAAAACCATTATCTAGTAGTAAAAAAGTCAAGAAAATTTTATGATCATACCTAGCGAATGGAACGGCACCGTGACCACGATCATGGAATCTAAAGACCTCAATACACTTGATTTTAGCGCCCTCGTTGGTTCGCTAATTAATTATGAGATAGTTTTAAAATCATAAAGTGTCAAGCCAAAGCCGAAGGAACGATCAATAGCCATGAAGGCTAAGATGTCAAAGAGAGAAGAAATTCCGGTGGATGATAGCGATGAAGAATCGACATATTATGCCAAGAATATTAATAAGTTCCAACACTTAATAAAACGGAGAAAAAAGGACATCCAAGCGGGCGAATCAAAAAAATTCGACAATTCTTGTCGATTATGTGGTAAACCAGGCCACTTTTCGAAAAAATGCCAAGCGAAACCCAAGAAGGAGGTTTTAATTGCAACATGGAGCGATGAAGACGAATATGATGATTTTATCAATCAAAATAATCTCGCTCTCATGGCCCGAAGTTCATTCGACGATAGCGACGTCGAAAGCCAAGTAAGTAATTCTTACGACGAACTTTTTGAAGTATTCGAGTTATTACATACAGACTATCAAAATGCTTTAAGTGAAATCAAATCCCTTAAATCTAAAAATAAATCTTTGGAAAACGAAAATTCCAAAATTCTTGAAAAGGGAATGTCGAGACCGATCATTCTAAATGCATTGAAAATAAAATATTCTAAAGGATGATCTTGTTAAAATGCAAACCAAGCTCAAAAATTTAACGAAGAAATTTTCTCTCGGAAACAAGAAATTTGAAAATATGCTCTCGGTTCAAAAATATACATTAAATAAACAGGGGTTGGGATTCAAACCACATTCTAAAAATGAGTCCTTTAATTTTATGATACCCCATTGCAAAAAATGTTTGAAAATCGGGCACCATATTTCAAATTGTAAAAGCCCAAGACGGACGATTAAAATTAAGAAAATTTGGATTCCTAAAGGATCTACCATCCTAAACATCGTTCACGTCTCAAAACAAAAACCAACTATAGGTTGGATCCCCAAAATTTAATTTGTATTTTACTCAGTGGGAGTAATAATTTTTCAAAGGCGAGATAATATTTTCAGGGGGAGTTTATACCCTATTCATGCATATAGTTATATTCATCATTTGATATCGCATATATTTTATACATCAATTTAGTATTTATCATTTTATTGTCATTTATTACACTTTTTGATGAAAACAAAAAGGGGGAGAAAGGAGAAAAGAAAAAGTATGGGATCAACCCTGAAAGGGGGAGAAAATCGAAGAAAAGTCGAAAATATGAAGTTGAAAAGAAAAATGAGGAGACGTCGAAAAGATGATGAAAAATTGAAAATTCGAAAGAAAAAGAAAAGGAAAGGAGTCGAAAAACAAATGGGAGAAGAAACTAACGAAACGGACAAAGTCGAAAACTTTGATCTGTACACATATACATATATTTTTATTTTTGCAGGTAAATCCCATTGACGAAGTGTTGTTTAGTAATCATCAAAAAGGGGGAGATTGTTGGAACATTTTGTTCCATACATGATTAAAAGTGTTTTGATGATTAAAGTTGATAAACAAAGAAAAACAACAAAAAGACGAAGCAAAGCATCGAAGGAAACAAAGTGCAAAAAGCTAGAATTATACAAGCCTAACGTACGTAAAATGTGCTAGAGATTAACGTACGTAAGCAAGGATGGCTAACGTACGTAATTGAGTGTTCAGAGTTCAAACCAGAAGAACGTTGGACGTGTCAAAGTCAAAAAGGCAGCAACGGATATATGACGTCAGCAATGACGTATCCTTAACGTACGTAACGGATGACTGATTAACATACGTAATGATCGAATCAGATGCTACTGGACTGAAACTGGGTGATGTTAACGTACATAACATTTATACATTAACGTACGTAAAAAAGCTTACGTATGTAACAGGAGTGATATAGCGTACGTAATGCAGTCTGAAGAGGCAACGGCTAGTAAGGCTCCAATTCCTATAAATACCATCCCTATGGTATTGTTTAACTACAACAACTTCAAGCAAACGATACACTCATCAAAAAATTATATACATTATATTGTTGTTGTAATATTGAGCTTATATTGTTAGTTTGAGTGTTTATACATTCAACACATACACGAGAGGTAAAAGAAAAGATACGATTGGATTCGGTATTATTAGGATCAAGGATCCAGCATTGTTAGAATCGAAATCCATATCTTCGTGAGGTTTATCTAGTATCCATAGAAAGCTAGAGTGGTTGATTCCTTATCCAATAGAAAAGGAAAACGGTTTAGCTTGGACCGATAGAAGACAAGTTTGTAACGGTTATCCCTCGACCGATAGAAGAGAAGTGCAGAGGTTTATATCTTCAACCTATAGAAAAAGATACCGAGAGAGGACGTAGCCTAGATTATAGCCGAAACTCTATAAATCCATGTGTCATTTAATTTTCCGTACTTTATATTTACGCTTCCGCACAAACGGCGCATATACCAATTTTGCACCAACAGTAAACAGATCTCCTGTCAAAGGTTCCAAGTAGCGGATAATTTTAGGCGATTCAAAGACAATGTATATATCTAATCGTCTTTTCGGACCCATTTTAGTACGATGTGGAGGCGTAATTGGCACATAGAGAGCACAACCAAAAATGCATAAGTGTGGAATATCAGGCACATATCCAGTTACCAACTGGTACGCACTAAATGGTTGATTGGAGGTGGGTCGAAAGCGAATAAGTATAGATGCATGCAAAATTGCATAACCTCGGATAGAAATCGGCAAGTTGGTGCGCAATAGCAATGCTCAGGCGATAAGCTGTAACCACTTAATCATAGCCTCTGCAAGGCCATTCTGCGAATGAACATATGGGACTGTATGAACAACTTCAGTCCCAATCAACATGCAATAGTCATCAAAGGACTTTGACGTAAACTCACTAGTGTTGTCCTATCTTAATGACGAGATTGGAAAGTCGGGGTGGTTTGCCCGTAACTTGATAATTTGTGCTAGGAGTTTAGAAAGTGCAGTGTTTCTTGTGGATAGCAGAGTGTCGTGTGACCATAGTGTTGATGCATCAACCAAAACCATAAAGTATCTGAATGGTCCGCACTCTGGCTGAAAAGGTCCACAAATGTCCCCTTGAAATCTTTGTAAGAAGCGAATATTTTGTGTTGAGTCTTTAGCAAAAGATGGAAAAGGTATCACTTTTCTAGTGAACGAGTGTCACAAAATGATTTATGGGCATTGGATATTTCCACAAAAGCCTCGGGATTTGCAGAAGATGCATCATCAACCTCATCAGGGCATGCAATCTCAATTCCAGTGATACGTTATCTGACTTACTCACATCAATGTTGATATCGAGTGGTGCTTCCAATCATTTTTTGAACTTGAAAAATGGATGACCATGTGAATTTTTCAAAATGCGAATCATCATGTCGCGTCCAGGGTGACCGAGTCGATCATGCCATAGTTGGTATGCTTCGGAATAACAAAGTTCATGACTCATAGCTTAGGATTCAATAACCCTTATTGTAGTTTGGTATAAACCACTACTTAGACTCATAAGTTTCTCGAGAATGCGGCGTCTTCCGCAGTCTGCCAGAGTAACACACAAAAATTATATCCCATTCTCACAATGTATATCAAGGTGATAACCGTTGGCACGGATGTCCCTAAAACTTAGCAAGGTTTGGTATGCTCTTGGGGCATAGAGAGCATTTGTGATATTAATGTGCGTACCATTAGGTATCAAGAAATGAGTAGGTCCACTCCCTTGAATTACTTGGGAGAAACCAATCACTATTGTCACTAAGGATATATATGGCACAATATCCCTAAATAATTGCCTATTCCGAAGAATAGTGTGGGTTGTTCCACTATCAGCAAGGCACTCAATTTCGCCACGAGACATCTATAACAAGACATGAAACTCGATTATCCTTGTGATGAAAAACATAGCGAAAACTCACTAACTTTTAGTTTGGATAAATTCGACCAAGTTGGTTAGGATCAAATTTAGGATAATCGTTGGAAATAATTTCCGTGTAGCCTGATATTTTTTTACTAAAACAGTAATAACTCTTTCATTAAGAAGTCTACGGATGAACGGTCAGTTGTTCTGGAAACTAGACTTCCGTATCTTTTCCTCCATGGATCGTGTACTTTCTGGATCATTAAACTCAGATCATAGTGCTCATTTCAAGTTTCTTTTTTGGTATTTTCATATTTTTGAGTGATAGAGCAAGGTTGAAGCCTTTTTCAAAAGCATTATCGTTAATACAATACTATGACAATATGGCTATAGAAGCGTTTAAATATTTTAAAATGCATCAGGATATTTGATTTATATCTCGACTAATGATCCTATCGGTAACTCCAACTTGGTAGACTTGCAGAGAAAGTAGGAATGTCGGTACAGCTAAGGCAAACGGTTTAGCTTGGACCGATAGAAGACAAGTTTGTAACGGTTATCCCTCGACCGATAGACTAATGATTCCATATCCAATAGAAAAGGAAAACGGTTTAGCTTGGACCGATAGAAGACAAGTTTGTAACGGTTATCCCTCGACCGATAGAAGAGAAGTGCAGAGGTTTATATCTTCAACCTATAGAAAAAGATACCGAGAGAGGACGTAGCCTAGATTATAGCCGAAACTCTATAAATCCATGTGTCATTTAATTTTCCGTACTTTATATTTACGCTTCCGCACAAACGGCGCATATACCAATTTTGCACCAACAGTAAACAGATCTCCTGTCAAAGGTTCCAAGTAGCGGATAATTTTAGGCGATTCAAAGACAATGTATATATCTAATCGTCTTTTCGGACCCATTTTAGTACGATGTGGAGGCGTAATTGGCACATAGAGAGCACAACCAAAAATGCATAAGTGTGGAATATCAGGCACATATCCAGCTACCAACCGGTACGCACTAAATGGTTGATCGGAGGTGGGTCGAAAGCGAATAAGTATAGATGCATGCAAAATTGCATAACCTCGGATAGAAATCGGCAAGTTGGTGCGCAATAGCAATGCTCGTGCGATAAGCTGTAACCACTTAATCATAGCCTCTGCAAGGCCATTCTGCGAATGAACATATGGGACTGTATGAACAACTTCAGTCCCAATCAACATGCAATAGTCATCAAAGGACTTTGACGTAAACTCACTAGTGTTGTCCTATCTTAATGACGAGATTGGAAAGTCGGGGTGGTTTGCCCGTAACTTGATAATTTGTGCTAGGAGTTTAGAAAGTGCAGTGTTTCTTGTGGATAGCAGAGTGTCGTGTGACCATAGTGTTGATGCATCAACCAAAACCATAAAGTATCTGAATGGTCCGCACTCTGGCTGAAAAGGTCCACAAATGTCCCCTTGAAATCTTTGTAAGAAGCGAATATTTTGTGTTGAGTCTTTAGCAAAAGATGGAAAAGGTATCACTTTTCTAGTGAACGAGTGTCACAAAATGATTTATGGGCATTGGATATTTCCACAAAAGCCTCGGGATTTGCATAAGATGCATCATCAACCTCATCAGGGCATGCAATCTCAATTCCAGTGATACGTTATCTGACTTACTCACATCAATGTTGATATCGAGTGGTGCTTCCAATCATTTTTTGAACTTGAAAAATGGATGACCATGTGAATTTTTCAAAATGCGAATCATCATGTCGCGTCCAGGGTGACCGAGTCGATCATGCCATAGTTGGTATGCTTCGGAATAACAAAGTTCATGACTCATAGCTTAGGATTCAATAACCATTATTGTAGTTTGGTATAAACCACTACTTAGACTCATAAGTTTCTCGAGAATGCGGCGTCTTCCAAAGTCTGCCAGAGTAACACACAAAAATTATATCCCATTCTCACAATGTATATCAAGATGATAACCGTTGGCACGGATGTCCCTAAAACTTAGCAAGGTTTGGTATGCTCTTGGGGCATAGAGAGCATTTGTGATATTAATGTGCGTACCATTAGGTATCAAGAAATGAGTAGGTCCACTCCCTTGAATTACTTGGGAGAAACCAATCACTATTGTCACTAAGGATATATATGGCACAATATCCCTAAATAATTGCCTATTCCGAAGAATAGTGTAGGTTGTTCCACTATCAGCAAGGCACTCAATTTCGCCACGAGACATCTATAACAAGACATGAAACTCGATTAGCCTTGTGATGAAAAACATAGCGAAAACTCACTAACTTTGAGTTTGGATAAATTCGACCAAGTTGGTTAGGATCAAATTTAGGATAATCGTTGGAAATAATTTCCGTGTAGCCTGATATTTTTTTACTAAAACAGTAATAACTCCTTCATTAAGAAGTCTACGGATGAACGGTCAGTTGTTCTGGAAACTAGACTTCCGTATCTTTTCCTCCATGGATCGTGTACTTTCTGGATCATTAAACTCAGATCATAGTGCTCATTTCAAGTTTCTTTTTTGGTATTTTCATATTGTTGAGTGATAGAGCAAGGTTGAAGCCTTTTTCAAAAGCATTATCGTTAATACAATACTATGACAATATGGCTATAGAAGCGTTTAAATATTTTAAAATGCATCAGGATATTTGATTTAAATCTCGACTAATGATCCTTTCGGTAACTCCAACTTGGTAGACTTGCAGAGAAAGTAGGAATGTCGGTACAGCTAAGGCTGTTTAAAAACCACAGATTCCGTTTGAACTTTCAAAGCATAAAAAGTACCAAGGAATATGCGCCTAGTCGTGACCAAAAGTTTTTTGATAAAATCCACCAATGTATCAAATTAACCAAGCAATTCTTACTGAGCAATTATTTTGCAACAAACCAAACAAGATATTTGAGGGGGAAAAATAAAAGTTTTTGCACAGTCACAGCAATTAATAGAATTTTATTCATCATGGCCAACTTTATTACATTCATAGAAAATCCCAAAGTAGTTCTCAAAAGAAAACTAGAAACAAGATAAAACATAACCAAAGCGTAAAAGCTAGTCAAACTACACTGATCTAGTCAAAGTCAGCAACATCTAAATACTGTTCTTTGTCCACAATGGTGAGAGGAGGGATCTCAACATGGTTCACCTCCATATTCTTCTTATCTTCCTCCATGTAATTCGACTCTTGAGTCAAGTACTGTTTATAGTGCTTGTAGTGGGCTTGGATGTTCTTTGGCGTCTTGCAATTGCGGTAAGTATGCTTCTTTGAACCGCACGTACATCATTTCTGGCTTTACTTTGGAGTGAGTCTATTCCCGGTGGCATAAGGTGGTCCACGTGGTTGGGCTCCACTAGGACCGGCAGTTGAGCCACCTTGTCTCTTCCACACATTGGAACGACGACTGTTAGGCGTATTTTTATACGCTTATTTATCATTATTTTATATTCTTCTTATGATTAAATCTGCATAAATGAGCCTTTAACGCCCTATTATTTTATGCTTTGCAGGAAATTTGAGTCCGGAAGCTAAAACGATGAAAAACGGACGAAAACGGCGAATTTTGGCCCGGGGCCATGGCACAAGGCAAGCGGGCCGCGGCACAGGAAGGCACCCAGCGACCTCGAGCACCAGACTGAGCCGCGGCACAGATTTGGTGAGCCGCGGCCCAGATGAATTAAAAAGCGCCCAGGCGTCCAGCTGAAGACCGTGAGCCGCGGCACAGGTTAAGTGAGCCGCGGCACATGGGGCGGTTTTGACAGAAAGTGCCGCGGTTTTGGGCCGTTTTGAGTCCAGTTCTCGACCTAATTACACGGACGCGTTTTTGAGGCAAAGGATGATTATAAATAAGGGATTGAAGGCCATAATTAGGCATCTTGGAGGAGGGATCGAGAGATTAGAGAATTGACTATCAAGGAATGAGGTAAGACATCAGAGCAGAGGGCGGAAGCCGTAAGAACGAGGGATCCGAGCTCTTCATCTGCGTTTGATTTTAATGCTTTCATTCTTTTATTCTGTATTTTTATCTTTTAGCATGTCAGGCTAAAACCCTAATCTAGGATTTTGATGAAACCTATGTTTTGACGGATTTGCTTGAGATTATCTATTTAATTCCCTTTCTGTTGAGTTTTCCCAATCGTGTTTAATGCTTTCAATTATCTGGCCAATAGTTGTATTGTTTTAATCATTCAATTCGAATCGGGAGAGGAGCGTTGGTGAGGAACTATTGGTGAGGACCGTTTTATCTTGTGATATAGGAATATACTCATAGGAACTACGTGGCCTTTTGGAGATTTTATGCTTTTTGCCTATTGACGAATTAATTCACCTAGGGATAGAGTGCGTTATTCGCCTTTAGAAAAATCTATTGACCTCGGGAGAGGCGGTAGAGTATATTAGCAATCTTCCCCTTCAATAAATTGGGAAAATCATTAACTTCAGATAATCGAGAGTAAATTCGAATAAACCGAGGTGGATTCAGAATCCTAGACTTATTTATCAATTGATTCTCTTTCTTCAAGCAATCGTTTTATTGTTAGTTCTTTTATTGGTTTTATTTAGATATTAATTGCAACCAAAATTTCGACCGTTCAAATAAAATTGGAATACATAAAATCGGTACTTAGTAATTCAGTCCTCGTGGGAACGATACTCACTCATCACTTTATTACTTGTAAACGATAACGTGCACTTGCGTTCAAGAAAAATCGCAACAAGTTTTTGGCACCGTTGCCAGTTTCTAAAATTTCTGCTAATATCGATTTCAATATTTCTAGTCTTAGTTTGAACATTTTTTTTATTTATTTTCGTGTATTTTATTTTATTTTATTTGTTTTTCCTTTCAGGATCTTTTGGGTAGTGCATGAGAAAACTCGGTAACAAAGGCCTACTACCTTTGAATACCGAACTCGAGCGCACTCTCCGGAGAAAGAAGAAGGAGAAACGAGAGCTACAGACAACAGTGACCATGGCCGAAAATATCGAAATTCACAGAGGAGATAACCATGTGCATCAAGCTCAACCGGCATTAGCACTTCAAGATTATGCTATGCCGCAGATTAATGCAAACTTTTCAGGGAATCGGCGTCCCACTATCCAGGCGAACAATTTCGAAATCAAGCCTGCTATTATTCAGATGGTGCAAGCGAGCCAGTTCTGTGGATTGCCGAACGACGACCCCAACGCACACATTGCGTCTTTTCTCGAGATTTGTGACATGTTCAAGAACAATGGTGTCACCGACGATGCTATCCATTTAAGGCTTTTCCCTTTCTCTTTGAGGGATAAAGCGAAATTTTGGCTGAATTCCTTACCGCCGGGCTCGATCACGACATGGGCAGAGTTAGCGCAAACCTTCCTTGCTAAATTCTTCCCACCTTCTAAGACAGCGAGACTGAGAAACAAGATCACTACCTTTGGTCAGTATGATATGGAGTCGCTTCACGAGGCGTGGGAGCGATACAAAGATTTGCTATGGAGATGCCCGCATCACGGCCTTCCGGACTGGCTACAGATTCAGACGTTCTACAATGGATTGAGTGCCTCTACACGCACTCTCGTGGATGCAGCCGCCGGTGGAGCCTTGATGGGAAAGACGATGGCTGAAGCACACTCGTTGTTGGAAGCTATGGCCGCTAATGCTTATCAATGGCCATCCGAACGAATAACGCCGAAGCGAGTTATGGAAATTTCGAGTAATGACCCGATATCTACATTGTCAGCCCAAGTCGCAGCATTAACACAGCAGCTTCAAGCATTTTCGCATGCTCCTTCCCCCGTTACCATTGAGTCGTGTAATTGGTGTAATGGATCCCATCCCAGTGCGGAGTGCCAAGTCGGGAACCCTTTCGAGCAGTCCCCAATTGAACAAGCTCAGTTCGTAGGAAACGGAAACCGGCAAAATAATCCGTACTCCAACACGTATAATCCGGGATGGCATAATCATACCAACTTCTCATGGAGAAACGGACAGAACTCGAACCAGCCTCCGTTCGCTCAAAACCAACAGCAGCCTCCTCCCGCTCCAAAAATCTCTCTCGAGGAAGCAATTGCGAAATTGGCAGCGAATACGAGTCAATTTATGACCCGTACAGAAGCAACATTGCAAAATCATTCCGCATCCATTTGCAACTTGGAAATCCAAATGGGCCAGATTGCTAATGTGTTGACAGCCCGTCCGGAGGGAGGATTGCCAAGTACGACCGAGACAAATCCTAGAGAAAGTCTAAATGCGATCAGTTTGAGAAGCGGGAAGGAGGTGTGTGACCTGCCCGAGAGAAGTGAAAAGAGAAGTGAAATTGAGGAGAAGAAAAATTTAGCGACGGAGGAATCACAAGATTGGAGACCCTCGATAACGTTTCCGTATAATCCGAAGGCATATGTGCCACCCGTCCCGTTTCCGCAGAGATTACAACAGAAAAAGGCGGACAAGCAATTCTCTAAGTTCCTCGACGTGTTCAAGAAGCTTCATATTAACATTCCATTTGCCGACGCGTTGGAGCAAATGCCGAGCTACGTTAAATTCATGAAGGAGATCTTGTCAAAGAAAAGAAAGCTCGAGGAGTTTGAGATAGTCGCCTTGACGGAGGAGTGCAGCGCGATTCTTCAGAAAAAACTTCCACCAAAATTGAAGGATCCGGGAAGCTTCAATAGACTGTGCACCATGGGGAACCTCTCTTTTGATAAGGCGTTGTGCGATCTCGGTGCTAGTATTAACCTCATGCCTTTGTCTATATTCAAAAAGCTGGGAATTGGAGAAGCAAAGCCTACGACGGTCTCCTTGCAATTAGCGGATCGATCTATTAAGTACCCGAGGGGTGTGATCGAGGATGTGTTAGTAAAGGTTGATAAATTTATCTTTCCATCTGATTTTATTGTTCTCGACATGGAGGAAGATCAAGATATCCCGATTATCTTGGGACGACCATTTTTAGCAATCGGCCGAACTCTTATAGACGTGGAAAAAGGGGAATTAACTCTACGGGTTCAAGACGAGCATGTCAAGTTCCAAGTGTTCAAATCCTTTTCATGTCCGGGAGGTGTTGATAAGAGCTCACAAAGTGAGAGTGTGGAGGCCGTTGCGAAAGAAAGACACCGAAAAAATTGTCGGTCGAAAAACTCAGATTTCGTTTCATATGGTCCAACTTTTAAGAAAGATGTAGAACGAGTCGCATTTCTCAAGCATGTGAACATGCCATCATCGCCATCGGACCAGCCACAATTGGAAAAGTCTGCTGCTGTCATAAGTTCGTTCGTGAAAGAGGAAAATAAGTCGGAAGTCAAACGGACGTCTAGTCATGAGAAAAACGGGTGTTTCGGAAAGTTGTTCTCGTCAAAACCTTTCCGCAAACAACATTGGGTGTCCGAACCGAAAATCGAATCGTTAAGGACCGATGGTCAAAATTTTAAAAGCCATATTAACGGTTCGATGAACGGGGCGGAGATCAAATGGAGTTTGCGAAAAGCGAACTGATTTTTAAATAGGTCCGGCTGAAGACTATAAACTTAGCGCTTCTCGGGAGGCAACTCGAGTTCTTAGTTGTAGATTTTTGCGTTTCTGTATTTTTCTTGCATTCTTGAATTTTTATTTTTCATCATTTTGTGCTTTGATTTGCTTTTACCTATCGTTCTTGACGTGTTGTTAGGCGTATTTTTATACGCTTATTTATTATTATTTGGTGGTATTTTGGAGTGTGAAATCATCTAAATGAGCTTTTAATGCCTTAATTTTGCATGATTGACAGGAAATTGAAGTCCGGAAGCTTAAACGAGGCAAAATGGGCGAAACGGCTAAATCGACTATGAGCCGCAGACAAGGAAGCCGAGCCGCGCAAAGGAAGACACCACCCGAAGGGCGAGTAGTCAGTACTCGTGCCGCGACACCTGTGAGCCGCGCACGTAAGGATTTAATTACGCCCAGGTTTTCTGATTTTGGCTTTGTGCCGCGGCACAGGTTCAGTGAGCCGCGGCACACTTAGCGGGTTTGGTACGTCTGCGCGGATTTTGGGCCGTTTCGAAGCCAGTTTTCAACCGATTAACACGGACGCGATTTGTGAAGATTGCTGAGCTATAAATAGGGCTTAAGACCCTAATTTAATTATCTTTTGGGAATCATTGAAGCAAAACCTAGGAGCTTAAGCTTGGAGATAGAGAAGAGGAGGAAAGCAGAAGAATTCAAGGGCAGAAGGCGGACGCGATTAACACGGACGCGATTTGTGAAGATTGCTGAGCTATAAATAGGGCTTAAGACCCTAATTTAATTATCTTTTGGGAATCATTGAAGCAAAACCTAGGAGCTTAAGCTTGGAGATAGAGAAGAGGAGGAAAGCAGAAGAATTCAAGGGCAGAAGGCGGGAGCTGAAGAACGGAGGAATCCGAACTTCATCTGCGTTTGAATTTTATGCTTTCGTTTATTTATTCTGTATTTTCAGTTTTTAGTATGTCAGGCTAAAGGCCTAATCTAGGGTTTTGATGAAACCTTTATTTTGACGAATTGATTGAGATTATCCACTTTATTACCTTTTTATTGAGTTTTCCCAATTACGTTTAATGCTTGCAATTATCTGGCCAATAGTTGTATTGATTTAATCATTCACTTCGAATCGGGAGAGGAGATTTGGTGAGGAACTATTGGTGAGGACCGTTTTATTCTGTGAGATAGGAATATACTCATAGGAACTACGTGGCCTTTAGGAGATTTCATGCTTTTTGCCTAGCGACGAGATAATTCACCTAGGGATAGAGTGCGTTAGTCGCCGTTAGATAAATCTATTGACCTGGGAGAGGCGGTAGAATATTTTAGCAATCTCCGCCTTCAATAAATTGGGAAAATTAATTATTAGGGATAATCAAGATTAAATTCGGATAAATTAAGGTGGATTCTTAACTCTAGACTTATTTATCATTTGATTCCTTTCATTCAAACTATCGCTTTCTGTTAGTCTTTTATTAATTCTTTTAGATATTAATCCAAAATCCAATTTCGATTGTTCAAATAAAATCGAGTACGAAAACGTCGGTAGTTAGAAATTCAATCCTCGTGGGAACGATACTCTACTTATCACTTTATTACTTGTATACGATGACGTGCACTTGCGTGTAGGAAATATCGCAACAAGTTTTTGGCGCCGCTGTCGGGACTGAATTTTTCTAATATCGACTTAAGTATTTCCAGTCTTAATTTGAACGCTTTATTTTTACTTTTGCGTATTTAATTTTGTTTACTTGTTCTCCTTTTCAGACCTTTTGTGTAGTGCATGAGAAGACTCAGAACGAAGGCTTACTACCTTTGGACACCGAGCTCGAGCGCACTCTACGAAAGAATAAAAAGGAGAAAAGAGAGTCACAGATTTACGGCCAAGATGGCCGAGAATGTTGAAATCCAAGGAGGAGACAACCAAGTGCGGCAAGTTCAACCGGAACTCGCTCTTCGTGATTATGCCATGCCGCAAGTTAACGCAAATTTTTCGGGAATTCGGCGTCCCACCATCCAAGCAAATAACTTTGAGATCAAGCCCGCCATTATTCAGATGGTGCAGGCGAGCCCATTCTGTGGATTGCCGAAGGACGACCCGAATGCCCACATTGCTTCGTTTCTTGAGATATGCGACACCTTTAAAACAAATGGCGTCACCGACGATGCCATCCGATTGAGGCTTTTCCCTTTTTCTTTGAGGGACAAAGCAAAGTTTTGGCTGAATTCTTTACCGCCGGGGTCGATTACAACTTGGGAGAGGTTAGTGCAAGCCTTCCTTGCAAAATTTTTCCCACCAGCTAAGACGGCGCGTTTGAGAAACGAGATAACTACTTTTGCTCAGTTCGATATGGAATCGCTCCACGAGGCGTGGGAGCGATATAAAGAATTACTTCGAAGATGCCCTCATCACGGCATTCCTGATTGGCTTCAGCTGCATACGTTTTATGGTGGTTTGAGTGCTTCTACACGCACTTTAGTGGATGCAGCCTCGGAGGAACATTCATGGGAAAATCTATGGCCGAGGCTCACGTACTTTTAGAAGATATGGCTGAAAACGCTACCAATGGCCGCAGAAAGATTGACACCGAAGAGGGTAATGGAAGTTTCGAGCAATGATCCGATTTCCACCTTGTCACCAAGTCGCCGCGTTGACACAACAACCTGAACTTTTCGCACGCACCAGCCCCCATTACCATTGAGACGTGTAATTGGTGTAACGGATCACACCCGAAAGCGGAGTGTCAATTTGGAAATCCGCTCGAGCAACATCGATGGAGCAAGCTCTTCGTGGCCAATGGAAATCGACAAAGCAATATTTACCCTAGCACTTATAATCAAGGGTGGAGGAACCAACAAAATTCTCCATGGAGAAATGGGCAAGCTATGAAGCCTCCACAACCTCACTTCGTGCAACCCCCACAGAGCCCCCTCAATCTTCAAAGGTATCTTTGGAGGATGCTCTTGCTCAATTGGCGGCTAACACAAGCCAATTCATGACCCGCACCGAGACGACTCTTCAAAATCATTCAACCTCCATCCGAAATCTAGAAACACAAATGGGGCAGATTGCTAATTTATTGTCTTCTCGGGCTCAATGTGCAGCCCCCAACGTAGCCGAAGTGAAACCCAAGGAAAATGTGCAAGCGATCGAATTAAGAAGCGGAAAAGAGTTGAAAGGGCAGCCTATTACGGACAAAGAGCAGCCGAACGTGCGTAACGAGAAGGAAAAGGATGAGACGCCTAAGCCAAAGGAAGTATCGACTACTCAGCCCACTCCTCAAATTCCATTTCCACAGCGTTTTCAAAAGCAAAACTGGACAAGCGCTTTCAAAATTCCTCGACGTTTTCAAGAAATTGCACATAAACATTCCGTCACGACGCATTGGAACAGATGCCGAGTTACGTCAAGTTTATGAAAGAGATCTTGTCCAATAAACGGAAACTCGAGGAATATGAGACGGTCGCTTTAACGGAGGAGTGCAGCGCTATTTTACAAAAGAAACTCCCACCGAAATTGAGAGATCCGGGAAGTTTCACCATTCCTTGCATCATCGGAAATTCATCTTTTGAAAGAGCCCTATGTGATCTGAGCGTATAAATCTTATGCCTCTTTCGATTTTTAAAAAGTCGAGATTGGGAAGCCAAACCGACAGCCTCTCTACAATCGCCGATAGATCCATTAAATATCCGAGGGGTGTGATAGAGGACGTTTTAGTCAAAGTGGATAAGTTCATCTTTCCGGCCGATTTCATCGTACTTGATATGGAAGAAGACCAAGATATCCCAATTATTTTGGGAAGACCATTTTTGGCAACAGGCCGAACGTTGATTGATGTGGAAAAGGGAAAGTCGACTTTGCGCTGCTCAAGAGGAGCAAGTTACCTTCAATATTTTTCGATCCGTAAAATATCCAAGTGACGCGAAAATTGTTTCCAAGTTGACGTCATTGACTCGTGCGTGAGTAGAACTTTTCGAGAGAATTATCCACCCGATCCATTGGAATCCGCTTTGATCAATGCTTTCCGAACCAAATGGAGAGCATGCCGCCTACGCACGACACATGGATGCTTCCCGCCAATTTTTATTCGCAAACCATTCGAGGAGTTAGGAAGTTCACTAACTCGACCGACCCCATCGATTGAAAAACCTCCAAAATTGGAACTCAAAAAGCCGCCACCTCATTTGAAGTATGCATTCCTGGGCCCGACGACTCCTTCCAGCTTATTCTTTCGGCCACTTTAGCAGGAGATCAAGAAGCAAAATTATTAAGAGTTTTGAGGAGTACAAATCGCTTCTGGATGGTCTATTGCGGATATCAAGGGGATCAGCCCATCGATTTGCATGCACAAGATTTTGATGGAGGAAGACTACAAACCATCCGTGGAGCATCAACGCCGGTGAATCCTAACATGAAGGAGGTGGTAAAAGTCGAGGTTTTAAAACTCCTCGACGCAGTATGATCTTTCCAATTTCGATAGTAAGTGGGTAAGTCCGGTTCAAGTTGTGTCGAAAAAGGGTGGGATAACAGCTTGTTCAAAACGATAATAATGAATTAATTCCCACCAGATTGTTACGGGTGGCGTATGTGCATAGATTATAGGAAACTAAA
This sequence comes from Orobanche coerulescens, assembly GCA_033398695.1. Classification (NCBI taxonomy): domain Eukaryota; kingdom Viridiplantae; phylum Streptophyta; class Magnoliopsida; order Lamiales; family Orobanchaceae; genus Orobanche; species Orobanche coerulescens. The sequence goes on along the minus strand of CM065816.1, from coordinate 132,601,458 downwards.
TAAGGCCACTAGAAAAGATCATTTCCCCTTGCCTTTTATTGATCGGATGTTAGATAGATTAGCCGGACACGATTTCTATTGCTTTCTCGATGGCTATTCGGGTATAATCAGATTTACATAGCCCCGAAGACCAAGAGAAAACGACGCTTACATGTCCTTACGGCATTTTCGCTTATAGGCGCATGCCGTTGATTGTGTAATGCGCCGCGACTTTTCAACGGTGTATGATGGCTATTTTTCCGACATGGTAGAGCAGTGTATTGAGATTTTCATGGATGATTTTTCTGTTTTTGGAGATTCTTTTGATATTTGTTTGGAAAATTTGCGTAAGGTCTTGCGAAGATGTGAAGAGACCAATTTAGTCTTGAATTGGGAGAAGTGTCATTTTATGGTGCAGAGGGCATTGTGCTTGGCCATCGAATATCCTCACATGGAATTGAAGTCGACTGATAAAATTGAGACCATTGAGAAGATGCCTCCACCCACTTCGGTAAAAGGGATTAGGAGTTTTCCGGGACATGCCGGTTTCTATCGTCGTTTTATTAAGGATTTTTCAAATATAACGAAGCCGCTGTGCAATTTACACATGAAAGATGACCCAATTATTTTCGACGAGACTTGCAAAGAAAGTTTCGAGTTGTCAAGAAAGCTCTAAGCACGGCACGGTGATAGTCGCTCGGATTGGGACCTTCCATTCGAACTAATGTGCGATGCTAGCGATTTTGCCATTGGGGCTGTTTTGGTGCAGAGTAGATGGAAGGTGTTTCATGTCTTATTCTTTGCGAGCCGGACGCTCGATGACGCCCAAAGAAATTATGCCACAACGGAGAAGGAATTGTTGGCGGTGATATTCGCATTTGATAAATTTCGGGCTTATCTACTAGGAACAAAGGTGATAGTGTGGACCGATCATTCGGCAATAAAGTACCTTTTGGAGAAGAAGGATGCCAAACCAAGGTTGATTCGGTGGGTGCTACTCCTTCAAGAATTCAACTTGGAGATTCGGGACAAGAAAGGGACAAAATGTTATAGCCGATCACCTTTCACGGTTAGAGAGTTCCCCGAGAAGGAAGAAAGTCACCGTAAATTATAGAAACCTTCCCCGACGAGCAGCTCTACAAGTTGGATTCAACACATGCGCCTTGGTATGCTGATCTAGTGAACTACTTAGCAAGTGAAACAATTCCGAACGATCTCTCACGTCATCAAAAGAAGAAGCTAATCTCGGACGCTAAGTACTATTTGTGGGACGATCCTTTTCTTTTTAAGCGATGCCCGATCAAATTATCCGTAGATGCATTCCAGATGAGGAAATCCACAAAGGTGTCTGAACCATTGCCATGCATCGCCCTACGGTGGACACTTTAGTGGAAATAGAACAAAGAATAAAGTCTTACAATGGGATTTTATTGGCCGTCCTTATTCAAAGATGCTCACTCCTTTGTGTCTACATGTGATCGGTGTCAACGGACAGGAAACATCTCAAGACGACACGAAATGCCGCTGAACACCATTCTTGAAGTCGAATTATTTGATGTATGGGGGATCGACTTCATGGGTCCATTTCCATCAAACAAGAATCTCTACATTTTGGTGGCCGTGGATTACGTCTCCAAATGGGTTGAAGCGGTGGCACTACCTACGAATGGGTCCAACGTCGTAATCAAGTTTATCAAACAACATATCTTCTCACGCTTTGGGACTCCACGTGCTATTATAAGTGATGGTGGGTCACACTTCGACAACAAATTTCTTGATGCGGTTTTGAGAAAATACGGAGTCACTCATCGTGTTGCCACAAAGATACCATCCGCAAACGAGTGGCCAAGTCGAGATATCAAATCGAGAGCTGAAGTGGATTCTAGAAAAGACGGTCAGCCTGTCTCGAAAAGATTGGGCATTTAAACTCGATGATGCACTTTGGGCGACAGATCGCGTATAAGACACCTATCGGAATGTCGCCCTACGATTGGTCTATGGAAAAGGTTGCCATCTCGCCCGTAGAGATGGAGCACCGTGCTTATTGGGCAATAAAGAAACTAAACTTTGATCTAAAATCCGCGGGGAAAAGCGTTGTTTGCGGTGAACGAGTTAGAAGAAATTCGCCACAACTCATACGAAAATGCAAAACTTTATAAGGAGCGGACAAAAATTTGGCATGATAAGCACATCACGCAGAGAGAATTTGTCCCGGGTCAAGAGGTGTTGCTATTCAACTCACGCTAAAGTTATTTCCCGGAAATTGCGTTCACGATGGTCGGGACCGCTTCACCGTAGTTCAAGTGTTTCCACATGGTGCGGTAGAAGTTCAAAGAGATGGTAGAAAATTCAAAGTTAATGGACAACGGTTGAAGGCATATTTGGGAAATCCAATAGACACGCAGAAAACAAGCGTCACATTATCCACCGCCGGATGAATGCGAGAAAAGTCCTATCAAGACTATAAACTTAGCGCTCCTCGGGAGGCAACCCGAGTATTAGTTGTAGATTCTTTGTTGTTTGCTTGCATTTTTGAGTCTCTTTTGTCTTCTTTCTTCTTTGATCCATCCTTCCTCTCATCCTAATGAATTCGTAAAATTTCTCTGCAGGTGAATCGTAAAAGGGGACAAATTCAATGATGGGCCGCGGCATACCCAAGTGAGCCGCAGACACACCGCTTGAGGAATAATGGCTGATCAAACTGCACTCGTGCCGCGGCATGATCTTACCGAGCCGCGGCACACCAGCCGAGCCGCGGCACCCGATAACCGAGCCGGCACACTAAATGGCAAAGAAACGCCTGTGGCGCTGTATTTGAGCCGCGGCATACTAAGGCCGAGCCGCGGCACACTATTACACCGAGCCGCGGCATACAAATTCCGAGCCGCGGCACCCGACGACTTACCAAAACGTCCCCAATAATCAGATTTGGGCCGCGGCTCACTTATATTGTGCCGCGGCCCCGTCGCAAATAAGAAGCATCCAGGTATGGCTCATTCAGTTGATCGGCCTATATAGAATACTTCTTCCCTCCCTTCCTTCCTTCCTGCACACATGGAGGTTAGTTGGCTCCACTCTATGAGTCTCCTTCTCAAATTCTCCAGGTTATTTTTGATGTCTAAATCATAAATGCTTCTTGATGTGAAAAGATTTGGAGTTTTGTATTGCTAGTGATTCTTCATTGTCATTTCTAAAATGGAGTTGGAATATGGGGAATTTTGTTTTATTGTGATGAAATTGATGTTTATGAACGAAGTGTTGATGATGGTTTTCGTAATTCAAGGTTATAATCTGTGTTATTATTTTTGGGATTTGGAATTAACCATGAAAATGTTTGTTCTTCATTTTAACTTGTGCACACAAGGTGTTTGATAAATTGCAGCAATGAACAATGGCTCATTCACACTCCGCATGATGTAGTCAAGAAGCGTGCCTCCTCACCGGACGATGCCAGCACCAGCTCCTGAGCAGACTGGAGGGGAGTACTTGACTTTTTACTTTTCTTGCATTTCATTTTTGTCCATTGAGGTCAATGTACGTCCTAAGTTTGGGGGAGGGATTTACATTCAGTACATTCATTGCGGTACTCTATTTTCTTGCTGTACATTATATTTTGTTGCACTTTTCTTTTCTTTGCGAAATTTTTTTTTTTTTTTTAGATAGCCTTGCTTGCCGTAGTTTTCTTTATTCGTGAATTTTCGTGCTTCTATTTTGTGTGATACTGATGTTACGATACTGTCTTTCTCTTTGAAGAAGCGGGCGAGTTCTAGTCGAGTTGTAGTCAGTTAATTCTGTTCTGCTTAGTATTCAATTAGGTCCGAAATTTTTCGTAATTGTAGAGGTCTTGGCAGATAAGAGACGATACATACTTGTTTTTGAATCCCCTTCAATACGTTTGGCTACATTTTCCGGATAGTGAGTCGTACTGTTTCTTCAGTCGTGTTGGCACTTAGTTTGAGTTTTGAGTCGGTCAGTTTTTCCCTATAAGTCGAGATAATGTGTTCTATGAAGGGAAGTCTAGTAACCGGGGGTATTCGCGTGACCCGTTGTTTACTCTCGCGTAAAGCAGCGACCCCGATTAGACTAGTGATGTAGATATTTCACATGTGCCAACGATAGGAGCCTAGTAACCGGGGTATTCGCGTGTCCCATTGTTTACTCGCGTAAAACGGCAACCTTGAGTCGGTCATGCAGAAATTATGTATTCGAGTTGTTTCTCCGCTGTAGACGGGAACTTAGTAACTAGAAACATCCATGTGCCCCATGAGTGTCTTTTACGTCAAACGGTTTCCGAATACATGAGATTGGAAGTTCCACCCTAGGATTATCCCGATGAATAATACCGACATCCTAACCTAGTGGTCGACTCGAATCAAATACTTGAGCATATTTATATAAGGGGATCTTGCCGAGGTTTATTTGTTATGAGACTCGTGAAAATTTGTGCCTTTAGATCGTGGAACAGGATAAACTAGTTTGGTTGTGTTAGCCTTTCATATTGACGGACGATTTGACTCATGTTTTTGTTAATCTTTGAGTGAAATTTTCTTCATGAACGAATGATTAGGATGAACTTGATTTCTTTGCGGAATCATTATTCGAAAGTGCGGCTAAGCTTGTTACGACACTCGTATTATTTAGAGAGAATGGCAGGATGGTATTGATTAGGTTGAACACTATGAGTTGCACGATTGTTCACGACATTCTTTTATTGACTTTAATTCTTTTTGCTTGAGGGCAAGCAAAGGCTTAAGTTTGGGGGTATTTGTTAGGCGTATTTTTATACGCTTATTTATTATTATTTGGTGGTATTTTGGAGTGTGAAATCATCTAAATGAGCTTTTAATGCCTTAATTTTGCATGATTGACAGGAAATTGAAGTCCGGAAGCTTAAACGAGGCAAAATGGGCGAACGGCTAAAGCTGGACTATGAGCGCGGCACAAGGAAGCCGAGCCGCGGCAAAGGAAGACACCACCCGAAGGGCGGAGTAGTCTGTACTGCGTGCACGGCCAGGTGAGCCGCGGCACGTAAAGGATTTAATTACGCCTGTGTTTTCGATTTTGGCTTTGTGCCGCGGCACAGTTGATGAGCCGCGGCACACTTAGCGGGTTTGGTACGTCTCGCGGATTTTGGGCCGTTTGAAGCCGTTTTCAACCGATTAACACGGACGCGATTTGTGAAGATTGCTGAGCTATAAATAGGGCTTAAGACCCTAATTTAATTATCTTTGGGAATCATTGAAGCAAAACCTAGGAGCTTAAGCTTGGAGATAGAGAAGAGGAGGAAAGCGTAAGAATTCAAGGGCAGAAGGCGGGAGTCAAGAACGGAGGAATCCGAACTTCATCTGCGTTTGAATTTTATGCTTTCGTTTATTTATTCTGTATTTTCGCTTTTAGTATGTCAGGCTAAAGTCCTAATCTAGGGTTTTGATGAAACCTTTATTTTGAAGAATTGATTGTGATTATCCACTTCATTACGAATAAATTGAGTATTCCCAATAACGTTTAATTCTTGCAATAATCTGGCAAATAGTAGTATTGATTTAATCATTCACTTGAATCGGAGAGGAGATTTGGTGAGGAACTATTGGTGAGGACCGTTTTATTCTGTGAGATAGGAATATACTCATAGGAACTACGTGGCCTTTAGGAGATTTCATGCTTTTTGCCTAGCGACGAGATAATTCACCTAGGGATAGAGTGCGTTAGTCGCCGTTAGATAAATCTATTGACCTCGGGAGAGGCGGTAGAATATTTTAGCAATCTCCGCCTTCAATAAATTGGGAAAATTAATTATTAGGGATAATCAAGATTAAATTCGGATAAATTAAGGTGGATTCAGAACTCTAGACTTATTTATCATTTGATTCCTTTCATTCAAACTATCGTTTTCTGTTTAGTCTTTTATTAATTCTTTTAGATATTAATCCAAAAATCCAATTTCGATTGTTCAAATAAAATTGGAGTACGAAAACGTCGGTAGTTAGAAATTCAATCCTCGTGGGAACGATACTCTACTTATCACTTTATTACTTGTATACGATGACGTGCACTTGCGTGTAGGAAATATCGCAACACGTGTTCCTGTTAAAATTCTGTGCAGGAAAAGTCCCAGTGGAAAAATTTATGCCTGAGCCGCGGCACAAGTATTGTGAGCCGCGGCACACACAAATCGAAGGAGAGAGCTTAACTTTCTGTACTATGTGCCGCGGCACAACCTTACTGAGCCGCGGCACACTTGATGGCTGAGCCGCAGCACCTGCATTCTGAGCCGCGGCACATGTCGACATAAAATCCACAACCAGGCACGCTGTACTCTATGTCGCGGCTCACTTGAGCTGTGCCGCGGCACACCTTGCGGAATTTGAGCAGCCCAGGTAGTTTATAACTCTCATTCGGCCGACTACCCAGGTACACTTCCCTTCCCTTTCCTCTCCTTTGCGCGCGCGATCGGCCGACCTTCATCTCCCTTCTTCCTCTTGCAATTTTTCTTGCACTCTTCACAATCCAAGCAAGGTATGTCTAAACTTGTAATTTCAATTGTTCTACGAATCGAAAGGTGAAGTTGTGTTATTTATTTGAGGATTGATTATGTTCTTTCTTTCTTTCAAAATTCCTATCAAGTTGAGTTGATGACATGATGGCTTTTGATCGATTTTTGATGGTTATTTTTTATTATGAATGAGTTGAATATGTCGGTTGTCATGAAGAATGATTCGTGTTGTTGTTTTTGGGGATTTTATCGAGCTATTATCTTGTTTGTTCTTCAATTGAACTCATGCCTTTAAAGTGTTTGATGAAATGTCTGAATGAAAAATTTTCTTTGTTAAGGCAATATTTTGAATCTATGTGCAACGTATTTGTTCTGGAATTACAGCAACCCCAACCCTTACGTCTAGTTTAAACGTTAAAGTTCAAATTTTATTTTTCTCTCACGGTTGCGCTAGCTCGTCTAATTCTTGATTTACGGCTGGATATCCTTAGCCGAGTGATGATTATTCTCGTTATTGTTTGAGTAAGTAAACTCCGGTGTTTAATTTTTTTCAGGACTCGCTATGGCTAGGACTAAGAAGCTGAGCAAGAGGGCCAGGACTCAGTCGTCCCCCACTCGAGGGGAAACTTCTCGTAGTCACGCCGAGTCGGAGGCGCACCAGTTCTCTGACCCGGAGATCTACAAAATCTTCAACGAGAAGATTCGCCCGCGACCTCTGATACCGGAGAGGGGATTCACTCCAGCCCCCCAGGACGGGGAACTGCTGACTATGATAGACGAGATGGGGTGGGCCCGTTTCGCTGCACCCCCGGAGCCAGCGGTGATCTCGATAGTGCAGGAATTCTATGCCAGCGCGTTATTGAAGCACATTCGGGCAGGCCAGAGGATACAGCAGCTAGACACTCAGACGTAGGTCGTCGTCCGAGGCATTACAGTGGATTTCTCGGTGGCTGCTATTCGGAGGTTATTTGAGCTGCCGGTGGTTGATGACACGGCGTATTCGCGAGTTATGGATAGCCTCACGAAGGAGGCTCTGCTCGAGACTCTGGCACAGCCCGACTCGGACTGGGAGCGGCGCGCACCGGCTTCTTCCACTTTCTACTTCAAGAGCTCGCGACTCAGCTGGCTCGGGCGAGCATGGTTATACTTTATCTGCGCCAGTGTAGACCCCACTTCTCAGATTTGCACTGTTTTTCTCTCCCGAGCCCGGACATTATATGCTATCACCTCCGGGCTGTGATTCGATGTGGCTCCTCTCCTGGTCCGATCTATTTTCCAATGCATTCAGGGAGGGTCCAAGACGGGGTTGAAACAACCCTCTCTTATCTGTGCTCTGTGCCGGCAGTCGGGGATGACGTGGTCGGACGACGAGCCGATGTTAGCTCCCCAGGCCCCGATCGACCACCGCATCATTTCACACTTCGATCAGTAGGGAGGAGCGCCGGCACACGCTCGGGGGAGAGGATTTCTACTGGATGAGGCCCACGAGGGATCCCCCGAGCCTCTTCTGCTGACACAGGGGCAGGCAGATGCCGGCCCGCTGCCCGATAGAGAGCGCTTGCAGGAGATGTTCGACGGGCTGAGGGAGGATATGAGGAGAGAGAGAGAGAGAGAGAGAGAGAGAGGATATGAGGAGAGAGAGAGAGGAGATGAGGAGAGAGAGGGAGAGTATGCTGGCTGCCATGAGAGAGGAGCAGCGGACGGAGAGAGAGAGCATTATTGTTGCCGTCAGGGGTGAGATGCGAGAGCAGGCCCGCCGGGCCAACCGACGTGAGGCGAGGCATCTGACAGCGAGGGACGCCTACCACTAGGAGCACCTTGCTGCATGGACTGCACACATTCTGCACCCGGACGGGCCATTTATTGCACCTGCGCGGCCAGCCACACCACCCTCCTCGCCGGACGACGCCGGAACCAGTTCGTGAGCTGTTTGTAGGGGAGTACTTGACCTTCTTATTCTATTGCATACTATATTTTGTCCATTGAGGTCAATGTACGTCCTAAGTTTGGGGGGGATTTACTTTATGTTGCTACATTTATTGCTGTACCTATTCGTTTGCACTTTTCGTTATGTTTTTTTCGTTATCTTTTCATTGCTAGCCTTGCTTGTCTTGATTTTACTCTATTCGTGAATTTTTCATGCTTCTATTTGTGTAATACTGATGTTACAACACTGTTTTTCTCTCTAAAGAAACGGTTGAGTTTTAATCGAGTTGTAGTCAGTAATATCTGTTTTTCTTGAGTATTCATCTAGGTCCGAAATTTTTTTCGTTTTTTGTAGAAACCTTAGCAGATAAGGAATGAGACATACGTGTTTTCAAATCGCCATTGATACGTTTGGTTACATTTTTCGGTTAGCTAGTGTCCAGTAACATGAGTCGTGTTGGCATTTGATTTGAGTTTAGAGTCGGACAGTTTTTCCCAAAAGTCGAGATTTTGTTGTTCTATGACGGGAAGTCTAGTAACCGGGGGTATTCACGTGACCCGTTGTTTACTCTCACGTAAAACGACGACCCTGATTTGACTAGTGATTTAGAAATTTCGCATGTGCCGATGATATGAAGCCTAGTAACCGGGGGTATTCGCGTAACCCGCCGTTTACTCTCGTGTAAAACAGCGACCTTGATTCGGACATGCGGGAATAGCTATTCGAGTTGTTTCTCCGCTGTGGAGGGGGACTTAGTAACTAGAAGCATCCATGTGCCCCATGAGTGTCTTTTACGTCAAACGGTTCCCCAACACATGAGAATGGAATTTCCACCCTAGGATTATCCCGATGAAACATTCCGAGATCCGAACCTAGTGGTCAACTCGAATCATCTTTTTGAGCTTATATAAGGGAATACTGTCCGAGGGTTAGTTTTGATGAAACTCGTGAAAATTTTTGCCATTAGACTGTGGAACTGGGCGAGTTAGCTTGTTTATCTTAACCTTTCTTATTGACGGTCGATTAAATTCACGTCTGTTAATCTTTGAGCAGGATTTTCTTCATGAACGAGTAATTAGGACTGAAAGTGGTTACTTTGTGAAATCAGTGTTCTGGATGTAGCTCGCTATTATGATACTTGTATTATTCAGAGAAAATTTCAGGGTAGTATTGATTAGGTTGAGCACTATGAGTTGCACGATTATTCACGATATTCTTTTGTTGAAATTAATTCTTTTTGCTTGAGGACAAGCAAAGGCTCAAGTTTGAGGTATTTGTTAGGCGTATTTTTATACGCTTATTTATCATTATTTTATATTCTTTTTATGATTAAATCTGCATAAATAAGCCTTTAATGCCCTATTATTTTATGCTTTGCAGGAAATTTGAGTCCGGAAGCTAAAACGATGAAAAACGGACGAAAACGGCGAATTTTGGCCCGGGGCCGCGGCACAAGGCAAGCGGGCAGCGGCACAGGAAGGCACCCAGCGACCCCTGAGCAATCTGTACTCTGAGACGCGGCACAGATTTGGTGAGCCGCGGCCCAGATGAATTAAAAAGCGCCCAGGCGTCCAGCTGAAGACCGTGAGCCGCGGCACAGGTTAAGTGAGCCGCGGCACACGGGGCGGTTTTGACAGAAAGTGCCGCGGTTTTGGGCCGTTTTGAGTCCAGTTCTTGACCTAATTACACGGACGCGTTTTTGAGGCAAAGGAGGATTATAAATAAGGGATTGAAGGCCATAATTAGGCATCTTGGAGGAGGGATCGAGAGATTAGAGAATTGACTATCAAGGAACAGAAGCAAAAGACATCAGGAGCAGAGGGCGGAAGCCAGAAGAACGGAGGGATCCGAGCTCTTCATCTGCGTTTGATTTTAATGCTTTCATTCTTTTATTCTGTATTTTTATCTTTTAGCATGTCAGGCTAAAACCCTAATCTAGGATTTTGATGAAACCTATGTTTTGACGGATTTGCTTGAGATTATCTATTTAATTCCCTTTTTGTTGAGTTTTCCCTATCGTGTTTAATGCTTTCAATTATCTGTCCAATAGTTGTATTGTTTTAATCATTCAATTCGAATCGGGAGAGGAGAGTTGGTGAGGAACTATTGGTGAGGACCGTTTTATCTTGTGAGATAGGAATATACTCATAGGAACTACGTGGCCTTTTGGAGATTTTATGCTTTTTGCCTATTGACGAATTAATTCACCTAGGGATAGAGTGCGTTATTCGCCTTTAGAAAAATCTATTGACCTCGGGAGAGGCGGTAGAGTATATTAGCAATCTTCGCCTTCAATAAATTGGGAAAATCATTAACTTCATATAATCGAGAGTAAATTCGAATAAACCGAGGTGGATTCAGAATCCTAGACTTATTTATCAATTGATTCTCTTTCTTCAAGCAATCGTTTTATTGTTAGTTCTTTTATTGGTTTTATTTAGATATTAATTGCAACCAAAATTTCGACCGTTCAAATAAAATTGGAATACATAAAATCGGTACTTAGTAATTCAGTCCTCGTGGGAACGATACTCACTCATCACTTTATTACTTGTAAACGATAACGTGCATTTGCGTTCAAGAAAAATCGCAAAACGACCTTCTCTTTTCCCTCGCTTGCTCGAGTCATACACCCATGTTGCTTGCAAAAACTGAGCAGCATTGCCTTTTCTATTTTGTCGTGGTGCCTTCCTGTGGATATCCTGATTCACTTCCAGAATCGGCTTCGTACCAGCTGAACGTGCATTGCTGCTGAGAATGATCTCATGGTGCCTTTTTTCGAGAGGTGGGAGATAAAATCACTAAAACTTTTAATTCTCCCTTCCTCATAGGCAACACGCAACTGATGAGCAATCACACTTGCTCCCACGGTAAATGTGTTAAGAGTCTTCTCGATCAAGTCTTGCTCAGACTTCTTGACACCAAAAAAACCAAGATCGGCGTGAACATCGAGGACGACTTGATTATGGGCCTCCACATTTGCATATTCCAAAAACCGGATTTTCTCCCACTGAAGTTGCAATTTGGGGAAGCGCTGATCATGCACAATATTAAAACGTTGTTCGAGTGTATCCCATAGTTCTTTGGGGGTTTGCAAATTCATGTAATACTTTTTCAACAACGGTTGTATATGTCTACACAAGTACATCAGTGCATTAACCTTGGTTTCCTCGCTCGGTTCTTGAGCGGTAGGATCATTAGAGGGAAAGAAGGTGGTAGTAAATCTCTTACCGACGAACGCCAAATGAACGTCTGAGACCCACCTATGGTACTACTTACCAGCATGGTCAAGGATTTCAAACTCTGGGTGAATATTAGAGCTTTTCCATCTACAAGATATAAACAAGAGGAAGTTAGTCTTTTTGGATTTTCAGTGATAATATAAACGGTCACAACCGATACTTTTAAAAGCTTGTAACATAACTGTTACTCGATGTACTTCCTTTAATTGTTGTTAGTAAAGTAGACAAAAATGGCAATATCAAATCGCACCCAGATACGTGTTGTATGCAACAACCACAAGTATCAACTTTCAACAATTCCGTGACTCCCCCAGGACCGTCCCACATTTTTCTTCGACACGTAGAGATACCGACTTCTCTCGCGGTCTCATCTACCGCAAAATAGTGTGGGGGATAAAGAACCCAATAACCTATGTCCTAAAAAATCCCAAAAAGAGAGAATTGAAATATGGACAAGTTTAGATAATTACCTCGATTATAAAATTAGACATGTGATATGGAGCAATTGGTGGTGTGCGTCGATCTACCGATTGGTACTCGATGCGACGACGTGAAACCGGTGGATCAATTTTGGTGGTTTCAGAAAGTAAATTAAATCGATGTGCGGGTATTTGGACTGAGACTTTGAACCGGGTCGGACCGACTGGGATGGATCGGGTCACGACTTTCGGCAGCAGGCGGCTGGGCTGGAGCTGGACGGATCGCGGTTGGGTTGGATCGGCAGGCAAGGTTCGGCAGTGGTCGATCAGGGTCGATCACGGCTGGGTTGGATCGGGACAGATGCATGGCACGGTGGACTGTGGTCGCGGATAGGCTGGATCGGCAGGCGCCGAATGGGATCTGGTCGGCACGGCCGGGCTGTGGTCGCGTCTAGGCTGGATCGGTAGGCACAAAGTGAGATCTGGTCAGTATGGGCGGGCTATGGCCGTCGGCTAGGCTGGATCAGCAGGCACCGAACGGGATCTGGCCGGCAAGGGCGGATTTTTCGAGCGGGCCGGTCAGGGCTGGGTCAGATTGCTGCGGTTGTCACCAATCAGGATCAATCACGGTCGATCGCGACAGAGTGCGGCAGGGGTCTGGGCAGACTGGACGCGGAGGCGTGCGGCAGGATGCGGCAGTGGTCGATCAAGGTTGATCGAAGGTCCGGTAGGGGTTGTTAGTGTGCGGTAGAGGTCCGGCAAGGATCCGACAGGGGTGGTTGGTGTGCGGTAGAGGTCCGGCAGGTTGGAATATAAAACGCAGCGGAAGCTAGTTGGTGAAAATATTTTTATAAAAGGTTTTATAAACTAACCAACATAAAAACCGGATCTATTTAGGCTTGTCAATTAATTAACTAAACAGATTAATAAACAATCAAATAAATATATTTACGCATGGGAGTCAGTAATTAATACCATTGAAACGAAGTGGTAGAAAATTCCCTTTTGGATCGATCGAACACCTCCTTGTATTCTTCCTTGATCTACTTGTATTTCTACCTCAAAGTCTTCTAGAGTATAACCTTCTTTTATCCGTATGTCGTGTGGGTAACAATCTACCGGACTACTCGGAGAGCAATATGGATCGGCCGAAACTTTTCCCAAGAAACTCACGATTTTGTTCTCTCTATTTTTCTTGAATATTTTAGTATTTTTAGAAAAATATTGTGTTAACTAAATTATGAAATCCAAGACACAAGTCAAGATACACAATTAAACACACAAGCAAAAAATCGATTTCTTGGTCACTTGGAAGTATGAAAATCGGCCACCCCATGTACTCCTTTTATAGGTATTTTGGACTACTCTAGGGACCTTAAGGAGGATAAGGTAAGGAATCCCAATAGATCTCTTCTTTCCAATATTAGGACTCTTCCTAATATGAAGACTCAATTAATATCAACTTAGTCCACTAAAAGGTTGATACTGCACTTCCTACCAAAATCCCAAATTACGAAATCGGGCTCCTTTTTTAATTAATTATTTCCCGTGTTTAAGATATTCCATGTCCATTAATTAATTTAAGCTACTGACAGCTTTCAATTAATTAATGTGTTATACACGAGTATACCACTCGACTTTTATTATTATATCGGAAAATTAATTCCACCTTCACGATTTAATATAATAATCCTTTTGAGTGCCTCAAGGGACATGATCAACCCGACTGGTCGGGACACGATTTCTAGCTATAATATTAATTATCATATAAACAATAATATTGCCCAAAATATCGAGCATATTGAGTCAATCATTGTGGCTCTCACCCATGATAAATCAAAGCAATAAATATTAAATATATATATATATATAATTAAATATTAATCACTAGAATTAAGAAATAATAATTATCCGAGATGTACGTTCTTCTTATAGTCAGTACAGAAGAATCTATCTCACCTCGATCATGTTCAACGTATACTGAATACACTAATATGTGCTAATGGTCAAGACCAACCAATCTAAAGCATATATTACAACCTCTCACATAACGGTCTAATGTTATATAGGTTGTGAACTAATTATTACTGTATAAGGAACCGATAATGTGATCTTCTGTTTGACTCGACACACTACATTATCTACAATATAAAGTAATTTAGACTACATTTGCATAACCATAGCGTGAATAAATATGCAAAACATGTGATAAATGAATTAAATATTCTCATATATAAAGACCGGGAAATTAGGTAATACAAGCATAAAGTATGCTTTGATGTATACAACCCTAACACGGCAGTGGTCCGGCGGAGGTCCGATGGAGGTCCGATAGAGGTCCGGTGGATTGCCACCAAAGTCCAGTTCGAGATTGATATCCAGTTCTTGGTTGGCGGTAGAGGTCCGGCAGGGGTCCAATAGTGGTCTGACAGTGGTCCGGTGAGTTGGTTGGTGTGCGGCATGGGTCCGGCTAGGGTTAAGGGCCAATTTTTTCTTCATTTTTTTTTGGAATTTGTAAAAATTTCTAGAGCTACATGCTGATAACGGGTTTCAGGAGAAAGTAAGAAAGCTGTAAATATGAGTTAATCAATTGTATTCATAACACTGATAGAGGTGAGCTTTATATAGGCATTACTATGAGAGTCCTTCCATATATAGGATTCCTAGATATTGAAACATCTAATAGGATCCTACTACCTCTAGAAGGATCTAGAACCTTCCATCTATTTATCTTCCTACAATCAGTATTTGGCAAGACACCAATAAGAGAAGGATATCCCAGAATACTACTATATATATATATATTGTTATAGATAGATATCATGTTGATACTTATCTTGTACATGTGAAATCCTAACCCTACCTCTGTATTCTCCCTATAAATAGAGGCCTGAAGTCCTCATAATAATATACAAAATTATTTTTCTACTTCTTTATCTCTCTCTTTTTCTCTCAAGTTTATAACACGTTATGAGCATGATACTCTAGCAGTATAATTTTCTTTTCTCCGATTTTTGAAATTCGCAAAAAAAAAAAGCACGAGCAGATTTACTGCACTGTGAGGTCGCGTGAAAATTGCATTTTCTACTTCATTAACCGTGATTAGCATGAGATTTTTTACAGTATATTATTACAAACAGATCTACAAATTCAATGGTGGAGATCGAATTCTGAAAAGTATTGTTGAATAAATAAGGTCCAAACACAAGGACTCCTTTTTTTACATCGGTGAACGGAATATTATTCCTTCAAAAATTTCCTTCTTGAGGAAAAATATATATTCCTTAGTTATTAAATTTTATGTTTCTATGTGCATCATATGTAAATAATATTTATGATGACCTAGAAATCTATTATCAAATCATATTTCTCTTTATTTTTGGGAGAAACATGATTCAATAATACTTCATCATCCAGAAGATTATTAAGATAAAAGATTCGTTGTAGTTCTTGAAGAAACACAATGTTATCTCGTGTAAATTCTTAATGAAAAATACAAAATAATATTTCTGGAGAATATTTTAAATGCTTTTAAAGAAGCAATTATTCTAATTTAGTTATTTCGAGTCTTGCTTAAGTTTCGTGCTATTTTATTTTTCTTTGTATATTCAATTATATCTCTTAAAATTATTGCTCCCGAAGTAGCACAATCAATTATAACATTCTTAAATAATATTACTATTCTAAATGAAAAAAAATTATTTATACATAACTTGATAATAAAATATTCCTGAAGAATATTAATTTGTTACTTATAAATATAATAGCATAATTAAATCATCATGTTCTTGGTGTAGCATATATTTTAATGTAAGAGTGATATATAGCATAATATTATCCCTGAAGGAAAATATAACTTATATCTCAAATAAAAAATATGAATATGATTGAGAATATTCTCAATCGAGATCGTATAAGATATGATATACTCCACAATCATAATTCTATTATGCTCCAATGGTAGCAAGATCAATGAGTGGTTGAATATTTCTATCACATTTACTGATAGTTGTTCCCAGAAGTGTATAATATTAAATTATAAAATTCAACATTACATGGCTCAAATACTAATAATATGTAGAAATTATCTCTTGAAGTAGATAAATTTTAGAGTTTATCCTTGTAGAGGATAATTGCTAATAGATTTAATCCCTTGAAGTGTATATTATCAACTGTTAATGATAATGACACGAAAATAATAATTTTAAGATTATATGTCAAATATCTAATTTTATTTATTGTGTAGTTTAATATTTATTATGTCTTATGATATATTATGAGTGTTTATAAATATGAGATATGATGTCATACCTGAAGTATGGTTTTAGTGATCGTTGTTATATAATTAGTGATAAAAAGGTCAAATATCCTGAAGATATTTACATCATTCAAATTCTTGGCTTATAGTGGTCATAATTTATTGTCACATCAAAATGTAAATGTGGATGATATCTTTAAAAATAAATTATACATTCCGTGTGAGAAAAAAAAGGTAGTGCCAAATTTATTGACAGTTCCTGAAGAACCACTAAATTCCTCCATAAAGGGTTGAAGATTTTGCACTATTATCTTCTAAGCTTTGCATTCATTTATATCTGCATCTTGCTTGAGCCGATTACATCTAAGATAATGTTTCCGAGTGCGGGCCTTATGTGATTGGTCTCCCTGATGGTAGAAGAATTATTGGGAATCGTGAAGTTCAGAACTGTCCTATTCAAATGAACGATCGTGAGTGGTTGTCAGATTTGATTGTGGTTAATTTACCTAAAGATGATGTAATCTTGGGTATCGATTGGATGGATCGTCATGATGACGTACTAAGCGTCCATAAGTGGATGGTGACTATCACTTTTGATGATGGTTTTGAATGTGTTTTTTAGGGTGATAACAATCCCAGTCGTTCCGGGAAAATCATCAGCGCAATAAAAGTAATGAAACTGCTTAATCAGAGATGTGTTGGTTGTTGGTGCTACATGACCAAGATAGAGGAGCGAGATGTTGAATTGAACGATATTCAGGTGGTTGAAATTACCCATATATTTTTCTGAATGAATTGCCGGGTTTACCTCAAGAGCGAGAGGTAGAGTTTACCATTGATTTAGAGCCAGGTACGTCGCGTTATCAAAAGCCCCGTATCGTATAGATCCGACTGCGATGCAGGAGCCGAAGAATCAGCTGGAGGATTTGAGCGAGAAGGGTTATATTCGACCTAGTGCGTCCCCTTGGGGAGCACCAGTGCTATTTGTATGGAAAGAGGATAGATCTTTGCTTCTAATGTATTGATTACTGTGAGCTGTACAGGGTAACAATCAAGAACAAATATCCCTTGCATAGTATCGATGATTTATTGGATCAACTTCAGGGTGAAATTAAGTTCTCTAAGATCAATCTGAGATCTGGTTATCATCAGTTGAGGATCTGAGAGTATGAGATTTCTAAGATGGACTTCCGTGCCCGTTATGAGCACTACGAGTTCGTCGTAATGCCATTTGGACTGACCAACGCACCAGCGGTATTTATGGAATTAATGAACTAAGTGTTCATTGACTATCTGGATTGTTTTGTGGTTATCTTCATCTACGACATTTTGATTTACTCTCATGACCATGAGGAACATGAGTGTCATCTTCGTAAGGTTCTCGATGTGCTGAGGCGAGAACAACTTTATGGAAAATTTTCCAAATGTGAGTTCTGGATGTGTGAGATGACTTTTCTGGGGCATGTGATATCAGCTGATGGGGTTAATGTGGACCATAAAATACGGAGTCTATCCGAGATTAGATACCTCCAAAGAACGTGAAGGAAGTCTGTAGCTTCCTTGGACTAACGGGTTATAACAGACGATTTGTGGAAGAATTCTCCAAGATCGCTCAGCTGTTGACCAATCTGTTGAGGAAGGATAAGAAACACACCTGGTCAGAGGCGTGTCAACATGGATTTGGTGAGCTAAATATTCGATTAATATTAGCACCAGTTTTGGTATTACCACAAGGAACCAAGGGATTCGTTGTGTATAGTGATGCATCAAAACAGGGTCTTGGATGTGTGTTGATGCAGAGTGGGAAGATGATTGCCTATGCATCGAGGCAATTACAACCTTATGAGTTCAATTACCTGACCCACGATCTGGAGTTAGCAGCTGTGGTAATTGCTTTGAAAATCTGGCGCCATTACTTGTTTGGAGTCACCTGTCAGATTTTTACTGACCACAAGAGTCTGAAATACATTTTTACTCAGAAGGAGTTGAACATGAGACAGAGGAGGTGGTTAGATTTGATCAGAGATTATGATATCGAGATCTTATACCACCCAAGAAAGACGAACGTGGTTGCCGATGCCTTGAGCCTTAAGACATTAATGGAGCAAATGCTTACTCGTTTGATAGTTCATAAGGAACTACAACTAGAATTTGTGAGACGGGGGATTGAGGTCTGGCTATAATATGTACAAGGGAAACTTTGTACACTTGAGATTTTATATTCCCTTGATGATACTATCATATCAAAGCAGATTACGGACCCGTTTTTATTGCGGATCCAAAATGAAGTAACTCAGGGGAAAGCCCCTGGATTAGTGGTCCACGAGGATGGACTTGTGCGTTTCAAGGATCGGTTATGTGTACCGGCAAATGAAGAGTTGAAAAAATCCATTCTGAGATAGGCCCATGCTACCCCGTACTCTTTTCATCTGGGGTGTAACAAGATGTATAAGGACTTAAAACAATATTACTGATGGGGCAATATGAAGCGAGAAGTTGCAGAATTTGTTTCAAGATGTTTAACCTGTCAACAAGTTAAGATTGAACGTCAGCAACCAGCGGGTGTGCTGGAAACACTCCCTATTACAAAATGGAAATGGTAGGACATATCGATGGATTTTATCACAAACTTGTCGACGAGTCGTCGAGGTATGAATATGATTTGGGTGATTGTAGATTATATGACCAAATCAGCTCACTTCTCGGAGATCAAAGACACGTGAGGTCTTGAAAGGTCAGCCTAGTTGTTCACTCGAGAGATCGTAAGGTTGCATGGAACTCCCAAGTATATTGTGTCAGATCGTGACGACGGTTCTGTCACATTTTTGAAAGGTGGTTCATCGTGCAATGGGTACACAATTAAATCTCAGTATGGTATTTCATCCACAAATCGATGGTAAGTCTGAGAGGACTACCCAGACTCTGGAGGATATGTTGAGAACTTGTGCTCTTGATTGGAAAGATAATTGGGAAGCCCAACAACCTTAGGTGGAGTTCACCTACATTAATAGTTGGCATGTTTTAATTAAGATGGCACCTTATGAAGCATTGTATGGCTATCGTTGTAGATCCCCATTATGTTGGGACGACTTGTCTAAGTCTCTGGGTATGGAACCTGATATGTTGTTTTAGCGGCTGGTGAAAAAATTGCTCTGATTAGGAGTCGTTTGTTAACGGCTTAGAGTCGGTAGAAGTCATATGTAGATAACCATCGATGACCGCTTGAGTTCGAGGTTGGTGACCATGTACTAGTTAGGTGTCTCCTGTAACACCCCGAGATATTCAGGATTATTACAGCGCCGTAAACCCTTGAAGTCAGGATTTACTAGGCTGAGAATTTAAAAAAAAAACATTATTAAATACCAACTATAAAATTTATTATTACATCACGAGTATGAAAAGTACAAATTGACCAACATCCGAATATAAATTTCAAAGGAAGAACAAAACGACAGCGTACTCGAGTACTTTATTAAAAACAAAACGCAACTGACAAACCATCCTGACCATAACATCACTCCGCACCCTCGTCATCATGTAGCTCAAGTGGTTGCTTCCCCGTCCTCCTGTATCCTGAACATAAAATAAATGTCCACCCCCGAAGGGGTTAGCACAACGATGCTAGTACAAGTACGATAATTATACAATAATATATTATTCAACATATCACGAAGAATAATGACAACATCATCAACGACAACAATAACAATGAGTCTCTACTACGAGAAGACTCACAATACCATACACAACATGATACAACATACACATGGTAATTCCGATAATCCAGCGTTCACTGCATAGATCCCAAGATGACCCCATCGGACCAACATGAGGTGGAAAAATCTGTCCAATGATCCAGCGCACGCTAGCATAGATCCTAAGATGATCCCGTCGGACCAACACGAGGTGGACATACAACAATGATATATATGCACGACAACATGTATAACATCAATACATAAAACGTAATTAAAGTACTTGCCTTAGAAAGATGGCAAGGAATAAACACTCCAACGACTTCAATAACTCAAGGGCCGTTCCTTCGATCAACAGTTCGCAACCTCGAACCTTACAAAAAGGAAATACCGACAACTCAACATACGTAACAATTCTAACGTTCAAACATCTAATGCTACTACGGCCGAGTTACATTCTAAGTTAGCCGGTTCACGGTTCAACTATTCGATGAACGCTCGGCCGAACTAATGACATACTTCATGCGAATCAAATGACCATAACGGAGATGAAAAGTCGACGTCTACGAATTCAAGGATATTCAAATCATCATATTTTCACACTTCGATTCTTGATTATGAATTTTGATACTTGGTTCGGTCACTCAACACATTTTAATCGAGTTCTAATTTAATTCATCTCCACGGTTTCGTTCTTGTCCAAGCAATACTTCTTGCCAAAGTTTTAAGTTCAAAACCATTAACACCAACCTAATCACTACGTTCTATCCAACAATATGAAGATTAATGAGAAAATTCTACAAATCATGAACTATACTTGAATAACACCCTCCACCTTAATCTTCTTGAATTCATATAACACTTGTGATAACTGAAACAAATCGTTCCCCAAAAGAGTGTTTCAAAACCATTGTTAAAGGCATATTATGAATTCAGTAGACTCCATCCCGATGCTTAACAAAATCAAAGCGTAACCCAAATTCCATTTAACCATGAAAATCCTAGTATAAATTCCCTCAATTCTCCTAAAGCATGGTATACGATTCTCTAAGTTGTCAAATAAATCTTAATAACTCCAGTAGCATGTTCATAAGCAGTACAAGAATACGAACTATAGGCTGCGATAGCTCCACACACCGTATTTCGGAAGAGAATGGTGAAACACTCGGCGGAACTCAACACCCGGAGCTTGAACACCAAACTAAGATGCTTCCCAACTTCAACCACCAAGTAGAAAGGCTAAACAAGGATTATAATATGGGGGAAGGCTCGCTGGACTTTCAGAAATCGGCCAAGGAATGAAGAAGAACGATTGTGAAATGAATTGGGGGTGATGTCTTATTTATAAGACCCTGATCTTTACGTATGTTAGCCACAAGGTATTACGTACGCTATAACCTTAACGTACATTATGTTTTACTCCTTACGTACGTTAACATTCGCCATTAGCTACTGCCTCATTTTCTGACCTCCTTAACGTACGTTAACTATCACCTTTATGTACGTAATACTCTCCATGTAGCGTATGCTATTTTACTCCTTTAACGTACGTTATGCCTCATTGACTTGATTTATCAAAAAGTTGTCCAGGTTCACGCAGGAATCTTATCTTATCTGGACCCCATCCCCAGCTGGCCCATATGCCGACCAACCTGATCTGCTTGACTGCCTGTTACGTATGCTATACATCACCCATAACGTATGTTATCTGCAGCACTTAACATACGTTATGCTCACCCGTTAACGTACGTTATGACGTAGTTGCATGCATGAATTTGCAAGTTCTTCCCAATATGATCATGAATGTTGGAATATGAATACGGAAAAATCATACTTCCATTATTGATACCACAAAGTTGAGTATTACAAGGTTCAAATACAGATAAAAATACCCAACAATTATCCGGATATTACATCTCCTACCCGAGGTGTTTTCCATTTCGGGAAAGAGAGGCAAGTTGAGTCTAAGGTCTATCGGACCGTTTAATATTTTAGAACGAGTAAGCAATCTGGCCTATCATTTGGTGTTGCCAACAGCATTAAGTCGGATTCAAAATGTGTTTCATGTTTCCCAGTTGAGGAAGTATGTTGCTGATCCTAGCCACATCCTTCGGTTCGAAGGAATCGAGATAGCTGATGATCATTCGTACGATGAGAGTCCTGTACGAATACTTGAGAGGAGGATCAAACGGTTGAGAAACAAGACGATTCTCCTGCTGAAAATTCAGTGGTCGAGACACAGAGTCGAGGAGGCTACATGGGAGACCGAGGAGAGCATGCGGGAGAGATATCTCGAGTTGTTTACCCCTCAGTTTTGAGGATGAAACTCCTTTTAAGGGGAGGAGTACGTAATATCCGTCTATAATTTCTCATTTTTATACTGTAATATTGTGCGTATGGTGCGTGTATATTTGTATTATATTTAGATTTATATAATGATTATTATATCGGGATATTTTGGGTCAACTATTCATAATTGGCATTCGTAATTGACGTTCATATTATTGGTTTGTTGGATGCGGTGTGGTGAGTTATGTTTTTGGCCAAGTACATTATCCCTAGCGTACGCTATGTCCAACATCTAGCGTACGATATCTCGACGAGTGTTATGCATGTTAAGCTTGATAGATTACGTAAGTAACCAAGTGATGCAGTATAAAAGGGATAAATACTAGCGTTTTGAAATAATAAGAACGACTCTTGAAGAAGCGATAATTTATTCCATGGAACTCTCGCAAGAGTTAAAAAGACTTCACAAAGAAGTAGATAAAAGATAGATTTTATTTCAATAATTTGATGATCTCTTTTCACTACGTTACAAGCCTTTATATAGGAGGCTAAAAGAGGATGAAGAGATACATTCATGAATGAGGAGATACATGTATCAACCAAAAGTCATGGAAAGATACATGAATTAAAAGATGCATAAATTGACTTAATGATACATGCATGAGGAGGTGCATGAGTAAGAAGGTTTGACCAAATTTATAATTATGCTCCTGCATCACCAAGGGTAACATGTTATGCATGTTATGCATGTTGATCTTGATAGATTACGATATCTCGATGAATGGTATGCATGTTAATTTATAATTATGCTTCTGCATCATAATATTTTCTTTACTTTTTCACTACTCGGTAATGGTTTGCCAAAGCATGCTAGTCCATGGACGAAAATCAATCGAGCATATTTGTTATGGACTCGTCATCTTTCATCATGAATAACTCGTAGTCATAGAGAAGCATATTTATCTTCATCTCTTTGACTTGATTTGTTCCTTCGTGAGTTACCTCGAGCATTTTCCAACTTTCTTTGGCACTTTCACATGAAGAGATTCGAATATGTTCTTCCGGATTTACAGCATAATATAACAATTATGTGGCTTTACAATTGTAATGGTTGTTTTTCAAGTCCTCCTCATTGTATTCTTCAAAACTTTTGAGAGAGCCGTCGGATTTCGTAGGAACTTTTGGACCAAGGCAAATTATCTTCCAAATTTCGATGTCATATGCTCTAAAGATTGACATATGTCATGAAATTTGACCTGTCGAAAAATAATGGTATGTTAAGGCAAGACCTTTTATCGGAGCAAAAGTATACGCCATCTGATCTTTTCTCCTTGGATGTTAAGCCGGCTATTTAAAGACCATTCCAATACCAGTTGTTGAGTATGTACTACCACTAGAAGTGGGATTGAATAGTGCGGTGAAGAGTATTGAACTCTTTTCATAGACAGAAGCGATAGATAAGTGCAGAAATCAAATTACACATAAATTTCTCTCGGGCCAATTGTGGAAGATCGTGGAATATTAGTCGCAACTGGCTCTTGATATGCCTCACATTCATCATTATCTCCTATTTGTCCCATGGTTTACTATCTTCCATGGCCCTTTCTTGACCAAGTCATCTAGATAATATAATAATTTTGCTGGTGTTGCAAAAATAAATGGATCACTTTCATACCAAGTTGTAGAAGTGTCAACTGGAAAAAAATGAATAGCAGTCTTCTAAGTTAATTCCAAAGCTAGTATCAAACCATCTGCACTTGAATAGGTACATTATCAAGCCCTCTCGATAAAATAGTTCTACTACTCCGAGAAGAACACAATAAGATCCACTATTAACCATCACCCTGGAATTTTGACATCTTATTTTTGGTCTATTTCCAGACATACAAATGTCACGCCATTCACTTTAGTCATTGAATAAACCCTCGACATAACAGGTTTCATCGATAGGAGCATGAGTTCATACGACCAGTTAGGGTGGTTATCCCCTTGTATATGGGTCATCTAGAGAACATGAATTCGACTAAGTATGTACCACATATTATAATATGAAATCAAATTGTCTATTTAACAACTAACTAAACCAACATATCCATTCTCCAAAATATTCTGCAAAAGTCTCAGTGGAATCTGATATCACCCTGCACCCCATCACAGTGAAGATGTATATTTTCCAGTATTTGACTTCTGGACAATTAAGCAATATAAACCAATGTGCAATTCCAAGATCGTACGAATCTAATTCACCAGGCAATCTCCCATGATCTTTAACTTCTGTGGAGATTATAGAAATATTGAATTGCGGGTCGAATGGCATATGAAAGACTCATGTTACCAAAAGGGTTGACTCTGTCATATGAAATACTTAAGTACCTTAACTGCTTTCTCTTTCCCAGAAGGAGTAAGCTTATACCTCTCTGTGTCACATACTGGACATCTCGTAAGATCTTCATTCGACTGCCCCAGTATAGAGCACAATCGTATCTGCAAGCATGTATCTTGATGTAGGAAAGTCCAAGATCTTTCAGGATCCGTCTCATTTTCACATTCGTATTAGGAAGATGATTACTTTCTGGTAGCATATTACTAGTGAGCTCCAAATAATCATCCACAACCTTGATGGATAATCTATTTTCCACCTTTAACCTCATTGTTTGCATGACACTATCAAGAATAGTCATATTACACCGAGGATATAGAGAGGTTTGTCGAATGTGTATGAGATTGTATCAACAGCAGCAGTGTTGAGAGGAATTGGTCAAGGAGCACGCTGACTTGGTTGGACATCATGGTACTCGTATCTTCACAGGTACATCCATACGAGAATAACCAAACACGTCCGTCAATCAACCTTTTTGTGGATCTGTGAACGTGTTTATGTTGTACTGTCATTGATCATGCGGAATAAGCGACGCAAATTCTTCATCGTGGTAAATCCAACATGTATAAAAATCATTTTTTTAGGTGGTCTCCGAAAATATCAAATGAGAAACGATACATATCACTGCGACATCTACATTTATTGCATGAACAATAGTGCAATGTACTACCGTTGTCGTGGTCCTTCACAAATTGCATGAACTTTTTCATTCCAACCATTACTCTAGCATCCCATTTCTGTAATCCTATCCGGCTTTTATCCGTTATCCTAGAAATCTGAATGTACTAAATCAATCAACACATGTTCATCTATATTTTCTTCACAATTTCATCACAAATCATCAAATTCATGAATCTCTTAGAAATTCTTCATGTATATCCACAATATAGAATGCGTATTTTTCAGCATTCATCATATCCAATCACACTAAAACAATTCTAATAATTCGACAAGTGAAATATATTTAACTAACATGATTAACATACCTTATAGCATTGTGAAAAAATAGCTTCAAGATGATTAATTTTGGCTGAAATCGAGCTTATATATTCTTTTAGGTTTAGTCGACGATCCAGGATTAGTCGTCGGCTAAAGTTAGTAAAGGTCGTCGGCTAAAGTAAAAAAAAGATCTCAGCTACCAACTTTAGCCGACCACATAATCAACTTTGGCCGACGACAACACAAAATGTCGTCGGCTAAAGAGCTTTAGCCGACCACAGGCCTGCAGTTGGCCGTTCCTCCCTACTTTAGCCGACAACTACACAAGGTGGTCGGCCGTTTTACCTTGTGTCGTCGGCTAAAGTTCTTGTTTTGGTAGTGATAACTACTCTTCTAATATGTGTTTAACTCACATCTCAAAACAGTTAGTTTAATCTTCAATTTAAACATGTATGAAAAATTACGATGAGATCATATTGAACAAAGATGAGAAAAAACTAAAACCGAGTTTACTAACCCTCTGTTCCTGAGTTTAACTTAACGAGCGAAAAGAAGGAAAATGGATGGAAATAAGAAGAAAGAAAAATTATTTGGTGTTCTTGGGTTTTCTAATGAAAATAAACGGGAAGAAATGGGAGGAAAACTTTCTCTCCTAACTTTCCTTCCGATTTGGAAGGATATGGAGAGAAAAAAAACAAAATGGTTAATTTTCCTTTAACTTCCTTCCAAATTGAGAACATAAAATACAATTTTCTTTCACTTTCATTTCTCCTCTTTTCTCTCCATATTTTCCTTCCCTTTCTTTTCTTTGTTTTAGTAAAACTCAAAAACTAAGCGTTACAAATTCAATTTTCGCACGCTAACGAGTCACAATTAAATACAAGAAAAACAAAGCAAAAAACTGAAAGCTGGCCCTTATACCATCACAAAATAATGATGCATTTTGCGACACATTGGTGCAACAACAATGCTACATGCACAACCAATTTACACAACCAAACTTTACAACACACCATCTCACCACACATTTATCACTAAATTCATTATTTATTCCATCACCTACCCCACCACCCACATAATCAATGGTCCAAAATAATCACAACCGTTACAACAGTTGTGATTGTATCATTTTTCTTGGTGCAATTTCCACCCTAATAAATGTTCCAACTATGCTCAGAGATGCAATATATCAAAATAAAAATCAGAGGACCATTCATTTTGTTTGTACCACAAAACACATTGCCTCTTTGTTAGTTCATCTATTGTTTATCGATTCTGACCACTTCCTCACATGCAGTGTTGCTTTGGCCGCCTGCATGAATGAAAATGTACGGATAAGATGAGATCGTTTGTTAATGAAGGTTTAATAAATTGCATTTTGCACTTTTTTTTTTCGCACTTGGCCAACTGATTATGGAAATTTCTTTTTGTGTGCCAAAATCTTAAATATTCGACACTTTAACCCCCAAACTTATTTAGACATATCATAAATTGCCAAAAATGTTAACCTATGTTTGGTCCAGGGAGTAAAGTGCAAGGAATTATATAGTTCAGAGGGTATATATATATATATATGGAGAAATTACAACCAACTACCTTATTAGATGGCCTCTTTACACTTTAGTCCTTATTGTTTCATAAATTACAGCGAAGGACAAAAATCTGAATTGGTGTTGAATTAATTAAAAAAGGCGAAAATCTCTATTTACTTGAATAAAACATTTCTTTTAAAATACATTTCATATGAAACAAATAACTTATAAGTTATTAAAGTGTTTGGTAATAAATTTCTTTTAAAAAATATTCTTTTTTTAGAAAACAATTTTTTTTCGAGAAAATATATTTTTTTATTTTTTCGCAAAAATATCTTATTTTATTTTTTTTCCAGAAAATAATTTTGTGTTTTCGAAAAAATAATATTTTTTCAAGAAAATAATTTTATTTCGAAAAAATATTATTTTACCAAAAAATACCTTTTCCTCCAGAAAATATTTTTAAATTTTTTCCAAAAAATATTTTTTTTTATTTTTTTCCAGAAAATAATTTTATTTTTTTCGAGAAAATAATATATTTTTCCAGAAAATAATTTTATTTCGAAAAAATATTATTTTGCCAAAAAATATTTTTTCCTCCAGAAAATATTTTTTAATTTTTCAAAAATATTTTTTTATTTTTTTCCAGAAAATAATTTTATTTCGAAAAATATTATTTTGCCAAAAATAATTTTTCTCCAGAAAATATTTTTTATTTTTTCGAAAAAATAAAAATTCCATAAAATAATATTTTTCGAAAAGATAATTTTTCCCAGAAAATATTTTTTTATTTTTCGAAAAATTATATATTTTCAGAAAATACTTTCTTTTTGGAAAAATATTTTTTCTAAAAAGCTTGAAAATTTATTACATTGAAGTCAAAAGTGTTATATATATATTACTGATGGTCAGGCGTATGCCACGTGAGCGAAAAATATATGGGTAAAAAGAAAGAAAAATAAAAGGGCAAATTCGAAATATCGTACTCTCTCCGGTGACAACATCGAAAGTTTGACTTTTGTCATCGTTGTAAATATAGTTTCTGGACAGTGGAAAATTTGTCCTTCATTGTAATATCTGAAACAATAGGGACTAAACTGTAATTAGGCTATCTAAAAAGGTAGTCAGATGTAAATCGCCCATATATATATATATATATATATATATATATATATTGAAGCTTCACTGGGCAAACCGCAGAAAATTTTGCTATAGTTTAGAGGGAGAAGTGCAATTAACCCAATTTCATGTTGGAACAACTTATTATCAAACTAGAATTGCTACTTTGTGGGACGAATAGAGTATATGTTTAGCGCTACAGGTATGTGTATGATCGCACGACTCGGAAGTTCTATAAGCCACTATTCTAATGTACCTGGTGCTTAAATCTACTGTACTTATTTGGCCGAGTACATGAGTATTCATGTATTCATTTAGACGAGTTCTAAGTACTGGCGTGCCCATTTGTCTGGGTACATGAGTACCTATGTGTCCATTTGGCCGGGTACATGAGTAGCTGTGGGACTACTAATTTGTCGAGTACATGGGCACATGAATAGTCTGAATCCATTTGATCGAGTACATGAGTATCCATGCACTCATATATATTAGTATGACTAAACTACTATCATATACTATCATTTTCCTCATCCCGTATGGTAACGTAGATGTATTCCACTAAAACGAGAACCTAGAATAATAGCAGTCTAATAACTTCCATACCTCCTTTTCCCAGTCGCATCGTATTGTAATAATAGATAGTATAACTGTTTGTATTGCAGTTCCGCCGATAATCATACCAGCCCATATACCCTGAATTTTTTGTTTTTTTAAAGGAAAAAACAAACAAAAACATGAATATACATATTCAGAAAGAAGAACAATAAAGGAAGAAAATGAAAAAAAAAAAAAAAAAAAAAAAAAGGAGCCCAATATATACCTCAACACCTTGATGGAAAACCCATCCCATCAAAACGCCAAGCGGTAGTCCAATCAAATAATAGCAACAGAGATTAATGTAGGCCACGTATGACTGCCATCCAGACCCAACAGCCACCCCTTTTAGAAGAAGTTTAGTTTGAGTTTAATATTATTCATGAATAATAAACACAAGCAAAAACATCTATCTCATAAGATGTTTTTGTACACCGTGGTGACAAAATGCGGTAACTTTGGGTTCGAGTCGAGTCACTTAGTAAATGTTGTTAGGGAGGAAAGTTTTTTTCTTTTGGCACGTGGATGCTTGCAGTCATTGCCCGCCGGCCGACAAGTTTATTTTTCCTCTCGCTGATGGTCGGTCGGATTTTTTTCAGTCATTCCCGCCCGATCATCGACCACGGGCAAAAACTAAAATGTTTATTTTTTGTAGCTTTCATCTATTACACAGAGTTTAAAGTCGTTTCTAGTTAAAATAAAACTAAATTTACAAATCCGCGAGTCTAAGAGCATCTCCAATGGGAATGTCCATTGGGGATGTGAGTTTAGGAGAGAAATAGAAAGAAAATGTAAGTTTAATTGAAAGAAAATAGAGGACGTGTTAAAACAAAAGGAACAGTTAAAAAGTATGACAGATGTATAAAACGATACTTAGTAGAGTAGAGGATGTGAATAGGGGTGGCAAAATACCGAAATACCGAGTTTATCGTATTGAAAAATAACAGAAATACCAAAAGTTTCGGTATACTGGATTTTCGGTACAGTAACGGTATAAAATTTTTTATTTTTGGTATTTCGATATATAACGAAATACCAAAAAAAGTTCAACATTTCGATATATAGGTACTTCGGCGGTAATGGTATGAATGTTTTAATTTTCGGTATTTCGGTATATATCAAAAAATCAAAAAATAACTGATATTTCGATATACTACCTCCGTTCTTTTATAACTGCAACATCTGAACTTTCACGCTTGTCAATGCACAACTTTGATTATTAATATCTTCAATTCTTTATTTTTAAAAATTATAAGACGTTGATATTTTGAAAGTATATTTCGAGATAAATCTAACAAGATCTCACATGACTATATTTTTTCATATGTATAAATCACAAAAGATGGTCAAAAGAGAGTATGTGAATAGTGTAATAGTCAACACGTTGCAATAATAAAGTAACGAAGAAGTATATATATATATATCGATTTTTTTGGTATATATCCGTATATCGAATTTTCTTCGATATGTTAGTAGTTCTGTATTTCGGTAAGTTCGGTATATATCAATACCAAAATAAAATTCGGTTTACCGAAATTTCGAATATGGTATCGGTATGGATCGAAAACCATACCGAAATTCCGGTATACCGAAACTTTCGGTACGGTATCTTTATGAATTTTGTTGTACCGAAAAATTCGGTACGATATACGGTATCAATAAGTACTTTTGATACGTTACCGTATACCACCCCTAGATATGAAGACGGATTTGAAGAAAAAGTGATTGAAAAAATGGGTAAAAAAAAATGATTAAAAAAATATCTATCTAAAAAAGTGTGGGATCACTCCTAATTTTCGAATCCGCATCCGACATCTTCCATGGACAATCCCATCGGAGATGCTGCGAGTAGTGAACTAGTCATTACATGTACTAGGTAGGTATCAGTTGGTGAAAGACACAAAAAGAGGTAGTGAATTGCAAGTTGATTACCTGAAAGAATGGGTTGGACACTATTGAGGAGAACAGTGAGAGCCAAGAGCAAAGATAGCTTGCTGACTGCTTCAAGAACAATTTTGCTGGATGTAAAAATTAGAGCAAGTTCATTGTGGGAGAACATTATTAGCAGCCAGAATATCAGCCCAATCGCTATAGACTGAGTGACTGATACTATGGTTGCAAACTTGGCTCCTTTTCCATTGCCGGCTCCCAACTCATTCGCCACCCTTACTCTGTTAAATTACATGCCACGACAACAAAGCGATATGTCACAAAAAACTTGTGTGAGACCGTCTCACGGAATAATATTTCATGTGCGCTTCAGGTATCGTTGATGCTTGCTAAGTGCACAATGATGATCTTGACCTTGTCTAAGCGACACGATCAAACTGAAGCCCGAAGCGAATGCTTTTTAAGACACTGTCAATAATACATTAGCGAGTACTAGTCGTAATTTTCTTTTTTTTTTTAATATTACTGTGTTCATGTACTTTCTAATAGGAGAATAAAATGAGTTGTGTGTTCAGTGTTGAACAGTATGAAAAAATATACAATTACTTTCTGGGGAAGGTTGAAAAACATCAAGGTCATTTGAGTTTTTTTTTTTTTTTTTTTGTAAAAATTGGGGTATTTTGAAAAAGCTTGGTAGAAATAGGGGTGTTTTAAAACCCTTTGTAGAAATAGAGGTGTTTGGAGTGGGACCCATTAAATTTTGGAATCAAATTTTAGACATTTACATTTTATCCCCTAGATTTTACATATTTAACCTTTTGAGTCAAAAGTTTTGACTTATATCTTATATAACCCCTTACAATTTTAATTTATCACTTTATATTATTTCATTCAACTCTTATAATATGGAATTTGTATATTAATATTTAACTCTAAATATATTAAAATTTGTATATTTATTTTAACAAGTTATATAATATTAAATTACAAATTTAAACAATTTATGAAATGCATATATTAATTCGCGTTGTAATTCCAAACGTTGTAATATATTAATTTGTGTTGTAATTCCAAACATTATAAGAGTTAAATAATAAAAAGTAATAAATTAAAATTGTAAAGGGTTAAATTTGTAAATAAAATATAAGCTATAAGTTAAAATGTTAAATATATAAACATCTAAGAGCTAAAATGTAAAGATTTAAATTCTGATTCCAAAAGTTAGTGGGTCCCACCCCAAACACCCCTAATTCTACAAAGGGTATTATAACACCCCTAATTCTAAGTGGGAACATAACCCTCCCTTTTAAATATATATTAATATAATGTATTAGTGTATAAATATATTTTTATAATATACAATATATTTATACAAGATGGATAATGTTGAAAAAATATTTTTTTACCCTTTAGAGATAAAAATAATCGTAATAATTTGTCTCGTTGCTTTTTAATTTGACAAAAAAAATGGACATACGAGAAGTTATAAAAAAACAAAAACAACGCTACGAAAGTGCTTGCAAAAGTTACATAGTCAAACTTTTTTGCAAAAACTTCAGTCATGTAATTTTTTCACAAAAAACTGCACTGTATTATAGCACGCCCGCTTAGAAGTGGATTCGAACCACTTGTTGACGTCTGTTTTGGTCAACGTCACGTGTGCTGATCAAGACGAATGAATCGAAGCCACGTAGAAAATAATAAACTGGATGAATAAACATGATGAAAAGTATTGGACCATTAAATTTTATTAATGATCTTGATATGGGGTAGGGCCGGGCCGAAAATATTTTGGGCCGGTCTATGATGTTGGTGCTTGCTACTTACAAGTCTTATCCTTTTCCTTTTTCTCTCTTTTTTTATCTCTCTTTTTTCTCTCTCTATTTCTCTTTCCGAGGCTTCTTAAAAGTCCTCTTTATTGTACATCCTCCCTATATATATATAGCCAATTCTAGCCATTCAAGTGATGACAGCTGGAAGATTCAGGGGAATATGCTTATGACATTTGTCAAAGTGTAGATATTTCTTTGACGCGTGTCAGCTTCTTAGGCCTGCTTTGGAAAGGGATATGACAGCCCTCCTTAATTGTCCTGTCTGCCTGTCCTTCGTGTTTTTGGCAATACTTATCTGTTCTGGCCGACAACGGGGTCGGCCCTCGGGCTTCCCGCCGTCCTGGTCGGTCTTGTTATAATTATGATTCGGAGCGTGCTTATCCAGGGTCTGCTCGGCCCCTCCGGGTCGGATTCCGGGTCGGCTCTAACTTCTCTGTCCGGTCCGGTTCCAACGGGTCTGGGAGAAAATCGGGCCCATGACCTGTTCGGCTCCAGGATCTGCTCGGCTGGTCGTCTGCCTGGACCGCCTAGAGTGCTTATGTGGATGCCAAGGTGGATCGACTACCAATACCACTGACACAAGGATTTTCAGTCCCTTTCACTGCGACCGCATAACCATTCCGACGAGAAAGACCTGAGGCTTTCGCCTTGGTCGTCTTGCTCGAGGGCCGGTAGTCGGCTACATAGATATTTTAGGATATTCCTTAGGAAATCTTATCACCTTATCTTGTTAGGGTTCTTAGATTCATCTATCTTTCCTATGTAAATGATGACGTGGGGTTGTTATAAGACAATCGGATGGAAAATAGCGTGCCTATTTAATTTTCACAATAGGATAATCAGTCTATTTTTTAAAAACACGGTGGAGCGGAAATCAATCAAACATCTCATCTGTCGGCAACATGCATGTATTTTTCTAAAGGGGTCTGTTATACCCCCTCTATGAAAACCTCCTTACCAAACCCCCTACAATATATATATATATATATATATATATATATATTTTCTTTTTTAGTTTCAAACCCCCTACAATATATATATATATATATATATATTTTCTTTTTTAGTTTCAAAGACAAAACAAAGTTGTAACAAAAAAAGTATTTTTTTTAAAAAAGTTGTAACAAAAAGTTATTTTAAAAAATATTATAACAAATAAAAATATTTTTTTATTTGGTTCGATTACTTTTTTGTTATATTTAGTACGAGTGGTCACGGTATGGTTCGATTAATTTTTTATAAAAGTTGTAATGTATTTTGGTGTTCGGTTCTCGACAGAAGGCGATTGAGTGCAAAATATAGCTCGAGTGATCGGTTTTGTTATTAGTGGCCTTGTGATTGCCGTGTGGGCGGCAGTATCTTCACCATATTTATGTGACGTTGGATGAAAATTCACCACTCCCCAATACTCACCCACAATGGGGAGCGTGACTTCCCAATGACATTGAAAAATATATGCATTGCATGAAGAAAAACATAAACTCTCGGGAATGCTCGGGAGTATTGATTGTATACATTGGGATTGGAAAAATTGTCCAAAGGCCTTACAAGCTCAATTCAAAAGGCGTGATCATAAATACCCAACTCTTATGTTGGAAGCGGTTGCGGATCAAAAATTATGGATTTGACATGCATATTTTGGGGTTCCAGTGGAAAATAATGATCTTAATGTGTTATATGGTTTCCCGATATTTGATGATGATCTTGCCGGTACAGCTCCGGAATGTCCGTTTGAAGTAAAAGGACATACATATAAAAAAGGTTACTATTTAGCCGACGGCATTTATCCAACATGGTCCGTGTTTGTGAAAACGTTTAGTGTTACAAGGTCGGAAAAATATTTGAACTTCAAAAGGGTTCAAGAAAGTGCTAGAAAAGATATTGAACGAGCTTCGGAGTCCTACAAGGTCGTTGGGGGATTATACGACAACCCGCACGTGCTTGGCAAATCAACACTTTAAAACTAATCATGTATTGTTGTATAATGTTACACAACATGATATTGGAAGACGAAGGATTCGAAGTGAGTTTAAGAGATACATTCGTCGATCCACGCCCGAACATGCCAGATACTTGGATCAAAAGATGTGATTTACATATTAGAAAAAATAAAGAACTACGAGATAAAAAAGTTCACGACGACCTTCGACAAGACCTTGTGGAGCATTTATGGAACTTGAATAATTAGTTTGTATTTTTTTAATGTAATGTGTTTTTTTTATGTAATGTGTGTTTTTTTAATCAATGAAGTTTATTTAGTTTATAATGTGTATATTTTATTTTATGTAAAAAAAAAAAATGGCCGACCACCAAAATTTCTGGTGCCAACGGATACGGGCAAAATGTGGTGCCGTGGGGTTTCTGGTGCCATAGAGCTTTTTGCTGACGTGGCAACAATTTTTTCCCACGGCACCAGAATGACGGCACGACCGCACCCAGTGCTCTAAATATAAGAGCACCAACATAATAAATGCACTATATTTGATGGTGTTGTTTTTAAATAATGTGTTAATGTTGTTGTTGTTTAGTTGAATAATAACAATTGTTGTAGTTGTTTAATGTGTTAATGTTTAACGTGTTATTGTTGTTGTTGTTTAATTAAATAGAAATACATTAGACGAATACAAAAAACATAACACAAAAAACATAACAAATAAACACTAAAAAAATATTACACAAAAAAGACATAACAAATAAACACTAAAAAACATAACACACACCAAAAAAAACAAAAGAATAGAAAAAACAAAAAAAAAAAAAAAGACAAACCCTCCCTAGGGAGTAGGGAGGGTTTAGTTAGTAATATAGGGGGTCTTAATAACTCCCCCCTTTTCTAAAATTTGGGATGCCGTAGTATGATTGAAAGTCCCGGAGAGGCCAAATTTTTTTGGAGCTCCCTTTTACATATATATATATATATATATATTAAAATTAAAAAAATATGCAAATCTAAATATGTAATTAATAACTAGAATATCAAAATGCATTCAAGTCAAATTAATTAATTTCGATTTTGAAAAGTACTCGTAATTTATTTGTTTTTTTATATAAATTGAATATAATAAAAATTTTATTGGAGCTTGGGGCTTGTTAAATTTTAGGACTCTTGACCTGCGCCTAAGGGGGGAGGGCGTGGGGCTCGGGTAGTGAATCGGGTTGAGGTACTCGATCGGCAACACCGCCCCGTGGAGCTCGGGTAGTGAAAATCGGGTATGATTTCGGCTTCCAAGCCCGATCGGTGAAGGGAGAATATTTTATCAAAAACCCATTAAAACCCATAAATTATTTCCACAAAGTATAATAAGCAGTGTGTGTTTTTTTTTTCTTTTATTTCTTTCTTCCTTTTTTTTTCCTTTTTTAATATATAAGTAATTTATATATTAAACCTTATAGTATATACATGTTTACATTTTAAACCTTATAGTATATATATATATATATTTATATTTTACTTTTTCTAATTTGTTTTTATTTTTAATAACATGTATTTTTATTTTTAATGAAATGGTATGTTTTTATTTTAATA
The DNA here is from genome assembly GCA_033398695.1 of Orobanche coerulescens. Taxonomy (NCBI): domain Eukaryota; kingdom Viridiplantae; phylum Streptophyta; class Magnoliopsida; order Lamiales; family Orobanchaceae; genus Orobanche; species Orobanche coerulescens. The sequence continues at coordinate 132,565,344 of CM065816.1, read as the reverse complement.
TTGTATGTGATTTTATGTATTAAAAATATAAATAAAAATAAAATCGGGTACTAGGGTATCAATCCCTCCACTTAGGGTAGTGTTAGGGAAGAATTGGGTAGTTTTTGTTAGCTGTATTATTTATTATATCATGTGCCTTACTTTAGGCCTTGATTTATGCTTGTCATGTGCCTTACTTTAGGCCTTGATTTATGCTTGTCATATGGCTCTTGTCTTCCACTTGTCTTGTCTTCCTCTTGTATATATTGTGATAACATTTCATGCAAGAGAATACAACAGATTCTAAAACATTGACATGGTATCAGTATTCCATTCTCGATCCATAACCTAACCCTCAATTCATCATTCCGCTGCTACTCCCTCCAATCTCCTTCCCTTGTCTACTACTCCATACATCTCCATCTCAGTAAACCCAAAACCTCCTCTCCTCTCGCTCACTGCTCTTCTCAACCCTCTACATTTTCTCCTCCCAATGACTATCACTGCTCCTCCTACGCCTCCCACCATCCTCCTTTCGGACAAATTAATGGCAATAACAAACTTCACCAATATCATTCCCGTAAAACTTGATATGGATGAGATGAATTATTCATCTTGGGTATATTTCTTCACTCACTTTTGTCGCGGTAACCAACTATTGGATCACATCGAAACCAAAAATGAAACGGATGAATCCACAAGTACCACAACACCTCATGATGCCGAATGGTTGAAGATTGACTCCATTCTTCTATCATGGATATTTGTCACCGTTTCAAAAACTCTTCAACAACGTTTGGTCGTTGAAAACCCTAAGATGGCTAAAGACGCATGGGATACCCTCGCTACCATTTTTTCCGACAACAAACGAACCCGCTCAATCGCCTTGAAAGCGGAGTTACGCTCCCTAAAGCTTGGTGACATGGGGATCGATGCATACTTTACAAAAATTGAGTCCATTGCCACTGTTTTGAATAGCCTTGGCTCGACATTAGACAATGATGACATCGTTAACTTTGCTTTAGAAGGCTTGCCCGCAAGATATGATAATGTGGCCACCATAATCGCCCATCGGGATCCTTTTCCCGACCTTAAAACGGTTCGATCCATGCTTACCACGGAGGAAATGCGTCAAAAGGCTCGCATACAAGATCCTTCATCCGACTCATTATCATCTCCAATGGTGTTATTGGCAAACACCGAGTCCAATGCTCGTCGCTCTTTCACCTCCACGGACAAGGTACACAAACCATGCAACAACTTTATCAAGGGTTATTGTCGCTTTGGAGCTTCATGTCGTTTTTTACACAATAGCGTGCATGGTAGTAGCACACAGCCTTCGTTAAATAATCTTTCTCCTACTGACATGCAAACTCTACAAACACTGTTGGCCAAAATGAGTTGTAACAGTTCACTTGCAAACTCTTCAAACACACCCCACGTTGGTCCCTTGTCGTCTGGCCCCCCAAAAGGATTGATGAACCCTGTCGCTTATTACACAGGTCCACCGGGTTTTGGCACAAATCCCGAACCATCATTCAGCGGAGTTGAAGCGGCGATTCGCGAACGATTCCTCGGACCCAGTCGATCTTACAGTTGTGATTACGAACCCGTTCGAAGCGGCGATCCATCCATCGGCGTGATTCGCGAACCCCGTTCAGAAGTTCACGAACTAGGGTCAGCCTGCTGCGGTTCACAATCAATCGGGTATCCTTGGACCTACACCCGAAATGACAGGTCAGTTTGCTTCTGGGGGTACTTTAGGAGCATTTTCGGGCCAAGAGACTATTCTACCACATGCATTTGCCACTCCCACCCTCCATGAACCCGCTCCTGGAAACTGGAATATGGATACAGGTGCGTCTTCTCACCTAAATGACTTGGTCAATAATCTTAGTAATGTATTTAATTCGAGTATTTATTCATCTGTTGCAGTTGGCGACGGGCACACTATTCCCGTCACCAACTCTGGCCATAGCATTTTGCCGACCCCCTTTCGCCCTCTTCACCTGAATAATGTCCTTATTACCCCTCATATTGTTAAAAACTTAATTTCTGTTTGTCAGTTTGTATGTGAAAATTATTGCACTGTTGACCCCTTTGGTTTTTCTGTTAAGGACTTTCAAACTCGTCAGGTGCTCCTTCGCTGTGATAGCACTGGCGACCTCTACCCTGTTACCAAGCCTTCTCCCATTCCTCAAGCCTATCTCACAAGTTAGTATACGTGGCATCAACGTCTTGGTCACCCAGGAAGTGAAGTGTTACGTCGTGTTCTTTCTAAGAATTCAATTTCATGTAATAAAGAAAAATCTCCCGTGCTTTGTCATGCTTGTCAGCTTGGCAAACACGTGAAACTTCCATTTGATAGTTCATCTACTTTAGTTGCAAGTGTTTTGATATTGTTCACTCGGACTTATGGGCTTCTCCCATACCGAGTCTGTCTGGTTTCAAATATTATGTTATTTTTCTCGATCACTATTCTCAGTTTGTATGGGTTTATCCGTTAGTTAACAAATCTGATGTTTTGTCCAAATTTATATTGTTTCGCAGCTTTGTCAAAACTCAATTTAACCGCGAAATCAAGTCCTTTCAGTGTGACCATTGTGGTGAATTTGACAACCATGATTTTCATAAATTATTTAACGACAATGGGATCCACTTTCGTTTCTCATGTCCTCGCACCTCCCAACAAAATGGTAAATCTGAACGCATGATTCGCACCATTAACAATCTTATCCGTACCCTACTTTTTCAAGCCCATCTACCCCCAAACTACTGGGTTGAAGCCCTCAACATGGCCATTTACCTCTTAAATATCCTACCCTCCCGTGCTATTGATAATGACATTCCCCTTACACGCATGTTTGGCACCTCACCTGACTACCGTATTTTACGTGTCTTTGGGTGCCTTTGTTATCCTCATATAGATACCAACCACAAACTTGGACCACGGGCCACACCATCCATATTTTTGGGACATGCCACCAATCATCATGGATATCATTGCTTAGACCTAAACACAAACAAAATCATTATATCCCGCCATGTCACTTTTGATGAGACGGTTTTTCCTTTTGTCACCACCACACCCACTGTGCAACCCTCGTACGACTTCTTAGATGATTCACCAAACCTTATTTCCAACATCATAAAACTCACCCCAAATCCCCTAACATAACCAACCCCACCTACTCCTACACCAACAACCCCACCTTCTTCCCCCATTTCACCCGTACTAGACCCTCCATCTTCTCCCCCAGTGGCATTCCCGGACATATCTCCCTCCTCACCACCACCCATCTCTCCTACACACCCAACGGCCCCCGTTTCCATTTCCCGAGAACCCCCCCATGTTGCTGACCCTACCCAGACCACGACATCAGTTCATCCCATGGTTACACGTTCTCGTGTTGGGACTACCCGTCCCAATCCCCGTTATGCTTGTCACGTGTCTACTGTTTCCCCTCTACCCCGTTCCTATAATGCTTCTTTTCATGACCCTAATTGGTTAAATGCTATGTATGATGAATTTAATGCTCTTCTTAAAAACAAAACTTGGATTCTTGTACCTCGTCCTACGGACACCAATATTGTTCGCTGTATGTGGTTATTTCGCCACAAGTACTTAGTTGACGGTACTCTCAGTCGCTACAAGGCTCGCCTTGTCGCGAATGGCAGCACTCAGATAGAGGGGGTTGATGTTGATGAGACCTTTAGCCCGGTTGTTAAACCAGGCACTATTCACACTGTTCTCAGTTTGGCTGCTTCTCGACATTGGCCTGTTCACCAGCTTGATGTTAAGAATGCGTTTTTACATGGGGATTTATCTGAGACTATTTATATGCACCAGCCACCTGGTTTCTGTGATACTGAGCACCCGGATTATGTATGTTTGTTACGCAGATCTCTGTATGGGTTGAAACAAGCTCCTCGGGCTTGGTTTCAGCGTTTTGCTACATATGTTCTTGGGATTGGCTTTACACATAGTCGTTGTGACACCTCCTTGTTTATCTATCATCAGGGGACTGACACTGCTTATCTTTTATTATATGTTGATGATATTGTACTGACTGCTTCTTCTGATGGATTACTTCAGCGTATTATTGCAGCTCTTCATAAGGAGTTTTCTATGACATATTTGGGATCACTAAATTATTTTTTGGGCGTATCTGTTACTCGTGACACTTCTGGTATGTTTTTATCGCAGCGCAAGTATGCTACAGAGATCCTTGAGCGTGCTCACATGGCTGATTGCAATTCCAGTCGGACTCCGGTTGATACTGAGTCTAAACTGGGCGATGATGGCAGTTTGGTATCCGATCACACCTTATATCGGAGCCTTGCAGGGTCACTTCAGTACCTCACACTCACTCGTCCTGATATATCTTATGCTGTTCAGCAGGTGTGTCTACATATGCATGATCCGCGAGAGCCTCATTTTTCTGCGCTCAAACGGATTTTGCGCTACATTCGAGGTACTTTGGATTACGGGTTACAGTTGTATTCTTCTTCTACCACCTCTTTGGTTGCATATTCTGATGCTGATTGGGCTGGTTGCCCAACTACTCGGAGGTCTACCTCTAGATACTGTGTATTTCTTGGCAACAACTTGCTCTCATGGTCCTCTAAGCGCCAACCGACACTTTCTCGTTCTAGTGCTGAGGCAGAATATCGCGGAGTCGCCAACGCAGTTGCTGAAACATGTTGGTTGCGGAATCTTCTTCGAGAGCTCCACACTCCAGTATCTTCCGCAACACTTGTCTACTGCGATAATGTCAGTGCTGTCTACATGTCCTCGAATCCGGTTCAGCATCAACGAACCAAGCATATCGAGATTGACATTCATTTTGTTCGGGATTTAGTGACTACAGGTCAAGTCAGAGTTCTTCATGTACCTTCTCGCTATCAGTTTGCGGACATTTTCACCAAGGGATTGCCCTCTACTCTTTTTGAAGAATTTCGTACCAGTCTGAGTGTCCGGTGTCCTCCCGCTCAGTCTGCGGGGGAGTGTTAGCTGTATTATTTATTATATCATCCCTTGATTTAGGCCTTGATTTATGCTTGTCATGTGCCTTACTTTAGGCCTTGATTTATGCTTGTCATATGGCTCTTGTCTTCCACTTGTCCTTGTCTTCCTCTTGTATATATTGTGATAACATTTCATGCAAGAGAATACAACAGATTCTAATACATTAACAGTTTTGAGTTGGAGAGTTTTTATTAGATAGAGGTGATGTGGCACCTAGGATATTAGGTGACCACTCCCTCCCCCCTAATGGGGCTATAATCAGGGCCGGTCCTGCAAAGGGACTAGGCCAAGCTAGATAACAAAAGGAGAGAAAAAAAGACGGTACTGTTCATGGTACATCCTCATGTAGTGTATTTTCTGTCGGATGCACTATACGTGGCGTGTATGGACGGTGCAGATTGATGCACGAGATGGAGGATCGATCTGCACCGTCATACCACGTGTAGTGCATCTGACAGGGAATGCACTATATTGGGGTGTACTATAGACCCAATAAAAAAAGGCGGGTGTTTGGCAAAGAAAAACGGACATACATAAAATACTGTTTCGCACTCATTTCGTTCTTTATTACTCCTATTAGTTAATTTTAATTAATTCATCAAGATCGATACAAGTTAGTTAAAGGTAGAAAAAAAGTATTATGAAAGAAATAATTTTCTATTTTGTCCCTTAATATAAATATATAGAGCGAGAAAGAATATATATACATGTTGGAATGAGTCATTATATTCCCTTTTTATGGAGAAAAAAGGGAAAAAACTGAAGGGTTTTTCCCCTTAAATAATGGACATTCATTAAATACAGATTTCGTACGAAGTAGTACTCCCTCTATTCCAGTCAAAGGTTGACAGACGGTGTATATTTCGTGTATCTTAGGTAATGATGATAAATGTGTGGTAGAGATTGAACAGTAAAAAATATTGATAATAAATATGTGGTGGAGATTAAAAAATAAAAGTTATTATTTGATTTGATCGTAGAAAATGATTTATGCAAACTTAGTAAAATGACTTTTTTGAAACATATATAGATTTTTAGATGGACGAAAAGAGTAAATATGTTAATTTTTTTGGTCGGATTGGAATACTATTATAATGAAAAATGTGACAAAAATGAGATGGAGCCAAGGATTTTTACCCAGTTCCAGCAAAAAAAGCGAGAGGAATCATCATTTCCCAGCCATTGATGCTCATGCTGCATTGTATAGAAGGCAGCAAAAATTTTTTAAATACAAAAAACAAAAAAAAAGTAAAATATATTTGAGGAGAAAAGTAAAGACAGCAAATCAATTGTATTGATAACAATGAATAGAGGGGCCTTTATATAGGCATTACAAAGAGAGTCTTTCCATACATAGGATTCCTAGTTAGGTAAGACATCTAACAGGATCCAACTACTTATGGAAGAGTCTAGAACCTTCCATAACTCTTATCCCCCTACAACTAGTATTAGGTAAGACACCAATACGGGAAGGATTTCCCGGAACACTCCCCCTGTGTCGAACGCTAATACTAACATGGTACACAAAGTGTTGCCTCGGTAAAAAACCTTTCCAAGTCAAATAAAACCCCGTGGGAAAAACAAAGACTTTGGTGAGGAAAAAGAGCGCAACGCACCAACTACAAATGTCAGAATCATGTGAAGTATACTCCCCCTGAGGTATACATGACAGCTCATTCCATCAAGCCATCTTTAGTTGAGCTCGGATAATCGACACATTAGATGCTTCTCACATGTTTCTCAAATGTAGATTTGGCAGAGACTTAGTAACCAAGTCTGCGATATTCTCATCGGCACTCACTTGTTTCACTTCGATATTCAGCAATTTCTGCTGCTGCTGATTATAAAAGAACTTCGGCGCAATATGCTTGGTATTGTCACCCTTTATGAAACCTAACTTCATCTGCTCAATGCATGCCGCATTGTCCTCAAAGATGCAAGTAGGGGTTGCTGTAGTGGGTAGAGATGTTAAACGGGCTCGGGCCCGTAGGGCTGGCCCGTTTAACCCGCCAAAAAACCGGGTTAGAGCCGATATTTCCTAGCCCGTTTAAATCCGGGCTTTTTGGCGGACCGTTTAACGGCTTAAGTTAGGACTAGCCCGAAGCCCGCTAGGGCTAGCCCGATATATATATATATATATATATATATATATATATATATATATATATATATATATATATATATATACACTATATAAATATTATATATATATTATATATTAATTTTATATATAATATCTATTTTGTGTGTATTTGTTTATATTGTATATATATATATATACATAAAAGTGTATTTTTGTTATATTTATTATAGTATAGTTGTTACTATATATATAAAATATATTGTTATTTTTTTACTTATAAAAATAAAAAATAGATTTTAAATATTTAGCCCGTTTAGCCCGAAACCCGTTAGGGTTAGGGTTAGGGCCAATATTTCCTAGCCCGTTTAAATCCGGGCTTTTTTAGCTCGAACCGTTTAGCCCGAAGCCCGCTAGGGCTAGCCCGGAACCGCTAGGGCTAGCCCGTTTAACATCTCTAGTAGTGGGGTCTAATCCACACGTTCCTCGTATATGGTCTATGACTGACCGGAGCCAAATGCACTCCCTTACGGATTCGTGCAATGCAATTATCTCTGCATGGTTCGAGGAAGTAGCAACCGTGGTGCCTTGGTAGATCGCCAAGATATCGCCGTATTCCCAATGGTGAACACATAACCAGTTTGGGAACGGCCTTTATGCGGGTCAGAGAGATAACCGGCATCAGCAAATCCAACTAACGTGTCGTTAGGATTCTCTGCATAAGGGGTAAGCTTGCTCGCATTAGCACTTCTGGTAGTCAAGCTACCATGCTTAGCTGCAATATCAGAGGAAGATCGACGGTCGGTATGCATCGTCTTAACCTCAACAATTCCTTTCGGAATATCGCTCTCTTTTGCGTAGGGAAAGAACAATCCAAGGTCACTGGAGCCTTTCAAGTATCGAAAGATGTGTTTTACTCCATTCCAATGCCTTATCGTGGGAGCGGAGCTAAATCTCGCTAACAGATTCACAGAGAATGCGATGTCTGGACGAGTACATTGAGCCAGATACAACAACGCACCGATTGCGCTAAGGTACGGTGTTTCTGCTCCAAGGACCTCTTCATCCTCCTCTTTAGGGCCGAAACGGATCCTTGTTCATTTCAGGACTTCGACCAATCATGGGGGTAGCAAGAGGATGTGCCTTGTCCATGCTAAATCGCTTTGAGCATTTTGTGGACATGGCGGTGGTGAATGAGTATACCATCATCTCGATGTTCTAGCTCTAAGCCCAAGCGTAATCGAGTCCTCCCGGATCTTTCATCTCGAATTCGGATTTAAGGTAGCAGGCGTTTCATTGACCTCATCTATGGTGCAGGTGACATTCATGTCATCTACATAAACGGCTACAATCACGAATCCTGCATCTGTTCTTTTCACGAATATGCATGGACGGATGTCCTTTGTTCTTGTATCCCTTCCCAACCAAGTATTCACTTAGGCGGTTGTACCACATCCTTAGGATTGTTTCAAACCATACGGTGAGCAGCGCAATTTCACAACAGACGCGCTCCGTGGTTTAGAGCTACTTGATTTGGGCCATGAAATCCCTTGGGGACTTTCATATAGATATCCGTATCTAGATCCCCATAAAGATACGCTGTAACCACATTCATAAGTGCATGTTCGCTTTTCGGACACTACCAAACCGACTAAGTAGCGGAAAGTGATGATGTCCATAACGGAGAATACGTCTCCCGTAGTCAATGCCAGTGGCGCCGCGAGAAGCCTTGGGCAACTAGTCTCGCTTTGTAACGCATGACCTCATCCTTATCATTGCGTTTACGAACAAAGACCCATTTATGTCCAATGGTTTAACGCCCACGGGTATTGGCTCGATACGGCCAAATACCTCACGTTTAGCCATTGAGTCTAGTTCACTTGCATTGCATCTTTCCATTTCGCCAATCGGCTCGTTGTTGACACTCGGCAACCGAGCGGCTCGGCGTCGTCGTCTTCAATAATTTCTTGAGCGACGGAGTAGGCAAAAGCATCGTCGACTAGCGTGGGCGACATGTCCAATAATGCGTATTCACTCGTACATTGCATCGAGATTTCTTTATTTTCGACATCAACAAAGTTTCCGACGCGTCCGTCGATTGTTCCATTGTTGATTCGAGGACATATCCGTAGTCGAGATAATCTCGTGTGACGGAGTCACCTGTGTCGATGATGAGAGGATTTTATGCCTCCGTTCCTCTTCTCTTTCGAGGTTCGGTATCCTTTCTACCCATGGCCTCCCCCTCTTTCGAGCGAGGGATAAGAGCGTCAAGCGGCCGTCCCACCACTAAGGTTGGCCGGTGGCATCATTCCTTTGAGCGGTGAACCTTGCCCTATAATCTGGGACTTCTAACCTTGCGGGAACAATCGCGGGGAATAGTAGATCTTGTCACTTTCGCGATGCTCAGTAAAGGCTGTCGGGCATCGAATCCGCAACTTTAGAAGGCGAGAATACGTTGCACTTCTAGCTCGGATTGAGGCATGCGGGGATCTTGATGAGGCAAGGAGGAGCACACCAGACAATTTCTGGCATTCTCTGGAATCGTTCGATTCCTATCTCCCTAACGACGGGAAGTTTGTCTCATCAAAGTGACAATCTGCAAATCTTGCGGTGAGCAGATCTCTGTCAAAGGTTCCAAATAGCGGATAATTTTAGGCGATTCATAACCAACATATATACCTAATCGTCTATGCGGACCCATTTTAGTACGCTGTGGAGGCGTAATTGGCACATATACCGCACAACCAAAAATGCGTACGTGTGAAATATCAGGCTCATATCCGATTACCAACCTGTACGCACTAAGCAGTTGATTGGCGGTGGGTCGGCGAATAAGTATAGCCGCATGCAAAATTGCATAACCCCAGGCAGAAATCGGCAAGTTGGTGCGCAATACCAATGCTCGGGCGATAAGCTGTAACCGCTTAATCATAGCCTCAGCAAGGCCATTCTGCGAATGAACGTGGGGGACGGGGTGTTCAACATCAATCCCAATCGACATGTAATAGTCGTCAAAAGACTTTGACGTAAACTCTCCAGCATTGTCCAATCTTAATGACGAGATTGGGAAGTCGGGGTGGTTAGCCCGTAACTTGATGATTTGTGCTAGGAGTTTAGCAAATGCAGCGTTTCTTGTGGATAGCAGAGCGACGTGTGACCATCGCGTCGATGCATCAGCCAGAACCATAAAATATCTGAATGGTCCGCACTCTGGTTGAATAGGTCCACATATGTCCCCTTGAATTCTTTGTAAGAAGCGAATATTTTGTGTTGAGTCTTTAGCAAAGGACGGAGAGGGTATCAACTTTGCTAGTGAACAGGCTTTGCAAAACGATTTATGGGCATTAGAAATTGCCACGGAAGCCTCGGGATTTACGAGAGATGCACCGTCAACCTTATTGGGGCGTGCGATCTTTAGTCCCGGTGATACGGTATCAAGCTCACTCACATCAATGCCGATATCGAGTGGTGCTTCCAATCGTTTTCTCGACTTGAAAAACGGATGACCATGTGAGTTTTTCAAAATGCGAATCATCATGTCGCGTCCAGGGTGACCGAGTCGGTCATGCCATAGTTGGTATGCTTCAGAATCACACAGTTCGTGACTCACAGCATAGGATTCAATAACCCTTATTGTAGTCTGGTATAAACAACTACTTAGACTCATAAGTTTCTCGAGAACGCGGCGTCTTCCGCATTCTGCCAGAGTAACACACAAAAATTCTGTCCCATTCTCACAATGTGTATCAAGGTGATAACCGTTGGCACGGATGTCCCTAAAACTTAGCAAGGTTCGGTTTGCTCTTGGGGCATAGAGAGCATTTGTGACATTAATATGCGTACCATTAATTAGCAAGAAATGAGCAGGTCCCCTCCCTTGAATTACTTGGGAGGAACCAATCATTGTTGTCACTGAGGATATGTATGGCACAATATCCTTGAATAATTGCCTATTCCGAAGAATAGTGTGGGTTGTTCCACTATCAGCAAGGCACTCAATTTCGCCACGAGACATCTACAATAAGACATGAAACTCGATTAGTCTTATGATTAGAGACATAGCGAAAACTCATTTACATCGAGTTTGGGGAAATTCGACCAAGTTGGTTAGGATCAAAGTTAGCACAATCGCTGGAAATAATTTCCGCGCAGCTTAACCTTTGTTCACTAAAACAGCAATAACTTCTTCGTTAAGAAGGCTATGGACGAACGGTCAGTTGTTTTGGAAACTAGACTTCCGTATCTTTCTGTCCATAGGTCGTGCACTTTCTGGATCATTAAACTCAGATCTCAGTGCTCGTTTCAATTTGCTATTTTGGTATTTCCCTATTGTTGAGTGAAAGAGCAAGGTTGAAGCCTTTTTCAAAGGCATTATTGTTGATACAATACTATGGAAATATGGCCATAGGAGCGTTTAAATACTTTAAAACGCATCTTGGTTTTCGATTTATATCTCTACTAATGATCCTTTCGGTAACTCCAAATTGGTAGACTTGCAGAAAGTAGGAATGTCGGTCTGACTAAGGTACATTTAAAAACAACTGATTCCGTTTGAACTCTCAAAGCATAAACAAATACCAAGGAGGATGCGCCTAGTCTTGATCAAAAGTTTTGATGAAATCCTACCAATGTATCAAATTTTTAACCAAGCAATTCATTGCTAGCAATTATTTTGTGATAAACCAAACATGCTTTCGAAGGAAAAAATAAAATTCATCTTTGCACAATCACAGCAATTAAAAGAATTTTATTCATCATGGCCAACTTTATTACATTCATGAAAATCCAAAGTAGTTCTCGGAAACTAGAAACAAGACAAAACATAACCAAAGCGTAAAACTAGTCAAAGTCGGCAACATCCATATGTTGGTCTTTGTCCGCAATGGTGAGAGGAGGGATCTCAGTCTGGATCTCAATATGGTTCACCTCCGTATTCTCATTATCTTCTTCCATGTAATTCGACTCTTGAGTCAAATATTGTTTATAGTGCTTGTAGTAAGCTTGGATGTTCTTTGGCGCTTTGCAATTGCGGTAAGTATGCTTCTTCGATCCGCAAGTATAGCAATTCCGGCCTTCCTTTGGAGTGGTTCCATTCCGTGGCGGGAGGCGGCCCACGTGGTTGGGTTCCACTAGGTCCGTGGCCGAGCCACCTTGCCTCTTCCACACGTTGGAGCAGCGACCTCGTCTTTTCCCTCGCTTGCTCGAGTCATGCATCCGTGGTGCTTGCAAAAGCGAGTAGCGTTGCCTTTTCTATTTTGTCGTGGTGCTTTCTGGGTAGCTGATTCACTTAGGAATTGGCCCGTGCAGTGGCGCGCATTGCTATTGAGAATAATTTCATGGTGCCTTTCTTTTTCGCGAGGTGGGAGATAAGGTCACTAAAGTTCTTAATTCTCCCTTCCTCATAGTAACGCAGCGGTGATGAGCAATTACACTTGCTCCCACGGAAACATGTTAAGAGTCTTCTCGATCAAATCTTGATCGGACTTCTTGACACCACAAAACCAAGATCGTAGCGAAGATCGAGGATAGCTTGATTATAGGCTTCCACATTCGCATAATCCAAGAATCGATTTGCTCCCACCGAAGTTGCAATTCGGGAAGCGCCGATCATGCACATTATTAAATCGTTGTTCGAGTGTATCCCATAGTTCTTTAGGGGTTTGTAAGTTCATATAACACTTTTTCAACAACGGATGTATATGTCTACGCAAGTACATCGGTGCATTAGCCTTGGTTTCCTCGCTCGGTTCTTGAGCGGTAGGCTCGTTAGAGGAAAGATGGTGGTGGTAAATCTCTTGCAGACGAACGCCAATGACGTCCGAGACCCACCTATGGTACTCCTTACCGGCATGGTCAAGGATGTCGAACTCGGATGAACATTGGAGCTTTGTGCCATCTACAAGATATAAACAAGAGTAAGTTAGTCTTGTTGGATTTTCGATGACAATGTAGCGGTCACAATCGATGCTTTTAAAAGCGTGTAACATAACCGTTACTCGATTTACTTCCCTTAATTGTTGTTTAGTAAAGTCGACAAAAAAGCAATGATATCGGATCGCACGGATACGTGGTGTATGCAACAACCACAAGTATCGACTTTTCAACAATTCCATGACTCCCCAGGACCGTCACACAGTTTTCTTCGACACGCAGAGATACCGACTTCTCTCGCGGTCTCATCCACCATAAGTAGCGTGGGAGATAAAGAACCCAAAACCGTGTCCCCAAAGAAAAATTCCCAAAAGGAGAGAATTGAAAAGGGACAAGTCGGATAGTTACCTCGATTATAAAATTAGGCATGTCTTTGAATCATGGTGTGCTTGATCTCGGTTGGTACTCGATGCGGCGACGTGAAACCGGAGGCGCAATTTTGGCCTCGAAGATAAGTTGATGTTCGGGTTTTGGTCCGAGAGTCGGGCCCAGGTCGGACTAGGCTAGGCTGGAGTCGTGGCCAGTCATGTGGCCAGGCGGTCGGCAGCGGTGATCCGTGAGTCTTCAAGCGGCGTCAGCTGTGCTCGGCGGCTCTGGCGCGGCGGCGGAAGGTGGTGGCGCGGCGCGGTGCTCGGCAGTGGGCTGAGTGGCGCAGCGGCGGAAGGTGGTGGCGCGGCGGCGGTGCTCAGCGGGCGGTGGCAGCCAGCGGTGATGTGATTAGGCGTCGCAGTTGCGCTCTGGCGGATATGGGCGGCGGCGGTCGGCGGCGGCGGCGGCGGTCCGGCTGCGCGGCGCGTGCGGAGGCGCTGTGGGCGGCGATTAGGTGCTGAGCTGGCGGCGGCAGTGGTTGGTCGGTGGTGGCTTGGAGCGGAGTGGCGGCGGTGTCGGCGGGGCGACGGAGGGCCGACGCGGCGGCGGTGGCGGTGGAGCTCGGCGGTAGGCTTTGGCGATTTTTTTTTTTCGTTCGAGCTACGTGCTTGATAACGTGTTTGAGGAGAAAAGTAAAGGCAATGAATCAATTGTATTGATAACAATGAATAGAGGGGCTTTATATAGGCATTCTGAAGAGTCTTTCCATACATGTGATTAAGTTAAGGTAAGACATCTAACAGGATCCAACTACTTATGGAAGAGTCTAGAACCTTCCATAACTCTTATCCCCCTACAACTAGTATTAAGTAAGACACCAATACGGGAAGGATTTCCCGAAACAAAATACATATTTTTACTTTAATATAATGATACAAAAAAAAAGATGAAACAATTTTTTTAAAGATAACATATAAGGACAAAATATAAAGTTTGTAGTGGATGTATTTGAAACGGAAACTACAGTACAGATCCAAACATTATCAACAAACAAAAAGAAAAATCCAAACAAGTCAAACCAAGTCTGCCTACTCCAATAAAAAATGTAGTATTTAAATTTGTATCATTAGCAGACAATGGGGGGTACTGATGTGTCGTCGTGTAGTCAATCAGAAAGTATTTCATGTTGTAATTATGTAATTATAATAGTTTAATTGATAAAATTTGATGGTTCTTTTATACTATCTCCGTTCTCTTATAATTACAACATTTGAAATTTTACGTTTGTCAATGCATAAGTTTGATCCTTAATATCTTTAATTTTTTATTTTTATAAATTATAAAAACTTGATATTTTGAAAGTATATTTCGAGATGAATCTAACAAAATCTCATATGACTATATTTTTCTATATGTATAAATCATAAAAGACGGTCAAAATAGAGTATGTGAAAAGTGTAATAGTCAACACGTTGCAATAATAAAGTAACGGAGGAAGTATGACAGACGAACTTTCAGATTATTTATTGAAGAACAAGATGATATTTCTTACTATAAACGGTTTTTAAAGATCTATTAATTTTGTTTCCTAAATTGATATATTAGTAATTAATCTTCATAATTCATTGTTGTATATACCTTAAAAAATCTGGGTATTTTTTCAAACATCGTGGTATTTTTTCAAACATCGTGCTTAACAGCATTTGAAATATACATTTAACAGCATCTTGTTTATGCAGTAACAACATCTAAAATACACTTTTAGAAACACCGATTTTTTGTTATTTTCCAACCACTATTGTACCTCAAAAATCTATAAAAATACTCATTTATTTATTATGAAAGATATATCATATTATTGTCATAATATATATTTCAATATACATGTTGCATATATAAAAATATTGTTATTATGTTAAAAAACATGAGTTATTTGATTGTATATATGTGTTTGAGATATTTTTTAGCATATGACAAGATATTTTTAAATATCTTCTTTATATTTGATCAAGTGTGATCTTTCAATACACCCAGATTTTTGGTTTAAAGTACCAAAAATTTACTTTTTTATTAATAATTTTAGATGTAAACGATATGAATTTAATCGTACTTTCATGATATAGTCTGATTGTTAGTATATGAATAATGTGAAACAAATAACGGTTGTAAAGTAAGAAAAAAGACAGAGTAAATTTTCTTTATCATATATTTACGATATAACATAAAGTAAAACATAAGATGAATTAGGATTATTACCATATGGACAAGGCATCCACTGCAATTTCGGCATTCTTAAGATTTCCGGTCATCACTATAAGAATCCTGTAGTACCAATTTTCCAAGCTGTCCCATTTGAAAAAAAAAAAGAAGAAGAAAAATTAATTCAAATATTTTTAATTATACATTACTACGTACATATATGTAGGGCTGTTAAAAGATATTCGATATCCAATCTAAAAATCCAAAAATTCGAACTTTTAGATATTCAAAAATCGAATATCACCTTTTTCGAAGTACGATACCGGATATACTTTTTCAAAATTCGGATGTGATTAAACTCTATCGAGGAGAAAAAATAATACTCCAACAAAAGTGATTAAACTCTATCCACGACACATGGGATCATCTATTTTTTAAATGGATATATGTGTCGTATCGTCTCGCGTCGGGTCAAGTGCTTAAGCCTAATCAATTTATTTTTTTAGAACTTACTAACATTTTTAAAAATACACAAATGCATTTATTTTTATAGGTTGGTATTAGGAGGATAACAATAATTAAATTTAATTATAAATATAACTAAAAAAAGGGATCTGAGGTGTGTTATTAATTAAAATTATGAATCTATTTCTTTTTAAGTCAAAATAATATTTCTCAGACAAAAAAACATATACAGAGGTACAACACTTTTCTCAAGTTTGCAGAAGCTCCTCAGTCCTCACGTTTTTTGATAACTCAGTTTCTAGAGAGAAAAAAAAAACAAAAAAATTATATTAGTGTTTAAAATTTCATACATATTTGACAATACAAAAATGTTACTGTTAGTTTTATTAATTATTCTCCATTCATAATAAATTTATCTGTTTTGATTTTTATTCATCAACATTTATGAATTTTGATCATAAATTATAATCAATATATAAAAAATTATAGTCATGTAAATACCTGTTTGATTTGTCTTAATATATATTTTCTAATATAATTTTTATTCATATATAATTACAATTATTAATGGTCAAAAGTGTATTTAAGAAGACCAGACAAAATCAAAACAGACAAATTTATTGTGGACGGAGAGAGTACTTATTAGTAAAAACTGTATATAATTATATTTTAAAAGTTAGTATATCTAAACAACTTCACATTTTTTTTACATAGAAATCATAAAATAAGAACAAAAGAGGGTTTGAATATTATAAGAATCTTTATAATAATAAAAAATGGAAAAAATATACTATACGAATATGATTCAGCATTAATATAGTTTTCCTAAAATATGTATTGTAAACTTAATATGTGGAAATACTCCTCTTTTAGTGGTAAGGTTTTAATAAAATAATGAATGTATATAATGTAGTAGAAAATTCACTTATAAACGAATGGAAGTATTGAGGATAAAAATCATGTGATTTATGTGAGAGTCATACCAAAAAAATAGCAAAGGGAATTTTTTTTATGGCCGTTTCGAAATGGAATTAACTGAACTTTTTTGTATTTCGAGTAGTTTTGTGGAGGAAGGGTATAGAGTAGTTTTCACTCATGTTGATCTTTTTGACTTAGATATACCCACACACATTTGGATAACTTTCTAAAATATTGTAAAATGAAAAATAAAGGGTAAAATAGATAATTTTAAAAAAAAACTAAAAAATAAATCCTCCATGAAAAGGTTAAAATTATCGTTAAAATAATTGGGCACTTAGGCCCTGTTTACTTCACCAGTTTTCTAGAAAAAATTTCTAAGAAAACGGAAAAAAATGAAAACACGTTCAAATTAAATATTTTCTAAAAAGAAAACTAGAAAACTGGAAAACACGATTTTCCAAATTATAACTGTAATTTGGAAAACTATAGAAAACAGTCCACACTTGTTTTCTAGATTTAGAAAATTAGAAAACACGCTAGAGTTGTGCTACAAACAAGCTAGACACTCTTCGAACAATCGAACATCAACAAATACACATATTTTAATATTTTTTTAAATATATGAGCCATAGTTGTAGTTATGAATACGTTACATAATTAGTATTTTTAAATGACAAAAAAATCTAACAAACAAAATGAAACATCAAATAGTATAAATATTATTTATTTGTTAATTATCATTTTATTGTGGATTGCGGTGGTTTCATACGGCACTCACCCCTGAGGGGGTGGTTCATGTGACAGTGGTGTCCATTATTATAAATTAATAAATAATAAAAATCTTGTTCCTATATTTAATAATCTAACTTTATGAACTAGTGATCACTTAAAAATAATAAGAGGAATAAATAGTGTATAAACATGATTATAAAATATTAAAATGTAATGTATAATTAGTATATGTTAATGTAAAAGTATTTATTTAATTTTTTGAGAGGATACTACAGAACTATTTTTTGAGAGTCAAGAACTATAAAGAAAAAACCATAATTAGTGGCGAACAACTATATTAACTGAACTGTGGACGGATATATGAATATATTGATTAGTCAAATTCTTTTTTTAGATGAGAAAGACCATCTTTTGAGTATATATATAGATAGATATTTGTAGTATTGAGTATATTTATAGAGGTATATTAAAATGTAATGTATAATAATTAGTTATATGTTAATGTAAAAGGTATGTATATAATTTATGAAACTAAAAAGATAGAAAACTGATCAATTCTATTTGTATATTTGGAACATATTTTCCTAATTTTCAACAGTTTTCTTAGAAATTGAAAACTCGGAAAATATTAGAAAATTTTAGAGAAGAAAAGTGGAAAATTTTTACATAAGTAAACAGCCCCTTAATGATTTATCCCTCCGTCCCGACGATTTTGAGACGTATTGGCTTTTTGCGGTCAACAAATTTTAAGTTTGATTACAAATTAATTTTGGTAAAATGTTTAATGAAATTATATTATGTAACTTTACAATAAAATTTTCATAATAATTTTGTTGTAAAGTTTATCATTATAGTTTGAAATCAATTCGTGGTCAACCTTGAAAATTATTGACCACACAAAGTCAATATGCCTCACAAGATTGTTGGGTCGGATGAAGTATTATGCAACACTATTAGAAGATTTTAATTATTAGTATATTCCAAATAAATATTTAATCTTTTTTAGTTTTTTTTTTTCTTAGTTTTTCTTTTTTGTAGATTTTTGAGAGAGAGGGGGAGGGAGGCACCATAGCATGACGCCGGAAGAAGCCGACAGTTTCAAGAACTCCCACAAACCGGAAAACGCCTCGCCGGAAAACCCCATCCACGTCATCGGACACCCGCCGCACACGGTGTACAGAAACAGCCCCACAGCCACGAACCACCACGAGAAATTCAGCGTCAGCGCCGTGCCCACCACGCCGAGCCGCAGCCGGTACACCACCAGCCAGCTCAAGAGCACGTGCGCCAGGAGCGCCACCAGATTCATCCAAGCGATCACGCTGTTTTTCAGCTGGCTCTGCAGAAACCTCTGCATCGGAAGCTGGACCGCGAGGCTGAAGTGCAGCGGGATGAAGCAGAGCGCCACCACGCCCGCCAGCTCCGCCACGTCCGCCGGCTGGCCCATCAACTTCAATATCGGCGTGGTGAATACAAACGCTGGTAGCATTATCAGGGAGCATAGGAATAGAACTATCCATGAACGCTGGAGATAAACCCCGAGCATGTAGTGTTTCTTCGCGCCGTAGGCTTGGCCGCACAGTGTTTCTAAAGCACTCGCCATTCCAAGCTGGGGAAAAACATTAAAATAAAAATAAATAAATCGAATTTGATTATTCATATAAAAAAAGTTTAATTCGATTTATTCGGAGAAAATATTTTTACTATAAATATTCTTAACACTATTAGTTTCTTTTTCTCTTAACAAATTACAATACCAAAGGGGGTTAAAGACGGATTACCCCATGTATTTATAAAATGAACTATTTACACTCCTATGTATATTAAATACACACATTATCCTCCAATATTCTCAAAAAAATTGTAGATTAATCAGCGACTTTTATCTGGACTTGCGAATCAACACTTTTTGCACAATATGATAGAAGAAGGGGCGGAATGTATTTTTTTGAAGATAGTCTAACAAAAAAAATGTGTGGTTGTAATACTTTAAAGAAATTTTTATAATCTTGAAAGGAGATATTTTTTTATTAGCTGAATTTGAGGGATAGTTTTTATAACTAATTAATCCTTTCATATCATAAAATAATTCGAATTCAATTATTTATAGAAAAGTATCGTCAATTTCAACCGAAATTAAATTAAATAAAAATACCTGTAAATTGCACTTTCAAGAACAACAAAGTATTTTTCCTTTTTCCTAATTGCCTGAATTTTATAATAATTATCTCTTCAAAAATAAGGACTAAATAAATTATTTAAAATTTAATATTGATATATATATATATATAATTATTTTTAACTTAAAGGACGTACCATGAGACCAAAATCGAAGCCAACTATTACATTACTGGCAATAGACATGCCGGCGAGCTCGAGGTCTCCGAGGTGGCCGGCGAAAGCTTGGGTGATGACGAACATGGAATACGAAGCGATCCGGCTGAAGATGGCGGGGCCCACGACCCGCCATAGCTTCTTCGTCTCGGTCCAAACCTTAAGGGAGAGAGTTTCTTCATCATCACCTCCATCTTCTATTTCATCTATTATCTTTGTTGGGGCAATAATAGTATGCGAGGATCTGTAATCTAACAACGGTGCTCTTATTTTTTCTTCATTTTCACTTTTATTTGACATTTTTTTTTTTTTGATTTATTGAATTGAACTTGAAGGGCAATAGAAGAGCCTTCAGAGTTCAGAGTGTTTGCAAAAAAGAGGTGATATTTTGTATATAGTATAGTATAGCTCAAATAACGGCCCAAGGAAAAAATTAATAATAATACTCCCGTCCACTATATTTATTTTATTATTTTATGTTGCAACGTTTTGATTTTTACACTGTTCAACTTTCGTGTTGGTCGTACACCCTCTATTAAAGTTTTTTTGTGATTTATATGTAAAAGTAGCTATTGTTAGATTCGTTTTGATATATATATATATATATAATATTGTTCCGGGAAATCCTTCCCGTATTGGTGTCTTACCTAATACTAGTTGTAGGGGGATAAGAGTTATGGAAGGTTCTAGACTCTTCCATAAGTAGTAGGATCCTGTTAGATATTTTACCTTAACTAGGAATCCTATGTATGGAAAGACTCTCTTTGTAATGCCTATATAAAGGCCCCTCTATTCATTGTTATCAATATAATGGATTTGCTGTCTTTTATTTTTCTCCTCAAACACGTTATCAGCACGTAGCTCGGAAAAAAAAAAGAAACCGGCCATCAGCCGCCGCCGCCCGCTGACACCACCGCCGCCGCCTCCCGCCGCTGCCAGCCGCCGCCCGCTGACACCACCGCCGCCAACCCACACGCCGCCATGACCCGGCCACCACCGCCAGCTACCTGGCGCCGCCCGCCGCCGCCAGAGCCGCCAGCTGCCACAGCCAGCCGCCACCGTACCGCGGCCGTCGCCCGCGCCCACCACCACCACCGCCGCCGATCGATCCAGTCAGAACATCACCGGGACCGCCGCCGTCAGCCGCCGGCCGGCAGCTCCGGCCCAAGTCCGGTTCTGAATCTCGGACCAAAACCCGAACATCAACTTATCTTCGGAAGCCGCCAAAATTGCACCTCCGGTTTCACGTCGTCGCATCGAGTACCAACCGGTAGATCGAAGCACACCACAAATTCAGCACGTGCCTAATTTTATAATCGAGGTAATTATCTGACTTGTCCCTATTTCAATTCTCACCTTTTGGGAATTTTTCTTTTGGGGACACGGGTTCTTGGGTTCTTTATCTCCCACGCTACTTTGCGGTGGATGAGACCGCGAGAGAAGCCGGTATCTCTGCGTGTCGAAGAAAACTGTGTGACGGTCCTGGAGGAGTCACGGAATTGTTGAAAGTCGATACTTGTGGTTGTTGCATACACCACGTATCTGGGTGCGATCTGATATCGCCGTTTTTTTGTCGACTTTACTAAACAACAATTAAGGGAAGTAAATCGAGTAACGGTTATGTTACACGCTTTTAAAAGCATCGATTGTGACCGTTTACATTGTCACTGAAAATCCAACAAGACTAACTTCCTCTTGTTTATATCTTGTAGATGGCACAAAGCTCCAATGTTCATCCCGAGTTCGACATCCTTGACCATGCTGGTAAGGAGTACCATAGGTGGGTCTCAGACGTTCGCTTGGCGTTCTTCGGTAAGAGATTTACCACCACCATCTTTCCCTCTAACGAGCCTACCGCTCAAGAACCGAGCGAGGAAACCAAGGCTAATGCACTGATGTACTTGCGTAGACATATACATCCGTTGTTGAAAAAGTGTTATATGAATTTGCAAACCCCCAAAGAACTATGGGATACACTCGAACAACGATTTAATAATGTGCATGATCAGCGCTTCCCCGAATTGCATATTCAGTGGGAGCAAATCCGATTTTTGGATTATGCGAATGTGGAAGCCTATAATCAAGCTATCCTCGATCTTCGCGCTGATCTTGGTTTTTGTGGTGTGAAGAAGTATGATCAAGATTTGATCGAGAAGACTCTTAACATATTTCCCGTGGGAGCAAGTGTGATTGCTCATCAGCTGCGCGTTGCCTATGAGGAAGGGAGAATTAAAAATTTTAGTGACCTTATCTCCCACCTCGCGAAAAAAGAAAGGCACCATGAGATTATTCTCAATAGCAATGCGCGCCCAGCTGGTACGAAGCCGATTCCGGAAATGAATCAGGCTACCCACAGGAAAGCACCACGACAAAATAGGAAAGGCAACGCTACTCAGTTTTTGCAAGCACCACGGGTGCATGACTCGAGCAAGCGAGGGAAAAGACGAGGTCGTCGTTCCAATGTGTGGAAGAGGCAAGGTGGCTCGGCCACGGGACCCAGTGGAACCCAACCACGTGGACCGCCTCCTGCCGCCGGGAATGAAATCACTCCAAAGGAAGGCCGGAATTGCTATACTTGCGGATCGAAGAAGCTTACTTACCGCAATTGCAAGGCGCCAAAGAACATCCAAGCTTACTACAAGCACTATAAACAATATTTGACTCAAGAGTCGAATTACATGGAAGAAGATAATGAGAATACGGAGGTGAACCATATTGAGATCCAGACTGAGATCCCTCCTCTCACCATTGCGTATAAAGACCAAGATATGGATGTTGCCGACTTTGACTAGTTTTACGCTTTGGTTATGTTTTGTCTTGTTTCTAGTTTTCGAGAACTACTTTGGATTTTCATGAATGTAATAAAGTTGGCCATGATGAATAAAATTCTTTTAATTGCTGTGATTGTGCAAAGACGAATTTTATTTTTCCCTTCGAAAGCATGTTTGGTTTATCACAAAATAATTGCTCAGTAAATGAATTGCTTGGTTATATTTGATACACTGGTAGATTTCATCAAAACTTTTGATCAAGACTAGGCGCATCCTCCTTGGTATTTGTTTATGCTTTGAAAGTTCAAACGGAATCAGTGGTTTTTAAATGACCTTTTGTCAGACCGACATTCCTACTTTCTCTGCAAGTCTACCAAGTTGGAGTTACCGAAAGGATCATTAGCCGAGATACAAGTCGAACACCAAGATGCGTTTTGAAGTATTTAAATGCTCCTATGGCCATATTACCATAGTATTGTATCAACAATAATGCCTTTGAAAAAGGCTTCAACCTTGCTCTATCACTCAACAATAGGGAAATACCAAAATAGCAACTTTAAACGAGCACTGAGATCTAAGTTTAATGATCCAGAAAGTGCACGACCTGTGGACAGAAAGATACGGAAGTCTAGTTTTCAGAACAACTGACGTTCATCTATAGCCTTCTTAACGAAGAAGTTATTGCTATTTTAGCGAACAAAGGTCAAGCTGCGCGGAAATTATTTCCAGCGATTGTGCTAACTTTGATCCTAACCGACTTGGTCGAATTTCCCCAAACTCGAAGTTAATGAGTTTTCGCTATGTCTTTAATCACAAGACTAATCGAGTTTCATGTCTTATTGTAGATGTCTCGTGGTGAAATTGAGTGCCTTGCTGATAGTGGAACAACCCACACTATTCGTCGGAATAGGCAATTATTCAAGGATATTGTGCCATACATATCCTCAGTGACAATAATGATTGGTTCCTCCCAAGTAATTCAAGGGAGGGGACCTGCTCATTTCTTGCTACCTAATGGTACGCATATTAATGTCACAAATGCTCTCTATGCCCCAAGAGCAAACCGAACCTTGCTAAGTTTTAGGGACATCCGTGCCAACGGTTATCACCTTGATACACATTGTGAGAATGGGACAGAATTTTTGTGTGTTACTCTGGCAGAATGCGGAAGACGTCGCGTTCTCGAGAAACTAATGAGTCTAAGTAGTAGTTTATACCAGACTACAATAAGGGTTATTGAATCCTATGCTGTGAGTCACGAACTGTGTGATCCCGAAGCATACCAACTATGGCATGACTGACTCGGTCACCCTGGACGCGACATGATGATTCACATTTTGAAAAACTCACATGGTCATCCATTTTTCAAGTCCAGAAAACTATTGGAAGCACCACTCGATATCGGCATTGATGTGAGTGAGCTTGATACCGTATCACCGGGATTAAAGATCGCACGCCCTGATAAGGTTGACGGTGCATCTTTCGTAAATCCCAAGGCTTCCGTGGCAATTAACGTACGTAATGGAAAGATGACAACGTACGTAATGAAAGAAACGAAGGCTACTGGACTGATCCATGCATTACCTAACGTATGTAACAATATGATGTTAACGTACGTAAACAGTCTAACGTACATAAATGAAGGGTTATAACGTACGTAAAGAAGTCAGAAAGAGCTAACGGCTAGTTGAGGCTTTGGAGCCTATAAATACCACTTCTAATGGTATTCATCATACAACAACTTCAAGCAATCGATACATGGATCAGATATTGATATACATTCTATTGTTGTTGTAATTGTGCTTATATTGATAAGAGTTTGAGTGTGATACACAAAAACTCATACACAAGAGGAAAAAGAAAGAATATGATTTGACTCGGTGTTATTAGGATCAAGGATCCAGCATTATTAGAATCACAATCTATATCCACGTGAGGTTTATCTAATACCCATAGAAATCTAGATTGGTTAATTCTTTGTCCAATAGAAAAGGAAAACGGTTTAACTTGGACCGATAAAAAGACAAGTGATTGAACGGTTTACTCGGACCGATAGAAGATGAGTTTGTAACGGTAATCCCTTGACCGATAGAAGAGAGGTGCAGAGGTTCGTCTTTAACCTATAGAAAAAGATCCGAAAAGAGGACGTAGGCACATTTGGCCGAACCTCTATAAATCTTGTGTCGATTTATTTTCCGCACCTTTATTTAATCGCTTCCGCAATGCGAAAGAGCTTTATAACTCTATCTCCAGACGGCGATACCGACCATCTTTCTCCAATAATTGATATCGGAGTGGTACCTCCTAGAAGCGGCTTAACATCCGAGGAAAAGATGATCCAAATGGTGTTTCAATTTGCCCCGATGGAAAGTCTTGCCTTGAATCGACCACCATTCTTCCATGGATCAATTTATATGACTTGGAAGAGAAAGATGTCGATCTTCATTCATGCCTATGATATAATCTGGAAGATCATTTGTCTTAGCCCGAAAATTCCAATCAAATTCGATGGATCTCTTAAGAGTTTCGAAGAATATAATGACGAGGATTGGAAGAACGATCATCTAAATTGTACGGCCACTCAAATTTATATTGTGCCTTAAATCCAGAAGAGGCCAACCGTATTTCATCGTGTGGAAGTGCTAAAGAAATATGGAAAATTCTTGAAATCACACACGAGGGAACAACTCAAGTCAAGGAGACGAAGATTAATATGCTTCTCCATGACTACGAGTTATTCATGATGAAGGGTGACGAGTCCATTACCAACATGCTCGATCGATTTTCGGTCATCACCAAATAGACTAGCTTCGTTCGAGAAACCACTATCAAGTAGTGAGAAAGTCAAGAAAATCTTAAGATCACTACCTAGCGAATGGGACGGAACTGTGACGGCGATCATGGAATGTAAAGATCTCAATACGCTCGATTTAGCGCCCTCGTTGGCTCGCTAATTAATTATGAGATAGTTCTAAAATCACGGAACAACAAGTCGAAGCCGAAGGAAAGAACGATAGCTATGAAAGCTAAGATGTCTCGCAAAGAAGAAATCTCGGTGGATGATAGTGACGAAGAATCGACATATTATGCCAAGAATATTAATAAGTTTCAAAACTTATAAAACCGGAGAAAGAAAGGCATCAAGACGGGCGAATCTATGAAATTCGACAATAACTATCGAATCTGTAGAAAACCATGCCACTTCGCGAAAAATTGCCGAGCTAATCAAAAGAAGGAAGTTTAATTGCCACATGGAGTGACGAAGACGAGGACAAAGATTTCATTAATCAAAATAATCTCGCACTCATGGCAAGAAGTTCATTCGATGAAAGCGACATCGAAAGTCTGGTTAGTACGTCGTCTCAAGACGAATTATTTAAAGCATTCAAATTATTGCATACCGATTTTCAAAATACTTTATCCGAAATTAAATCCCTCCAATCTAAAAATAAATTATTGGAAAATTAAATTTCTAAAATTCTTGAAAAGGGAAAATTGTCGAGATCGATCATTCTCAATGCCTTGAAAACGAAAATATTTTAAAGAATTCTTTTGAAAGTTCAAGACGAACTTAAAATTTTGACAAAGAAATTTTCATGCGGTAATGATAAATTTCAACAAATGTTATCGGTTTAAAAATTTACTTTAAACAAACAGGGGTTAGGATTCAAATCGCATACTAAAAATGAATCCTTAAATTTCTAAATACCCCGATGTGAAAAAGCTCACGCCGGACGATTAAAATTAAAAAGATTGGATTCCTAAATGAACCACCATTCCGAATATCATCTATTTAAATGAAAAACAACCGACTTTCGGTTGAATCCCCAAAAATTAATTTTCATCAAGTAATATTTTACTCAATGGGAGTATTATTTTTAATGGGGAGATATTTTTGTCAGGGGGAGTTTACCCTTTTATGCGTTCATCATATTATCGATTTTATTATCGTTATTTACACTTTTGCTGATAATACAAAGGAGGAGAAAATAGTTGAATGGGATAAAAAGCGTCATGGAAGACTGACGAAAAAAATAAAAGTAAAAAGAGAGAAAAATAAAAAAATTTCATACGAATTCGAAAGGAGGAGAAAAGTCGAAGAAAGTCGAAAGAGAAAACGAAGAAGTTGAAAAATGAAAAGAAGAAGTCGAAAAGGAGAAAAAGAAAAGATGGGAGAACTAGCGAAATGATCAAAGCCGGAAACTTTGATTCGTACAAATATATATATATATATATATTATTTTGCAGGTTTTATCCAATTCAAGATGTTGTTTTGTAATCATCAAGAAAGGAGAGATTGTTGGAATATTTTATTCCAAATATTCATTAATCAAGTTTTGATGATTAATTGTTAAACAAATAAAATAACAAAGAAGCGAAACAAAACAACAAAGAAGTCGAAGACGCAAAAAGCTGGACAGAAGGTTATTAACGTACGCTATATAGACAACTTAACGTACGTAATGTGTAGAGGTTAACGTACGTAATGGGAATGGTCTAACGTACGTAAAGAGGAGCCTCGGAATTCAAACAAGATGAAGGTTAGAAGATTCTGAGTCAAACTCAAAAGTGTGCAATGAATATGTGAGATTAACATACGCTACAGTAACATGTTAACGTACGCTATCAGATGCAATTAACGTATGTAATGAAAGGATGACAACATACGTAATGAAAGAAACGAAGGCTACTGGACTGATCTGTGCATTACCCAACGTACGTAACAAGATGATATTAACATACGTAAACAGTCTAACGTACGTAAACAGTCTAACGTACGTAAATGAAGGGCTATAACGTACGTAAAGAAGTCAGAAAGAGCTAACGGCTAGTTGAGGCTTTGGAGCCTATAAATACCACTTCTAATGGTATTCATCATACTACAACTTCAAGCAATCGATACATTGATCAGATATTGATATACATTCTATGGTTGTTGTAATTGTGCTTATTTTGATAAGAGTTTGAGTGTGATACACGGAAACTCATACACGAGAGGAAGAAGAAAGGGTATGATTCGATTCGGTGTTATTAGGATCAAGGATCCGGTATTATTAGAATCGCAATCTATATCCACGTGAGATTTATTTAGTACCCATAGAAAACTAGATTGGTTGATTCCTTATCCAATAGAAAAGAAAAACGATGTAACTTGGACCGACAAAAAGACAAGTGATTGAACGGTTTACTCGGACCGATAGAAGACGAGTTTGTAACGGTAATCCCTCGACTGATAGAAGAGAGGTGCAGAGGTTCATCTTTAACCTATAGAAAAAGATCCGAAGAGAGGACGTAGGCACGTTTGGCCGAACCTCTATAAATCTTGTGTCGATTTATTTTCCGCACTTTTATTTAAATCGCTCCCGCAACGCGAAAGAGCACTATAACTCTATCCCCAAACGGCGATACCGACCAATTTTACTCCAACACATGAAAATATTACCTTAATCTACTTACAAATTGCATAATTTCATGCACCCTCTATTCATTGTGAATGATACTATGTATTTAGTATACTGGAATAGAAATCTCATGCATGATAACCTATGGGTAACAGTAGGTATTATGTATGACATAATACGAATATAGGAAGATGTCATCTTGACGCGATCGAGTGGGTCGGAATTGAGCTAATGTCGCTGACCAAAGCAGCACGACAAGTTATGGCAACATTGGGAGTCGAGGGCAAAACTCCAACAATGTGAATAACCAAGCTCGAATGGTAGAATATCCCATTGCTACTCGCATCCAAGTTTTACTGGAAATTAAGAATTATATGAGATGGTTTATGTGAGAATGAAGTTTAAGTTAATAAATAAAAATGAATTTGGCCCATACATCATGATTAAATAGATGGTCAAGATGTATTCTCACAAAAAATTATGCATGTATTTCATTATTTTAGTACATCGACATTCTTATGCATATAATACATAACTTTAATGTATTGCCATTTTGATGCATGATATGACTATATTTTATGCATACGCTAATCTGAACCCTAGATCACACAAAAACCAATAATTCCAATTTATTCATATTTTTTACTAAGAAAATCATTATCATTTGATCAACTATGTTATATGCTCTTATGGTCAGACCTGCCCATTCTCACCGGCCCGGCGGGCCTGAACCGGAACCGGCCCGGCGGTTCAAGGCCCTTAACCGGACCGTCGGTCAACGGTTCAAAATCCAGACCGAAACCGTCTCACCAAGGGCCGGTTACGGTTCCTCCCAACTACGAACCGGAACCGGCGGTTAACCGCCGGGCCGAACCGCCGGTTCAATTTTGAAAAAAATGTGTTGTGCAAGTGCAAGTTTGCAACGTCTACATGCAAAAGAAAGCGGAAAAGGTGGGGAACTATCTCTGTTTGTGTGTGCAAGTGCAACAGCTACTAACACATGCAGAATAATTAATTAAGGTGGGTCTTTAATCTTCAATCTTCTCTTTTCTCTCTCCTATAAAAAAAGTGCAATATTCTTCTCTCTCGTGCTCTCTTCTCTATCTCCTTTGCTCTCTCTATTTCTCTTTCCATTGCTCTCTCTCCACCGATCTCTCTTCTCTATCTCCTTTGCTCCCTCTATTCTCTGTCCATTGCTCTCTCTCTCCACTCCTCTCTCTCTCTCTATTTCCACACCCATCACTTACCAATTACCATCCCACCATCATCTAGTAGTGTTTTAATTAAACAGCAAAAAAAAAATACAAAATGTGAATTTCGGAATCGACGGTTCAGATCGGAATAATTTTTAATTTATGCCTAAATAATTTTTATTTAGTAGTTTTTTTTAATTTAACAAGCACAAAAAAAAACCGACGGACCAGCCCTGAACCGAAGGTTTTTAACCGGTCCTAAACTGGCGTTTATGAGCCCGGCCCGGAACCGCCAAGGCTCTTCAGGGGCCGATTTCGGTTCACCCTCCTTTGAACCGTGAACCGGCGGGCCGAGGCCTGGAACCGGCGGTTCAAGGTCCGTGAACATGTCTACTTATGGTACATTAAGAATTATTAATTAGGGGTTCCAGGCCCGTGAACATGTCTACTTATGGTACATTAAGAATTATTAATTAGGGGTATATGTCAAATGAAGTACTACATGCATAATAAATAGAAGTACTACATGCATAGTAAATATGGTAAGTGAATTGTAGCTTTTTTTTTTGTGTGTGTGGGCATAATAATTGCAGTAAATCTCGAATAAATTTTAGATAAATTAATAACTTTGATTAAATAATATTTTTTAAATTAATAACTTTGATTAAATAATATTTTTTTATCTGTCCAAATTTAAAGATAGTGTAAAATTTAACTCAAATATTTAGTAATCTCGATTACCTAATATTTTTTAGACTCGATTCTACGAATTTATGGAGGTTCGAGCGTATGTAGACTGTATGCAGATCGAATAGGCATAATAAATTAGTAAAAGACATTTTCTTATCAATAAATTAACATGATAGGAAGTGATTCATTTAATTTGAGATTACTTCGATTCAGAGGGTGTTTGGCTTTGCGTTTTCAAGGTGATTATCTGAAACGCAATAATCTACCTGATAGTGTTTGGATAGAAATAGTTGAAAAGCACTTATTTGCGTTTTGAACCCATCAAAACGTCGTTTTGAAGAAGCAGGTAGGCACTTACTTTTGCAAAACGTGATTTGCCCCAAGTGGCAAAATTACAAGACTGCCCTTGATAGTTTCCTTGTTAAAATTAATATATTGCATGTTGATCAATCTTGTTTTTCTTTTAAATTGTTTTTCTTTTTCCTTTTCTTTCTACTAGTACATTGTTAAGTTGTTATTATTATTTTGTCTTTTAAAATGTCAGACGAAACTGCTATGTATTATATCATAGCTATAAATGATAAATAAAAATAATTCACTAATAATAATGTCCATGTTGGTAATTTTAATATTAAGTTACTGAATAATCTAATTTGCCAAACACTCAAAAAGCTGATTATCTGATTATTGCGATTTCAAATCGCATAATCAAACCCAAACACTTTATTTCAAAATCGCGTTTTATTACAGGTGATTATCTGATTATTCGTTTTCAAAACGAATAATCTATTTTCAATAAGCAATCTCAAACACCCCCTCGATCGAATTCAAATTAGAATTCTCATCTTGCGAGTTGTGGGTCCTCCCCTCAGTTTGCTTTTCCCATTCTTCACCGATTTATCATAGCACGGCCAAAATCTAAATGACACGTGGAATAATAGTGTTCTGATATACAGTATAATTTTTTTTTAAATTAATACTCGATAAATTAATAATTTTTATAAAATTAATATTTTCCCTGATCCCTACTTGGGTCCCAAGTATAAATTAATAATTTCGATAAATTAAGATAATAATTTTTTTAGACTCCTTTGTAACACAAGGGTCCCATCAACATCATAAATTAATAATCTCAAAAGATTACAAAGATAACTTAGACAACTTAGTAAAATATGACTCTAGTATTGATTGTTTTCTATCAAACTTCAAATCAAACTGAATCTCTTTTCTCACACGGCACTTAAAAGCTCTGGTGTGGTATACTCTGACTGTATGAAAAAAAATATGAAGGATTTTCGACGCTTCTATTGCTTCTTTTCGCGTAACCGGCTCTAACGGTACCGTATCATCTTGAACTTCATCCTCAATTGAATTTTCAATTATAATATCAACAATTTCTTCTAAGCTTTGGATTTGTAAACATCCTTCATTTTTACCCGGATAATCCAATAGATGATTGACACCCATTTGATTGTGATGATGGAAATTTTTAATCAATGCAGCGAGTTTATGAGTACCTGCTTCAGTATCCACATGTAAATGGGTTGAATCTTCTTTATTGACCGAACAAATTTGGTTGATATAAAATATCTTTTTAAATTAATAAATTATTAATTTATCGATTAATTAATATTTTTTAAAAGTAATATTTTTTCTAGTTCCAACCATATTAATTTATAGAAGTTCTAAGTCTTATGTCCATATCTTTTTCTGATGACATCTCCAGACCAATGACCCGCGTAACAGTTGCCCATCAGTTAGTTTCTTGACAAATCGGAATGGAAAAACCGTGTCCAAATTGTTTCGGGAAAGAAAGTATATCCATCACGTCCGGAGCGCAGCTGAATGCGTTTAAAAAAACGATCTGATTATAAATCGCTACTTGGCATGTCAATCCGCTAGCTTATAGTGCATAAATTGTTGAGAAATATTTGGCAATGGTAGCTTGTAGCGTTTTATGGTAGTTTATAGCGTTTTTGTGTAGTTTATGGTATTTTTTGAAACGCTAATTGAAGTAGCTTTTGATTTATGGTATCTTATAGTTTATAGCGTTTCATTTATCTCTCAATTTTACCCCTCATTACATTGTTTAAGTTCCTAATTTATTCTCCTTTAAATTAGACCCGGCAATTTACCACACGACACGAAAACACGACACGAAAACGACACGAAAATTTAGTGTTTGGGTTTGCATTTTGAGTACACGACATGAAAATACACGAACACGAAAGTACACGACCGAGATTTAGTGTCAGTTTTGTCTTTACCCTTTGGGTACACGACACGACACGAGGTACACGAAATAAATAAATAAATAAATAAATAAATACAATATTTCATATTTAATTTTATAAAAATATACATTTTATGAATTCTATTTGTACTAAACTTTAAAATTTGAAAATATAATGTGAACTTTCATATCTTTCCTGTAAACGTTCGTATTTTCGTTGCCATTCTTTTCATTCCGTCTACTAAAATCTATAAAAATAATATTAAAATATTAAAATTATTATCTTTTATAATATTTTAGTATTTACTTTATAATAGGTACCTGACACGAAAACACGACACGAAACGACACGAAACACGAAAGTACACGACACGACATAACACGAATTCATTTCGTGTCGTGTATGGGTTTGGACTTTTAGTACACGAAACACGAAAGTACACGATACGAAAATACACGATACGAACGAATTGCGAGGTCTACTTTAAATGAATTTCACTCTCATTTTTAAACATTAATTACAAATATCTATTTACGTAATTTTATTTTATAAGCTAATTCAACAGCTAATTTTACCAAACACCTTAAATTTAATGAGTTAGATTATTCACTCTCCGCTACCTCATCCGATATAAGCTAGTTTATCTGCTATAAGCTAGCTTACCCGCTAATTTTTGCCAAGAGTCAAGTCTAAAGATTTCTAGAGCTATTTGAAAATGTACGTGCGCTATTAAAAAAACATATGTATTGGCTTCACACAAAAGTGAAGTCAATACAGTTGACTGCGAAGCCTTTTCGCTTTAGCTTCACATATGTGAAGCCATTGTGTGAAGCTAAAAAAGCTGAAGCTAAAGAAACTTTAGCTTCAACCTTTGACCACGTGAAGCTAAAGAAAATACTTTACCGTTATTTATGTGAAGCTATATAAACTAGTCAAAATAAACTAATTACTTTAGCTTCACAAGGGTGAAACTAAAGCAACCGAGAGAATACTATTTTTTTAAGCTTTGGCGTCACATACGTGTTGTCAATGAAAGTCCAGTAATTTTAAATAATATATATTTGGCGTCACATATATGTCGCCAAACACAACCCAACAGTTTTAAATAATTTATGTTTGGCGTCACATATTTGTCGCGAAAGAATGTCCAGCAATTCATCACATATGTGACGCTAAAATAATTTCTTTAAAGTAAAACAAATGAAATTAGCCAAAAAGAACTTTTGGCTAATTTCAGGTGTGCATATATATATATATATATATATAATCAGAAATATATTTTTAATATATTTTTTTATTGTAATTAAAAAATATATGTCAAAAACTACACTTTTAATTATTATTAAAAAATAAACTATATTATACTAAAAGATATTTATTCTAATTAGAAAATAAATATCATCATTTTTGTAAAATTGATTTTAAAAAGAGATAAATCACATTATGTTATGTTTCAACAATATTAATATTGAAAAAATATAATTCACTTATATTTAAATAAATAAAAATCTTGCAAAACAAAGACAAAAACAAAAAATTATTAATAAGTTAGAATAAACAAAAATAATATAAGTAAAATTATTAACAAAATTAAAAATAATTTATAAATTACCTTGAAGATTGAGAGATGAAAGTTGTGAGTTGAAATATGGATTAGAATTCTGGAATGAATGAAGGTTTGTAGTGATGTTGTATATATAATCTATTCTCGAACCCAATAGCTTCACATATATGAAACCAAAGGATTTCAGTAAATTAGAAATTTCCCCGCGTCCACGCCAAAAATTTCAAACTTCCGCCAATTTTTTTTTAAATTTTCGTATTGGCCTCACATATGTGATGCCTTAAATCACATAGTTTTGTCCTGCACATTAGCTTCACATATGTGA
Source organism: Orobanche coerulescens (assembly GCA_033398695.1). Taxonomy (NCBI): domain Eukaryota; kingdom Viridiplantae; phylum Streptophyta; class Magnoliopsida; order Lamiales; family Orobanchaceae; genus Orobanche; species Orobanche coerulescens. Next base: position 132,531,186 of record CM065816.1, on the reverse strand, counting down.
AGTTAAAACATGTCAACTACCATATCCGTGTGTGCCATCTACCGTCTGCGCAATGATTCTGAATTTATTCTTTGACTACACATATGTGAAACCAATAATTGAACAAGTATTTATAAAGCTCGTACATCGTTTGACACAGAACCTATCACCAAAAAAATTACACAGAGACTATCACGAAAAAAATTCATTTCTGGAGCACCATATTTTTTTTCTCTCATTTATTTTCCAAAATATATATTCAAGGATATATCGAGTATATTGAAGAAATATTCGTCGATATTATAAGGTATGTAGAAATAATTGAAATTTAATTTGCATATTAATTTTGTATGCAAATATGATTTTACTTATTTTCTTGTTGTTAATACGAAATAGAATTATCCTTTTAGTTGATCATTTAGTTGTAGTTTTATATTAAATTAAAATTTAGTTTGATGAAAGTGAGTTGATTTTATATTCATAATTCGGAATAAAATATTATATTTTCATAAAGTATATTCAAGGATATAATGAGCATTTTTAAACAATATTCGTCGATATTATAAGGTATGTAGAAACAATTGAAATTTAATTTGCATATTAATTTTGTATGCAAATATGATTATACTTACCTTTCTTATTGTTAATACGAAATAGAATTATCATAATTTGGAGAATATTATTACAGTTGCTATTTAATTTAAATTAATTATCAAAATTTTGCATTCATTCCAACAACTTATGGTAAAACTGATGGTAAAACTGCATTCATTTTACTTAAACTGTTGTACTCTGTTGCTGTGCCAAAAACATTTGATTGTTTTTCGATTTTCTGGCAGTTGCTATTATATTTGTCCAGATGCGTTATAGGTGGGAGAAATCGGATGAGGAAAAAATTACGTGGTATTGGGATAGATAAAGCCACGAATGGTTTATTGATATGCTTACGCACGCTAAAAATAAAGCATATCAAAAACCAGTCGGTCAGCGCGAGAAGGGGTTGAAGGAAAAAGTATTCAAGATCTTGTGGAAGCGTTGGGAGACGGAAGAGAAGAAGAAGGAGGCCTTTCAGAAATCTAAAAATAGGGGCACTCTTTACGATGAGAGTACCATTGTGATTACGCAAAAGGCATCGGGTACATATACTGGAGGTAGTCTGAGCATGTACGATCATGCTCATTCCATGGTACGTCTAAATTCTGTCAACATTTTATTATATAATATATGATGTCTTCAATTATGTGTCATCATCAATATTGTTAATGTTTTATGTTAATGCGTAAGCGAGTGATGCTGCGTCTGAGATGTACCAAAGACCAGCATGCTGAAACACCCCTAAGACGTTTAGGGCATATTACAGTGCCGTGGACTCCACTCTTTGAAATTCACCAGGCTAACACACAGACTCAACGTGACAACAATAATTGACATCATCAACATACGAATGACTTCTCAATCCAAGACGTACAAAACAAGTAAACCATACTCAACAGTACAATGAAACGTTAAACCATCCCCAAATCGGGTACTCAACAAAGACAATGTTCACAAGAATGAAGTACTCGAGTACTGAAGCAACAACATGATTAATGAAATTTAAAATACATGACATCAACGAAAGACCATTGAACAGATTCACTCTTGCCCATCACCCTTGTACTGCCCGCATGCTCGTTCGCCTCCAAGACCTGTACCTGAAATACAAAAGTATTTCCCCCATTTAAGGGGTTAGCGACAACTGCTAGTGCAAATACAATCCATTTGAACTACCATTCTAATCAGATGAAATATGCGCCAAAAATCAATTTAGAAAATATTTATATATTCCGGAATATTACGATGCACAAGCACAAAACACAGTTCTCCAACAAAACATTTCAAAGGTTAACCGTTGGTACGAGACTCACGGCCACCGCACCCCACAGAGGCCCCGTCGGACCATCCCTTGGTGGTTAACCCCAGTTCGTTATATGCATACACACGGCACTACGTATCCCCAGAGGCCCCGTCAGACCATCTCTGGGTGAACATACGCATTCACATCCACAACATGCACGGGAAGCCATAAATCAAATACTATAATATGCAAACAAACGTATAGTACTTGGCTTTGAGACATCTTCGACGAAACGGGAACGAACAACAACTAGGAATGACCCGAAGGGAACACGACCATTCCTAAACTAAGTGTTAACACAAATCAGTCCTACACGATAATAATAATCGAATGGAATACGCCCACAACCCCGACTAATAATCATAAACATACACGGACGACGAATACGGGCGAGAGTTTTCACAAAACCTCCCCAAATCAACAATCCACGGATTAAACACGACGGAAACAGATTGGGAATCGCCCAACAACAATAATCAATAAGAAATATCACAGCATAAACGAACGATTCGAGTTAATCTAGACAAATCCCACAAAACCCCCAAAATGGATAGAAGTAGGGTTCTAAGTCAAATACCTTGGAATAAAGTGGAGAAGATGGATTAAGATGATGATGTAATATGTTAGGAACACAATAATTGGTCTATAACTGAACTCCATGGATTACTCTGCATAAATCGCCCCAAAATTGCCGGAATCGCCCAAAGGATGAGAAGAGGAGGAAAAATGACGAAAAAGGCTGCTGCTATCCTATTTATAACAGGCATAATTAGCGCACACTAATCTTCAAAGATAGCGCGTGCTAAAGGGGGTCGTCAGCAGTCCAGTAGCTACTGCCCGGTGTCGCTAGCGTGCGCTATACAAGTTTAGCGCGCGCTAACTGCTACTCGATAGCGTGTGCTACGAAAGCTTAGCGCGCGCTACCTGATAGTCAGAACTCAGGATTCGGAGTCCAGAATCCTACTGCCCAGAACGCTGAAGACGTTAACAAATGCTATAACTACGAGTTAGCGTGTGTTAACTGCACACCGATAGCACACGCAAGAAATCACGAGTAGTGTGCGCTACTCACGCAGCAGTTCAGTACTGCTCAACGCAGTTCACTGCTGAGGAAGGTACGAATTCGAAACGCAACGCAAGGCCAGAATCCAGAAACATAAACACGAAATATTCACGACGACGAAGCTAAGCACTGAAAGAAAATACAATTTCGACTACCGGGGAATCCGAAATACGACAAAGAAGATAAAATTCCCTAAACTTATAGGAAATTACAAAATGGCCCAAACGTCCGAAAATCACGATACAACGTCGGATTAACAACCTGAAACTTACAACATGAATAACTCAGCCATACGAACTCATGCAAACAAAGAAACAACGAAATCGAACGAGTTTTACGAGAATCGAACGTACATGCGACAAAACATGACATAAAGTGAAATGACGTAAAAACACCTCTGAAACTCGTCCAAATGGACAAACACCAAGAACAAAATAGGTTCAAAACGTCGAAACGGTTATAAGAGAGTCACTAAAAATAGACATGTACCAAAAATGGAAACTGCTAAAAATGGAAAGGTCCAATATACCTTGGACTAAGCTTCCCCTTTTTCCTAAAATGGAAAACTTCTTCGATGGAGACACTCTCAACAAGACATGATCCCCTACCTCAAACTATAAGGGTCGATGCCTAGCATCTGCATAGGACTTTTGTCGACTCTGAGCTGCCAACTGTTGGAATATTTTATTCCATACATTCATTAATAGAGTTTTGATGATTAAGTTGATAAACAAAATAAAACAACAAAGAGGCGAAGCAAAGCATCAAAGAAGTCGAAGACCCAAAAAGCTGGATATAGCATGCTTAACGTACGTAACTTTGTGATATATAGCGTACATAATATAAGGAGCTTAACGTACGTACGAAAGGATGGCTAACGTACGTAATGGAATGTTTCTGAGTTCAAACGAGATGAACGTTGGAAATGATGTCATGGTATAAGTCAGCATGCAACGAACATATTGACTATATATAATGTACGTAATAGGGAGTTGCTAACGTACGTAATGATCAAGACAGAAGCTACTGGACTAAAACTGGAAGATGTTAACGTACTTAACTCAGATGAACTAACGTACGTAAAATAGCTAACGTACGTAAGGGGGAGACTTTAACGTACGTAATGAAGTGTCAGAAAGCTAACAGCTAGTTGAGACTCCAATGCCTATAAATACCACTTCCTATGGTATTGAAGATACAACAACGCAAAGCATTCGATATATTGATCAGAGATTATTTTACACATTTTTGTTGTTGTAATTGTGCTTATATTGATAGTTTGAGTGTTTATACATTCAACGTTTGGGCCTTGAACTTTTAAATGATTTTATTTTGTGACGGTATTGGGAAAATGGATTCTTGTAAAATATTTAAAACATTATCATCTTTCGCCTGTTGGCGTATTTGAAATATTTGTGAAAATGAGTTTTAGCCTGGTGGGTTCCGGCGCGGGACCCACAGGGCTGTAATATCCCCGGATGGTTTTGGGGCGTTACATAAAGTGGTAGTAAGGGCTCTACTGATTTTTGTTATTGTAGTTTTCGACATACACGAGAGTAAAAAGAAAGGATACGATTGTATTCGGTGTTATTAGGATCAAGGATCCGGCATTGTTAGAATCGCAATAGATATATAAGTGAGGTTTATCTAGTATCCATAGAAAGCTAGAGTGGTTGATTCCTTGTCTAGTATAAAATAAAAACGGTTTAACTTGGACCGACACAAAGACAAGTACAAGCGGTAATATCTCGACCGATAGAAGAGAGATTGTACGGTTTAACTTGGACCGATAGAAGATAAGTTTGTAATGGTTATCCCTCGACCGATTGAGGAGAGGTTCAGAGGTTGATCTTCATCCTATTGAAAAGATACCGAGAGAGGACGTAGGCTTCATTAATAGCCGAACCTCTATAAATCCATGTGTCGTTTAAATTCCGCACTTTATATTTACACTTCCGCACAATGGCGCAAATACCGATTATTGCTCCAACAATTGGTATCGGAGCGGTACCTCCGATAAGTAGCATAACATCCGAGGAGAAGATCCAAATGGTGTTCCAATTTGCTCCGGTCGAAGGTCTTCTTTGAACCAACCACCATTCTTTGATGGATCAAATTATATGACATGGAAGAAAAAGATGTCGATCTTTATTCTAGCTTATGATATTGAGCTTTGGAAGATCATATATATAGGTCCAAAAATTCCCACGAATTTCAACGGGACTATAAAAAGTTTCGAAGAATATGATGATATGGATTGGGAGAACGACCACCAAAATTGTAAGGCGACGCAAATGCTTTATTGTGCCTTAAATCCGGAAGATCTGGATCATATTTCCTCGTGTAATAGTGCCATAGAAATTTGGAAAAAGTTAGAGGCAATTCACGAAGGAACAAATCAAGCAACATGGAGCGATGAAGATGAAGATGATGATCTAAATCAAAATCTCGCTCTCATGGCCCGAAGTTCACTCGACGAAAGCGACGTCGAAATTCGGGTAAGTACATCGTCTCACGATGAATTATTTGAAGCATTTGAATTACTGCATACCGATTTTCAAAATGCTTTATCCGAGATCAAATCCCTTAAATCTAAAAATAAATCATTGAAAATTGAAAATTCCAAAATTCTTGAAAAGAAAAAATTTGTCGAGATCGATCATTCTAAATGCATTGAAAACAAAAATATTTTAAAGAATGATCTTTTGAAAATTCAAACCGAGCTGAAAAATTTAACAAAGAAATTCTCGTGTGAAAACGAGAAATTTGAACGAATGCTCTCGGTGTAAAAGTTTACGTTGAATAAACATGGGTTGAGATTCAAACAACATTCTAAGGGGAGATGTATTTTTCAGGGGGAGTTTTTACCCTTTTTATGCATTATTATCATTTTATTATCATTCATTATACTATTTGATGAAGACAAAAAGGGGGAGAAAGGAGAAAAGAAGAAAAATGGGATTAATCCTGAAAGGGGGAGAAATCGGAGAAAAGAAAATTGATAAGAAAAATGAGGAGACGTCGAAAAGATGATGAGAAATTAAAAAAAATCGAAAAGAAAAAGAAAAAGAAAGAAGGAGTCGAAAAAGAAATGGGAGAAGAAACTAACGAAACGGACAAAATCGAAAACTTTGGTCTGTACATATATATATATATATATTTGTATTTTGCAGGTAAATCCCATTGATGAAGTCTTGTTTTGTAATCATCAAAAAGTTGGAGATTGTTGGAATATTTTATTCCATACATTCATTAATAGAGTTTTGATGATTAAGTTGATAAACAAAACAAAACAACAAAGAGGCGAAGCAAAGCATCGAAGAAGTCGAAGACGCAAAAAGGTGGATATAACATGCTTAACGTACGTAACTTGTGATATATAGCATGCGTAATATAAGGAGCTTAACGTATGTAAGAAAGGATGGCTAACGTACGTAATGGAATGTTTCTAAGTTCAAACGAGATGAACGTTGGAGATGATGTCATGGCATAGGTCAGCATGCAATGGACATATTGACTATATATAATGTACGTAATGGGGAGTTGCTAGCATACGTAATGATCAAGACAGAAGCTATTGGACTGAAACTGAAAGATGTTAACATACGTAACTCAGATGAACTAACGGACGTAAAATAGCTAACGTACATAAGGGTGAGACTTTAACGTACGTAATGAAGTGTCAGAAAGCTAACAGTTAGTTGAGCCTCCAATACCTATAAATACCACTTCTTATGGTATTGAAGATACAACAACGCAAAGCATTCGATATATTGATCAGAGATTATTATACACATTCTTGTTATTGTAATTGTGCTTATATTGATAGTTTGAGTGTTTATACATTCGACACATACACGAGAGGAAAAAGAAAGGATACGATTGGATTCGGTGTTATTAGGATCAAGGATCCCGCATTGTTAGAATCGCAATCGATATCTAAGTGAGGTTTATCTAGTACCCATAGAAAGCTAGAGTGGTTGATTCCTTGTCCAATAGAAAAGAAAAACGGTTTAACTTGGACTGACACAAAGACAAGTACAAGCGGTAATATCTCGACTGATAGAAAAGAGATTGTACAGTTTAACTTGGACCGATAGAAGACAAATTTGTAACGGTTATCCCTCGACCGATTGAAGAGAGGTGCAAAGGTTGATCTTCATCATATTGAAAAATATACCGAGAGAGGACGTAGGCTTCGTTAATAGCCGAACCTCTATAAATCTGTGTGTCGTTTAAATTCCGCACTTTATATTTACGCTTCCGCACAACTGCGCAAATACCGATTATTGCTCCTACAATTGGTATCAGAGCGGTACCTCCGAGAAGCGGCGTAACATTCGAGGAGAAGATCCAAATGGCATTCCAATTTGCTCCGGTCGAAGGTCTTGCTTTGAACCGACCACCATTCTTTGATGGATCAAATTATATGACATGGAAGAAAAGATGTCGATCTTTATTCTAGCTTATGATAATGATCTTTGGAAGATCATATGTATAGGTCCAAAAATACCCATAAATTCCAACTGGACTATAAAAAGTGTCGAAGAATATGATGATATGGATTGGGAGAACGACCACCAAAATTGTAAGGCAACGCAAATGCTTTATTGTGCCTTAAATCGAGAAGATCTGGATCATATTTCCTCGTGTAATACTGCCAAAGAAATTTGGAAAAAGTTAGAGGCAGCTCACGAAGGAACAAATCAAGCAACATGGAGCGATGAAGATGAAGATGATGATCTAAATCAAAATCTCGCTCTCATGGCCCGAAGTTCACTCGACAAAAGCGACGTCGAAATCCGGGTAAGTACATCGTCTCACGATGAATTATTTGAAGTATTTGAATTACTGCATACCGACTTTCAAAATGCTTTATCCGAGATTAAATCCCTTAAATCTAAAAATAAATCATTGGAAATTGAAAATTCCAAAATTCTTGAAAAGGGAAAATTTGTCGAGATCGATCATTCTAAATGCATTGAAAATGAAAATATTTTAAAGAATGATCTTTTGAAAATTCAAACCGAGCTGAAAAATTTAACAAAGAAATTCTCGTGTGGAAACGAGAAATTTGAGCGAATGCTCTCGGTGCAAAAGTTTACATTGAATAAACAGGGGTTGGGATTCAAACAACATTCTAAAAATAGATCTGTAAATTTGAAAATACCCCATTGCGAAAAATGTTTGAAAATTGGGCACCATATTTGAAATTGCAAAAGCCCAAGACGGACGATAAAAATCAAAAAGATTTGGATTCCAAAAGGAACCGTTATTCCTAACATCGTCCATATTTCCAAACAAAAACCAACTCTCGGTTGGATCCCCAAAAATTGATTTTTATCAAATTGATATTTAACTCAGGGGGAGTTTTTATATTTTAATGGGGAGATGTATTTTTCAGGGGGAGTTTTTACTCTTTTTATGCATTATTATCATTTTATTATCATTCATTATACTTTTTGATGAAGACAAAAAGGGGGAGAAAGGAGAAGAATGGGATTAATCCTGAAAGGGGGAGAAATCGAAGAAAAGAAAATTGATAAGAAAAATGAGGAGACATCGAAAAGATGACGAGAAATTAAAAAAAATCGAAAAGAAAAAGAAAAGGAAAGAAGGAGTCGAAAAAGAAATGGGAGAAGAAACTAACGAAATGGACAAAGTCGAAAACTTTGGTCTGTACACATATTACATATATTTGTATTTTGCAGGTAAATCCCATTGACGAAGTGTTGTTTTGTAATCATCAAAAAGGGGGAGATTGTTGGAATATTTTATTGCATACATTCATTAATAGAGTTTTAATGATTAAGTTGATAAACAAAACAAAACAACAAAGAGGCGAAGCAAAGCATCGAAGAAGTCGAAGACGCAAAAAGATGGATATAGCATGCTTAACGTACGTAACTTGTGATATATAGCGTACATAATATAAGGAGCTTAACGTACGTAAGAAAGGATGGCTAACATACGTAATGGAATGTTTCTAAGTTCAAACGAGATGAACGTTGGAGATGATGTCATGGCATATGTCAGCATGCAACGGATATATTGACTATATATAACGTACCTAATGGGGAGTTGCTAACGTACGTAATGATCAAGACAGAAGCTACTGGACTGAAACTGGAAGTTGTTAATGTGCGTAACTCAGATGAACTAACGGACGTAAAATAGCTAACGTACGTAAGGGTGAGACTTTAACGTACGTAATGAAGTGTCAGAAAGCTAACGGCTAGTTGAGGCACCAATGCCTATAAATACCACTTCCTATGGTATTGAAGATACAACAACGAAAAGCATTCGATATATTGATCAGAGATTATTATACACATTCTTGTTGTTGTAATTGTGCTTATATTGATAGTTTGAGTGTTTATACATTCAACACATACACGAGAGGAAAAAGAAAGGATACGATGGATTCGGTGTTATTAGGATCAAGGATCCGGAATTGTTAGAATCGCAATCGATATCTAAGTGAGGTTTATCTAGTACCCATAGAAAGCTAGAGTGGTTGATTCCTTGTCCAATAGAAAAGGAAAACGGTTTAACTTGGACCGACACAAAGACAAGTACAAGTGGTAATATCTCGACTGATATACCGAGAGAGGACGCAGGCTTCATTAATAGCCAAACCTCTATAAATCCGTGTGTCGTTTAAATTCCGCACTTTATATTTACGCTTCCGCACAACGGCGCAAATACCGATTATTGATCCACCACCAACATCCTCTCTTGAATCAACTCGACTTTCTTTCTTGTCTCCAACACAAGATCCGGCTCGGTGCCAACTAAATCGGATGGCTCATTCCAACATATCGGTGATCGACATCGTCGACCATAACGCCCCTCATAAGGTGCCATCCTAATGGATGCATGCCAGCTATTATTATAAGTAAACTCGATCAGGGCCAGATGATCTTCCCAATCACTACTCCAGTATAGCGCACACGCGCGCAATATATCCTCGAACGTCTGAATTGTACGCTTGGACTATTCATCGGTCTGAGGATGGAAAGATGTACTCGACCGCAAACATGTCCCCAATGACTTATGTACCGCCTGCCAAAAATGCGATACAAACCGACCATCTCTGTCCGAAATAATAGTCTTCGGCATACCATGAAGTCTCACGATCTGCGCAATACCAGCCAATTTTTCTGGAACCCAAGTGTCCTTGATGCCCAGAAAATGTGCCGAATTAGTCAGTCGATCCACGATCACCCACACCATATTCATTTCAGTCTTCGTCCTCAGCAAATTCGCGACAAAATCCATAGAGATGTCCTCCCACTTCCATTTCAGGACAGGAAGTGGTTTCAACAACCCGACTGGCCGCTGATGCTCGATTTTGACTTGTTGAAAAGTCAAACACTTAGCCACAAACTGTACTACCTCATTCCTTATGTCATTCCACCAAAAATTCTTCCTCAAGTCCTTATACATTTTACTTGAGCCCGGATGGACTGAGTAAGGTGACGCATGAGCCTATCGCATAATACCCTGTCTCAATTTCAAGTCGTTCGGAATACATAACCGACCTTGGAATTTCAACACACCATCTTCATGAATCACGAATCCCAGGGCTTTCCCCTTCACCACATTCTCACGGAGCTGAATAAACATCGGATCTTCTAACTGTCTCGATTTAATGCCGTCGACCAGAGACGAAGAAATCTCAAGAGCGCGCAACTGACCGACACTCCCTGGCAGCACAACCTCAATACTTAACCCTATCAACTCTCGCTGGAGCCCTGGCTGGGCCGTGAGTAACTTAAGTGCCCGAAGTGATACCGATTTTCGACTCAAGGCATCTGCCACCACATTTGCCTTGCCCGGATGATAAAGGATCTCGAGATCGTAATCCTTAATTAACTCCAGCCACCTTCTCTGTCTCATATTCAGTTATTTCTGTGTGAAAATATAATTCACGCTCTTGTAATCGGTGAAAATCTGACACGACGAGCCATACAAGTAATGACGCCAAATCTTCAATGCAAACACAACTGCAACAAACTCAGGATCATGAGTAGGATAATTAAACTCGTACGGTTTCAACTGATGGGAAGCCTAGGCAATCGTCTTCCCGTGTTGCATGAGTAAACATCCAATCCCTTGGCCTGAGGCATCGCTATAAACTGAGAAACCCTCATTACCGCTCAGTAAATCCAAGATTGGAGCGGTAGTCAACCGCTTCTTCAACTCCTCTAAACTCTTCTGTCTCTCGTCGGTCCACACAAACTTCTCTGTCTTCTTCAACAACTGATTAAGCGGTCGAGCAAGTTTAGAGAACCCCTTGACAAACCTACGATAATACCCAGCCAAACCCAGAAAACTGCGGACTTCCTTCACGTTCTTGGGCGGCTCCCAATCTAATACTGCCTCTATCTTGTGTGGGTCCACACGAACACCCTCGGCCGAGATCACCTGACCGAGAAACATAATCTCCCGCAACCAAAACACACACTTTGATAACTGCGCATAAAGGCGCCGAGTTCTCAATATTCCCAACACGATATGCAAATGACGTGCATGCTCCTCCTCGCTCCTCGAGTAAATCAGGATATCGTCGATAAAGACGACTACACACTTATCGAGATACTCGATAAAGACCTTGTTCATTAACTGCATGAACACGACTGGGGCGTTGGTTAGCCCGAATGGCATAACCACAACCTCGTAGTGTCCATATCTCGTCCGAAAGGCCGTCTTCGGAATATCAGAATCCTTCACTCGGAGCTGGTAATACCCCGGTTTCAAATCAATCTTCGAGAACACATTCACCCCTTGAAATTGGTCAAACAAGTCGTCAATCCTTGAGAGTGGATACTTGTTTTTGATGGTCACCTTATTCAACTCTCGATAGTCGATACATAGACGAAGTGACCCATCCTTCTTCTTCACAAACAAGACCGGTGCGCCCCAAGACGAAGTGCTCGGTCGAATGTAGCCCATGTATAGCAACTCTCCCAACTGTTTCTTCAACTCAAGCATCTCGGAAGGCGCTATGCGGTACAGAGTGTTCGAAATCAAAGCCGCACCCGGCTTTAAATCAACAGTGAACTCAACCTCACAGTCTGGTGGCAAACCCGGCAACTCGTCTGGAAAGATGTTAGGATACTCACTCACTACCGGAATAGATGAGAGCTCGACTCCCCCTTCTTCCGATTTCAAAGCATGACTACTCTGCTTACGTACCATAAAATAATGCTTGGTACCGTCAGAGGCTAATATCGAAATAGTTCTCGCTCTATAATTCATGATCGCCCCATATCGGTCTAGCAAATCCTCACTAAGAATCAAATCTTCATCCTTAACGTCTACCACAATCAGATTAGAAGACCAATCCCTCTCCGCGATACTCACCGAAAAATCTCTAATCTCACGATCCCCCACAATACAATATCCACTAGGCAGTTTAACAACAAACGGTTCACATGCAACTAGACAATCAACATGCAAACGACGCACACAATCCAAAGAGATGAAAGAATGTGTAGCAGCAGAATTGTATAGCACGGAAACAGGATGATCAAGGATGTGAACGGTACATGTAGCCACCGTCGCGTCAGGATATCCCGCTCGTCTCATCTCATACACACGGGATAGAACAGACCCCACACTAGAAGCTCCCCCTCTAGAAGGCTGCCCACGTCATCGACCTCTGCCAAAACTCTGATGTGGCTGACTAGCCGTCGGCACCTGATTCACGCTCGGCTCTCCCGCAGCTGGGGCTGACACCTGAGTAACTGGTGCCCGGCTCGCATATCCACAATACTTAGCACGATGCCCCATATGACCGTAAGTAAGACACTGTAGCGGCGACTTGTCACACTCACTCATCATGTGCCCCGGACGACTACAGTTAAAATAAGTGTGGCCACGAGCAGGGATGGACCGAGCAGACTTAGAACCATTTCCTCGCCCAAATGATGGGGACTGATTCCCGAAGACTCGCGAACCAGACTAGGCCTTCTGATGCCCGCCAGATTTGTAATATCCGCAATTTCGAATTTCGGTAATTTTCTTTTTTTCGGTGGAAGTCTGTTTTGACGACTCTCTCATGACCGTTTCGTCATTCCGAGAATGATTAATTCTTCACTTTTTGTCATCCGAGTTCGTTTCGGTATCGTTTTGTTGAGTTCCGAGCTTTTTAGCGACTTTTCCGCACTTGAGTTCGATTCTTGCGAATCTCGTTCGAAACTGCTGTTTCGAGTTTCCCGTAAGTCCGTTTAACTTTGTTAGACGTGTTATGAACTTCGGTTTGGTTATTCGATCACGTATCGTGATTTTCGGACGTTTTGGGCCATTTTCGTAATTTCCTAAAGTTTTGGGTAATTACATCCGTTGTCGAATTCCGAGCCTTCGGGTGGTCAGAATTGTGTGTTCTATTATCTCTTAGATTCGTCTTTGCGAGTACGTCGTAACCGTACCTTCGATTTATACTCAGGTTTGGCTTTCGGGGTCGTCCGGGCCGTCGGAGTGGCCACGGCCGAGTCACGGCCGGAGCAGGGCCTGGCCTGGCCGAGTTACGGCCGTAAGGGCCGAGAGTTACGGCCGTATGGCGCCTGGCAGCTTTCGGACGAATGCCAGTTACGGCCGTAAGGCGTGATCGGGTACGGCCGTACGAGCACTGGGCATCTTCCAGACGAAGGCCAGTTACGGCCGTAATGTGTGCCAGTTACGGCCGTAAGTGTCCGACAGTCTTTGGCGATTTTTTTGAATGCGATTCTGGCCGTAAGGCTTGCCGAGTACGGCCGTATGGGCCGAGTTACGGCCGTAAGGCACTGCCGGTTACGGCCGTAAGTGTCCGGCAGTGACCGACTATATAAGGCCTGGCAGCCCGTTTTTGTTCATTTCCTCACTTTTCTTGTGGCTATCGGACGGGTGCGATGGGGAATCGAGTTCTTGGCCGATTCTAATCAATTCCAAGATGTTTTGGAAGATTCTTGTTGATCATATCATCATCCAATCCGTGTATTTCGTCGAATCAAGGTATATTTCTTGATTTTCCTTCAAGTTGACTTTTCGGAGAATTTGTTCTTGATTTTGATTCTAGTCCGATTTTGATACATCGGTTGGTGTAGTATGATGTTATTAATCGTGTTCTATGGGTTGTATATCCATATTTCGAGTTTGTTCAACTCGATTAGTGATTCGAGTGTTCTTGGGAGTTATCGAACATTGAGTGTTCGATTAAATGTCCCAATGAGTTTCCCTTCGATAGTTTGTTGGGATTTCCGTTGTTTTGGCCTTGATTCTCATCGTAACCATGTGTTATTGTTCCTTCCGGAGGTTTATAGGTGTTCGAGGATTCCGATGTTGAATCTCGTTGGTGTTTGACGATTCGTGTGGTGTTATTCACGTAGTAATTGCGGTGCTATCGCGTTCTTGATAATGTTCGGGAGTTCGGGGCCATTCGGCCGTATTTCATCCGTCGTCTTGTTGCGATTGTGGTTTCGAGGCAAGTACCTTGCCCATACTATTCTTGTTTTGTGGATATGATAATTGGTGATCGTCTTGGTGTATTTGTTTGTTTGTTTGAAATGTGTTTTCAAAAGATTCGGCTAGCCTCGTTAAAGGCTCACTTTCAAACGCGTGTGTTTTGTAAATTGTGTGGGTTGTAAGTGGCTATGTGAATCCTATGGATATGTTTGGTGTTGATGATGCACTTGGTATTTGCGTGTGGACGTATATTGTTTCATTTCGGTGCATTGTGGTTTGACGAGGTGTTTTGCTAAGTGTTTGATACCTCTGAATGAATTGTTTGGATATCTTTGTTGCATTGTGCTATGTGTTGTGATTTGTTTAGCTAGCCAGCTCGGGAGGGTCCTTCGAGGCCTCGGGCGGGATCAATGATATTACTCTGTTCCCAAGGCTATGCATGTGTTGTGATTTGTTTAGCTAGCCAGCTCGGGAGGGTCCTTCGAGGCCTCGGGTGGGATCAATGATATTACTCTGTTCCCAAGGCGATGCATGTGTTGTGATTTGTTTAGCTAGCCAGCTCGGGAGGGTCCTTCGAGGCCTCGGGCGGGATCAATGATATTACTTTGTTCCCAAGGCTATGCATGTGTTGTGATTTGTTTAGCTAGCCATCTCGGGAGGGTCCTTCGAGGCCTCGGGTGGGATCAATGATATTACTCTGTTCCCAAGGCGATGCATGTGTTGTGATTTGTTTAGCTAGCCAGCTCGGGAGGGTCCTTCGAGGCCTCGGGCGAGATCAATGATATTACTCTATTCCCAAGGCGATGCTTGGTGTGATATGTTATTTAGTGAATGTATTTTACTCACCGTGGATTGGTTCGACGGGGCCACGATAGGAATTCCAATGGGTGAGTCCAGGAATCACGAGTAAAAACTTCACGAGTTGGTATTTGATTTTATGTCCGTCGAGGACATGTGACTTGGGTTTTGGCCCTGTGAACTGTTGTCAGTTTTCTATTTGCGAAAATAAAACCTTTGGGCTGTGACCCTGTTGATTTTTGGAAAGATAAGGATTCGGTAATCCTAAATTGTTTTCTATTAAAACTCTCGATGGCATTTTAAACTATTTTATAAATTGTTTCCCTTTAACTTGTAGTCTTTTGGTTTTAGAATGTTTTACCAAACTCTTGCCTCGGGAAGTACTTTTCGTCACGTTTGGATTTTTAAGGATTCCTGGTTATTGTTATTCGTGAAATGTGAATTGTATGGCTCGTATTTGCACTTTGTTCTTGCACTAGCAAAACAGTGGAGTTTTGCTAACCCCCGAGTATTCGGGGGGTGGATGTCTATTTTTGCATTTAGGTTTTGGAG
The DNA here is from genome assembly GCA_033398695.1 of Orobanche coerulescens. Taxonomy (NCBI): domain Eukaryota; kingdom Viridiplantae; phylum Streptophyta; class Magnoliopsida; order Lamiales; family Orobanchaceae; genus Orobanche; species Orobanche coerulescens. The sequence continues at coordinate 132,515,449 of CM065816.1, read as the reverse complement.
CATAGCACAGGGTTGGCACGAAGGATGATGAAAGATGAACGATACTAATCACACGAGGATCCGTTGATGTCGTATTGGTCTAGTTGTATTTTCTTTTCCGCTGCAGTATCTTTTCCCCATTGTACGGGAGTTTATTGTATTTTGACCCCTGCGTGGGTATGTGTTTGGAATTGAGTTGTATGTTATTATTGAAAGACCAAGTCGGTTTACTGAGTCATTTTAGCCTTAAGGGCGATGTTTAGATGTTTGATTTTAGTTATCAGCCTGGTAGATCCTCGAAGAGAGGGTCTACGGCGTGTAATATCCCTGAGTGGATTGGGGGTGTTACATAAATGGTATCGGAGCTTAGGTTGTGGAAACCTAGGCTGTCGGGTCAGTGGTGTCTATTGAGTTTTGTCTCGTCGGATTTTGTCTGACTGAGTCGTGTCGCGACGCTTCGTCTGAGTTTGTTGGTCGTGATTAGTATCGTGGGGCGATCCTCATCTTCGTGCGACCTGTGACTGTAAGTCTCCCTTCTTTGTGTTGTGCCTCGTGTGACACGAGCTATTTTTATGATTATTTGTTAATTGATGGAATCCTCTTATGAATTTTTATTTCTTGATATGTGGTTATTTGACCCTCATATTTCGTTCATATGAGGAGTAGCGTTGCTGGATTGCGCATGTTTGACTTTATTTCTTTTATCCGCTGCGTGAGTTCTTTTGTAATGGCTTTCGGTATTTTACCGACTAAGTTTTATTTCGAAAACCGATTCCTTTAACCGAGTTTTTGGCCTTGACCGTTTTGACGGTAGTTGGGTGTTTTCAAATGATTTTGTGAGTTTTGATAAGTACTACTGTCATCGGCCTTTTTGGGCATTTTTGTAATTGTTTTTAGCCTGGTGGGTTCCGGCGCGGGACCCACGGCGCTATAATGTTTTGTGTAATTACCTGAAGTTTTTGGGCATTCTAGCCCATTGAATTATCTTTGAAAACCTTGAGTATCTTAGAAAATAAATTTCGAGACGTACTTTTAAAATGAATTATTTTCTCGTGGTACATACAAGGTGACACAACATGTTTCAAAATTCTTCTACCTCGAGGACCAAAATGCTTTGAGATATTTTCAATATTTTAGAAACACTTTTATTTAGACCCGAAGGTCGAATATTTTGAAAGTTTTCACTAAGAGAAAGTGTCCTCATTTTTTGTTTAAACGCAAGATGATTTTCAAAGTCTCAAAAATGATGTTTGTTCAACTTTTTGTAAGGCGATACTCAAGATCAACCGGTGTTCTTCTAAATTATTTTCAAAATGTGGTTTTCGTTTTTAAAACCTATCCATTCCCGTTTGAGGGCTGGGTATGTATGTATGATGTTCGCGTTGTCATTTTGATATTTTCTCCCGAGTATGATCGAATTGGTGGTGTGAGCGTTGAGTCGTTTTCCACACATTTGTTGTGTTGGCCCCCTGTGAGAGGCGGGATGTTGGTGTTGAATATTGTCTCCCCGTAGTGATTTCTGAGTTATCGCTCGTGTGCGAACTGTTAGAGCTTGTTTGGTACGACCGTGTGCATCGGTGATTGTTCCATTATATGTCGGTTGTTTAATGTCTTATTACCTTGCTCCCATTTTTGTGAATTTCGTGGACAAGGTCGGAGGTAATACCCGTACTATTTTGACCTCGGTATTTTCTCTTTCTCCATTCTATCGACTCGCTCGTGTTCGTTGTTACTTTCTGAACTTGTTCTGTATTTCGGTTTCATCGTCCGAACGAACTGTGATCTTGTTGTGGGTCGATCTAGTTATCGCTGTGACTTTTTCGAGTTCGGTTCGATTCTTGTGAACCTTGTTCGGAAGTGACATCTTTTGATTCTACTAATTCTTTTATTCGAAGTGGATCGGGTTTGGAACTTCTGTATTTTCGACTCTGTCGACTCATTTATGTTCGTTGACATTTTCTGAACTTTCCCTATCCCTTGCGGTTATTGATCGAACGAGGGTGGTATTGTTTCAGGATAACTCGTTTCTCGTTGTGACTTTTCAATCGCTATTCCCTTTCCTGTGGATCTTATGGGAATGCATGTCTTGTTGTTCTCACCAGATCATTCTGGGAGTTGTTGTTTGAACTTTATTGTTCTTCGTGATTCGAACATGATTCTTCGATTTTTGTTGTCTCGATCGTTGTGGTTCGATCGTTTGATTGTTCGGTTTTTATTGATCTCGTTCCGTGATTGGTGAACGTTCAGGCTCCTTCGTAATTCCCTTCAGTTCGGGAAATTAGTCTCGTTTTCGATCTTCTAACCCTTAGGCGGTGGAATTCCGTATTTGTTCAGCGTTTGGCTCGCGTTTTGATTGATGAACCGTTGGGTTGGTCAATCGTATTGATTTTCGTTCGTGTGTTTTGTGACTGTTCGGATAATCGACTTGATTGTACTATCTGTTTGTTGACGCTTGTCACTTGTTGGTTTTATTATGTTTCTACCGGCGACGTTGTGTTGGTCGTCGTGGAGCGTGTTTTCACGCCGTATGTCTCTTTGCGTTTCTTGCAGCGTTTCACCGTCGGGCGCGAGTTTTCGGTTTTTGCGTATCTCGTTGAGTTTTCCTGGCAGGGGATATTGCTTCTCCCTACTTATTTTAAGTTTCGGGACGAAACTTCTTTTAAGGAGGGTAGAATGTAATATCCGCAATTTCGAATTTCGGTAATTTTCTTTTTTTTTCGGCGGAAGTCCGTTTTGACGATTCTCTCATGACCGTTTCGTCATTCCGAGAATGATTAATTCTTCACTTTTTGTCATCCGAGTTCGTTTCGGTATCGTTTTGTTGAGTTCCGATCTTTTTAGCGACTTTTCCGCACTTGAGTTCGATTCTTGCGAATATCGTTCGAAACTGCTGTTTCGAGTTTCCTGTAAGTCCGTTTAACTTTGTTAGACGTGTTATGAACTTCAGTTTGGTTATTCGATCACGTATCGTGATTTTCGGACGTTTTGGGCCATTTTCGTAATTTCCCAAAGTTTTGGGTAATTACTTCCGTTGTCGAATTCCGAGCCTTCGGGTGGTCGGAATTGTGTGTTCTCTTAGCTCTTAGATTCGTCTTTGCGAGTACGTCGTAACCGTACCTTCGATTTATACTCAGGTTCGGGTTTCGGGGTCGTCCGGGCCGTCGGAGTGGCCACGGCCGAGTCACGGCCGGAGCAGGGCCTGGCCTGGCCGAGTTACGGCCGTAAGGGCCGAGAGTTACGGCCGTATGGCGCCTGGCAGCTTCCGGACGAATGCCAGTTACGGCCGTAAGGCGTGATTGGGTATGGCCGTACGGGCGCTGGGCATCTTCCAGACGAAGGCCGGTTACGGCCGTAATGTGTGCCAGTTACGGCCGTAAGTGTCCGACAGGTGCTGGGTAGATTTTTTGACGAATGCCGGTTACGGCCGTAAGGCTTGCCGAGTACGGCCGTATGGGCCGAGTTACGGCCGTAGGGCACTGCCGGTTACGGTCGTAAGTGTCCGACAGTGACCGACTATATAAGGCCTGACAGCCCGGTTTTGTTCATTTCCTCACTTTTCTTGCGGCTATCGGACGGGTGCGATGGGGAATCGAGTTCTGGGCCGATTCTAATCAATTCCAAGATGTTTTGGAAGATTCTTGTTGATCATATCATCATCCAATCCGTGTATTTCGTCGAATCAAGGGATATTTCTTGATTTTCCTTCAAGTTGAATTTTCGGAGAATTTGTTCTTGATTTCGATTCTAGTCCGATTTTGATACATCGGTTGGTGTAGTATGATGTTATTAATCGTGTTCTATGGGTTTTATATCCATATTTCGAGTTTGTTCAACTCGATTAGTGATTCGAGTGTTCTTGGGAGTTATCGAACATTGAGTGTTCGATTAAATGTCCCAATGAGTTTCCCTTCGATAGTTTGTTGGGATTTCCGTTGTTTTGGCCTTGATTCTCGTCGTAACCATGTGTTATTGTTCCTTCCGGAGGTTTATAGGTGTTCGAGGATTCCGATGTTGAATCTCGTTGGTGTTTGACGATTCGTGTGGTGTTATTCACGTAGTAATTGCGGTGCTATCGCGTTCTTGATAATGTTCGGGAGTTCGGGGCCGTTCGGCCGTATTTCATCCGTCGTCTTGTTGCGATTGTGGTTTCGAGGCAAGTACCTTGCCCATACTATTCTTGTTTTGTGGATATGATAATTGGTGATCGTCTTGGTATATTTGTTTGTTTGTTTGAAATGTGTTTTCAAAAGATTCGGCTAGCCTCGTTAAAGGCTCACTTTCAAACGCGTGTGTTTTGTAAATTATGTGGGTTGTAAGTGGCTATGTGAATCCTATGGATATGTTTGGTGTGATGATGCACTTGGTATTTGCGTGTGGACGTATATTGTTTCATTTCGGTGCATTGTGGTTTGACGAGGTGTTTTGCTAAGTGTTTGATACCTCTGAATGAATTGTTTGGATATCTTTGTTGCATTGTGTTATGTGTTGTGATTTGTTTAGCTAGCCAGCTCGGGAGGGTCCTTCGAGGTCTCGGGCGGGATCAATGATATTACTCTGTTCCCAAGGCAATGCATGTGTTGTGATTTGTTTAGCTAGCCAGCTCGGGAGGGTCCTTCGAGGCCTCGGGCGGGATCAATGATATTACTCTATTCCCAAGGCGATGCATGTGTTGTGATTTGTTTAGCTAGCCAGCTCGGGAGGGTCCTTCGAGGCCTCGAGCGGGATCAATGATATTACTCTGTTCCCAAGGCGATGCTTGGTGTGATATGTTATTTAGTGAATGTATTTTACTCACCGTGGGTTGGTTCGATGGGGCCACGACGGGAATTTCAATGGGTGAGTCCAGGAATCACGAGTAAAAACTTCACGAGTTGGTATTTGATTTTATGTCCGTCGAGGACAAGTGACTTGGGTTTTGGCCCTGTGAACTGTTGTCGGTTCTATTTGCGAAAATAAAACCTTTGGGCTGTGACCCTGTTGATATTTAGAAAGATAAGGATTCGGTAATCCTAAATTGTTTTCTATTAAAACTCTCAATGGCATTTTAAACTGTTTTATAAATTGTTTCCCTTTAACTTGTAGTCTTTTGGTTTTATAATGTTTTACCAAACTCTTTCCTCGGGAAGTACTTTTCGTCACGTTTGGATTTTTAAGGATTCCTGGTTATTGTTATTCGTGAAATGTGAATTGTATGGCTCGTATTTGCACTTTGTTCTTGCACTAGCAAAACAGTGGAGTTTTGTTAACCCCCGAGTATTCGGGGGGTGGATGTCTATTTTTGCATTCAGGTTTTGGAGCATAGCACAGGGTTGGCACGAAGGGTGATGAAAGATGAACGATACTAATCACACGAGGATCCGTTGATGTCGTATTGGTCTAGTTGTATTTTCTTTTCCGCTGCAGTATCTTTTCCCCGTTGTACGGGAGTTTATTGTATTTTGACCCCTGCGTGGGTATGTGTTTGGAATTGAGTTGTATGTTATTATTGAAATACCAAGTCGGTCTACTGAGTCATTTAGCCTTAAAGGCGATGTTTAGATGTTTGATTTTAGTTATCAGCCTAGTAGATCCTCGAGGAGAGGGTCTACGGCGTGTAATATCCCTGAGTGGATTGGGGGTGTTACAAGATTTACCCCCCGAAAACTGACCGGAGGTCTTCTGTTTCTCACCCCCCGTTGCCGCCTCTATCGCAGAAAATGACATCTCATAAGCCATCTCTTTATTCTGATAATCCTTCAAAGTTGTACACCCGAGACCAGACATGTAGTGACGAACCCTCAGCTTCATCCGCATGTCGAAGTGGCAGATCTTATATAGCTCATCTTGGATCTGATTTCTCACATAATGAAGCTGCTGATTGTAGTCTTTGATCGCCTCCGAAATGGGAACGTCCTGGGGTTTTGCTTCAAAGAAAGCTCGAATTCTTCCCTCTTTCATTGGCCACGGACAATATTCGTCCTTCATCAACTCTCGGAACTCGTCCCACGTGGCTGCCTGGTCATGTGGCTTCACTGCTTGCCACCATGTCGCCGCGTGCTTGGCGAGGAAGTACTGAGCGATTGGTACTTTCCTCACCTCGGAGCAGTTAGCAGCCTCGAACACCTTCTCCAACTCGAATAACCAGCTCTCCCAACCAGAAGGGTCGGAAGTACAATCGAACTGCGGAAGACGCATACGAATCACGCCATGAAATAGCTTGTCGGTGCCAGAACCAGTAGGCGGAACCGGGTTAGCATTAGCCTGGTTGACCAGAACGGCCTAAGTCAGTAGCGTCATCTGATTCGCTACTTGCTGCAAAATGTTCGCTACACCCACGTTATCATGAGCATTGCCGAAGCTAGCATACTGGTCCTGCTGTTCCTCGGCACTGGGCTTAACACTGTTTGACAAGAAGGCGTTGCCGAACCAGCCCCTGAGCAGTCGGATATGGCCGCCCCACCGGATGCGCCACGTCCCCTACCGCGTCCACGACCGCGTCCGCATCCTCTACCGACAGGCATTCTGAAGAAGTAACGGGTGAGTACAATTCAAACGCAAAACACATTGCGACATTCAGAAAGGAACAGAACAAGATAACGCAATGAGTCAAGTTAGGAAAAACTTACGAGCATCAGCGTACTGAGATGATGGCGTAGTAATGATATTGTCCAAAACGACACTATGCCGCAAGTGCACGGTGTCAACAAGTAATAAAGTGATAAGTAAGATATCGTTCCCTCGAGGACTGATTTCACTAAGTATCAAAATATAGTCGACTCGTAATTTTATTTGAAGAACAATTATATAGAATTTATTTCTAAACTAATTGCAGAAAAATAAATAGAAACTAATAATAATAGTAATAATAATATAATAAGGGTGTAGGATTATGATTTTCACCTCAAACAATCAGGAATGATTTTTATTTAATTCAATTCACCTTTATTCAATTGATTGTAAGCCAGGAATTCCTAAATTATTCTAAAGCCTTTCCCAAGATCGATAGAAAATACTAAAAATTATTAACTCGATATATCCCTATTCGAATTAGATAATTAATAGCTGAAACAGTTCATGAATTTCCACAATAAATAGGCTTCACAATCCCCATGAGTATATCCCTATCTCACGAAAATCATGATTATTCTCACAAGAACTATGCCTAAATTTCATCTCCCGAATCCATAAAGACATTCAAAACAATTCAACTGTTGGTCAGACAATTAAAAAGCATTAAGAGCAATGAGAAAAATCCAACTCAATACGAATAACGAGTAAATTGAAGTAAAAATAAATAAATCAAACCATTATGTAATCGGTTACAATCACAATCCTACTCAAACAAATCTAGAAAATCAGATGCGGAAAAATTAAGACAAACCGTAAGGAATCCGTGGTCTTGTCGTCGCCCACAAATCTCCTCATTGTGTTCTTCGATTCCGCGTTGTCTTCCTCCGATTTGATGATGTCTTCAGCCCTTAAACCCCTATTTATAACTATCGTCAGCCTCCAAAACGCGTCCGGGAATTAGGTTGGGAACAGGCTCCAAAAACGGCTCAGAACCGCGGCCAAAACATCAAAAACCGCCCCGTGGGCCGCGGCTCACTTAATCTGTGCCGCGGCTCACGTTGTTCAGCGCCTATACCTGGGCGCTTATTTTTCCTCCTGGGCCTCGACTCAGCATCCTTGTGCCGCGGCTCAGGGTACAGTCCGCTCGGCACTTGCTAGTCCTCTTCGTGTGCCGCGGCTCACTTGGTTCGTGCCGCGCCCTGTGCCAAAATTGCCGCTACTGCTTTTCGCTGCTCGAGCTTCCGGACTCCAATTTCCTGCAAAACATAAAAGAATAGTGCATTAAAAGCTCATTTATGCAGATTTACACTTCAAATGAATATAAAATAATGATAAATAAGCGTACAAAAATACGCCTAACAAATACCCCCAAACTTAAGCCTTTGCTTGTCCTCAAGCAAAAATCAATTTTAAACAAAAAGTATCGTGAATACTCGTGCAAATCCGTAGTGCTCAACTTAATCAATACTACCCTGAAAATCTCAAAGAATAATAAGAGTGTCGTAATAGTGAGTCACATCCCCGGACACTGATTTCAAGAAGTAATCATTTTCAGTCCTAACCAATCGTTCATGAAGAAAATCAAGCTCAAAGATTAACAAGCGTGAATTTAACCGACCGTCAATATGAAGGGTTAGACTAAACAAGCCAATTCGCCCAGTCCCACAGTCAAGTGGCAAAATTCAAGAGTTTCATCGTCAAAATTACTCCTCGGACAGCATTCCCTTATGTATGATCATAATAAAGATTCGAGTTAACCACTAGGTTCGGATCTCGGGATGTTTCATCGGGATAATCCTAGGGTGGATTTCCATTCTCATGTATTGGGGAACCGTTTGACGTAAAAGACACTCATGGGGCACATGGATGCTTCTAGTTACTAAGTCCCCCTCTACAGCGGAGAAAAACTCGAATAGCAATTCCCGCATGTCAAGGTTGCCGTTTTACGCGAGAATAAACAACGGGTCACGTGAATACCCCCGGTTACTAGGCTTCCCATCATCGGTGATGCGATATTTCTAAATCATTAGTCTATTCAGGGTTGTCGTTTTACGCGAGAGTAAACAACGGGTCACGTGAATACCTCCGGTTACTAGACTTCCCATCATAGAACAACTAATATCTCGACTTTTTCTTGGGAAAACTGTCCGACTCTAAACTCAAATTAAGTGCCAACACGACTCATGTTACTGGACAACTAGCTACGCGAAAAGTATAACCAAACATATAGACGGCGATTTGAAAACACGTATGTCTCCTTTCTTATCTGCTAAGATTTCTACAAAAACTAAAAAATTTCGGACCTAAATGAATACTCAACAGAAACAGATATCGCTGACTACAACTCGACTAAAACTCAACCGTTTCTTCAAAGAGAAATCAGTATCGTAACATCAGTTTTACACACGGAAGCACGAAAAATTCACGAAAAGTGAAGCAATGATACAATTGCAATTTATAACCAAGAAAAATTAAGAAAATAACGCATGCTTCAATCTATTCCACTACACATAAAATCATCAACAATAACACTCATGTGAAAATAAAAGAGATAAGGAAAAGTGAAACTTATTCCAAATGTCTTCTTGAAAGCCAGCACATGTCTGAGTGGAATCGTCTGTCAATCCATACTTCAAGTAATGCCCAACATCACCAGGGACCCCCAAACTTTGTCTCTAGTCATGAAATAACTGTAGACATTAAGCCAAGAAAGACTAGAATATGAAGGATAATACTCATTGGGGTAAAAAAATATTAGAGAATTAAGGGCCACAAGAATACACGAATCCAAACGAAATAACAAAACAAAGAAAAGAAAATTATTAACGAAAAATCAAATAAAAACAACTAACTAGAAAGCAAGTAAAAATGATGGGTTGCCTCCCATCAAGCGCTCTGTTTTACGTCTTGAGCATGACGTGGCAAAAAAAAAAATTTAACGTGGCTTCTTTCTAGGGAGATTGCCAAATACCCCCTTCTTGCAATCTATAATCCTCTTATTCCATAAGGGAGGCTTTGGTTCATGCCTGGTTGACAAAAATAAGGAGTAAGAATGATTATGCGGACAACCAAAAAATAATAGAAGAATATAATAACGATAAGGGATGAAAAAATAAGTAGAGTTCGAATGGGCAAATAATAAAGACTTATCACGAACAACCTCATTAGATCTCAAAGAATCATCCTCAACAAAATCAAGAGTAATGGGATCAATCTCTCCCATTATGGATTTAGGAAAAATTATGCGTGGCACCGTTAATAAAATTTTAGAAACAAAAGTGTTCACCTTATTAGTCGAAGTTTGATGACAAATTAATGAAATTTCTTTGGAAAAATCATCAATGGTAACTTCTTCTACAAGCTCATCACACTTTATGTAATTATTAGGTGCTGGGGGATCGACCCTAAAACTTAGAATGTCTTTCTTCTCAACCTTCCCCTCAACTTCACTACTAAATCTATGAGCTGGAAAATAACCATAGTGAATCTCAAGACCACGACGTGCACATTCTCGCTCAAGAGGGGTACTATCAGGATTTTTGAGAGCGTCTACACATTGTTCAAGCATGGTCTTTTGTTTCGGGGGAGGGGGCTGACTAACCCTATTTGGCAAATTATTAAGATCATCGAAATTTATGAAATGCCAAGGGTCATGATAATCAAAGGAATACATAATGAAAAAAAAATAAAAATATAAATACTAAAGAAAAAAAAACTTCAAATTAAAATTAGAGTCGCTTGGTAATGATATTAGCGAAAAATCAGTCCCCGGCAACGGCGCCAAAAACTTGTTGTGAGGAAATCCCTCACACTATGCCGCAAGTACACGGTGTCAACAAGTAATAAAGTGATAAGTAAGATATCGTTCCCTCGAGGACTGATTTCACTAAGTACCAAAATATAGTCGACTCGTAATTTTATTTGAAGAACAATTATATAGAATTTATTTCTAAACTAATTGCAGAAAAATAAATAGAAACTAATAATAATAATAATAATAATAATAAGGGTGTAGGATTATAATTTTCACCTCAAACAATCAGGAATGATTTTTATTTAATTCAATTCACCTTTATTCAATTGATTGTAAGCCAGGAATTCCTAAATTATTCTAAAGCCTTTCCCAAAATCGATAGAAAATACTAAAAATTATTAACTCGATATATCCCTATTCGAATTAGATAATTAATAGCTGAAACAGTTCATGAATTCCCACAATAAATAGGCTTCACAATCCCCATGAGTATATCCCTATCTCACGAAAATCATGATTATTCTCACAAGAACTATGCCTAAATTTCATCTCCCGAATCCATAAAGACATTCAAAACAATTCAACTGTTGGCCAGACAATTTAAAAGCATTAAGAACAATGAGAAAAATCCAACTCAATACGAATAACGAGTAAATTGAAATAAAAATAAATAAATCAAACCGTCATGTAATCGATTACAATCAAAATCCTACTCGAACAAATCTAGAAAATTAGATGCGGAAAAATTAAGAAAAACCGTAAGGAATCCGTGGTCTTGTCGTCGCCCACAAATCTCCTCATTGTGTTCTTCGATCACGCGTCGTCTTCCTCCGATTTGATGATGTCTTCAGCCCTTAAACCCCTATTTATAACTATCGTCAGCCTCCAAAACGCGTCCGGGAATTAGGTTGGGAACAGGCTCCAAAAACGGCCCAGAACCGCGGCCAAAACATCAAAAACCGCCCCGTGGGCCGCGGATCACTTAATCTGTGCCGCGGCTCACGTTGTTCAGCACCTATACCTGGGCGCTTATTTTTCCTCCTGGGCCGCGGCTCAGCATTCTTGTGCCGCGGCTCAGGGTACAGTCCGCTCGGCACTTGCTAGTCCTCTTCGTGTGCCGCGGCTCACTTGGTTCGTGCCGCGCCCTGTGCCAAAATTGCCGCTACTGCTTTTCGTCGTTCGAGCTTTCAGACTCCAATTTCCTGCAAAACATAAAAGAATAGTGCATTAAAAGCTCATTTATGCAGATTTACACTTCAAATGAATATAAAATAATGATAAATAAGTGTACAAAAATACGCCTAACACCTGAGTATCCATAAACCTAAGCTCCGATACCATAATCTGTAACAGCCCTAAGACATTTAGGGCATATTACAGCGCCGTGGACCCCGCTCTTTGGAATCCACCAGACTAACACACAGACTCAACGTGACAACAATGATTGACATCATCAACATACGAATGGCTTCTCAATCCAAGACGTACAAAACAAGTAAACCGTATTCAACAGTATAATGCAACATTAAACCATCCCTAAATCGGGTACTAAACAAATATAATGTTCACAAGAAAGAAGTACTCGAGTACTGAACCAACAACATAATTAATGAAATTTAAAAGACATGACATCAACGAACGACCATTGAACAGGTTCACTCCTGCCCATCTCCCTCGTACTGCCCGCATGCTCGTTCACCTCCAAGACCTGTAATTGAAATACAAAAGTATTTCCCCCATTTAAGGGGTTAGCGACAACTGCTAGTGCAAATACAATCCATTTGAACTACCATTCTAATCAGATGAAATATACGCCAAAAATTAATTTAGAAAATATTTATATATTCCGGAATATGCACAAGCACAAATCATAGTTCTCCAGCAAAACATTTCATAGGTTAACCGTTGGTACGAGACTCACGGCCACCGCACCCCACAGAGGCCCCGTCGGACCATCCATGGGTGGTTAACCCCAGTTCGTGATACGTATACACACGGAACTACGTATCCCCAGAGGCCCCGTCAGACCATCCCTGGGTGAACATACGCATTCACATCCACAACATGCACGGGAAGCCATAAATCAAATACTAGAATATGCAAACAAACGTAAAGTACTTTCCTTTGAGACATCTTCGATGATACGGGAATGAATGACTAGGAATGACCCGGAGGGAACACGACCGTTCCTAAATGAAGTGTTAACACAACTCAGTCCTACACGATAATAATAATCGAATGGAATACGCCCACAACCCCGACTAATAATCATAAACATACACGGACGACGAATATGGGTGAGGGTTTTCACAAAACCTCCCCAAATCAACAATCCACAGATTAAACATGATAAAAATGGATTGGAAATCACCCAACAACAATAATCGATAAGAAATATCACAGCATAAACAAACAATTCGAGTTAATCTAGACAAATCCCGAAAAGCCCCCAAAATGGATAAAAGTAGGGTTCTAAGTCAAATACCTTGGAATAAAGTGGAGAAGATGGATTAAGATGATGATGTACTGTGTTTGGAATATAATAATCGGTCTATAACTGAACTCCATGGATTACTCTCCAGAAATCGCCCTAAAATCGCCGGAATCGCCCAAAGGATGAGAAGAGGAGGAAAAATGACGAAAAAGGGGGGCTGCTGTCCTATTTATAACATGCATAATTAGCGCATGCTAATCTTCAAAGATAGCGCGCGCTAACGGGGGTCGCCAGCAGTCCAGTAGCTACTGCTCGGTGTCTCTAGCGTGCGCTATACAAGTTTAGCGCGCGCTAACTGCTTCTCGATAGCGCGCGCTACGAAAGGTTAGCGCGCGCTACCTGATAATCAGAACTCAGGATTCGGAGTCCAGAATCCTACTGCCCAGAACGCTGAAGACGTTAAAAAATGCTATAACTACGAGTTAGCGTGTGTTATCTGCACACCGATAGCACACGCAAGAAATCACGAGTAGTGTGCGCTACTCACGCAGCAGTTCAGTACTGCTCAGCGCAGTTCACTGCTGAGGAAGGTACGAATTCGAAACGCAACGCAAGGCCAGAATCCAGAAAGATAAACACGAAATATTCACGACGAGAAAGCTAAGCGCTGAAAGAAAATACAATTCCGACTACCGGGGAATCCGAAATACGACAAAGAAGATAAAATTCCCTAAACTTATAGGAAATTACAAAACGGATCAAACATCCGAAAATCACGATACAACGTCGGATTAACAACCTGAAACTCACAACATGAACAACTCAACCATACGAACTCATGCAGACAAAGAAACAACGGAATCGAACGAGTTTTACGAGAATACATGACATAAAGTGAAATGACGTAAAAACACCTCTGAAACTCGTCCAAATGGAAAAACACCAAGAACAAAATAGGTTCAAAACGTCGAAACGGTTACAAGCGAGTCACTAAAAATAGACATGTAGGGGTGTTCAAAACCGGATATCCGGACTTTCGGATATTAGAATTTGATATCTGATATCCGTATCCGAAATATTTGATATTTTTTCCTATCTAACTTTTACAACAATTATATATAAAAACAACAAATTATCTTAAGTGAATGACAATTTAACATCCATCCAAGGTTCATACAATCAAATAACATTTTTAACTTAAACATTGCTGAAATATTTATATAATCGAAATTAAAAACGTCTTCAATTCTCTATGATTCTCCATCATTAGCATTCTTGTTAAATCTACCGACAGACGACCTACAAAAAATTATAAAAAGTAAGTAACCAAACTTAATAACTTAATAAATAATAAGTTTTTTTTAGCTTTCAATACAGTGCATGACTTTTGTCAAAATAAATAAATATGTAACCAATACAGTAGGGGATAGGCTGTAGACATACAGACCTCAAACACTAGTTTGAAGATTGAGTTAATAAATAATAAGTAGCAAATAGACATACAGACCACAAACACTATCGTCGATTGTTTCATCAATAACAATGCTTGGTTGGTCCACAGTTAAGTCCTTCAAACATGTTATTTAAATTAAAATAAAAATTTCAAATCAATATTAATATACACGAGTACAATTGCCAATTGGAAATAAATATAAGTATTATAAACATACTTTCTTCTTTCATTTTCTCTATTTCAAGCAACGTCTCATCAATCATAATAGGAGTACGAGAAGCACGTAACCAATCTTGTGCACAAACTAACGCTTCCACCAATTTTGAAGTTAAAGTAGTTCAGAAAGAATCAAGTACCCTTCCTCCGATGCTAAAAGCCGACTCGGAAGCAACCGTAGAAACCGGAATAGAAAGTACATCTCGGGCCATTTTTGCAAGTATGGGATATCTACATTCTTGGACTTTCCACCATTTCAATATATCAAAATTTGATGTCAAAGGTTCCCGATCTTCCGCTAGATATTTGTCTAATTCCGTCTTTTTCAAGTTGGTTTCCGAACTTCCCATAGCCATTTCAAACCGCTTGGTCATAATCTCCTCAATATCCATGACTACCCCATTGCCCCACATAGTACTAGGATTAGAAGTAGTAGATCTAGATGTGACTTCATTCGTCTCTCTTTTAGGCATGGAAGAACTATAGGAATCAAACATAGCACGCATGTTGCAATCTAAGTTCAAAAGAAAAAAACCCGCTTTTTCATTCTCAAAGTTTTCTTCCACGACCCATACAATATATTGCCATTTCCGTGTAGGGTCAAGAACAACACTAATGAACAAAAATTGGTTAAGTTTCTCGACATACCCCCAATAATTTTTATATTTTGATTTCATTTTTGTGCCATGTTTCTAAAGGATGTATCGGCATGCCTAGTAAATCCATCAATCACTTGACCGATTCCGAAAATTTCATGTACATAAGCATTTGAAGTCAAATAACGGGAATCCGAAAACCTTAACGTAGCATCATAGAAAATTTTCAAAAATGGCAGCAAACCATTTACATCACTCCAATCGAGTTCATTAACCAACCCACCCTCGCACTTTTTGAGTTCTTTCTCACAATTGACATCTTTCAAAATTAAGTTAGAAAATGCTTTCTTAAATTTTAAGGCACTTTGAAGCATCAAAAAAGTTGAATTCCATCTTGTGTATACACCCATACAAACAAGACTCTTACTTTAAATTTTCTCTTCTTCGATACAAGTTTTAAACTTTAGAAGTCTTGCGGGAGAAGACCTCACGTACTTTACAAGAGCTCGAAATTCTTTATGGACAAACTCACATCATTTAAGCCATCTCTCACAACCAAGTTTAAGATGTGTGCCGCACATCTCATATGTAGAAACAATCCTTTTAATACACTACAATCCCAATGATTGAATACCTTCTTCAAACGATGAATCGCTACATCATTCAAACTAGCATTGTCTACCGTTATGGTCAAGATATTCTTCAAGCCCCATTTAATTAAACACTTTTCAACCGCTCTACCAATTATTACCCCCGAATGACCAACAACGTGACAAAAATTAATAATCCGCTTATGTAGGTGTCAATCATCATCAATGAAATGTGCCGTCAAACACATGTAACTTAAATTTTGACCCGAAGTCCATGTGTCTGTGGTGAGGCACACTCTTGAGGATAAGTTTTGAAAGATATTTAATAATCTTTTTCTTTCCTCAATGAAAAGAGTATAACAATCTCTTATTGCCGTAGAGCGCGAAGGAGGAATAAAATGAGGATTAATAACTTTGCAAAAATTATGAAAACCCTCACGCTCTACAAAATTAAATGGCAACTCGTCAACGATCAACATCATAGCAAGAGCTTTCCTAATTACCTCTTGGTCAAACTCCCACAACCTAGGAACTGTTGAGGTTTCAAACGAACCATCGTCAGTTACACGAGTTCTAGACCCAAGATCAATTAATTTCTGTTTTTTTATCAATATTTGTTGGGTACATTTTGCAACCAAGTATGTGATTTTTTAAAGGAGTTGTCCCACTCTTAGATGCACAACCAATTTTTTTATGACAATAAAGACATTCCGCAACGTCGGGACTCAATTTTTCATAATGATCCCACCATTGAGATCTTTTTCTTGTAGCAGGTTCCGAAGGAGATTCACTTACAGCGGGTCCGCGTGGTGGTTTTCGTTTTGGGGCTGCTTTTGTCTTCCCTTTGGCTTTTGTAACTACTTCGTTTTCGGATACAAACTCACATTCTAAACTAATTTCATTAACCAAGTCCATTGCTACAATCTGAAAATGAAAGTGAACATGTTATTAAATGTTAAACACTAAAGATTAAGCTAATATTCCGCTGTCAATCACCATCTCAATTAATAACAATAAATCAGCAACACTTCAGATTCATGCCAGTTAAATGGTTAAATAATTATTTAGTCCCAGTTAAATAATTTTTTTCAATTTAGCTGTGAAATGCTTATATTGTAACACCCCCAAGACGTTCAGGGCATATTACAGCGCCGTGGAACCCACACTGTGGAATCCACCAGGCTAACGTACCAAACAAGACATTCGACAACGACAAACCATCATAAATAAAACGACAAGCTAAGTAAAAGACTATAACCGACAAATAAAATTCTGACATCAAAACCATTATCCCAAAACGGGAACACAACATTAACAAATTCAAATCGGAAGTACTCGAGTACTTAAACAAATTTTATAATACAGAATCCCAAAATCAGACATCAATAACAATTCGACAGACAAGACACCAGTAATCAACTTCTGGACAATATCATGCTTGCCCATCATCCTCATACGGCTCGGGTACTCGCTTGTCCCCACGATCAATACCTGAAATACAAAAAGTATTTCCCCCATTTAAGGGGTTAGCGACAACTGATAGTGCAAGTACAATCCATTTGAACTACATTTTAATCAGATGAATAATGCGCCAAAAATCATTTTTGAAAACGTTTTATATTCCGGAATATTTACAATGCACAATCACAAAACACATTATCTCCAACAAATCACAATTCAAAGTTAACCGTTGGTACGAGACTCACGGCCACCGTACCCCGCAGAGCCCCGTCGGACATCCCTGGGTGGCTAACCACAGTTCGCGATATGCACAATCACGGCAATACGTATCTCTAGAGGCCCCGTCGGACCATCCCTAGGTGAATATACACATAACCATCCACAACAACCACGATACAGCCATAATTCAAATACTAGAACATGTAAACAAATGTAAAGTACTTGCCTTTGAGACATTCTTGAAGAAACGGAGTTGAAGCACGACTACGAACGGTCCGGGTGGAAAACGACGGTTCCTAAACGAAGGACCAATACAGTTCAGTCCCCACGGACAACAATACTCTAATGGAATACACCCATAACCCCGATTACATGATACGGCAATGAACGATCAATCGATACGGGTGAGGGTTTACACAAAATCTCCCCGTATCGATAATTCGCGGATTAAAATCAACGAAATTGGATTTGGAATCATTCAATAATCACAATCGGTGAAGAATATCATAACATACTGGAATAATTCGAGTCCAATTAGCAAAACCCGGAAAACCCCCAAATTTGACGAGTTAGGGTTCTAGACGAAAATACCTTGATTTCGGATGATGGATGACGATTATGCTGATGATAATATGTTAGCACGACTCTACGGTGATGGAATTTGAAGAGAACTCCGATCAGGACCGGTGGAAATCGTCTCTGAGGTCGCACGTCGAAGAAACGAAGGGAAAAGAATAAAATCGCTCAAATCGCCTACCGGGCTTAAATATGTGAAGTTAGCGCACGCTAATCGCCATATGTAGCGGCGCTAACGGGCCGTGATGTGTCCAGTGGCTATCGCCACCATTCGTTAGCGACGCTAACAATAGGGGTTAGCGACGCTAATCCGCCATCGGTAGCGCACGCAAGGGAACAGGGTAGCGGCGCTACCTACACGCAGCTCAAAGATCGCCGATGTCACATCAGCAGTAAGCTGCTGTCGAGGGTATAAAACACGAAACGCACGACGAGACCAGAATCCAGGAACATAGACGCGAAGCATACAAGACAACGGAGCTAAGCGCTGAAAGAAAATACAATTCCGACCACCGGAGGGTCCGTAACACGACAACGAAACTAAGATTCCCTAAACTATTAGGAAATTACAAAAATGGCCCAAGTGCCCGAAAATCACGAAACGATGTCGGATTTACAAACCGAAAGTCTCCACATGACCAACTCAACCATACGAACTTGTACAAACCAAGAAACAACGAGAACGAATGAGTTTTACCAGAATCGAACGTTCATACGGCAAAACATGCCATAAAACAAAATTACGTGAAAACATCATCAAAACTCATCCAAATGGAAAAACTCCAAGAACAAAATAGATTCAAAATGTCGAAACGGTTACAAGCGAGTCGATAAAAATAGACATACACCAAAAATGGAAACTGCTAAAAATGGAAAAAAAATTACGGATATTACATTCTCCCCCTCTAAAATAAAGTTTCGTCCCGAAACTTAAGAATCAAAAAGCTCGGGGTATATCGAACGCATATCCTCCTCTAGCTCCCACGTCGCTTCTTCTACTCCGTGCCTCGACCATTGCACATTAACCAAAGGAATGGTTTTGTGCCTTAACTGTTTCTCACGACGCTCCAAAATTCTGACGGGCCTCTCTTCAAACGTAATATCCTTCTCGATCTCCTCGTACCCAAAGTCAATAATGTGGGACGGGTCCGGAACGTACTTCCTCAACTGGGAAACGTGAAATACGCTACGAACATGACTCAGCGACGGAGGTAACGCCAAACGGTACGCTAACTCACCGACTCTCTCTAATACCTCGAAAGGTCTAATATATCTCGGGCTGAGTTTCCCCTTCTTCCCAAAACGGAAAACTCCTTTCGTCGGAGACACTCTCAACAGAACATGATCTCCCACTACAAACTCCAAGGGTCTACGCCTAACATCCGCATAAGACTTTTGTCGACTCTGAGCAGCCAACATCCTCTTTCTAATCAATTCAACTTTCTCCCTCGTCTCCAACACAAGGTCCGGCTCGGTGCCAACCAAATCGGACGGCTCATCCCAACATATCGGTGATCGGCAACATCGGCCATAAAGTGCCTCATACGGTGCCATCTTAATCGACGCGTGCCAGCTATTATAATAAGTAAACTCAATTAAGGCCAAATGATCCTCCCAGTTACTACTCCAGTCTAACGCACACGCGCGCAACAAATCCTCGAACGTCTGAATGGTACGTTCGGACTGCCCATCGGTCTGGGGATGGAACGAAGTGCTCAACCCAATGCCTTATGTACCGCCTGCCAAAAATGCGATACAAATCGGCCATCTCTATCCGAAATAATGGTCTTCGGCGTACCATGAAGCCTCACTATCTGCGCGATAAAAATACGAGCCAACTTTTATGGACCCCAAGTATCCTTGATGCCCAGAAAATGTGCCGACTTAGTCAGTCGGTCTACAATCACCCACACCATATTCATACCAGTCTTCGTCCTCGGCAAACTCGTGACAAAATCCATAGAGATATCCTCCCACTTCCACTCCGGGATGGGAAGTGGTTTCAACAACCCGGCTGGCCGCTGATGCTCAATCTTGACTTGCTGACAAGTCAAACACTTAGCCACAAACTGAACTACCTCTTTCTTCATATCGTTCCACCAGAAATTTTTCCTCAGATCTTTATACATTTTACTCGAGCCCGGATGGACTGAGTAAGGTGACGCATGAGCCTCTCGCATAATACTCTGTCTCAATTCCGAGTCGTTCGCAACACACAACCGACCTCGGAATCTCAACACACCGTCCTCATGAATAACGAATCCCGGGGATTTCCCCTTCCCTACACTCTCTCGAAGCTGAATAAACATCGGGTCCTCTAATTGTCCCGACTTAATGTCCTTGACCAGAGATGAAGAAATCTCAAGAGTACGCAGCTGCCCGGAACTCTCTGGCAGTACAATCTCAATGCTCAACCTCATAAACTCTCGCTGAAGTCCCGACTGGGCCGTGAGCAACTCAAGCGCCCAAAGCGATACCGATGTCCAGCTCAAGGCATCTGCTACCACATTAGCCTTGCCCGGATGATAAAGGATCTCAAGATCGTAATCCTTAATCAATTCCAACCATCTCCTCTGTCTCATATTAAGCTCCTTCTGCGTGAAAATGTACTTCAGGCTCTTGTGATCGGTGAAAATCTGACACGACGAGCCATACAAGTAATGACGCCAGATCTTCAACGCAAATACAACTGCGGCCAACTCAAGATCGTGTGTAGGGTAATTCAGCTCGTACGGTTTCAGCTGACGGGAAGCATAGGCAATCATCCTCCCGTGCTGCATAAGTACGCATCCGAGCCCTTGGCCCGAAGCATCACTGAAAACTTAAAAACCATCATTACCACTCGGTAAAGCCAAAACGGGAGCGGTCGTCAACCGCTTCTTCAACTCCTCAAAACTATTCTGCCTCTCATCGGTCCACACAAACTTCTCTGACTTCTGCAACAACTGAGTCGGGTCGAGCGAGCTTAGAGAACCCTCGACAAATCTGGTAATACCCGGCTAATCCTTAAAATGCGGACCTCCTTCACGTTCTTGGGCGGCGCCCAATCCAACACTGCCTCTACCTTATGTGGGTCCACACGAACACCCTCGGCCGAGATCACATGACCGAGAAACATAAACTCCCGTAACCAAAACTCGCACTTTGAGAACTTCGCAAAAAGATGCTGAGTTCTCAAAATGTCTAACACAATATGTAAATGACGGGCATGCTCCTCCTCGTTCCTCGAGTAAATCAGAATATCGTCGATAAAGACGACTACACATTTATCGAGGTACTCGATAAAGACTTTGTTCATAAGCTGCATGAACACGGCTGGGGCGTTGGTTAGCCCAAAAGGCATAACCACAAACTCATAGTGTCCGTATCTCGTCCGAAAGGCCGTCTTTGGAATATCGGTATCCTTCACTCGGAGCTGATAATACCCCGATCTCAAATCAATCTTCGAAAACACGGTTGCCCCTTGCAACTGATCAAACAAGTCATCAATCCTCGAGAGCGGATACTTGTTTTTGATGGTCACTTTGTTCAACTCTCGGTAGTCGATACACAAACGAAGTGACCCATCCTTCTTCTTCACAAACAGGACCGGTGCGCCCCAAGGTGAAGCACTCGGTCGAATATACCCCATGTCTAGCAACTCTCCCAACTGTTTTTTCAACTCAAGCATCTCGGCAGGCGCCATACGATATGGCGTCTTAGAAATCGGGGCTGCCCCCGGCTCTAAATCGACGGTAAACTCAACTTCTCGATCCGGCGGCAAACCCGGCAACTCGTCTGGAAAAACATCAGGATACTCACACACTACCGGAATAGACGAGAGCTCGACTCCCCCTTCTTCCGATCTCAAAGCGTAATACCAATAGCCCGTGCAACCTCCTCGAAGGAGTCTCACCGCCCTCAAGGCGCTGCTCAGTAATCTCTGGCTACTCCGCTTACGCCCCACAAAAGAGTGCTCAGTACCATCAGAGGCTAACATCGATACAGTCCTCGTTCTATTATTCATGATCGCTCCATGACGGTCCAGCCAATCCTCACCTAGAATCAAATCCTCATCTCTAATATCCACCGCAATCAGATTAGAAGGCCAAACCCTCCCCGCGATACTTACTGGAAAATCCCTAACCTCACGATCCCCCACGATGCTATCCCCGCTAGGAAGTTTAACAACAAAAGGCTCACAAGCAACAAGGCAATCAACATGCATTTACGCACACAATCCATAGACATAAAAGAATGCGTAGCACCGTAATCGAACAATACTA